>OZ035960.1:89847847-90447847 GCA_964034945.1 Chrysopilus asiliformis | reverse complement strand
GCACAGCGCCCAAACAATTATTATTTTATTTTTAGTGCATTTCTTTTATATAAAAGCTTGTTTAATAAACTTTTTGATTAGTATGACTAAAAATCCAAGTCAAAAGGATAATCACATTGTCCTAACAGGAACTTCCGGTATCCTTACAGACTTCTTAATGTCAGAATCGATTTAGCCGATCCCAAAAATTCCTAGATGAGACTTTTCCTGAAAAATTTGAAAAAAAGGATAATTTCGTTATCCTTACAGGACCTACCGTTACCCTTATCGACTTCTTAATTGCAGAATCGGATTCAGCGACGAAAACCCCCAGACGAGATTTTTTCCGAAAAATTAGAGGAAAAGGATAATCACTTTATCTTTTTAAGACCTCCCGTTATCCTTACAAATTTCTTAATGCCAGAATCGGATTCAAAGACCCAAAAAAACCCCCAGAATACATTTTTTAAGGAAAATTTGAGGAAAAGGATAATTTCGTTAACCTTACAAGACCTTCCCTTATCCTTACAAGACGAAGTAGAGAAAATATTGAATGGTCATCGGTCTTACGTATTTGTGCAAAATTTCAAGTCAATCGGGTGAGTTGAAGTGGGTTAAAATTGCATTGCAAGATTTGAATCTGACAGACACACAAACAAATAAACATACAGACACGAAGGTAAGCTAAATAAAAGTTTAAAAAAAAAAACGGAATCTTTTCTCTAACATGTGAACCCGTTTTTTTTTCTAAGTGTGCCTTTGATCGAAGACAGAAGTTTTATTGGGATGGAAAAAGATTCTCTACTTTCTACTCGCAAGGAGTATTTTGTTATATTCCAAATGCCTGTAACTAGTTATTCTGACTTCTTAATTGCAGAATCGGATGCCTGTAACGAGTTATTCTGGTGCTATGGAAAATGATTATTTTATGGTATGTCACTTTTGATAGTGACCATTTTAAATTATCACCAAAGTAACTAGCACTTGACACCTTTCACGATTCCACCCCAAATCACATTTACTTTAAAGAAAAAGTTCACTTTTATGGCATTTTATTTGATTTTTTTATAAATTCATTCCGCAATTGATTATAATTATTTTACTTGTACATAAAACCAGAATAAACGATCCCTAAATATGTACTTAAGGACAATGGGTATCAAATAAAACAAGAGTGTGTATTATTTTAAGTGATAATATCATTATTTTTCACAATTAAAATAAAAATTATGTTTTCTTAAAAATACGTCCAGGAAAAAATCACATTTTAATTTGTGCCATAAAGAAAAAGTTGCATATATCTTAAAGTTATTTTCTTCGTCTAAATTTGGACATTTCTAATCTAATTTAAAATTTCTATACTTAATCAAAGTTGAAAAGCTGTGCCACTTAACACTCTAACTGCCACGACAGTTTTAAGCCTTTTTCGAATATTTAATTGTCAGTCAAAAAGGCACTAAAAATTGAAACAAAGCAGCGAACACTTTAATAATTTTCATTGTGGCCGTTGTATACAATTAGGTGTCAGGTCTTTTTGACTGACGTGGCAGTTAGAGTGTTAAATGATGTCAAAAATTTTTTTTGACCTTTTCAAACAATCTATATCTAAAGACATCATTGTGAGTGCAAAAAGGTTTTATAAGCCATTCGATTACTGAATAGTGATTTTGAAGAAATATCCTTTAAAAAAAAGTTTCATAAAGTCTAGCAGAAAAACAAATGATTTTATAATCGAATTTACCCATTCCCTCAAAATTTTTCAAACGAACTTTATTGTTTTTGACACTACAAATTTATTATTTCTGTACTATATGCACTTTTAAAAACATTGTGGCTAGTCGATCGACGATTTTTGAATTTTTTTTGTTTGTAAATTCAGCGTTTATGGACGCATTTGGAAATCGAGTTTGTTGAAATATCACTGCAATCGGAACATCCTTAGAGGAAACGCTAAACGACTTTAATTTGTAATTTCCGGGGTTGACGGGACAGCTTTGTGGCATATCAATTTTTGACATAACCACATTTTTAAGAGTTTGGCTAATAACATCAGAGCTTTTAAAAATTTGACAAATACTTTTGTCGACATCGAACAGAGACACATTCCGCTCATTATCGGTTAGGTAAAATTTCACCTTGAAATATGGGTTTTTTATACTTTTTAGAAGTTCACAATCCATATCCAAAATTCGGTTACGTTTAGTTATATTGTAAGTGCAATTCATCCATGGAACAGGTGTTTGCAAATCAAAGGAAATGAACTCAAAATACCAGCGATTAAATGCCTGAAATTCATATAAAATGTAAAAAGGAGACAAATTGCATAGACAATAATTCTGTTTAATTCGAAATATGATGAAAATAAATTTTATCTACAGTCAAAGAAATAGATTTTACCTGAGAAAGTGAAATAAACAAAATTAACACACAAATAATACTTGTATTAGTAAACATTTTAATTTGTTTCTAAATAATTTCTTGGCAAGACACTAGAAACAACACAAATCTCTGGCAGAGGTAACACTACATTAACTTATTTAATGTCGAAAAAATTGGAATGGAAGTAAACATTTTTTTAAGTTGTGTGGAACATATTTTTTTTTTGTAAAAATATATGATGGAGTATCAACAAAATTAGGTGAAATTTACAATAAAACGTGTTACCGATTAAATTTTGCTTAATTTTCCAGAATTTTTCAATTAAATCTTAACGAGTTTTTCGATTAAATCTTAATGATTGCTCCAAGAAAAAAAAACCCGAGAAGAACTTAGTAAGTTGAGGAAAAATATTTTAAATGACTGCAACTTCTGAATGAATTATCCGATTTAGTAAGGTTTTAACTTTTTATAAAGATAACACTGTAGGACAGTGTTTTTGTTATTGATATTCTGTTAATGGATTCTGATAGACATTTTTGAGCTGAAAAACATTATCAAATTTTTAAGTAATTGATCCTTAAAGGATTCATCATTCAAAAATTCACAGAAATTCTCTATTTTCATTACAGAAGGGTGGTTCTCAGCTTAATTTAAGGGTACTGAGTTCTACTATCATTTAAAAATACTGTCAGAAATATCCCCCTCCCCCTCCCAAGTACTAAAAGGATAATGGAAAAGTCCTTCTATCGACTTAATTGCATTATAACTTCTAAATACAGGATGTCCCGTTAGCCTTGCAGATTTCTTAATGCCAGAATCGGATTTAGAGACCCCAAAAACTCCCAGAACAGATTTTTTCCCGGAAAATTCAAGAAAAACGATAATCACGGTATCCTTAAAGGACCTTCGTTATTCTTGCATTTTTTTAAATGTCAGAATCGGACTCAGCGACCCCAAAAACCTCGATATAAGATTTTATCCGGAATATTTGAGGAAAAGGATAATTTTGTTATCCTTACAGGACCATCCCTTATCTTGAAAAGGACGATGTAGTGAAAAACGGCGAGTCCGTAGTGACCACGCAGGGGTTCTGATATTTTGGGGGCATTTGAAAAACGACCTCCTGCAAAAGCCTCCCAATTTTTGGATCCCAATAATAGTAGCCTTAAATTTTCGGTCTCCTGAAAAGATTTTAAAGGACACTTTTACAAAAAGCTCTATTTAATGCATTCCAGACGTAGCAAAATGTAAAATATTGGAGAATATAAATCTTAATATTTTTCAGGAGCCGTCCTTGGAAAACTGCCTCCAGCATCAATTACCAAAAATAAACCTGGAAACAAGGACGGCCGCGAAAGATCTACAATGCTAATGGCTTACATTGGAATGCTATGCGGCGATGATGTTATTTTTTTTTGCATACAGAACCACCCTTTTGAAATTTTGGGATTGTCTAATCTAACCATTGAAAGTTACTCCAGTGCCAGTAGTTAAAAAGTGCACGATTCACGGCTACAGTGGAAGTTAATAGACAGTCAGGATGTCGTTATTTTAAACTGGTGGAGTCATAAATTTTCCACGGGATTTATTGTCGAAGTTTTGGAAAACTTTTGTGAAATTCAAGCTCACATCCAGATATATTCACGTATGGAAGGAACCAAAAGAAAAACTCCAGCTAGATATACGAATTTTTTTTTGTATCTGTGAAAGAATTCGTAGATATCGTAGAAAAATGTATACGGAACTTCAATTGCTGACGGTTCAAATATTTAACAGCAGCTGTGTTGATAGAAAGATTTTCTTTTCATATTGTTTAAATTTTTTTGGGACGTGGCGACGACATGAGAATGATGAAGGGTTTTGGGCGCCCAAAAGGATTTTTTTGAAAAGAAAATAATTTTATTTTTTTTCTTAAAATATTTTTTATTAGTATTTTTTTCTATCTTTTTTTACTGGAGCTGTGAGTGGGCAATAATTTTCCTTCTATAGGGGCTGCGCCGCCTTACCTAACAGGTCAGCCTCTCTGAGTGGACTTGAAATGATGGCACCTTGGCGGGAATCGAACATCGACCTCTGGCTTACAAGCTAAGTGCTTTACCACTTGAGCCACACTTTTTGATACTATATAGTGACCCATACTATTCGCGTTTTACCCTCTCCCCTGCTATCTTCTGACAGATTAAACTAATTTCGATACGGTTCTCACTGGCAGACTAGTCGTGGTGTAGGGAAAATTTTCTGCCACAAAACCCTACCCCAACTGTAATCATTCTCGATTTAATAAGCATTTTTGATGCAGTTTCTAAAATTTGACAGAGCGGCTCCAGGCCAATAAAAATTACTTTACAGTTATGGTGGTTGGAGAAACGCGTCCCAAGAATCCGTTCTTATTTTATGGGCAGCCCTTAAGCAAAAATATCTGATGCGAACAGCACATGATTTTCTTATACAATGTTTCTGTACAATTTACGCGAGGAATAAAATATTAGTTTACATAAAAAAATGAATTTTTATTTTACAAAATCTGAAATATCTCGATAACGGTAAAAGGCATCGATTTACGGTAAAAAACAAAAATGTATATTTTTGTAAAGATATTTGTATTTTTATATCGTTCCATTGAAAAAGTTCTTTCGATTTTTTTATTCTTAAAAGCCTGCTAAAATTTTTCGCCCAATAATTTCTAGTTAAGCAATTTTTAATTTATAAAATTTGTAGTTAAGTAATTTGGATTATAGTGACAGTGTAAATTAAAATTTTATTTAGCAAAATCCCACTTAAAAGTTACTTTTAAATTTCCAGTAACAACCTGCTATAAATTGCTGAGTTTCATGTGTTACATTAATTTTTTTTCATTTCTCCTTCACGAAACCCTTTTGACGAAATAAGAAAGAAAAAATCATACCATATTATTCCTGATTTGAAGGATAAGAAAGGATAACTCATGATCGGGACAAGTGCGTAACATATTTACCAAAAATTCCATAAAAAATATTTATATCGTTATTGAATATTCACATTGACTGCAATCCCTTGAAAAAGGGACCCAAAGTATTTTTCATGAATAACAAATTCAAATTGAATTTTTCCCTTTATAAATAGTATCACAAATTTCATACATTGGATTATGGCCTTTTTAACGCATGTTATCTGTATCCTTGTTAAAGCTGTGAAGTTAATAAAATTCCATACACGCCGATATGGTGATAGTGTATTATGTTGATAAATTGATTATTCAGTGATAAGTTGATTTAAAAGAAATTGATTTCCATCAATTTTGTTTATAATGGATTCTGGGAATATTTTTCGGCACGTGTAATATATTTTTAAATGTTCTGTCCATTTGATGTCAGTTATATGAAATGTTTAATACCCAAATATATATCGGTTTATTCTTTGCAACGGAAATCATTATTGCCTATTTTAAGGCGTTTCAGAATTTATTTGTGTATATCCAGGCTGATTTTTAAAGAAAAAAGTTGTAGAAAATTGTTTTCCCAAGACATAAAGTTTTTTCCCATTTTCTCGAAAACGGTTAGTTGTATAGAAATGTTTGTAAATATAATATGTGTTTAGAATATTATTTTACATAACTTATTACTACATCAAAATCTAGTTGGACCTCTCCTTCCCTCCCCAATACAGATAGAGTACATTTTTTCCTGTTTTCTCAAAAACTGTGCATCGTATCGAAAATTTTTTTAAAACAAAATGTGTTTAGAATATAATTTTACGTAGTAGGTACCCCATACATCAAAATTAAATCAGATTAATCCATCCCCTTTTCTCCGATATAAATGGGTATTTTATACTATATATTATATCTCATACAAGAGTATATTAGATTTAGTATACCGTTTTTATTGCATCGAACCAATCATCGGACACAAAAATTAACTACACCAGGGTGTTAAGGATGACAAAAGGTTTTGATGTCTGCATGTCCATCCGTCTGTCCGTCTGTCCGTCTGTCTGTCCGTCCGTGAACACCATAACTTTCGAAAGGATTGAGCTACAGACTTGAAACTTTGTACAGTTACGTTTCTCGTAAATGGCTCTTGAACGGGCAAAATTCCCCCCTTCCCCAAACAAACGAAACAGTTTTATGCAATTTTCTCGAAAACCGTGAGACGTATTGAAAAATTTATTAAGGTAAAATCTCTTTAGAATATGATTTTCCATAACCGTTCCATACATCAAAATCCAATCGGACCACTCGTTTTCCCCGCTCCGATACCAATGGATTTTTTTTAAATAAACATTTTCTCTGTCATCATATAGAGCAGTGCTCCGCAACCAGTGTTCCGTGGCACCTAAGGGGAGGGGAATTCCTAAGGGGAGGGGAATTCCTAAGGGGAGGGGAATTCCTAAGGGGAGGGGAAGGGGAAGGGGAAGGGGAAGGGGAAGGGGATGGGGATGGGGAAGGGGAAGGGGACGGGGAGGAGTACCTATAATTAGCGCAGCATATTTTATGAACAGCCCCAAAAATACTGTTTAGTGCGGGTTTTGGGTGGAAGGCGTCTTCAGACTTTTTATCTAAAACCAAGCATGAAGGCCAAGCATGAATCGCCAATGTGAAGAGGCATCGAATTTTAATTAACGGTTATGGTAAATAGTTTGCTGAAATTATATATACAGTTTCTTATTTTGTATTTCGAGACAATTTCATTCTAAATTAAATTCTTTAGACAATTTCAATATATTTTAAGTAAGCATAAAAAAATTTATCTTTCCCCAAAATAAACTTTAATAAAATTCAATACCTCTCGCTTGAAGAGACGCAAAATCGATATCCATGAAAAACTTTGGTTTAAGAATAAGAAATATCACAATTATTCTTTTTTTTATCGGAAAAAAAATCTGTCTTCATAGTCTGCTGCAGAATATTTGCAATGCACACTTAAAAAGATATAAATTTAAATGGAAAAACTTCTGACGATGGTTTTATCCATTGCTTAACATTTTCTCCTTCCAATAACGACGTAGCAGATGCTGCATGTCGGCAAGGATTCGAAGAGTCACAAAGTCGGTTTAAGTTTTTAAGTCAACTCAAGTAAAATGCATCAATTTGGTCACGTCTCATATCGAGTTTTGAGTTTCATTCCCCTCACCTCGTTCTGCAAACACCACATTTTGCATCTTGTTAAACTCACAGTATTTCAATTCCGGAGCAAAAAATTGTCAGTAACATTTTTTCTGTCATCACCTCGAAGGATTCTTCGCTCCCGGCTATGATAGTCCATAAATAATGTTAACTTTGTGCAAAGAACGTGAAAAAAATGTTTTCGTTAGACATGTAGGGGCGATCGGGATTCATGTAGGACACTTTAGCGAGCTTAACACGTGAGCAGGTGGCACTTGAAAGCATTGATGTGCAAATCGGAGTGGTTTGGATGTCATCTTGATTGTGGGAATCGAAAGAGTCCTTGCTTCGGATCCAAAGTGCAGTCGGTGAATAAATTTACTCAAGTGGGAAGAAAGCTTTTTGGTCTTTTAACTACATGGCAGACCTCAAAATTGAAAGTCATGCAAAGGATCAGGATTTGACTTTGGTTTAGGAGTCTGCCTGGGATTCTACATGAATGGCTCTGAAATCGAAGCCAGACCGACAATGGTTATTCCAATAGGAAGTTTTTAGGTTGAGATACTGCGAGGGGATATTGCAGTGGTGCCTGCTGTTGATGGCACAACGGAAGACAAAAGCAACGCATCCTTCTTGAAAGTTATATCCAAAGTTTTCAGAAGTTTTGCATTGAATATGGAACAGAGTGTCAAACTATTAGGAGTTTTATAATTTTTCGAGCAACGAAAATGATTTTACAATTGGACAGATGAATCTATATAGGGAAATGCAGGCAAAAACAGGCACCTTAAGAAAAATCTCTTATGATAGGCATGATAAGAAACCGACTTCCAAAAAGGAAAAGGTTCTCAAAGTATTTTTTTTGAGTATGTTCATGCATAACTTTTTACTGGGTTGACCGATTTTGGTCTTTCCAAAGAGAAAGTTGTGGTGAAAGTTCCTGATTGGGTGTCGCTGTAAGTTTTGACTTCGTTGCGGTAGACCTTCACACCCCCTCTACTGCTGATTTCTACACTGTTCGAGATAAGGAGTTGAATTTTTTTCTGTTATATTCAGTACAACACCAAGAAGGTTCTTTTTATATATTTCGTCCCTGTGGATGAATCCCCTCAAACCCCCGTCCCTGCTAGATTCTACATAGTTTGAGATATCAAATTGAAATTCATTGTGTCATGTTCAGTACAACATTAGGAAGGTTATTTTATATATTTTCCCCCTACGGACCTATGCCCTCCACCACCCTCTGCTCGATTCGACGTCGTCAGAGATATCAAGTTGATTTTTTTGAGTTGTGCCCCGGGACAGCCCCGGATGGGTTTGTTGTTTCGGCGTCCTGGAAATTAAATTTCTGTTCCGGATTTTTCAAATTAGTGTAATAATTTATGAAACACTAAAAAAAACTGATCACTGAATATGACCATCGTACTCTATTTCGGCTCTAAGGTCCAATTTTTTTACCTGCGGCACATTTTTTCAACAACTTTCCACAAAAGTTTCATTATATCAACAAATGTGGCCTGCTGCCTATTTAACTTCGTTTCTTTTTTTATTTTCAATTTCCGTTCCGACTATTTATAAATCCTACAGGGCGCAAAAAAATAAGTTAATTTTTGCTTAGGACTGTATATCTCTTGATTTTAATAATTGCGCCGCAGTCTGTTTAAAAAATTTCGCTGGCGCAATGATTTTAATGAGTTCTTTCCCATGGTTTTATTCTGAATTGTGTCTTATTTTTATATAAAACTAGAATTTGGACCCGGCTTCGCCCTGCTAAAAGCGTGAGTAGAATAAACCTATCGGAAAACAAAACTCAATTCAATTGGTTATAAATTAGACAGCCTGCGACTTATCTTTAAAGTTTTTTCTTCCTCGGAAAATGGTTTTTAGAAATTAACCAAAATACAATCAATTGCAACATTCGGATTCACTTTACCCTCTCTCTTTACCCCCCACCACTCGGTAACATCTATGCCAAATTTCAGGCCAATCGGTTCAGTAGTTTCCCCGCGAAAGAGTAACATAGCGCCACAACTAAGTTTCGAAATCACTTTACCCCCTCCCCTTATTCCCCCCACCCCTCGAGCTACTTTTCCGTATGCCTATGTTGGAACCAGAACTACCACAGACACTCATGCCAAATTTCAAGTCAATCGGTTCAGCCGTTTTTGCGTGAGAGAGGAACAGACAGACAGACAGACACCAACTCATTTTTATATATTAGTTTGATTTGTTGCTCATCTTGTCTTCGATTGGCCCAACAAAAGAATGGCCACCCTACCCCTAAAAAAATTTTGACGCTCCCACCCTTCCCTGGAAAAATTTCTGCGGATGACCATGGATAGAACTGTTATTATAAATCAAATAAATTTTTTTAAAATAGGGTAGGGTCGGCTCCTTTTACAGACTGCTGGTGTTGATGAATTTATTCCCTATCTGACTTTATTTAGTGAGAAATTTGGGCTGTATGAAAGTACCCTGTATTTGAAACAGCCCTACCCTTACGTAAAATTTTTTAGGAAAATTCAAAATGCTGAAAAATTTGCCCTCCTTAACATTTTATTATAGGAATAGATAAATAAATGGATTTATATTCCTTTATTACAAAACAGCTTTCGATTTTTTTCATCACTCCTCAAAGCCAACATTTTTCATTACAAATTCAACAAAAAGTAAAACAATATTATCTTAATTAAAAGCCAAGTAAATTTTAAATGTGTAATAAATTAAATGATGTAATAAACACCAGGAAAATAATGAATTTTATTTATTTGAATAATAAATTTTACCACAATATCCTGAAAAACGACTATAGCTAGAAAAAAATTGTGTTTTAATGAAAAACCACGAAAATTGAAATCACGACCGGAAATGATGAAAGCAGTACCGTAGATTTAACCTCACTCTTGGTTTTGTGCAGAATATACGGAATTAGGTGTGCAAATAACATTTAATTATGATGACAGCCATTAATCCTGTTTATGGTCGACTGGCATGAGTTATTATCTCAGTGAGCCCCAAGGGATTTCGTTTCGTTGCCACTACTTTAGAGTTTGGCGTCTCCATCGGTTTCACCTTTTGTACCCGGACCAAACCCCTGACCCAACCCCGAGCACCTGATTTGGATCAATTTCACTATGATATCCCAGAAAACGACTCTGGTCGATAGAAGCGATGTTTGACTTTAGCGGGTGGACATAGCAGGATAATAGGGAGGTGGGAAAATCTATCTTTACCTGATGCCAGAAATTCACACCATAACATATAGGAAATAAGTTAATGCGTATATGTAGACAAATACTGGTATTCACATGACAAGAAGATATTAAATCTGAACATTCTCTAGTATGTCTAAATGTAAGTCGTTGGATATTCAATGTGGAGGTAAATGGGTGATAGTTCTGAAGCGTTCTTTGTGGTAGAGATGGTGGTAGAAATACTGATAACAGTCCAATTGGGTATTTTGACTAGAAAATCCAATCTCTTCTCATCTTTACGTATGACTTGATCAGCAATCTACTAGAATTCTTCGGAGTCCATTAAATATCATTGACAGGACGAGAATTACTAATAAATTATCCCATGATTAAGTGATTTCTCCACTTTTTCCCTAACAACGTCGTTCATCATTCAATGGCTCCGAAGCCTATTTCCAGTTATGGTCCAGAGTTCAGATGAGGGTCAAAGGTGTTACCAACAAAACGATACTTCGGGCAGGTAATAATAATTGTCACTAGTTAATCCTGGAATGGTAATAGTATCCCTTAATGATGACCCTGATAATTACGGTAATGATGGCGTCTCTTTAGTAGATATACTGAAAGGGTTATACAGACTCGTAAATTTAATGTTCGAAAAAGTTAAATGACCTCAGGATAAATACACCTGATGTGAGGTTAGGTCATGACAAGAAAGAGAAA
Source organism: Chrysopilus asiliformis (assembly GCA_964034945.1). Classification (NCBI taxonomy): domain Eukaryota; kingdom Metazoa; phylum Arthropoda; class Insecta; order Diptera; family Rhagionidae; genus Chrysopilus; species Chrysopilus asiliformis. Next base: position 90,436,489 of record OZ035960.1, on the reverse strand, counting down.
CGCAAAAAAATAAATAAATTGATGGAAATGGAAAGTAGAAAAATGGAAAAGTACAAGTAAATTAAGCTGAAAGGATTTAATGACACTGTAGAACAGCGGGTTCGGCCATGTGCACCAAGGGCATTTTCGAGGCTCAAATTGCCCTGCTATCCATCGATTCTTCATGCTACCCGTTTCATTCTGGCTTGTACGAAAACTGCATACATACGCATATGAAAGAAATAATCTGTTTCACTTTGCATATAACCCGTTCTGCTTCCACTTGTGCATTTTACATACCATGGAGCTTTGCTGAGCTCTAAGTAAGGCCATTTATGCGAGAGATTTTTATTAGCTCCAGTTGTCATTAGGACATTGACTGAAGCAGAGGTGTATTTCATACTGCTGAAAATCATGAAAAATTTAACACTGCTGAAAATCATGAAGCGTTCTATCTCAAAAGACGACACGAATTTTGGACATGATTGTTTTCTTATTCGGTGTGATAACACAATGCAATGTTTACTATGATTTCAGGACATAAAAACAATAAAAAAATACAATTTAAATAGGCGTTTTAGTAACTCCATAAAATATCAATTGATCAAATGAATGTTTTTGATTTTAATAATTTCATTTTTATTTTCCGATTGTGATTCGGAAATTTAACATGAAATTTTTTCTTTGTCAAACCTATTTTTAACGTAAAGTAAAACAATTAACAGTGTGTCAAAACCAAAAATAACGAAAAAGAGCTTTCAACAAAGTTTGAACTAGGCTCGGAGAGCAAGCCATATAAACAAGTAAATCGCTTGTCAGTGGTAGTGGATGCCCGAGAACTTTGAAAGCTTTCCTGGCCCTGCTGTAGAACAATTTTGAAAATATTGAGTCCTATAATATAATACGAGGAATGTCTGCACAACGATCTCGAAAACCCGCCTAACGATTTTCACGAAACTTGGTGGTTAGGGATTTTCGGGGACAAGGAATCGACCTAGATAGGTCTCATCTGTGAGAAAATTCCCCTCGATACCCCTCGCCTGGTATCTTCGAATTGGGTGGTCCGATTTTAATGAAACTTTACAGTATTACTAAGTGGGCTAAGGGCTTTCGATTTACCCACTACAAACCTAACTTTCCCCTCCCCTCGGGGTATCATGTATTCGAATTACGTGAAGGTATCTTAACACTAGATTGCCCAAGCAATTCATTTTGACTGCTTTTTAATTTCAATCAGAAAAACAATTATGTATATAATGACACAATTTGTTAGAATTTTGTGACTTTTTGTACAGCATATAAATGCGTTTATTAATAATTGTAGTTACCTCCCCCCTCCTTCATTTCCGGTATATATATATGTGTTATACCTATATTGCCAAAAGCAGTCATTTTGACTGCTTGACTTCCTTGGGCAATCTAGTGTTAATGAAAATTCGCAATATTGCTAGGGAGTAAGGTTTTTCGATATGCATTCTAAAAATATCACTTTTTAGATATCTATTGGCAGCGATAAGTAGTAATTACAAAACAATCAAGTTCCCTGAACCTCGTTATATGAATCATGTTGCAATTACAATCGGATTCAATTACTCAGAGACGGAGGCAGAAGGACGATTTTGAGATCGCCGAGCACGGCTCGGTCTTCCTGGTACTGTTATTGATATTCTGTTCAGTCCGATTTTTGAAGTAGGGAGGAGTAGAGAAAAGTATCTCCTATCCGAAATTGGTATTTTTAGCCATTTCTAACGGTTTATCGAAAAAACAGTTAATGTAAGTTATTTAAAGGTATTAAAATTCTCTACATTTTTGCCTTTTATCGTAAATCGATATCTTTTACCGTTATCGAGATATTTCAGATTTTGTAAAGTAAAAATTCATATTTTTATGAAACTAATATTTTATTCGTCAGGTAAATTGTGCAAAAACGTAGATTTTTTATAAGAAAGTCAGGTGCTGTTTGCATCAAATATTTTTTTCTAGAGTTTGATAAATTATAACATTAATTCAAAAATCCGAGATCAAAGGTTAGTTTCAGGGACGTCGGGACAATATCCGGGACTGTCCAGGCTTTTCCAGACGTCTCTAAAAATGCAGAGTTGATTTAAGAAAATTCCTTTTTTTACTATACAAGTACCAGGAAGGCCGAGCCATGCTCGGCGACCTCAAAATCCTACTTTTGCTCATAGTCGGGCGTTTTCAATTCCCATTCAATTTCAATTCCCATTCACTTACTGAATGGTATTTGAAATTTTTACTCCATTACCATTCAGTAGTGAATGGTAATGGCCAAAAAATTCAACTCTCCATTCACTGAATGGGAATGTAAATTTATTTCCATTCCCATTCGATTTGAGTTGAGATTTTATGATTTTAAGTGAATGGTAATTCAATTTAGTCAAATGATTTTTTTATATGGAAAAATGCTCGAAATCGATCGAAATGAGGGAAAAGTTAATTTGCCTCAAAACGACAGGACCGATTTTTATGATCCATATCACATTGGATAGGGATCAGTGTGGCCTATAGTACTAGATATGAGGCATTCTAGAAAAACCAAAATGGCGGCTATTAGACGCCATTTTGTCCAAATTATCCCAATAAAGACCCATTAAGATGGATATCAAATGAAAGAGCTCTGGAAGAAACTTACAAATATCTATATCATGGGTATCAAAAAAACAAAATGGCGGCTGTTAGACGACATTTTGTCCAAATTACCACAATAAAGACCCATCAAGATAGGTATCAAATGAAAGAGCTCTGGAGGAAACTTATAAATATCCATAACATGGTTATCAAAAAAAAAAAAGAAAATGGCGACTAAACATCGTAATACAGATCCATCAAGATGGGTATCAAATGAAAGAGTTTGGGAGGAAACTTATAAATCCCTATATTTTATTTTATTTTTTGAAGCAACAATTGACTTATTTTTTGTTTTATTCAATTTTGCTTTCATGAAAAATTAGTGATAATGAAAGCAAAATTGAATAAAAAAAAATAAGTCAATTGTTTCTTCAAAAAATAAAATAAAATATAGGGATTTATAAGTTTCCTCCCAAACTCTTTCATTTGATACCCATCTTGATGGATCTTTATTACGATGTTTAGTCGCCATTTTCTTTTTTTTTTTTTGATAACCATGTTATGGATATTTATAAGTTTCCTCCAGAGCTCTTTCATTTGATACCTATCTTGATGGGTCTTTATTATGGTATTTTAGACAAAATGGCGTCTAATAGCCGCCATTTTGGTTTTTGATAAATATGTTATAGATATTTATAAGTTTCTTCCAGAGCTCTTTCATTTGATATCCATCTTAATGGGTCTTTATTGGGGTAATTTGGACAAAATGTCGTCTAACAGCCGCCATTTTGTTTTTTTGATACCAATGATATAGATATTTGTAAGTTTCTTCCAGAGCTCTTTCATTTGATATCCATCTTAATGGGTCTTTATTGGGGTAATTTGGACAAAATGTCGTCTAACAGCCGCCATTTTGTTTTTTTGATACCCATGATATAGATATTTGTAAGTTTCTTCCAGAGCTCTTTCATTTGATATCCATCTTAATGGGTCTTTATTGGGATAATTTGGACAAAATGGCGTCTAATAGCCGCCATTTTGGTTTTTCTAGAATGCCTCATATCTAGTACTATGGGCCACACTGATCCCTATCCAATGTGATATGGATCATAAAAATCGGTCCTGTCGTTTTGAGGCAAATTAACTTTTCCCTCATTTCGATCGATTTCGAGCATTTTTCCATATAAAAAAATCATTTGACTAAATTGAATTACCATTCACTTAAAATCATAAAATCTCAACTCAAATCGAATGGGAATGGAAATAAATTTACATTCCCATTCAGTGAATGGAGAGTTGAATTTTTTGGCCATTACCATTCACTACTGAATGGTAATGGAGTAAAAATTTCAAATACCATTCAGTAAGTGAATGGGAATGGAATTTTGAATGCATTCAATTTTGAATTGAATACGCCCAACTCTGCTTTTGCTGATTTTTGGGGAAAAACTAAATTCACATTATCTTTACAGAGCTTCTCCAGAGTTTTTAAATTCCCGATCTAGAAAGCTAGAACTAAAACTAACGCGCGATAACAATATTTCATAGAAATCGGTTGAGTGGTTATTGAGTAATCGCTGTCACCGGTTTTTGAAACGTTGTTTTGAGACACCAGGTGAGGGTTATCGAGGGGAGGGAAGTCAGGTTTGTAGTAGAAAAATTGAAAGCCCTTAGCCCACTTAGTAATACTGTAAAGTTTCATTAAGATCGGATCACCCAATTCGAAGATACCAGGCGAGGGGTATCGAGGGGAATTTTCTCAGAGGTGAGACCTATCTAGATCGATTCCTTGTCCCCGAAAATCCCTAACCCCCAAGTTTCGTGAAAATCGTTAGGTGGGTTTTCGAGACCGTTTGTGCAGACAGACAGACAGACAGACAGACAGACAGACATTCCTCGTATTATATTATAGGATTAAAGTTTTGCTTATTACATTAAAGTTTAAAAAGGAATACTATGCAAAGAAAAATTTCAAGAAAATAATAAATATCACCTTTAGTAGATACTGTCTTAATATTGTTTTTCCACTATTGGTTAAATCGAATTGGTCAAGTTTTCTGCTAGTGGACTGAGTTTAGCAGAATTTGTTACCCATAATCTGATTGAATCTGAAGTTACGACACAACCATAAAGTCTACCTCTCTGAAAAAAATCGCATCAAAAAAATATTTCACTTGTTTTTTTGTTCCTTTTTCCGGAAAAATTCCCAGCAATTGAGTGAGAACATTCGTGATAAACTCACTCGTCAGCAGTTCGCCTAAAGCTATGCCACAGCATTATGAGATCAGACCCAAGTTTCGTCTGTGTTAGTAGCTATACAAAAATATCCCCACCTCCGAGAGTGTAGCTGAGATTCAGTCATTTATATCAGAAAAAAATTTCCATCGTATTAAAATTCTCTGAAATTGTATAAATTTTCTATCCCCCGTTCCGCATAAATGGGTAACAGTGTGTGGGTACACAGAGTTTAAATTAGAAAATTTTGATGGATGAGCAAATTTTATCGTCCGTCTCTTAATTCGAATATTTATGGATATTAAAGCTTTAAATGAAATTAATGGTTTAATTTATTATTTTAAGCTTAATACGCCTCATTGGTTATTGATTAATTTAAATTTTCAAAATGTTTTTACGTTTTTTTTCCTCGTCTATTCCGAAGTGTATTGAAACGTAATTTTGGTTGCTCGTAAGCCAATATGGCACATTGATTGATTTAAAATTATTTAATGTTCACTCAATCTGACCGACAGAATAATTACATCTATTGAATGGCGGTAATTATGGGGGATTTTTTTTTAAATTGGGCGAGAATTTAATTCTTGTTTGTTAGTTTTAATATTTTGTGTTTAAAAAATTCTTTCTGAAGCAAAACTTGATACCAACTCGAAATAATGCACAATTCTAAGAGGGTTTAGACTAGCGTGACCATTTTTTTTTGGAGCCAATGGTGGATAAAATGAGGGTGATGAAGGGGGATGAAAAATTAATCAATCAAAATATTTTTTATTTATGTTTTTCAATTTCAAGCACAAACTGATGATGAACTTGTCCATTTATTGTATTTTTCTTGAGAAGAGATTTGTTTGGTGAAAAGAATCAATTTAAGAGTTTTAGCTTGTAAACGAGTCTTTTCCGTCGTCCAAATTTTATTGATCGCCGAAAAAACACGTTCGACTGGTGCTGATGTTCATGGCAGAGCGGACGCGTATTCGACAATAGCCGAAAACTCGAAAAATGGCGTTTTTTTCATAAATAAATCTTGGAAAAAAGGTGGATTTTTCAGGGGGATGTGGGGGATAGCCAGGTCCGAAAAGGGGATAATCCCCCTCAAACGGGGATAAATGGTCAGGCTAGTTTAGACATAATGAAATTTTTGTGGCTCCATCATACATAAACGGTAACAACTACTATCACCAGATTTGGCATCAAATTTACGCTATTCTTGGAGATGATTTGTACGAAAAAAATTCACAATACCCCTTCGCCATCCCCCATAATTGGAAAAGTTTTTCGCGATCCCCCCCCACTTCCATCCAAATGGAATAGTTTTTTTGCAATTCCCTCGAAAACGACACATTTTTTGAAGACAATACTATTTATTTAGAATATCTAAAATCTTGAATATAATCACATTTAATTGTTTCACTCCTTCGCACCTTCCTCAAGAATTTCTTTCCATTTTTTAAAAACAATGCCAAATTTTTAGGCACAAAAGTTTTTAGAATAGAATTATGTAGTACTTGTACAAAGAAATTTATATTACAGTAACTTCCTGATTTATCCCAACACAAAAGGTATTTAATATAAAAGCATCCGGAAGACCAAGTCATTCTCGGCTACCTCAAAATCCTCCTTTTGGTGATTTTTTTGGAAAAACAAGTAGATTCACGATTTCTTTACAGTATCTTTCCTGAGGCTTGAAATTTCCGATCCAAAAATACCTTCTGCTAATTTCCTCAAGAAAAAAAGAAAGAAAGGATATTTTTTGTTATCATGACAGGATCTATCGTTTCGAAATTTGAAATTCCATGGTCAGATTCAGGATTCGCGACTTGGAAAACTCTTTTTTGATAGAACCTCTGATAAGATGGACATCCGGATGGTATTGCATTTATTAATTCGATATAATTTATTAATTACGTCATTCATTACTTTGCTCTTTGTTGATCATTCATTTTATTCTATATGATATGTCATATAGGAGTATATTAGATTTAGTATACCGTTTGTAACGCATCGAAACAATCAACGGACTCAAAAATGAACTACCCGGGTATTAGGGATGACAAAAGATTATGAGTTCCGCATGTCTGTCCGTCTGTCCGTCCATGAACACCACGACTTTCGAAGAAATTGAGTTAGAGACTTTTTACATTTGCGTTTCTTGTAAATGGCTAGGCTAAGTTCTTGAATGGGCAAAATTGGACCATTCCGTCCCCCATTCAAATGAAACAGTTTTTCGCAATTTTTTCGAAAACGGTAAGTCTTATTGAAAAATTTATAAAGGTAAAATGTATTTAGAATAGGATTTTAAATAACTCATCCATACATCAAACTCCAATCGGGCCACTCCTTCCCCCACTCCCATACAAATGGAATACTTTCTTCCTGTTTTCTCGAAAATTGAGCTTCTTATAGAAAAATTGATCAAGATGGAATGTGTTTAGAATATGATTTTACATAACTTATTTATACAGCAAAATCCAGTTAGGCCACTCCTTCCGCCCTTGAATACTTTTTTCTGTTTTCTCGAAAACGATGAGTCTTATTGAAAAATTTCTTAAGGTAAAATCTGTTTAGAATATGATTTTATATAACCATTCCATACATCAAAATCCAATGGGACCGCTCCTTTCCTCCTCTCCTATACAAATGGATTAAAAAAAACATTTTGTTTGTCATCATATAGAGATTGGCCCCTTCTCCATGAATACATAAACTTTATTATACTTCGTATAAGGAAGTAAAAACGAAGAACAAAAATGCAACAAAACTTTATTGAGTGTATCTCTCAGAAAAGTTTTCTACAGAAAATACTACAGAAAAGACTCAAAAAAAAAAAAAGTACAGAAAAGACTCAAAAAATCGTTACTTGGTACTATAAAGAAGTATATTTTAGTAAAGCATTTGCCATTTGATGCATTTGGCCAAAGATTACAGTTCAGTAGTAGCTACACAACCGCAAACATTTATAAATCTTTTTCCTTAATGCTTAAAGCGAAAGAGGATTTCAAATGTTTTCTACAATTGTAAAATAATGTTTTGCTTCAATTTTAATGTCTACATGCGTCTCAGTTGAGTATGTTGCACGAAAATACCCAGAATGGCATAAACCTTTAAAATAAAATGGACTCAAGTCTTTGTCGTATTAGTCTTTCGGTTTTAGGGGAAGTTACAAATTGAAAGTGCTTGCCTGAAAACTTTCAATGCTAAGTCTATGCTGGTTTCCATGTTTCTAGTCTGGTTGAGGTGAAAACTGCAACGAAAAAAAAACATAAATCTTTAGTGGTTTAACCCGGAGTCCTGCTAATAGTTTTTGACTGTGGAACCGCATAAGATAAAGGACATTAAATTCACTTCCGGTTACGGTTTATGGTAAATTGAAAATTGGGTTGGGAAAGAGGGCTAGGACACATCCTTTGAATTTGTGCATTAAAAATGCGCTTTGTGCTTGCCTTTTGCAGATTTTGTTACTTTTGGTGATTTGTGAAACCTTTAGCAGCTTTAAAGAGAGCTCTTGGAAACAATTTTTTTTTATAAAAGAAGAGAATAATGATTGAATTGAATTTTTCATGCGCGGGTAGAGACTGAAAAATATAAGGTAAAATATTTTTTTATCTTATCTCCTTTATTGTTTAGAGAAAAAAATTAATGATGAAAAACCTTGTGAAAGCAGGTAAAAAATTAAAATAAAGTTTGCGAATCAAATTTGATGATTGAATATATTTTTAAACACTACCCATACAGTTTAGACTTGGCGCCTAGCATTCACGCTTTCTTAAGATTTTCCGAATTCAGCCAGTGGCGTCGTTGAGTTGCCAAACAAGTACACAAAAAAAACATATGAGAACCGTTTCGCCAAAATCGCATGCTCCAGTCCCATATTTATGGGAAAAACCGACATAGTGGCCATTCCTTTAAAAAAAATTGTAACAGTTCCCAAATTTTTTAGGACACATTCCAGCAAAAAAATTTCCATGTTCTTTTTATACCCGTATGGTGAAACCAAAGGGTATATTAACTTTGCCTTACCGTTTGGAACGCCAAGATCTGGTCATCACACACAAAAATGAATTACACCAGTGTGTTTAGAACAGAGTTGGGCGTATTCAATTGTTGCGAGCGTCATTTGAGGCAGGCAATGGCTTCGAGTGAGATCCCGAGTTGCCGTCTTCATGGGGGGGTGGAAAAAAAAAGAAGAGACGAAAAAAAGATTGGACGAGATGCGGCGAATCAGTTCGGCTTCGGAGTAGAAAGGAATTAGACCGACGATTAGTAGTTAGTTGTGATTTTTTTGTATTAAATTGTATTTTGTTAATAAATTGAGTAAACCACATCTGGGTCTATTATTAACTAACATTGGCGCCCGAGCAGGGACACATAAGAAGCTTTAGGATCAAGCTACCTGTTGTTGGAAAGTTCGAAAAAATAGGTAACAATTTATACTTAGGAATCGTTCCTCAATTGGTGAATTGGAAGACTGTTGTTAATACAGTTAGTTCTCAGTACAAAGTAACTCTCATTGGAATTGAAAAAAAAAAAAATCTGAAACAATGAGAAGTGAAACAAGTTTCGTCTATATTTTTGGTTAGGGAAGCATTTGCTGAAAGAAAAGGACCAATTGGAGAAACGAGGGGGTAGTGGTGATTGTTAGTGTTAAAAATTAAAGTTTGATCCAAATTTTTGTTAATAATTCCGTAATAATCGGTAAATAAAGTTCTTTAGTGGGTTGAAGGAAGAAAATTTAGTTATTCGGTTAGTGGAGTTAATAGAGGCACCTTAAACCGAATCGGTATCTAAACCAGTTCTTATCCTATGTTAATCATTGGGGTACCATTTAAAACTATTCAGTAATGAAAACCAGAGGTCGGGGAACTCCAGTGAGTAATTCGGTGGCGACTGGTTTGTTTAACTCTCCGATACAAAGCTCAGATGAAAGGCCACGTTCTATTCTTCGTACTCCAGTGACTACCAACGAAAGGACAAATGAAATACCGCAACCGATCGGTATCTCTCCGTTAATCCCAGAGCTATCAGCAACTTCTAATTTGACAAATCAACCCATCGTATCGTCAAATGGTCAAATTAACAACTCAAATAGAATCTCGGCGGTTGAAAATGCGCTAATTCGGGTTTCGGAACAAATTCAGGAATTGTCATTGCAGTTAAGGTCAGCACAGTTTAACCAGACGGATAATTCTAGAACCAGTACTAATATATTGCCCGCGATTAATTCTGAACAAGTACGGAGAAATGAGTCGCGAATTACACACTTGAGAAAAATCGACATTAAAGATTGGGGAATCAATTTTTCGGGAGATTCACGTGGCATGAGGGTTAGGCCATTTATTGCCGAAGTCGAACGCATGGCAGTAAGGCAAAATTTATCGTTAAATGAAGTACTTGGTTGCATGCATTTATTACTTCGAGGTGATGCACTTCAGTGGTATAGAACAGCAGCCACGTCATTCAATTGGCAGTCGTTTACGACGGAATTGAGTGCTACATTCGGTCGTTACGATAGCGATTTATCGGTTAGACGTATGATTGAGGATAGAAAACAACGATGGGGAGAAAGGGTCGGTGTCTATATTGCGTCCATAGAAGCCTTATTTAGAGAATTAGAGTGCCCAATGTCCGAATTAGATCAGGTGCGATTAATCAGACGGAACCTTTTGCCTCATCTGAATTTGCCTCTTCTTTCTCAAGAGGTAACGTCGGTGGAAAATCTAAAACAAATTCTTAGAACAATTGAAAACAATAGTTTACTCTCTGCTTCAAGTTCATCTCAAAATTCACAGCGAGTTTCACGGGGTTCCAACCTCAATGAAATGGCTGTGGGATCCAATGAGTTCAATAATGATTCTTCTCGTACTTCCCGCTCACCTCGCTCCGTTAATCCATTTAGGCGAAATAATGGGTTCAGGAATACGGTTAATACTAATAATAATAACCAAAGGGTTGAAAATTCTCCGATACCCCGAACCTCATCTTCCTCAGAAGCAAATCAGAGAAGATTGTGTGTAAATTGTTACTTGGGATATCATACAGTATCCGAATGCTCACAGCCACGCCGAGCGCGGTATTTGTGCTATAATTGTGGTGCTGAAGGCACTACGGCTGCTAATTGTACCCATTGTCGCTCAACGCCGGGGGAAGAATAGTCGACCCCGTAGCTGGGATTACGAGGGTCGATGCCAAGCGAAAACCATTACCATTATTTCATTCCCAATTTGTTGAATCCCAAAATTATATAGACGACGACGATTTCTTCGAGTTTGAATTACTAGGACCTTCATACTCATCTTCCCTCAATACCATAAACAATGAAGCGACTGGTGTGAATACTCTAGAACTGCACACGGAGCCGCAAAAGTCCGACGTATTATTAATTGATCTTTCCGAACCATATTCAGTAAAAGTTAATTGTTTTAAAATCGGTAGTTCAAAAGATAGTGATAAACGACCTCATTTACTGGTAGATATTTTTGGTAAGGAATTTGTTGCTTTGCTGGATAGTGGAGCGACTCATAGTTGTCTAAGTGGATCGGCCTTACAGTATCTTAAGTCGTTAAACCTCATCAAACGTCAATCGAATGTTTTAGTGTTCACGGCTGATGGATCGGTATTAAAATGTGAAGCACAAGTCGACATTCCCTTTACCTTTAATGAGGAATCTCACATTTTATCCATGTTAGTGGTACCAGGGTTGACTCAAGAGGTAGTCCTTGGAATGGATTTTTGGACCAAATTTAAAATACACCCGGCCATAGTTTCATCAATGAATGTGAAGGATTTGTCCAACAATCTATCCCAAGAAGAGCAAAACCGATTAGGTGAGGTAATTGAGTTGTTTCCGGTGACTTCTGATACCAATTTTGGATGTACGGATCGAATTATTCACGAAATCAATACCGGTAGTAATTCTCCAGTCCACCACCGATGTTATCCGATCCCAGTAAATCTTATGCAAGCCGTAGACAGCGAATTGAATCGGTTATTGAAATTGGGTGTAATTAGAGAATGTGAACCCAGTCCATGGTCGAATCCGGTAGTCATTACCATGAAAAAGGATAAAAAATCAATTCGGTTTTGTTTAGACGCGAGATTTTTGAATGGTATAACGGAACCAGATGCCTTTCCGATGCCCAATATGGAATCTATTTTGTCTCAATTGAAATCGACCAAATACCTCAGTTCCATCGATCTATCGGAAGCATTCTTTCAGATACCCCTTTCGGCAACCTCACAGATAAAAACCGCCTTTGCGATTCCAGGTAGGAAGCAGTATTGTTTTGTACGAACCCCTTTCGGCCTTATAAATAGCCCAAAAACCATGGCCCGACTCATGTCTAAAGTCCTGGGGCACGATTTGGAAGGCGAAGTTTTCCACTACATGGACGACATTCTTATCTGCACTGAGACAATAGAACATCATATCATATTGTTGACAGAAGTAGCCAGGCGGTTAAGAGAAGCTAACTTGACTATTAATGTACTTAAATCTAAATTTTGTGTCGAGAAGCTAGAGTTTCTCGGATATACTCTTACCCCGGACGGAATAACCACTAATACTTCCAAAATAGATGCTATATTGAATATTGAACCACCTAAAAACATCAAGCAATTAAGACAGGTAATTGGTCTTTTATCGTGGTATCGGAAATTTATACCCAATTTCGCATCTATTATTGCCCCCATGACGAATTTATTAAAGGGAAAACCAACTCAGTTGCGGTGGAATTCGGAATCCGATCAAGCGTTTAGAAAACTGAAAGAGTTGCTAACTACTGCTCCGATTTTAGCCGTTCCCGATTTCAGCAACGCTTTCATAGTCCGAGCAGATGCAAGTGACGTAGGTCTTGGTGGAGTGGTAGTGCAAGTGGCGGAAAATTCCGAAAAAGTAATAGGTTATATGTCGCGGAAGTTTACCCCTAGTGAGCTCAATTATACCACCACGGAAAAAGAGGCTTTGGCGATTATATGCTGTATAGAAAAATTCTTGGTACTATAAAGAAGTATATTTTAGTAAAGCATTTGCCATTTGATGCATTTGGCCAAAGATTACAGTTCAGTAGTAGCTACACAACCGCAAACATTTATAAATCTTTTTCCTTAATGCTTAAAGCGAAAGAGGATTTCAAATGTTTTCTACAATTGTAAAATAATGTTTTGCTTCAATTTTAATGTCTACATGCGTCTCAGTTGAGTATGTTGCACGAAAATACCCAGAATGGCATAAACCTTTAAAATAAAATGGACTCAAGTCTTTGTCGTATTAGTCTTTCGGTTTTAGGGGAAGTTACAAATTGAAAGTGCTTGCCTGAAAACTTTCAATGCTAAGTCTATGCTGGTTTCCATGTTTCTAGTCTGGTTGAGGTGAAAACTGCAACGAAAAAAAAACATAAACCTTTAGTGGTTTAACCCGGAGTCCTGCTAATAGTTTTTGACTGTGGAACCGCATAAGATAAAGGACATTAAATTCACTTCCGGTTACGGTTTATGGTAAATTGAAAATTGGGTTGGGAAAGAGGGCTAGGACACATCCTTTGAATTTGTGCATTAAAAATGCGCTTTGTGCTTGCCTTTTGCAGATTTTGTTACTTTTGGTGATTTGTGAAACCTTTAGCAGCTTTAAAGAGAGCTCTTGGAAACAATTTTTTTTTATAAAAGAAGAGAATAATGATTGAATTGAATTTTTCATGCGCGGGTAGAGACTGAAAAATATAAGGTAAAATATTTTTTTATCTTATCTCCTTTATTGTTTAGAGAAAAAAATTAATGATGAAAAACCTTGTGAAAGCAGGTAAAAAATTAAAATAAAGTTTGCGAATCAAATTTGATGATTGAATATATTTTTAAACACTACCCATACAGTTTAGACTTGGCGCCTAGCATTCACGCTTTCTTAAGATTTTCCGAATTCAGCCAGTGGCGTCGTTGAGTTGCCAAACAAGTACACAAAAAAAACATATGAGAACCGTTTCGCCAAAATCGCATGCTCCAGTCCCATATTTATGGGAAAAACCGACATAGTGGCCATTCCTTTAAAAAAAATTGTAACAGTTCCCAAATTTTTTAGGACACATTCCAGCAAAAAAATTTCCATGTTCTTTTTATACCCGTATGGTGAAACCAAAGGGTATATTAACTTTGCCTTACCGTTTGTAACGCCAAGATCTGGTCATCACACACAAAAATGAATTACACCAGTGTGTTTAGAACAGAGTTGGGCGTATTCAATTGTTGCGAGCGTCATTTGAGGCAGGCAATGGCTTCGAGTGAGATCCCGAGTTGCCGTCTTCATGGGGGGGTGGAAAAAAAAAGAAGAGACGAAAAAAAGATTGGACGAGATGCGGCGAATCAGTTCGGCTTCGGAGTAGAAAGGAATTAGACCGACGATTAGTAGTTAGTTGTGATTTTTTTGTATTAAATTGTATTTTGTTAATAAATTGAGTAAACCACATCTGGGTCTATTATTAACTAACACAATTCCATTTAAATCCATTTCCATTCCCATTCGATTTGAGTTGAGATTTTATGATTTTAAGTGAATGGTAATTCAATTTAGTCAAATGATTTTTTTATATGGAAAAATGCTCGAAATCGATCGAAATGAGGGAAAAGCTATTTTGCCTCAAAACGACAGGACCGATTTTTATGATCCATATCACATTGGATAGGGATCAGTGTGGCCTATAGTACTAGGTATGAGGCATTCTAGAAAAACCAAAATGGCGACTGTTAGACGACGACAAAAAATTGGGGAACATTCCGTTTTTAAAGGGACTGAATTCAAAAATGAAAGGAATGAATCCTATAAAACGTTGTAATGTCTCCATTGATTATTGGAAACTCTCCTATATATATGCGCGACATTCTCATTTGAAATAGGATTCATTCCTCTAATTATAGCACCAAGTCTTATCCGAATAGGATTGACTACTTTTTTTATTCTGTCCAATCTAAAAGGGGCAGACAAAAAATCGAGTTATCGAATATACGAGGTAGGGAAGTTCAAAGGGTTTGAAAATATTCGAGATATCAAACAACTCGAGTAATAAAATACCCTGTAATTTAGAAATTTCTCCGACATAAGTGTTAGAATGTGGTAGTAGGCAGGTCCAAATTATATAAACCACGAGTTCGAAAAACCAAATGCGAATTATAATCGAAGTAACAAAATTGGCTTGAATTACCATATCCTCAGAATCCTATTTGCATAGGAATGAGTCTGACAACACTTAAAATTCGTTCCATTTTTTTTGTAGTATTGAGTCCTACATATTTTTGGGGTCACTTCTAAAAACAATGGGAGCGATTCTATTCCATAATATAGCATTGTTTCCCCTCAGTATGGGAATGTCTCCAGTAAAAACAAGGAACGGGTGCTACTTTTGTTGGAATATGTTCATTCTTCTTCAGTCCTATATACATAGTAATGGTTCCACGAAAACTAGGACTTGTTCCAATATTTATGGAAGCATTTGCTACAAAATGGAGTAACGAGTCCTATAATCGCTTTCCCATATTTTAGAGGAACGTTTCCTATGCCTAGTCGAACGAAATACATTGTATTACAAGGGTGCCCGGGACAGTCTCGGAATCTGGCATTTTGTCCCGGCGCGGCGAACCGGAAACAAAGTTTTTATTCCAGATTTTTGAATGAAGTATTATAATAGTGTTATAAAGCGATTGTCCATAAATGGCTTATGCATTTCAAAAAGTTTCGCCTGCGGCGTTTTTGTCTGCATTGCTGATTTTACAATTATTATTGCCATTATTTGAGGCGTTGAAAGCAAAAGTGGTTCAAGCCACATATCCACTTTTTGGGGCTTTTGCACTATTATTGACTGTAAATTTCTGGGAAAAAAAATTTAGGTGGACTTTTTTACTCGATGTTAAAATTTTCTTTTGTGCATCCGCAATAATGGTTCCAACACATCAAATCTCACGATTTCAACATGTGGGTTGAAACACTTTTGCTTTCAACCCGGCGGCGTAAAGAGCTTCAAAAATTGAGTTTGTTTTCGCTTATAATCTTTCCGCCGCACTTTACTTTAAAAAATGTGCCTCAGGTCCAAGTTTTATTTTCTAAACTCAATTTGTTGTTTAGTTGGGGTTACAAATCAGTAATCCACCCCCCCCCCCCCTCCCCCACCGTACAAACAAGCGTAGAAAAAATTTTCCACTAAAAAAAATGTGAGAGTCTGGTAGAAAATATATTAAATCGGCAACATATTAGTGTTTCAAAATTTTAGGGGCAAATCTTGTAAAACTTTGTTGAATAAATTTTGATATCAAAACGTTTTTTAAAAGAAATTACATATGAATAAAAAAGATCTCTAAAAACCTTTTTTTAAAAGGGTTAAAGAGAATTCGGGCAAGGGGTTTTTTATCGGATTTAATCAGGCACATGAAATGAAATTCATTCAATATGTCCTGCCGGTGACAGGACATTTAGAATTGAATATAAAAGATTGAAATGAAAAGCATAAAAAAATGTGATAAGTTTGGCAAAGAGCCTCCGGCTTCCTTTCTAAGGATATAGATGACATTTGTGTGTACATTTTTAGCTTATGGAAAAGGAAAAGGTCCATATAACAAGGAAATCGGTGGTTCTACAAGCGTAGAATGACAAAAAATAATACAAGATACACATCTAAAATATGTATATAGAAAAAATCATATTTTATACATAGTATATATTCGTAGTTGTCCCTCATATTTTAAATTGTATCAAGTTTTTTGCGATTGTGTTATCTTCCTATGAAGGACTTCTTTCGAAGAACAAACCACTTTCAGTTGGGATCCCCAAAAAGGCGAGCATTTCTGCTTTTTGCCCTTTGAAATATTATGTTGTGTTGTGTTCGCTGCTCTGTCCTTTTTTGAAGTTATTTCTCTACATTTTCCACATTTTATTCTTAACATTTTTATTTTCATTCCTTGGTTTACGCTAGTTGCTTCACGGGACAGAAATCATGCTTGAAATCCATTTTCAGTGGGTAAATCGAACTGTGGTTCCAGGACATTGAGTTCAATTTTTTGGTTGTTTCCTGGGAAAACATTTTATCAAATTTATTTTCTACATTTAAATGTTTACATTGAAGTAAAATGGATATGAAAATTTCCGTTTGAATAGGTTTAAATTGTATCCAATTGACGGATAAACGTGATAAGCGATATGTGAGCATTTATAGGACAAAGGGATAATAAATCAATGTCTAACGAATGTAATAAGAATATTTTAGATTTCATATAGAATTCGAATTTGGGCAATAATGTGCAATTTTTTGGGTGGGTTTTAAGTTTTATGAAACCAAATGTCTATTTTTTCGATGTAGATGAAAATTCTGGTTGAATTAATGGTAATATCAGACTTGGCAACTTTTACTGCGCTGCTTTTAAACTGCAGTTGCATAATAAGTAGTGTGCGGTATCGACATACAACAGACAAGTAGCGTACAGTACGCATCTTTTGCACTGCGCTACTCAACAGCTTGCCATTTTGCCACAAAAACTTGCAATACACACTGCGCAGCTTTCTTGCTTAGCAGCACATATTTGCAGTTTTATCCGACAGTTCGGTTTTTGGTCGGAAAATATTTTTAAAGTTTTCGCGGTAAAAAAGTTTTTTACGTTATAAGATGTTTAGAATAGTGATTTAATGATATCAGCAGCTTGTTTGTCCATTACATTATTGGTGAGGAAAAAACCCCGTTGTCGCCTGACCTGGCAATAAAACATAAGACACATTTTCCCCTTTTATCGTGTTTGCTTTCAATCAAAATAAGTACAAATATGTGAAAAATCGGTTTCAAAGCGTCCATTTCTACTGGTAATTCTGGGTTTAACAAAGTAGCGCCGCAAAAGTTACAACCTGATGAAACTTTTTCTGGCAGCGGCTACTTTTGAATTTTAGTGTTCACTTATAGCTGCTTTTTAGGTTGCGCAGTATTTGTGGCTGTTTCAAAATCTGCGCAGTTTTTTGGGTTGCAGAGGGCTTCGCACAGTGCAGCATGCAGGAAGCGGGGTTTTTCGTCATGCTGCGCAGTAAAAGTACCCAACTATGAAACTAGGATTAATATGTTCTGCAGGTTTTGTGGGCATTTTTTAGATCTGCTGACTCACAAAGGATGGTGGGAAAGGTTTTAGAGAATGGCGGCAAGGAGTTTTGCGTAAGCTAGAATTCTTCGTGCAGCACGGCATTTCTAGTTGTATAATTCGGATTAATATGGCGATAGTGGTTCACTAAATAGTAGAGAACTTCTGAACAAAGCCGTTCTTAATCTTAATATATAAAAATGGATGTTTGTTGGTTGGCCTGTTGGTCTGTCTGTTTGTTTGAGATTACAAAACTCAAAAACTACTGGACCGATTTTTACGCGGTTTTTTGCAAAATCATCTGCGTTGCCATCTGCGTTGCCAGAAGCTATGTTAGATTTTCTAAATTCGTAACTGAAGATCCTGTAAGGATAACGCAAATATCCTTTTTCCCATTTTTCCTCAAAAAACTGGTTTTGTGAGGTTTTCAGGGTCGCTGACCACGAATCCGGTTTTAGATTTTCAAAATTCGAAACGGAAGGTCCTGAAAGGATACCGCAAATATCCTTTTTCAGGTTTTCCAGGGAAAAATCTGCTTTATGGGGTTTCCGGGGTCGCTGATCACGAATTCGGTGTTGGAATTTTAAAATTCGAAACGGAAGGTCCTGTAAGCATAACACAAATATCCGTTTTCCCATTTTTCCCCGGAAAAATTGTCATTATGGGGTTTTTGGGGTCGCTGATTACGAATCTGGTGTTGGAATTTCAAAATTCGAAACAGAAAAATAACGCAAATGTCCGTTTTCCAATTTTTCTCTCAAAAACTGGCTTTGGGAGGTTTTCGGGATCGCTGATTACGAATCCGGCGTTCAGTTTCAATAACTCTAATGGAAGGTCCTGAAAAGACAACATTTTTTCCCAAAAGTTTTTAAGTTATTTATGGTTTTTTTTGACATTCTAAAATTTATACAAAAAACTTTAAGCTGGCAACGTAGGGTCTGCTATTACATATAATTTTAATCTGCTTTTGACTATAACATGGTCCGTCGTTAAAGTAAATTCTTTGCCCACTCAAATCTATATCACTTGCTCTCCAATCGGTTTAGTGGTTCTTGCGTTTTGAGCGAAAATACATACAAGCCTATTTTATAATAAATAATACGTCATATTAATATAACGAGAGAAAGTCTGTTCGTTGTGACCAAATTTCTCGAAATTTTGAATAAAATTTCTTCAAACTTCACAGTGACATAAGCTATTCTTTTTTTTTAAATTCCCCTTCCTCTTTATCCCCTCTCCAGACATCTATTGAACCATTGAAGGGATTTAGATCCTGCTTTCAACTTAAGCGAGGTCGGCTTACAAGAAAAATTTCCGTCAATTAATGTCAACCTCTCCCCTTTCTGTTAAAAATTCTTTTTCTATGTTCTGCATTTCTGAAGGGATTTGGATCTGGTTTTCGTCATTAGAGAGGTTCAGAAAATTTTTTTGGCCTAAATTAATCCTACCGGTTTTTCTTGAAAAGATAAAATATGGGGTCGAAGGCCAAGGAGTAGAGCGTATTTTGACCACGAAGCGGTCGGAATGATGCTACAAGTTTACATATCAATAAAAAATTATAAAAAAATATAAAAAATGTGAAATATGATTGAGTAGTTTGGCTATACTACCAATTTCTTCCAAATTCCTATGTTTAAAGTGGCGTAATTAAAAGCAATTTTAAACAATTTTATCAACAACATTAAATAGTTTCTCTAATAAAATTACCATTCTTGAAAAAACTAAATAGAAATGACGCTGGCATACCATAAATTTCGGTTGTGAAAATTGTTGCATGAATGAAATAATTCAAGAAATTTCTCAAAGCATTTCCGTAAACCACTAGACAAAAACCATAACAAGGTAGATAAATTCCCATGATACGAATTTATATTTATCCACGTAGTGGCAATCGTGGTCCTCTAGACTAAACAAGTGACTGGAAAATTTAAACCTAGTCAAGTACCCACTATTATGGAAAATCTTCTTTACTTTACTTCGGTTGGTTGAAAGACTATACAAGAGTTCAACCAATATTAGACTGAATTGAAAGTCTGACTGGATAATGCTCTGGTGGTTCAGATGGTGTTGAAACATAGCCTGTCGCCCCCATCCTATTCTCCATACCTGGCCCCGAAACCGGCGCCGTTTCGCAAACTGTTTGGGCATTAAATTGTTCCTTTCGCGATGAAACCGAAATTGTGGTGCATCCTTTCAGGAAGCATGTGGATGAACACAGAACGATGTACTTTATTCAAATGATAATTATTTTATTGTCTGTTCAGGGGGGTTTTTCCAAAAGTTCTTAGTGTGTGTGTGTGTGTGTGTGTGTGTCGGAATGTGGAATTTATGTTGAATACCTTAAACAGGTCAATTCATGGGATTCAGGCTTTCTACATATGAAAGTTCACGAATTTCGTACAAATTTAAATTGTTTTATGTCTCCATCTCTGTTAGATTTTGGTATGTAGCTCTGCTGGTCTACGATTATATGTGCAACTCAGTTCAACCCCTTTAACTCTTTTGCTATTGGGTCGGCGTCATCGTCGTCCTCTGAATGTTATCTCGTTGAACCTGAAAGTTGGAAAATTCACCCGAAAGCAGATAAACAATTGTGTGCATTGTTTTGGTTACTTTGGTTAACGACGCTTTGCGCCGCGATGCTGCCGGCTTCGAGAAGTGCAAGTTTCGGTTTGTTTATTTCAGGTAAGATGGTTTATGTTAAGTTTTCTAGGAAACAAAGTTCAACACCAAGAAATTTGGTTTACCAGACTCCCGTCTGTAGGGAAATGTTCTTAGAGGACAAAATTTGGTTGGATGGAAAATTCCGAATGTACCACAATGTTTACTTTAGTTATTTTCCTATTTTTCTTTAAGCTGTTTTCATGAAATTACGATTGCTTTTGTTTACTTTTAAAATTAAGTTTAATTTAATTTAATATTGTATTAGTAGTGCAAATTATCTCTTGAACAATCACAATGCAAGTTTTGTAAAATTTACCTGATGAATCAAATTTTTGTTAAGAGGTGGGATTTTTACAGTTTATATTTTCTTATACGAAGGATAATAAAGTTATTTATTCATGAAAAAATTCGACCACCTAATTTTGCCTAAAGAAAATTTTCCGAGCACTCCCGAGTCGGTTGGAGTCATATTACAAACATAACAAAAGCTATAATTGCCAATCTGGCAATGATTGAAAACCCGTATGGTGATATGGCATTGTTCGAAGTTTAAGTGAACGGCGAACAGTTGCATCAAAGTTTCACTTTGAAGTCAAACTGTTCAATAAGATTTTTTTAAAATTTCTTCCAATCGGATTTTGATGTATGGGAGTTTTATGTAGAATCATGTCCTAAATAACTTTTGTTCTTGCACTTTTTTGATAAGATGCACCGTTTTTGAGATATTCGCAAAAAACGTTTTCGTTCGTATGACGGTACACTCCCCCCCCCCCCCTAATGATCAATTTGGTCTGTCGGTCTGTCGGTCTGTTGGTTTGTTGGTCTGTTGGTCTGTTGGTCTCTTGGTCTGTCGGTATGTCAGTCTGTCGGTATGTCGGTCTGTCGGTCTATCGGTCTATCGGTCTGTCGGTCTGTCGGTCTATCGGTCTATCGGTCTGTCGGTCTGTCGGTCTGTCGGTCTGTCGGTCTGTCTGTCTGTTGGTCTGTTGGTCTGTTGGTCTGTTGGTCTCTTGGTCTGTTGGTCTGTCGGTCTGTCGGTCTATCGGTCTATCGGTCTGTCGGTCTGTCGGTCTGTCGGTCTGTCGGTCTAGCGGTCTGTCTGTCGGTCTGTCGGTTTGTCGGTCTCTCGGTCTGTCGGTCGGTCTGTCGGTCTATCGGTCTGTCGGCCTGTCTGTCGGTCTGTCGGTTTGTCGGTCTGCCTGTCAGTCGACCAGTCTGTCTGTCGGTCTGTCTGTCTATCGGTCTGTCGGTCTGTATGTCTGTCTGTCTGTCTGTCGGTCTGTCTCTCTGCCGGTCTGTCTCCCTGCCGGTCTGTCCATTTTATGTATCTTAAATAACTCGAGAACGCGTTGACCGAGCGGCTTGAAATTTTTTGTAAAAAAGTTTTACAAAAATCGTAGTTTTCTGTCAACTTTTGGAAAAGAACCGGTAGCCATAACGGGTACTTCACATACAATTTGTTCTAAAAAAAATACCATAAGAATAGAATTCAATACTAGAAAGGTTGAAATGATTCAAGGGTTAAGCTAGTATCAGACCATCACTCAAATCGCTCATTTGAATGAGACGTGACGTCAAAATGACGTCACAGGATTCTCATTTGAGCTCACTCCGTCTGATAGCTGCAATTGTGACAGAATTTTTGTTCTCATTTCAAATGAGAAACGGAATGAGAACATTTTTGTCTCACTCAAATGAGACGATATTGTGACCGTCTGATAGCTCCAAATGAGACATGTGTCAAATGAGAATTTGAATGAGGACGAAATGAGAATGTCCCAATGAATGAGAAGGCTCGGATTCGTGCCTTCTCATTTTGAGTTGAATGAGAACTCATTTGTGTTTTGACAGGTGATCGTGAAGCAAGTTTTTTTTCGTGAATACATATAAATTGTGAGTTTTCATTTAAAAACATTTTCGTGTTTTTAAATGAAAACTAATTTAATGTTGTTCGTGTGTTTAGGAGCAGCATCATGAGTGATGAAGATTTCACCCCATCCCAGGCTAGTCAGGAAATAAAAAAAGGAGCTAAAGCAGCTGCAAATGCTTGGTCGCATGATAGTGTCCGATTTTTCTATGTGCGGCTTGACCAATCCCAGTAAATGGTCGAATTGATCTGAAGACATACGTATGAAATTGCGATAAATTTCTGGTTCTTCAGAGCGCAGTTCGACCATCAATTTACCAAAAAAGCCCTCCGTCTCGCGACGAGCCACCCAATTCTTGGTCCAAACCTTGCATTTGTTGGGAATTGATGCGTCGTCAAGCTCGTCCTCTTCGCTGCTCTCCAGCACATACGCAGCCAAAATCGCCATATCCTTCATCTCCTCATACTTTCTTTTGGACATTTTTCTTTAATTTTCTAACCAGCACTTGAAACACAATCGCAACTCTGTTTTCACCTAGAAACATACAACAAGTGTCAAGTGAGCGAGAGCCTTCATTGTTCTCATTCCGTGTAATAGCAAAACATCCAAATGAGAAAAAGACGATGAAATCGGGTTGTTCTCATTTGATTTCCATCCTCATTTGTCTTGAGGCGTCTCACTCCGTCTGATGCTCATTTGTTTCCGTCTCATTAAATGAGAACGGTGGGAAATTTTTTGAATGAGAAGCAAATTGTCTCATTCGATTTTGGGACAAAATGAGCCATAAATGAGAACAGTTCTCACTCCGTGTGATACCAAATTATTTCTTAAATGAGAACGTTACGAATGAGATGAAATGAAAAGTTTTCTCGTGACGTCACGTCTCATTCAAATGAGCGATTTGAGTGATGGTCTGATACTAGCTTTAAACACAAACATACCGTTTTTTGAAAGGTTCTCGAAACCTATGCGCTTTTGAGGAAAAATTCAATGAAAATAGAATTTCCTACATATTTTCCTTTAAATGTTTTTACATATCTCTAACAATTCTCAAGATATTTGAAAAAAATTGAGTTTTTTCAAAATTTCTCGGAAGTTATGCGCTTTTGAGAAAAAATGAATATAACAAAATTTAAAGGATATGAGATTTCCTGCATTTTTTCCTTCACAGGTTTTTGTATCTTTAACGGTTCTCGAGATATTTGAAAAAATATTATTTTTATTAAAAGCTTTTATTTAGCTTGCCTTCGTGTCTGTTTGTCTGTCTGTCTGTCTGTCAGATCAAATCTTGCAACCCAATTTTGAACCACTTCCACTTGTCCCATTGACTTGAAATTTTGCACACTTATATAAGTCCGATGACAATACAATATTTTCACTACTTCGTCCTTGTAAGGATAACGGAAGGTCCTGTAAGGATAACGTGATTATCCTTTTCTCCAAATTTTCCGGAAAAAAATCTATTCTGGGGGTTTTTTGGGTCGCTGAATCCGAATCTGTCATTAAAAAGTCAGTAAGGATAACGGAAGGTCCTGTAAGGATAACGTGATTATCCTTTTCTCCAAATTTTCCGGAAAAAAATCTATTCTGGGGTTTTTTGGGGTCGCTGAATCCGAATCTGTCATTAACAAGTCTGTAAGGATAACGAAAGATCCTGTAAGGATAACGTGATTATCCTTTTCTCCAAATTTTCCGGAAAAAAAATCTATTCTGGGGGTTTTTGAGGTCGCTGAATCCGAATCTGTCATTAAAAAGTCAGTAAGGATAACGGAAGGTCCTGTAAGGATAACGTGATTATCCCTTTCTCCAAATTTTCCGGAAAAAAATCTATTCTGGGGGTTTTTGGGGTCGCTGAATACGATTCTCAAGTTAAAAAGCCTGTAAGGACATCTCAAATGTAAGGATATATATTCGAAGACTAAAAAGAACAAAATAAAAAAAATAAAAAAAAAAAATTTTAAAAAAAGCTTTTATTAAAAAAGAATGCACTAAAAAGAAAAAAATAATTTTCTGAACGCTGTGTATCACAAATATAAAAGCTTTTAAAAAGCGAGATAAAGCATAAAACAATAAAATAAAAATTTATCTCGCTTTTAAAAAGCTTTTATATTTGTGATACACAGCGTTCAGAAAATTATTTTTTTCTTTTTAGTGCATTCTTTTTTAATAAAAAATTTTTTTTTAATAAAAAATTTTTTTTAAATTTTTTTTTACATATTTTTTCCGAAGTTTTGCAGAGGAAAGTTTCGTGTTGATCACAACTGATATTTTATATTTGGAATTAAATTAATTAAAGGATTGCCTCACTGTTTTTCTTTCATAAAAAATTAGTTTATTTTGGGCAAATTATTATGTTGACTTGTACTGCCTCGCGAAAAAGATCTCCACCAAGACAATATTCATATTCGTGAATGTGGAAAATCTTATCTATATATTTATAAATAGTGCTTGCTTATCGTCTTTAATATCCCAGAAAAAATTGCACTAAATTTCCGTGAAAGTGCCTCAAAATAAAAAAAAACCCTTAAATATTTTCCTTGTGCAAATAATTATTGAGTCCCGCCAACGTTATTGGCCTTTAACTTCCACTCATTATCCTGTCAGGAGTAATCCTTTCGACCTTAAAGGCAAATGCTCGTCTAACTACGTCTATAAAATGTAGCCCTAGGTTGTGTTTAGTGTCTTCCTAGTTAACCTTCTTTTCTTATAGTAATAGAAAACATTGCAAAAAAATCTCTCCTAAAATTTCTTCCTTCACCTTGGAATGATGGATTAAGCTGAAAAGACTAAACAGAATTTCCCAAAAATAAATTGCGTTTCAGAGTTTTCCACGTTCTATCCCTTGGGTGGCACTTAATAGAATTCTTTTCATATACACAATTTTATATACGAGTCTGTTTGGATTTGCGTGTATTTCCGTTTATTTTTCCATACAGTAATTAAATCACAGCCTCTGATGGATAGATCCTAAAGGTCTTAATGAATTCGGATGAGCCCCAAATGTCAATTACACACAGAGAAATTCCACCATCGAATAAAATACTGGCATTTTTCTTGTTATACATCCCCATTGAGTTTGCCAGTTTCCCGTAATGTATTTTGATATAAAAGGATGGTAACATTTTCTCGATATTCTGTTTGTATCTGACTTCCTGTGTGGTCATTAAATTCAGGAAAACCCCAGCGACATTGAGAGAATTTAATTTTGTTTTTTCATTCTAGATATGAAAATTTTAATCGAGTTTATTTCGAGCTTAAATTAGCCCATCTCACCCTACAAACAAGCCCGCATAAAAATCAAACAAAATTGTGAAAAAAATGTGTCCGATTCGGCTAATTGAGGATGATGCTGCTGACCAATTTAACATTGCTGCCGACTGGGGATGAAAATGTAAAAAATATTTAACAAAAAGATATTTACACGTAATTTATTTTATTTATTGTTGATGGGGGCTTTCGGGTGATATCCTGAATCGCCCGATTTTTTTTCGTATGTGACACGAAAAAACATTTTTCACGGTTCGACTGGAAATGTAACCCTTCCACAACAGTGAATTCAACAGGACCACAAAAAGAAATAATGGGAATACTTTTAATTTGACTATCGTTGATTTAACTATTCTGAATGGTGAGAGGACATTTATTGCATGAATGCAAAATGTTGAAAACTGGGTAAAAATTGCTCAAAAGCTTTAAAAGAGAGCGGGTGAGGGGTTTTCTATAAAGGCAGAAGAGGGGAAAGAAGTTTTAGTAGGTAGCATTTTTTTTTCCAAAGAATGCACTGTTTTGTAATGAACTGCGGATTAAAATTGGATCGATTGTCTTAGAGATAGCATAAAAAGACTAAAATCTTCGCTTAAATATTTTCAACTCCGAGCTTACATACTTTTGGTGTGGGGTTCCTGGTATGAGTAGTTTTTGTTCCACGGTGCCATTTTTTCATTGCCGGCTTTCGTTACAATTCCATCGATCAGGAGTGATCCGAACGACCTTTTCTTTCTGCGAAGGCTTTTTTGATATTCACAACTTTTTACTACTCTTAATTATATTATGGCCTTTAAATCCTCACCCCAATCTACTTATTTTCATCATAGTCGTAACTAGAGGGGGACTTAGCCCACCCTAGAAATGTAATTTTTTTTTTTGAAATATCTCGAGAATCGTTAGAGATACAGAAAACCGTCAAAGCAAAAAATGTAGAAAATTTTATATCCTTTTTTTTTATCAAAAAGCGCATAAGTTTTCAGAAATTTTAAAAAATCGTATTTAAAAAAAATGTGTGGTAGATACCAGTTATAGCTACCGTTTCTACTTCAACGGTTCAGGAAAAACCACGATTTTTGTAGAACTCATTTAAAATAAATTTCAATTCGCTAGCTCATCGCGTTCTTGGGTTATTTAAGATACGTAAAACGAACAAAGTGACAGACAGATGCACGACATCCTCATAATTTTGCCTGAAACGGATTTCGTACTGATTAGAAATTTTCTATTTACCTCGGCTCTCGAGGCGGTCTCCGTCATGAATATAATACTTTCCCTCTATAGAAGAGGAAACTGCCCAGTATTGAAATGGGACATTAGAACCAAAATTGAAAGGAGCTTTAGACTAGGGATGTCAAATTTTTGACAAAAAAACCGGTTATTAACCCTCCGTCTGACACATGTCCGGAAAGTCATATTCGTAACACATGAGTCTAGCCAGACCCACTAACAATTTGTATGAAAAATGATGCAATTTCATGTATTTTTTGGTAGTATTTCATGCAAAACGCAGAAGTTTTGTGGCATCTGGATAACTTACCCATATTCAGAGCTGCAATGTCTTACTTACCCATATTCAGAGCTGCAATGTGCAGATTAGCATTGACACGGTATATCCGTTTTGATGATGGGCGTAAATGAGAGTCTCGCCAAAAATTCGATAAAGCTGCT
Source organism: Chrysopilus asiliformis (assembly GCA_964034945.1). Lineage (NCBI taxonomy): Eukaryota > Metazoa > Arthropoda > Insecta > Diptera > Rhagionidae > Chrysopilus > Chrysopilus asiliformis. The sequence continues at coordinate 90,409,130 of OZ035960.1, read as the reverse complement.
TCCATTCGTGACATATGGAATTCAAAAAATTCCATCATATATTCCATACATTCCATCATACATTCCATACATTCCATCATACATTCCAGCATACATTCCATACATTCCATCATACATTCCATCATACATTCCATCATACATTCCATACATTTCATCATACATTCCATACATTCCATCATCCATTCCATACATTCAATCATACGTTCCATACATTCCATCATACATTCCATACATTCCATCATACATTCCATACATTCCATCATACATTCCATACATTCCATACATTCCATCATATATTCCATCATACATTCCATACATTCCACACATTCCATCATACATTCCATACATTCCATTATACATTCCATCATACATTCCATACATTCCATCATCCATTCCTTCATACATTCCATACATTCCATCATAGATTCCATCATACATTCCATCATACATTCCATCATACATTCCATCATACATTCCATACTTTCCATTATACATTCCATACATTCCATCATACATTCCATACATTCCAGCATACATTCCATACATTCCATCATACATTCCATACATTCCATCATACATTCCATCATACATTCCATACATTCCATCATACATTCCATACGTTCCATCATACATTCCATACATTCCATACATTCCATCATATATTCCATCATACATTCCATACATTCCATTTATTCCATCATACATTCCATACATTCCATACATTCCATCATACATTCCATACATTCCATACATTCCATCATCCATTCCTTCATACATTCCATACATTCCAGCATACATTCCATACATTCCATCATACATTCCATACATTCCATCATACATTCCATCATACATTCCATACATTCCATCATACATTCCATACGTTCCATCATACATTCCATACATTCCATCATATATTCCATCATACATTCCATACATTCCATACATTCCATACATTCCATACATTCCATCATACATTCCATCATACATTCCATACATTCCATCATACATTCTACATTCCATACATTCCATCATCGCATCCATCATAGCCCTCTTGCACATTCCAAAGGCTCTATATGCTCTGCTCGCCCTGTCTTCTAAATGAGGTGTCCAGGTGAGCCGTCTGTCCAGTATGACCCCCAAGTATTTGACCTTGTCTTTCAGTTCTAAACTGATGGAGCCAATCCTTGGTATGGTCAATCTTGGTAATTTGTTTTTGTTTGTAAACAAACAGAGCTCGGTTTTGGACGGATTAACCTTTAGAGTGGAGGTTAACAAAAAAGTTTATGACTGATAAAGGCAAAGCAAAGAACAAAACAAATGGACGTTAACTTGCCTGCATTTGACCAGAGTATGGACGTCGGAAAAGTTTTAAGACTATTAGATTTTTTCTTTGATTTCAATTTCGTTTTTTGTGTTGAAAATATAAATCCTTTCATGGTTTGTCTAATTCTTTAAACATATATTTCTTTGTTCTACCAGCTTATTTTAACTTCATTAAATTTCTATTCCATTTATCACGAGAATTTTTTCTCAAGAAGCTTCAGTGAATCTTAAAGCAATAAATTTCAAAAATTTTTGATTTGATTTTATGTTTTTCTTCAGCAAAATAATTTTATTGAGTTACCTTGAATTCAAAGAAGTTAAGAGAAGTAAATCAAGTGAAGAAAAGTTTTACATTTCCCTGCAGTGCATAGCAGAGGAAAAGAAGGAAAATGAACTTAAGTGCAGTCGAAATTGCCCTGTGTTGAAATTATTGTGGAAAATTATTTTTGTTTGCAAAAGAGGATTTTCCTACAATAAAATAGTGACCTGTACATAAATGAATAACTTTGTATAGCCATAAGACCGCTGAGAATTCAAGATTTTGGGTTGAAAAGGCGAGAAAAGCTGTAAAAACTCAGCATGGAAATTTTTTTGCAATTTTTGGAGCTTATGATTTTGTCAATTTTTTTTTTGTGAAAAACGCTGGTTTGGGCGGGGACTTCAGAGACAAAATTGGTTTCTTCACCCTATTCCGTTTTTCACCCTATTCCGTTTCTTTATGCGTGTGGGTTTTTTGGTGTTAGCAACATTCACATTTGGGGGGCATTTTTCCGATTTTCGGTTGTTGTGAACACTCCTGTCACTAGCCGTAGTGTTTTATCTCTAGCTTGTAGGTACTTGGCGTTGCTGACAAAAGATTTGGATTTCCACATGTCTGTCCTTTTGTCTTTGTGTGTTTCCGTCCGTGTGCCCGTGAACACAATAACTTTACAAAGAATTGAGCTAGAGACTTAAAATTTTGTATAGTTACGTTCCTCGTAAATGGCTAGGCTAAGTTCTTAAACGGGCAAAATTGGACCATTCCTTGCCCCCCCCACCCCCTCCCCCCTACATACAAACAGAACAGTATTTTTTTGCAATTTTATCGAAAACGGAGAGTCATATTGAAAAATTTATTGAGGTAAAATGTGTATAGAATAGGATTTTATATAACTCGGCCATACATCAAAATCCAATCGGACCAACCACTGCTTCCCCCCTCTCCCGTACAAATGGAATATTTTTTTCCTGTTTTCTCGAAAACTGTGCATCGTATCGAAAAATTTATCGTTTCCACGTGGGCTATTTTTACGATTTCCGTATTATATCCTTAATTATTTTACCATTTGAAAAATACGTTCTTTCACAGTTTCTGCGCTTCCCACTTAATTAAAAAAAACACAAAATTTTTATAAACTATTTTATTACTGTTATCACGTTAACAATAGTAGATACTTTTACGTACATATATTTTTGGTATGTAATTTTGTTTTACATTAAAGAACTTAACAACTTAAACAATACTTTCTGGAGCTTATCACAAACGTTCACTAAAAACAATAAATCTTTATAATTTCTTGTTCTTTTTTTTCCCTGGGAAAAACAATACAAAAAAAAAAAAACTCGCTGGAAATTCAATATTTCGCAGTATCAGATGTTTCCGTTTGATCCTTTTCTTTTTGGATATCATCGTCGTCGTTGGAGTTCCGTCGTTTGATACAAGGAAAATCGAAAGGCTTCTCACCCAGCCCGAAGTTTTCGCCTTCCTCCAGGGATGTTGGCAATCTCCTAGAATTACAAAAAAAAACAAAAAAAAAACATATTACTGTCACACAAATTAAGAAATTAGTGAATCCATACCGATTAGCAGTTTCAGGTAACAATAAACATAAATAAGATCCGATAAATAGCATAATGGCTAAAATCAGTGACGGTAATGGTTTGAAGATGTTTCCCAGGTAAATAATATAGGGACTAAGAAATGATATCGCATATCCAGCAACATGCACCATTGCCACCCCTTGCCCCCGGACACATGTTGGGATTAATTCTGTTGCATATTGGGCCCCACTTTCATAAGAGATTGAGACGCCATATCGAGCTATGAAGGTCATTGTGGCCAATAGAATCGCGTCTTTATTTTCCTTTTGATATGCGATTATGACTCCTGTGGCCGTTGTGAAAATTCCACCGACCAGCAGTGATCCAGATGCCATTCCCTTTCTGCCAATTCTATCCTGCAGCGCGATCATAGTCATTGCTGATGGGAAAACTGCAAATGAACTAATGGAGAACATGATGAAGGATGAAAGTCCTAAGCCTTCAACGTTTCTTGAAACAACATCGTATCCAAGCGTTATCACCATTCTGTGGAAAAAAAGTTGGAAAATTGAAAAAAAAAAATTCTTTTTGAAGTGGAAAATTGAAAATTACTTAAAACATTCAAGGTGAAAATTTTCGAATCGGATTTTAGTGTATGAAAAAGTTAGGATCTGCTCTTAAAATTCGTATGGTATTTAGTTGAGATACGGGTTGCTGTTAGTGTTGCAGTGCACGAATGCGGATACCACGATTTGAAAAAAGGTGCATTTAGGGGTATGGTTGGAAAGAGGGTGGTTATAGTAGCGGAGTCGGGATAGAGAGGCTCTGGGCGCTCCGTATGTAGATGTTGCAAATTTCGGTCTAGCACAGCCACAAGTATGTCATCAAGATTCTGTGCTGAGAAATTCTCTGGGCGAAATATTTTAAGATCGAAATATATTTTCCGAGAAAACCTTTACATTTTAAAATGTTCGAAAGACATTAGGAAATCTACAATTTCCAGGGCCAATCGTCAATGCCAGACAAAATATTTATTTAGAAAAATCCATTTGTATAGGAGAGGGGGAAAGGACTGGCCCGATTGGATTTTGATGTATGGTACGTTTATGTAAAATCATATTGTAAACACATTTTACCTTAATAAATTTTTCAATATGACTCACCGTTTTCGAGAAAATTTCAAAAAAACTGTTTCGTTTGTATGGTGATAGGGGAAAGGAATGGTTCAATTTTGCCCGTTCAAGAACTTGGCCCTAGCCGTTCACGAGAAACGTAACTGAAAATTTGAAGTATCTAGCTCAATCCTTTCGAAAGTTATGGTGTTCACGGACGGACTGTAGGACAGGCAAAAGGACTGACGGACAGACAGAAGGACTGACGGACAGACAGACGGACGGACGGACATGCGGAAATCAAAATCTTTTGTCATTTCTAACACCCTGGTGTAGATCATTTTTGTGTCCGATGATTGGTTCGATACGTTATGCGGTATGCGGAATATTAGACTTATATTTCTATCAGATATAGAGTATAACAAGTCTTTAATCTTTCATTGCAGAACCTTTGCTGGCCGCCCGCCAAAGATTTAAATATTTTGTGGCGAATTTGAAATTTTTGACGGGAAAAATTTCGCATATTTTAAAATCTGTGAAAAGGCTTTCAAATTTCCACACCGAGTGACACCTGCTTTTGCTACGTCAGTGAAAAACTTGAAAAACTAGACTCTAGAATTTGATTTTAATTTCTTTGTGCAAAAAAACAAGTTATGCGTAAAAAGTTAGCATTTTTAATTCACTCCAGAAATTTGAGAAGCCTGGTTTAGTTAAATATGATATTTGAATGTCTGTCGGTCCATAAGTTATTGCGACTCAAATTTTTGAAAAAGTTCCAGTAATTTTAGACATCAGATGGCAAAACAGTCAATGCTTCTGCAGTATCTCTTAGACAAAACTGCAGAACATTGGCACGCGACCGGGATTTCTGGCGAGAGTCCAGGAACCGATTGTAAGGCCGAAAAATAGATTCACTAAACAAATTTTCGAAAAAATTTCACCCTACCCCATTGCTAAAAATCAAATATTCCTCATTGGAAATATTGTTTCCTTGAAAAAATCCAACTTACGATTTAAAAAATAGAATCATCGTGAGCTTCCTCAGTCTGGGCGTTTTGAACATTCCAATGAAACTGGATTTGGCTTCATAGCATGCTTTATTTTTCTTATAATAATCTTCGAATTCCTTGAAGACCTCCTCACTCACTTCCTTGCCATTGTATTTCGCTACTCGCTTAAGGCATTTTATAGCCCCTGGCATGTTGTTTTGTGTAACCAACCATTGAGCACTTTCCGGTATCAAAAAGTAGAAAAGTATCACCGCCGATAGTGGAATCGAGGTCGTGGCGAGGAAAAATCTCCAATTTCCCACCCCAACCGCCAACCAGGGTGAGATTACGAGCCCCAGGCAATAAAATAGTCCAGCGCATAGGTTCAGGCCAAATGTTCGCATCGATGGTCGCAAATATTCCAAAACTGCATTCGGATGGTAGCCAAGAAAATTTGGTCGCAAATAAGGCGAAATTCGGTAGGACAAGTCCAAGAAAATGAAGGAAAATCGTTCCGGAAAATAAACGAGAGAACATCAAATTAAATTAGTCTCTTTTTTTATGTTTGTTTGCTAAATTGGCCAATACTAAGCACACATATGTGACATATGCGCAAAAGTATCTATTTATCTATTAATGAAAATACTGATATTTATCTAAGTTTTAAGATTTATCACTTACCCATTATGTACATTAGATAGTAATTCGTATCGGCTGCCATTCCAGATATAAATCGACATATCGAGAATGTTGGCACAGATCTTGTGAATATGGTTAGGAAATCACCAGTGAATCCAGATAAATTGGAAATTATTAACGTTGGTAGACGGCCAATTTTATCCGATAGAATGCCATAGACTAGGGTTCCAACGACAGAACCAATAAAGAACATCGATTGCCCAATTGTTGATTTGTAGGCTGAATCGCATACCCAATTTAACTGGAAATTAGCAAATTTGGTTAATGTTAAGCATATTAGTTTTATTTGGGAGATAAGATTCATAGAATATGTGGTGTATATTTGACGGGTTTAAAGCTTGTTAAATATTCCATGAAGTGTTTGTGCACTTTTCTGTCTTTTGTCTAAAATTTCTTAAAATTACTCCAGATTTTTGTATATTGTCACGATTTTTTGTGACAGCGATTTTTTCGGTGTGGGATTTTTTCATTCTTATGTGGAATTTTTTTTTTGAATGATTAAAACACAAAATGAAATACGATTATTTAGCAGATAGTCGTGAAATTAAGCAGAAAATTGTGATACACAAAAAATAGCATACAAAAAATATTCATTCTGACTAAAATTATCCAAAAAATACATCTGATACACCTGACTGATTAAAAAAATAACTAAAATAGATTAATAAATAAGTAAATTGTTTGTAGATTGAATAACCACCAATTATCTTTCATCAAAGGTATAAAAAATTTTTAATTGCACTCTTGAGTTCTCAGTCGCTGGTTCAGGGTAACACAAAATTTTAATGCTTTATTAAAAATAATATTTTTGGCATTAAACTCTATTGGTTTGCAGGTCATAGAATTTTTTTTGTTATATTCTTTTTGACCTGTAAGCCGAGAAATTTTAATATATTTCAATGGGGTAGGAGGAAAGGGGGACTCATATGATGAAACTATCAAATGGTTGGTAGAGATATTTCCTAACGATTTGCGAAAGCCGCATCGAAATCAGGGCAGTCGTTTAGAAGATAGTAGAAGAGGGGAGACATTTAGGGGGTGGTGTAAAAATATTATATATGTTTGCTATTTTCAAGTTCAGACCCTTGATTTTATATCCATATGAATATTTATTAGCTATATGCGATTTCTCTAGTCCGCCATTTTGATTTTCCTCCATCGAGACATTGCTTAACCCATTCGGTATTTTGATGCCATATGGCAACGCCGGTAAAAATTTTGAATTGACTTATTATTTATTTATTTTCAACACTCTATTCTCATTCAGTGCACCTTTAAGTGCATTTGTGACCCAATTTTGATTTTTTGAGTAAAAAGCTGGACTACAGTGGACGTATTTGTAAAACTTAAAAATTTTTAATTTTTTTTTTCTTTTAAATGAATACTAATAGCTTAAACATCATTAATTTGTATAGAGAGAATTTTTAACCCCACAAGGCGAAGTTAGGAAAAAAACATAACAAAAGCTATAATTGCCAATCTGGCAATCATTGGAGACCCGTATGGTGATATTCGTATCAAAATTCGAACAGTTGTACCAAAATTCCACTTTGAAGTCAAACTTTCCAATAAGATTTTTTAAAATTTATTCCAATCGGATTTTGATGTATGGGAGTTTTATGTAGAATAATATTCTAAATAACTTTTGTTCTTGAACTTTTTTGATAACATGTACCGTTTTTGAGATATTCGCAAAAATCATTTTCGTTCGTATGGGGGGTACCCCCCCCCAATGGTCCATTTTTGCCCATTAACGAACTTAGCCTCGAATTTTACGAAAAACGGATCTGCGCAAAATTTCAAGTCTGTAGCTCAATCCGTGCACCCGCAATCCGCGCCACAGACGGACAGACAGACATACAGACGGACAGACAGACAGACGGACAGACAGACAGACGGACGGACATGCAAAATTCATTTTTTTTTATTATTCTAAACACACTGGTGTAATTCATTTTTGTGTGTGATGACGGGATCTTGGCGTTACAAACGGTAAAGCAAAGTTAATATACCCTTTGGTTTCACCATACGGGTATAAACATGTGCCGAACGGGTTAAGGGACTTGCCACATATAAGCCGGCCAGTATGTTTTGTTTTTAAGTTTTTGGGAGTGCATTTCAACATTTTTTACAATGTGACAAAAATAGACACAAATCGCTGACGTTAAACATGAACGATTTTTTCTCCTGCCAACAAGAGTTTGATATATTGATTTTGGTAATTTTCGTATTGCTATGTGAAAATAATCCCTTTTCAGGCGAATTTAACTTAGTTTTGGTTGCCTTTCCGTTAATATTGAAATTTCTTCCATTTCCCTGACATTATTATGTTAAAAATGTTAAAATTTATCTCAAAAATTGCCATTCTAGCAATTATTGAAAACCCGCACGGTGGTGATATGGCATTGTTCGAAGTTTAATTGAACAGCGAACAGTTGTATTAAAATTCTACTTTGAAGTCAAACTTATCAAAAAGATTTTTTAAAATTTATTTCAATCGGATTTTAATATATGGGAGTTTTATGTAGAATTATATCCTAAATAACTTTTGTTCTTGAACTTTTTTGATAAGATGCACCGTTTTTGAGATATTCGCAAAAAATATTTTCGTTCGTATAGGGGGTTCCTCCCTATTGCTCTTTTTTTGCCCATAAACCAACTTAGCCTTGCATTTTACGAAAAACGAATCTGCGTAAAATTTCAAGTCTCTAGCTCAATCCGTGCGTCAGCAATCGGCGCTACAAGCGGACGGAGAGACGGACGGACAGACGGACGGACAGACGGACGGACAGACGGACGGACACACTGGTGTAATTCATTTTTGTGTGTTATGACGGGATCTTGGCGTTACAAACGGTAAAGCAAATTTAATATACCCTTTGGTTTCACCATACGGGTATAAAAACTGCTGGTCGTCTTTGTTTTATGTGACAGGAGTCTCAGAACCAATCCTAAAAAATATCTTGATACAAATTTTATACAGATAGACGAACGGGCATGCGGAAATCAGAATTCTACCACACTGGTGTAGTTCATTTTTGTGTAGTTCATGCATTACGAACGGTATACAAAATCTATTATACCTCTATATGATATATCATATAGAGTATAAAAAATAAATTCAAAAAAAAAATTTGAAAAATCTTTTATTTAAAAAATGTACTAGAAATGAAAAAATAACCGGAATCGCCGATCCCAAAAACCCCCAGATGAGATTTTTTCCGTAAAATCTGAGAAAAAGATAATCACATTATCCTAACCGGGCTTTCCGTTATCTCTACAAGGACGAAGTTAGGAAAATATTGTATTGTCATCGGACTTACGTATGTGTGCAAAATTTCAAGTCAATCGGATGAGTGGAAGTGGGTCAAAATTAGATTGCAAGTTTTGAGCCTTACCAATAAAGAAACTGACAGACAAACAAACAAACTGACGGACAAACAAACAGACAAACTAACAGATAGACAAAAAAGCAATCTAATTAAAAGCTTTTAAAAATCCCCTGTAAAATTGTAGAAATGCAATTTTTGTGTCAAATCTTCCGCGCTCCACCCTATATTTTTTCATATGAGTTAACATTTCATAATTATTTTTTGTGAAATCTAAAAAAAGTGACTGATTACGATAAAGAAATCTTTTTTTTTCCAACAAATTCTTTTGCAAATAATCACTTGGTAGCAAAATTTGCATTTGATTTGAATTGATTAAAAATGTTTTATTTACTCTTCAGAATTATCTAAATACTTTAATTTCTTGAAATTTTTCACATTGTTCTTTAAGCGTTTAACGTTTGCTTATGTTTAAATAAGTGAAACGCGAAAAAATCATCAGATAACGTGTTAAATAACAAAAAAAAAATCTCGTTTTATTACCCCGGAGCGGTTTTCCTTTACTACGTTTTTTTTCTTTTTCTTTTTTTTTGCTATAAAGCATTATTTCTCGTTATTTCATCGCCTTAAGCATTTTCTCCGTAACATTTTAAACATTTTCACGGCAGCCGAAAAAGCGTTTTGAATTTCGGAGATTAAACATTTTCTGTTTATCTGCTTCATCTCAATTTTTTGTCAAACATTTGCTGGGGGATCTTTTACCTTAAATATTAATTACCAAAACACGAAGAAAAAGAAAATGTCATTTTCCTGTGATTTTCTTTGTCATAATTTACAAGATTTACCCTTAGTCTGTAACAAATAAGATTTAAGAATTATTTTTCAACTTTTTTTTTTGTTTTGTTTTAAAGGTCAAGATCAGACAATGGAAATTGACTTTGATTTTGTTGATGTTGAGATTTTTTGATGTGTTTTTTATTTCACAAGATTCTTTTTTTTATGGAGAAATTAATTAATATGCGATGCAAATTTACCTGAGTTGTCATGCTTTCATATCCAAATTCGTAATCATAAATCCATCTGTCACATCTTTCAGAGCTCACAATCCCTTCATCGTCAATAATGTCATCAAATTTCGTGCACGAAGGATTATCAAATCGTGAGTAAATTTCACTTATTTCTTGGAAAGTTTTATTTTCCAGTTTTTCATGGTAACACCTGTGAAAAGCAAAAGGATTACCGAAAATTGGACGCATTCCTTATGGTTTAAATAGTTTTTGATTTATTTTGAAGGAGTTTTTGACAGTACTTACCAATGATCTGGCACAAAGCTGATGATTGTCTGTGTAAAGTAATGCATCGACACTAGTAGATTTATATATCCAAATAGAGACAACAGTAGAAGTTGGTATCGATTGAAATTTCCGCATTTCTCCAGAATTTTGTCAAAATCCATTGTTTTTGTTATTGTATTTTGATTTTGCCGTCTATTAATTTTTTGTGCGCGTTTTCAGCGTTTCGTCCGGTTTGGATTCTTGACGTTTACGAAGGGTCTAAACAGTCCAAAATTAGGTTCTTCCTCTTTGGGAATTTCGTGTGCGTTGTGGAAGCCAACATACGGTTCTGATTTCCAGGCCCAAGAGAAAAATTCTGAAGAATCTGTGCGTTCTAAATACAAACAAAGACTAAAATATTAGAATTTTTCTTTAAAGAACATTTGCTTATTATGAATGGTGACGTTGTTTGAATGTAAAATTAACTGTCGAGTAATTGTTGTAAGTTCATGAATTGAATTCGTTTCGTGTGAAATTTTTATTTGTTTGTATTCAAATGAATAAAAAAAGTAAAATGGTTGCTAAAGAGATTGAATTTTATAATATAAATTTACTTTTCAGAATCATGAATTTATAGAATTCACTACAAGGAAAAATGTTGGGGAATACTGCCTTTTATGATGGTAAAATTATATACGGGGATATGAATAAAAAATTTGATCCCTTAACGAAAATACAGATCGTATAAGCAACCTTTTTAGAATCGTGGAATGATTTTTATACTCTACACGGGAAAAAAAATCCGCATAGAAAAATTTCCTATAAAATATGTGCAAGCGATTATAGGACTCGTTACACCATTTTGTAGCAAAGGCTTCCATAAATATTGGAACTAGCCCTAGTTTTCGTGGAATCATAACTATGTATAAAGAGCTGAAAGAAGAATGGATATGTTCCAACATGGTACTATTTTTGTTCCTAGTTTTCACTGGAGATATTCCTATATAAACTGTGGGGATAATGGGAACGATTTCAAATCTATACTGTGGTATGGAACCGTCCCCAATATTTTAAGAAGTGATTCCAATATTATGTAGGATCCAGTTCTATAAAAATGTCGTATTCTACAATTGCTGTCGGCCGCCAATCGTCAAATACTCTAGACATTCACCGTCAGTCATTAAAATGATTTATTCATTGACTGCCATTAAAGTGTCACTCGAAGACATACTTTTTCCGAAAGATTTTCTCTACCGGTCATTCCAATTGAATCTTTTCAACCGAAATCGCCGCGATATATTCAAATTTTGATAACTTTTGAAAAGCGAACTCATCCTGCGAAAATACGCGGAATAATTTCTAAATAACATTCGCGAAGAAATTGTATAGAATATCATACGTGTGAACGGTCCTTTAGAATCATTTTGTAAATTCTGACGAGATTTCATTTTTTTGGTACTCACATATTTAATTGTTAAATTTTATTTCGTGCAAAATTAAAGAAAAAAATAAGAAAAACTACAATTTCCAGGAGCCCATTGTCAAATACTCTATATACTAACAGACAAAATTTTTATTTAAAAAAATCCATCTGTATGGTAGAGGGGTGAAGCAGTGATCCGATTGGATTTTGATATATATAGCGGTTATGTCAAATTATATTCTAAACACATTTTGTTTTAATAAATTTCTCGATGGAATGCACCGTTTTCGAGAAAATAAAAAAAATGTATTCTATTTGTATGGGCGAGGGTGGAAGTAGTCCAACTGGATTTTGATGTATGGACAAGTTATATAAAATCCTATTTTAAATTCACCGTTTTTGAGAAACTTGTAAAAAGCTGTTTTGTTTGTATGGGGGAGGGGTAAGAAATGGTTCGATTTTGCCCGTTCAAGAACTTAGGCTTGCCATTTACGAGAAATGCAACTATACAAAATTGGAAGTCTCTAGCTCAATTCTTTCGAAAGTCATTGTGTTTATGGACGGATAGATGGACGGAATGCGGAAACCCAGATATGCATTTATTTTCATGGCCGACGATTGGTTCGGTGCGTCCGAAACGGTATTTTAAATCTAATATACTTCTACATGAGTCTCAAATAGAGTATAGCTTGCATAGCTGTCGTTGTCGGGTTAAAGTTTTTTTGTTTTAGAATACCAGAAGTTTTAGAAAGTTTTAGAATACCAGAAAAACCGGAAAAAAACTTAAAGACTTTTGAGAAAAATATTATCCTTGCACGACCCCAAAAACCCCCCAAAATCTCAAATCAGACTAATGATTGCAATTGCGATTACGATTGAAGCTTTTCGACCAATGAGATCCAAGCTTTCAACAATAGGAAAATGAAAGTTTTGATCTCATTGGTCGAGGAAGCTCAATCGTAATCACAATCGTGACTCTGAATTGGGCTTAATGCCAATTTTTTCGCGGAAAAAACGGAAAAAAGAATATTTGCGTTTTTCTTACACGACCTTCCATTGGGATTTTTGGAATTCTAACACCGTATTCGTTATCAGCGACCCCGAAAACCTCCTAGTAACAATTTTTCCCGGGGAAAACGGTGAAAAGGATAATTGCATTATCTTTTCAGGACCTTCCGTTTTGAATTTTGAAATTCTAACACTGGATTCGTGATCAGCGACGCCAAGTAGCACTTTTTAGCTTCCTAATGAGCAGGATTTATGGCGAAAATCAAGGTTTTAAGACATCCCAACCCCTTTACCCCCCGTTCACCCCATTAACGGTAAAGTTTCGAAAAACACCGCCTTATTGAGCGCCTACGTGATGGATGGGACATACTGTGAAAGTTTCAAGTTTCTAGCTTCAGGGGTTTGGGCTGGGCGTTGATGAGTTAGTCAATCAGTCAATCAGACAGTCAGTTAAGCCGGCCATACATTATGAGACTTGTTCTAAAACCATGTTGTATAACTTGTTGTGGCGGAGGCAAAATTAACAAGGTTTTGATTTTTGTCGAACCTAAAATTTGGTACTACAACTGGCCCATACACGATCCAACATTGCCTATAACAGAACCAAGTTGTACAACAAGTCTCATAATGTATGGCCGGCTTTAAGTTAAACGATTTTATATATATAGATAAAAGTTTTTTTCTTTTAGTTCGAAAATATTTGTCTAAAACCAAGCATTTTCTTTAGTTGTTTTTATTCAAATTACAATAAAACTATCCACAAAAATAAATAAAATTTATAAAAAATATTTGAATTTTTGTCAAAAATTTTTTTTAAAGAATATTATTATTTTCTTTAACTACTTGTACCTCAATCACTTTGACATTAAACTGAATACTGATTGACACGAAATGTTAATCACCAAATATATTAGAACTTTTGTACAATTAAAACTGAAAACTACCCCCCAATTAGCCGAAAGTACGCATCTTTATTCGCGTAATTTTGCACACCGACTAAGAAGTTGCTAAACGCGCGTCGTGCGAAATATCTATAATTTTGTTCCATGAGGTCTTTTTTTTTCTATTTCTTAGATTAAATATTCATCTACGAGTACTACGTATTTTAAGTTAACATCATAGAAATTGAAATTTAAAAAAAAATGCCATCTTATCAAAAAGTGATTTACAAGTCCGCGCATTTTTGTACATTTCGCTACCTCACCAACAGCAGAGAATTATTATTTCATATCAATTTCATTCATCTTTTATTGTTTCTATCTCACGTTTTTTTGTCGCCTACCCGTTGAGAAAAAATATGCTTTTTTATTTTTCCTATATTTATCTTAGCTTTAAGATTGTTTAGTCAAAACAATACCAGATTATGTATTTGAACAGTTCTAAATCTATGCCAAACACGATTTTTGGGGTAGAAATGCGACGGAAAAAAATTCGTTTTTTAACACGTTGACTGCCAGACCAATTTTGCAAAAATGTAAGGGAGATGCCAATACATGTAGACGTATGTAGAATGTACGTATGTATGAATGTATGTATGTATGCATGTAGATTGTAGACCCACCTATCGAAAATGATAGCCTTGGCCGCTCATGAATCATAGTGCCAATTTTCACTGGCTATCAAAAATGATAGCCATGGCTCACTGGCTATCAAAAATGATAGTCATGGAAGTCAATGTGTTGAATAAGAAACTCTCACGAACAAGGATAAATTAATGTCGGTAAAAATTAATCGATTTTTAGCGACATTCGTCTCATGGTTATTTCTGCGAAAAATGACCCAATGGTGTTTAAACAACAAGCAAAACAGGTGGTTATAAATATTTACATTTACCTTTCAGTTGATTGTTTGATTAGTCGCTAAATTGTGTAAATATAGGAATTCAGATCATATAGCAATTTCTATTTGATATTACTACAGATTAGAAGTTCCTATAAATTTATTGTTTTCGGTGGTGGATGCTTTGTTTACAATAAGTCTAGGTTAATTTATAGGTTAATTTATAGGTTTCAACTTTTATTTAAATAGTTTTGATTCAGATTTATAGAAATAGTAAAACAAATAGTTTGTAAAATGAAAATCATTTCAAGGAAGTTATGTGAATAAATATTTGAGATTTGAATTTTATTTGGAATTCTGAAATTTTTTTTCACATTGCATGAGTAGTAATATTTATAGTTTACGGGAAATGAAGGTTTTTCCCGACGCGACGTATTACATTTGATACGATATATTTGGTTGGTTTTAAGGTTTTGCAAATTTCCCCGACGTATTACATTTGATACGTATTACATTTGGTTGGTTTTAAGGTTTTGCAAATTTCACACTAAGGGAAAATTTTTATGATCTCTTTTTCTTTTTTAAAAGACAATTTGGACTGGACAGAATATCACTCAAATTTACACTTGATTTTTTTTTCACTGAGTTAAAAGATGAAAAAATTCCACTTTTTTGAGAAAATCTAATATATAGCTTGACCACCTGTAGATTGGCCGATACTATCCCGGAATCAGGCAAGTTGCCTGAGCGCTGCGTCCCAGTTCCTCCAGGATTTTTCAATTTAGTGCTATAATTTATCAAACTATATATTCAAAATATACTCTATTTCGATTAGCAGTTGCTGCAAATCATATTTATCACACTCCCAATTGACCAAATTTGTTGGAAAACCAATTGGATTTCCAATCATCTTCTACCAAGTACCGAAGGTACGATTTATGGAATTTTGACTGGAAATCCAAGATTTTTTCCTGTGAAAATGGTCCTTTTTGTACCATAAGGTCCATAATTCCAAATGTTCCCACAAATATTCTTAAACTTTATAAAGGAAAATTGCGTGGTACATTTGGACACGGCACAAAAATTCCAACATTGGTCAATTGGGCTGCGGCGCAGTTTTCCGACGATTTCTTACCTGGGGTGCATATCTCAAAAATCCTTGAGATTCTGTGCATTTTACTTTTTTGGTGTTCTGACAATTGCAGTGACTTTAGGGTGTCTATATAGGGTGAATTTTTTCCTGAATCCCTGATACATGACCGGTGAGGGGCCGGATAAGGAAAGGAAATTTTTTAACACCTGGAAATACCATAAATCGAAACAAGGCAAAGCTAGGCGTAGAAAAATTCTTTTCCAAAAAAGTGAATTTTTATATCACTTGTTGTGGTAATTTTTTCTGTCTAATTCGGCATAAGCTGTGCCGCAGGCAAAACATTTAGAGACCAATATACAATTATGTCATAATAAAAAAAATTATAATAAAATGTGTAGGCGATTTTCTAACACAAACAAAATTGAGGTGAAAACTCGTGAAAAAATACCGCCGCAGGCGAAAATTTCTGCTGGTCACAGAAATTAAACATGCAAAAGCCGGAAAAACAGAGTAACTTTTCGCTTGGGATTGTGTAATTCTTAATTTAATCAGTGCACCGAAATCTTTTAAAAAAAGCCGCCGACTGCGCATATATTTCATATTTTTTACATTTCTTATATAAAGGTTCTTTCAATAAGGACATAACAATTTTGAATTTTAATAAAAACGCACCCTAAAACTTTTTTTATGATCTGGCAATGCTAAAACGTCAGTCAAGGTTTACATTTTTATCATGGTGAAGTTCACGAACGAGCAACGTTTGGAAATTATTAAAACTTACTACCGAAATTCTGAGTCGGTGCTCGCAATCGTGTAATCTTGAGAAATGGTCCGGTCGAATGGCCACCTCGCTCATGCGATTTAACGCCGTTGGATTTATTTTTATGGGGTTATGTTAAGTCGTTGGTTTATGCCAACAAGCCAACAACGTTAGAGGAGCTCAGGAACAATATCGCACGCGAAATTGCCAACGTTCCGGCCGATATGTGTGGAAGAGTGGTGGAAAATTGGCTCCAAAGAATCAATCAGTGCAAACGTGCTCGCGGTGGCCATATGCACGACATCGAATTTCATACTTAAATGTAACATGTCCACTACACCTGGAATAAATTTCAGCCCGATATCTCAACTCGGGACATATACATATCGAGTTAGTTCGATGAGGCCGCAACATGTCTGTGTGTGTGTTCATGTGTAATATGTATGTGTGTAAGGAAAATTGTAAGATACCCTTCCACCAGTAAGCCTTAATCGATTTTAACGCAGTTTCTTTGCATTCGAAAGCTGTTATTGCCCCATAGAACCCTATGGAACCAGTTTTGGAAAAAATAAACAATTTTCGAGAAAATTGCAAAAATCTTCTTCATTTGTATGGGAAAGCGGGGAAGGAGTGATATGATTGATTTTTTTTGTAAGGCAGAGTAATGTAGAATAATATTGTAAACAGTTTTTGTAATTTTTTGAAAGAGCTGTGTTAATATTTTTGTTATTAACGGGGTTTAGCTTTTGTTAAAAGCTTGTTCTGTTCCAAATTTCAACTTTCTACCTCAATTGGTTATCGACTTTTCTTTTTTTTGTGTGAAAAAATTCAACAAAAATATCGAATTTTCCATGACATGAGGTTTACTTATGTAAGAAAGGTATCATCTCACCACTAGGTGGGTAAAGCCATGTTTTTACCTAGATTTTATTTCTTGGTTTCCACCCATGTCATGTTTTAATTTCTGAAGCAATAGACCATTTTTGTATGTTTGTGAGCTTTTCAATTCATAACGATAAGATGAAAATGTCAACTAAAAACTTTCAAATTTCTAGAAGATTTTTATTTCCGCTTGCCCGTCTGTTGACATCATATCATAACTTTCGAAAAGATTGAGCTAGAAACTTGAAATTTTGTGTAGTTGCGTTTCTCGTAAATGGGTAGGCTAAGTTGTCGAAAGAACAAAATTGGATATTTCCACTCCCCTCCCCCACACAAACGAAACAGCCCTTTGCGATTTTCTCCAAAACGTTGAGTCATATTGAAAAAATATGAAGGTAAGATGTGTTTAGAATTGGATTTTACATAATATATCCACACATCAAAATCCAATTGGACCACTGCTTCCCTCCTCTCCCATTCAAATGGAATACTTTTTTTCTGTTTTCTCGAAATTTGTGCAGTGTATCTTATTACATCGAAATCCAATCGAATCACTCCTTTCCCCCTCTCCTATACAAATGGATTTTTTAAAATAAACATTTGGTCTGCCATCAATTAGAGTATTTGACGATATACAGCCTTTCTTATGCTTGATGGAAATTTTTCGAATATTCATAATATGGCCATAAAAGTAATCACGTATTTATGGTGTAAACAAGCCCTAATATTAGGTAATCCATAAAAAGTGCTTATCATAATCAATTTTAATAAATTTTTTCGTAATTGGTGGATATAACACATGGGCTGAAAAGTCCCGGGCTTAACACATAGATGGCGCTATTGTTTTGGAATTCACCTCATTTTTAGTTGGTACTAACCTGCAAAAGACAGCTGTTAAAATTTCATGACAATCTGTTCATTAGTGTGTGAGTTATTGTGCTAAGAGTGACGCTACTTTTGTTATTTTCAAAATAATGGATCAAAAACAATTTCGTGTTTTATTTTACATTGCTTCTTGATGGGAAAAAATACCGTTCCAGCGAAGAAATGGCTGGAAAAGTGTTATGGGGACTCCGCTCCATCAGAAACAACAATAAAACGTTGGTATGCTGACTTCAAACGTGGTCGTAGAGACACTGATGATGCAGAACGCAGTGGACGTCCAAATGAGGCGCTAACACCAGAAAACATTGAAAAAAATCAGTTGTGGTCAACACAAAACTTTCCTGTGCAATTTACGCTAGAGCCCTGTCGCGTTGTCAACCTAAGACGGCCTCCCAATAAATTGTTGGTTCATCCAAAAATATCAAAAACGTACAAAATTTGAGATAACTTGAGAACGGTAAAAGATATCAATTTACGGTAAATGGCAAAAATGTAGAAAATGTTAACATCTTTAATTATTCTTTTAACTGATTTGTCGAAAAACCGTTAGTTTGCAAATTATTCGCAAAAATATGATTTTTTACATATTAATGAAAATATCTCAATAACGGTAAAAGATAACGGATAACGGTAAAAGACAAAATTGTGCAGAATGCCATTCTCATTAATTCACTTCATACATTCAGTTAGCAAAAACCCGTTAGTTTTCGAGATAATCGCAAAAAAACTGTTTTTTTTGGAAATAACGGTTTATCTCGAGAACAGGTTGAGATATCGAGTTATCGCTAAAGACAAAAATGTGGGAAATTTCATATTCTCCAAGTTTTGTCATACTTAAGGCCACTAAAAAACGCGTAGTTTGGGAGTAAATCGACAAAAACGAAATTGCGATTTTTGAAAAACCGCCATTTTGGATACTTCCGGTTAACAGATTTCCACCAAAAGTTGATAGGATCGTCCCATTTCAGGACCCCACATGCCTATAAAATTTCATGGCGCTAGCTCTATTAGTTTTTGAGAAATCTTGTACACAGACTGACAGACTGACAGACAGACTGACAGACAGACTGACAGACAGACAGACAGACAGAAAGACATTTTTTAAATATGACTCCAATCGACTCAGGAGTGATCGGGAAATGTTTTTTAGGCAAAATTAAGAGGTCGAAATTTTTCATGAATACAATACTTTATTATACTCCGTAGAAGAAAGTAAAAATCCACAAAATCGTTTTGAATGATCGCAAAGTGAAGTTGCATGAGTTAGCTGACATCGTAAAGATATCAAAAGAACGTGTTGGCTTTATATTGCATGAGCATTTGTCCATGAGAAAGCTCTGTTCAAAGTGGGTGCCGCGTTTGCTCACTGTTGAGCAAAAACAACAACGTGTTGATGATTCTAAGCAGTATTCTAAGTGTTGATGATTTGTTTCCGCACAATGATTTGGCTCCCAGCGACTACTGGCTATTCGCAGATCTCAAAAAAATGCTCGCCGGTAAGAAATTTCGCTCGAATGAAGAGGTTATCAGTGAAACTGAGGCCTATTTTGAGGCAAAAGATAAATCGTTCTACAAGAATGGCATTGAAATGTTAGAGCGGCGCTGGAATGATTGTGTTGCTCTTGATGGAGATTATGTTGATGAATAAAGTCAATTTTTAATGAAAGAACCGTGTTTTCTTTGTTAGGCCCGGGACTTTTCAGCCCATGTGTTATTGTAGATTTTGAAAATATAGGCAATGCCCCTGTTTACAACCGCTCTGTAGCAAATTGGTATTCCTAGAAAAACAGTAATTTCGATAGTGTGATAGTATATATTTCAGCTACTTATTAAAACAAATACCAGTTTATGTGAAAAAACTTAATTTATTTACCAAAATTTAATTGTACAAAATTAATGGAAATAAAATCAAAATCTACTTGCTAAATTTCATTAATTAACAAAAAGTAATCTAGCTTAAAAATACAGTTAATGTAACTATAAAGAAACAACAAAAAAAATCTGTTAAATTTTCCTAAACAGTAGTAAAAACTACAATCGACTATCCAGAGTTTCCAGTGAAACGCCTTTTTGCGATCCTTTTTGCGATCCCGCGTCGGAATTTCTCCGGGCAAGGCAAGGAAAATCGAACATTTTCTCTCCCTTTCCAAAGTTCTCACCCTCTTCCAGGGTCGTTGGTAAAGTCCTGTGAAACAAAACAAGAATACATTTAATATTTATCAAATTTGGCCAATAGATTCATGCTTACTTGTTCAAAGTTTCTGGCAATAGAAGACACAGAAACGATCCGGCGAAGAACAAAACGGCAAGAATTAAGGATGGCATCGCTTTAAAGTAATTGCCCAAATAAAGTATATATGAGCTCATGAAAGAACTAGCAAAGCCAGCGACATGAACGGCAGCCACCCCCTGCCCTCGCACACATGTGGGTATTAATTCGGTTGCATATTGTGATCCGGATTCATATGAAATGGCAACACCGAAACGTGCAATTATTGTTAATGCCGCCAATACAATTGCGTTGTGACTATCTCTTTGATATGCAATGGCAATGCCAGCTGCTGATGTGAAAATTCCACCCACCAGCAGGGATGAAGATGCCATACCCTTACGACCGATTTTATCCTGGAGGAATATTAGAAGAATACTGGATGGCAAGACGACTGTCGAGCTCAGCGAGAACATAACGAATGGTGAGATTCCCATTCCTTCAACGTTTCTTGAAACAGCATCGTAACATAATGTTATCACCATTCTGAAAATAATAATAAACTATGTGTTAAGGATTTATTCTAGTAATCAAGAGACTTCATTCGTCTTAAATTCATGTTTTTTTGAACATTGGCATATCAAGATCGGATATCGGACAGTATTTATTTTTAATGCCTAAGCCCTGATTACTCACGAACCAGATTAAACCGCAGTTTATTGCAACAAGACGTATAAAAGTTGAGTGTAAAAAATTGAGGCAGTTGTGTGTATTGAAAACTGTATCATCAACTCTTCTTTATACATTGTTTTTATACGATTTTAAAAAAGACGAAAAATTCTAAAAAAAATATTAAGATAAATCCGAAATGTTTTTTATTCACAACATTTCCATAGTTATCTGTTCGTGAGTGATCGCGGTTTAAATAATAAAGGGAAATTGTCATGTAACTTTTAATTCTGGTCTGCTAATAAAAAAAAAAATTTTTTTTGAAACAGCATCGTAAAAAAAATCTTTTTTTTTCAAAAAAAAAAAAAAAAAAAAAAAGTGATTAAAAAGAAAAGTATCCGATATGAACAGCATATAACTTTCTTTTTCAAAATCTACCTTTCTGCACAGTTTACCTGACGAATAAAATATTAGTTCACATAAAAGTATGAATTTTTAATTTAAAAAATCTGAAATATCTCGATGACGGTAAAAGATATCCATTTACGGTAAAAAGCAAAAATGTAGAGAATTTCGTTTTATAACTGCCATTAACTGTTTTTTTCTTAGAAAAACCGTTAGTTGTCAAGCAATTCGAAAAAAACATAATTTTTAAATTTTGAATGATAGTATCTCGATAACGGTAAAAGATATTGGATAATGGTAAAAGACAAAATTATGGAAAACATCGTTGTCTTTTATTCAATTCAGATATTAATCCACCAAAAATCCGTTATTTTTTGAGATAATCGCAAAAAACTTATTTTTTAAAAATAATGGTATATCTCGATAACGGCTTGAGATACGGAGTTCTAGTAAAAGACAAAGATGTGAAAAATTTTATTGTCTCCAACTGTGGTTATATATACCAGGGGTGTTAGTTGAAATTTGCCGGTTTTTTTCGATAAAGAAAACACTTAATTCTCAAGGGAATCTCAAAAAATTTTTATTCAAAGTATTGTCCATTTGATTTTGCACATTTTGCCCATCTCCCAGGCAATTTATGGATGCCATCCCAAAAGAACTGTTTCTCCTTCGAGCTAAACCACTCATCGAGCCATTTTTTCACTTCTTCGAAATCGGCGAAGTGCTGCTCTGCAAGCGCGTGCCCCATCGATGCAAAAAGATAGTAGTCAGATGGAGTCAGGTCTGGAGAGTACAGCGGGTGCGGTAATACTTCGCATCCAAGTGATTTGAACACTTCTTTGACTGATTTTGCTGTGTGAGGCGGCGCGTTGTCATGCTGCAAAATCACCTTACCATGTCTTTCAGCGTATTGCGGACGTTTTTTGATCAATTCATGGTTCAAATTGATCATTTGTTGTCGGTAGTGATCAGTATCAACTGTTTCTCCAGGTTTCAACAGTTCATAATATACGACACCAATCTGGTCCCACCAGACACGTTTTTTATCCTGGATGTTAAAATCACCACTTTTGGATTGTCGAAACCACGTTTCATATGTTTTTATGGTTGGGGAATGATCACCGTAGGGTTCTACCAGCAAACGATGGCTTTCACCGGCCTTTTTCTTTTAATTAAAGAGAAAAAGTAATGCGTGCCGCGAATGCACGTTTTCAGGCACAAAACTTGACATTTTCAAACAGCTTTAACGCTATGACGTTGTTATTTTGACGGAACGTAACTTGTGTAGTTTTGAAGATTAATGTCAATAGAAAAATATGACATAGATGCCAAATCGTAGAAATGTATACATATCTCTAGCGACAGCTATTAGTAAAACCGGCAAATTTCAACTAACACCCCTGGTAAGACTACTAAAAACGCGTAGTTTCGGAGTAAATAACAAAAAAACGAAATTGTGATTTTTAAAAAGCTGCCATTTTGGTTACTTCCGGTTAACGCATTTTCACCAAAAGTTGATAGGATTGTCCCATTCCAGGACCAAATATACCTGTAATGGCTCGAGCTCTATTAGTTTTTGAGAAATTTCAAGATTTGACAAACAAAAAAGCAAGCTAAATAAAAACTTTTAAAAGAGATTGTTTTCGATTTTTTTCCATTTAAAAAGGATTTCAGTAGCAAAAAGGATTACCATTATTTTAATATTTCCTGGATCTTTTGTTGTCAAGAAATTTTTATTGGCAACAAAATTATATTTTTATTAAAGATTTTTCTTTCAGACTTAAGACGAATCAAAGTTTACCATAAATTCTTCTTTATACTAAGCTGTCTTTACTTACGATTTAAAGAAAAGTATAAACGTATGTTTTCTCAACCTTGGCGTTTTGAACATTCCAATAATGTTTGCCTGTTGATCAGTCTTTTCCCTGTGTTTTTCACAGTAAATTCGAAACTCTTCGAAATCATCATCGGTTACGGTTTTCCCATTAAATTTCGCAATCCCCTTCAGACGCTTAATAGCACCATCGACGTTGTTTCGTGTCACTAGCCATTGGGCACTTTCCGATACCATAAAATAGTACAGGACAACCAAAAGCAGTGGAATTGATGTCGTAGCAAGGAAATATTGCCAATGTCCGGAAACAACTGCTATCCAGGGGGTGAAAACCAATCCCAAGCAGTAAAATAGGCCAATACCGAGATTTAATCCTAATGTTCTCATCGATGGACGAATGTATTCCAGCACTGTGTGGGAGGAAATTAATGTTTAACAAATTGTTATTAAATAAATTTTTAGATAGATTTTTGGCTTTCTTTAATTTGAGTAAAAAATTTCTTTTGCAATAGTTTATTTTCTTGCGGTTTTGAGCTAAAGAAATCTTCTTTGACATCCTCGTAGATTTTTAATACACTTTGACTATTTTTGAGTATCTTACCTATAATATACATGAGATAGAAATTCGTATCAGCAGCCAATCCCGAAATAAATCGACATATTGAAAATGTGGTGGCAGATGTTGTGAAAATCGTGGAAAAATCTCCAATAAATCCGGAGAGATTGGAAAGTATTAAGGCTGGCAAACGACCGATTTTATCGGACATAAATCCGTAAATTAGTGTTCCAGTTACTGATCCAATGAAGAACATGGATTGACCAATTGTAGCTTTATGTGCTGAGTCACAGACCCAGTTTAACTGAAAGTTAAAAAAAATATTATATTAGAATTTTCAGAATTTTTTTAAGTGAAAATGCTAAGATTTTTTTTATGGTATGATTTTCTGGTAGGTAATTTTTTTTTAGAAACTGAACCTAGCTTAATGATCAGGGTTTTGATTTCCGCATGTCCGTTCGTCTGTCTGTCCGTCCGTGAACACCATATTTTTCGAAAGGACTGAGCTAGAGACTTGAAACTTTGTACAGTTACGTTTCTCGTAAATTGCTACGCTAAGTACTTGAATGGACTAAATTAGACATTTCCTTTCCCCCCTCTCCCATACAATCGAAACAGTTTTTTGAAATTTTCTCCAAACGGTTAGTCATATTGAAAAATTTATTAAGATAAAATGTGCTTAGAATAAAATTTTGCATAACTGATCCATACACCAAAATCTAATCGGACCACTGCCATACAAATGGAACAATTTTTCCCTGTTTTCTCGTGAACTATGCATCGTATCGAAAAATTAACATTTTGTCTGTCATCATATAGAGTATTTGACGATTGTCTCCTTGCAATTGTAGTTTTTCTTATGTTTTTAAAATGCAAATGGATTTTGAATGGAATATTATTAATAACCAGCCAATAGCTTCTACTGTACCGATTTTGAAAATTATTTCTTTTTTACTCTATATGAGAATCATGTAGAAGTATAGTACACCTAATTCTGTTTTTACACGAACTTTTTTTACACGATTTTGATTTAACACGAATTGAAAAAAAAAATTGATTCTCTTTTTCCACGAGTTGTTTTGATTTAACACGAACGACCCCAATTCTAAGATGTTTTTTTGCGTATGTATTATTTTTCTCCCAACCCCACCATCACTCAGCTTCACAATTCGTCTCCTTACATTTGTAATTTCTATTTGTGGGGAATTCCCCCAATTATGTAACCTCAATTATATAACCTCAATTCGTTTTGCCTGCGTTTCGAGTTTGGTGCTAAAAGTGCCAGGTGCCAAATTAATAAACATAACAAAAGCTATAATTGCCAATGTGGCAATTATTGAAAAACCGTATGGCGATTTAAGTGAACAGCGAACAGTTGTATCAAAATTCCACTTTAAAGTCAAACTTTCCAATAAGATTTTTTTAAATTTATTCCAATCGGATTTTGATGTATGGGAGTTTTATGTAGAACCATATCCTAAATAACTTTTGTTCTTGCATTTTTTTGATAAGATGCACCGTTTTTAAGATATTCGCAAAAAACGTTTTCGTTCGTATGGGGAGTACCCCCCCTAATGGTCCATTTTCGCCCATGAACGAACTTAGCCTCGCATTTTACGAAAAACAGACCTGCGCAAAATTTCAAGTCTAGCTCAATCCGTGCGCCCGCAATCCACGCCACAGACGGACGGACAGACAGACAAACGGATGGACATGCAAAATTCAATTTTTTTTATCCATCTAAACACACTGGTGTAATTCATTTTTTTGTATGATGACGGGATCTTGGCGTTACAAACGGTAAGGCAAATCTAATATACCCTTTGGTTTCACCATACAAGTATAAAAATTAAAATTACATTCGTTCACGTACAAATTTATTGATTTTGTCGAAAGCTGATAAATAGTAAGTTATACATAATTTTCAAATCTTATTAATTATAACTGAAAAATATTTTTCAGTAGCCCGTACACAATGTCACATAATTCACCTATAACAAACAAGAAAAGGAAAGCGATTTCTTTAAATATTAAAATTCAAATTTTAGATCGTCTTGCCACTGGACAAGATGCGACGTCTGTTTTGGTAATTTTTTAGGTCCGGAACCATCGTCCGGAACCAATCTTCTATTTTTCCATATATGCAATGTCTTTTTTTACACGATTTTTTTTACACGTACTGTTCGGGAACGTATCTATCGTGTAAAAACAGAATTAGGTGTACTATATATCAGATTTAGTATACGTTTATAACGCACCGAACCGATCGCGGAACACAAAAATGAACTACAACGGGGTGTTTAATATGACAAAAGTATTTGTTTTTCGCGTGTCCGTCCGTCTGTCTGTCTGTATATCTGTCTAGCTGTTCGTGACCACCATAACTCAAAAGGATTGAGCTAGAGATTTGAAATTTTGTACAGTTACGTTTATCGAAAGCCGGGCGGCGAAGTTCTGGAACAGTCAAAATCGTACCATTCCCTTCTCCTCCCACATACAACCATACAAGCGAAAAAGTTTTTTTTAGTGGGTTTTAAACAGGATTCTACATAACTTTTCCATACATAAAAATTCAATCGCACCACTCGTTTCCACCTCATGACAGAGACAGAGGCCGACTCGAGAAAGGGGGCGGATAGAAACTTTCTGATCAGTATGAAATCCGTTTCAGGCTCGTTTCCCCCTCTCCCATACAGATGGATTTCTTTAAATAAACATTTTATCTATCTTATAATTAGTGTAACCACATTGATATTTGAATATCTTGAAACATACGGTTTATTGGTCAATATTTTTGAAAAATATTTGCTTCTCTTGAAACGTATTTTCTATTCATTTGTGCCGGATTTCTCCTGGCGAACGATTGAATATTTTGCACAGAGCTTCTATAGAATAGAGGTTAAAATCACACTGAGCGACAAAAATATGGCGTGAAATATGGGATTTTATCATTAGCTCGAAAGATTTACGAAAGGTTTTTTCTGCTTGTGCTAATGATAAAGTCCCATATTTCACGCCATATTTTTGTCGCTCAGTGTTGATTTTAACCTCTGTTCTATAGAAGCTCTGTGTATTTTGAAATTTTAATTCAGTTGAAACAAAGGAAGGGAAAATGATAAAGGAAGCGTCAGTTTTCGACTCCGTTTTCGCCATCTTGAAAAAAAATTGTGAATCTAAAAATTAATTTTAAAAATATATACTGTTGGCAGAAAAACTTGAAATTCAATCGCATATTAAAAAGTTTTTTTTTCACACTTATCTTTAAAAAGAGTGAAAGAAAAGCAAAATTAGAAACTTTGAAAAACCCCCAAACAAAAAAAAACATGAAAAAAAATTGGAAAACCCCGAAATAAAACAAAAACTTTTAAAAATAAGTTGACCACATTTTTGTTGAGTGAAACCGGGACAGTCTACGATCGGGAGAGTTGCGACGAAGTGTGAGGCTTTTATATTAGGCGTTAAAATTTCGAGGGTTTATTTCAGTTTTTGTTTTTTGTTTTTGGTTATATAAATAACTGTTATGGGTACTTTATGTTTTCAAAATACAGCAAAAATTGCGCCGCAGGCATAACTATTAGAAACAAACATCCCACTATTGAAAAATTATTAAATAAACTGCGACGCAAGTGTATTTTATTTAAGAAAAATGCGCTAAAGGCAGTAATTTCAGAGAACACTGCGCCGCAGGTGAAAATTTTTTGACTTCGATGTTAATAATTTCAGGGATAAATAAATTGCAGAATTAGATTGCATAGTTCTGGGACAAAAAATGGGTTTCCAGGATCCCGGGACAAAATGCCTAAGTCCGGGAATATTCCGGTTATTTCGGGGCGCATAATAAATCGATTTTTTATCAATATTTGTAGCTAAAATTTTATGTTTTTTTTTTAAAATCATTTGACACATTTCTAAATTTCGCTAAGATACCAAAATCATAATATCGAAATGTTGTAATTTGTGATTCTTGAATGTATTTTTCATATTTATATGTTTGCAAAAATTGAATAATTACCTCAGTAGTCATACTTTTGTATCCATAATCGTATTGATAAATCCAACGATCGCATGGTAATGAACTCACAGTCGCATTATGACCAATAATATCATCTAATCGTGTGCAGGATGGCTCCTCAAATTGAGAATAAATCATTTTTATCTCATCAAATGATTTGTTTGCTAATTTATCATGGTAACACCTAAATTAAAATTCACATAAAAATCTTAAAAAAAAAAAATAGAAAAAATAACTCACCAGTGATTTGGCACAAAACTGATGATTGTTTGTGTAAAATAATGCATGGAAACGAGTAAATTAATAACTCCAAATAGTGCTAATAGTAAAAACTGATAACGATTGAAATCGCCGCATTTTTCCAAAATCTTATCGAAATCCATTTTGATAAATTTTTTTTCCTTGTGACTTTCTGTGTATCCAGTTTCCAGTTTTTCGCAGCAATTCACTTAAATTTGATTCGTTTTGTAGTTCACTGTAGTCGCACCCAATGAAAAAGAAAAATCGAATTTTTCACATAGTCAAACGTTAAACGAACTTCAACACTTAAAGCAAATTGTAAAAAAGTTTAAACAGAGAGTGTTTAAGGTGCCCATTAACCGAGAAAATTAAACGGAATTAATTTTAAAGTTATGCGCTTTAGTTGAGTAAATGACAATTTTGTCAGATTTTTATACAAAATATATATTTACTAAATGTATTATTTTTTGTATCCATCACCAGAATTTTATTATTAGCAAACACTTAGTATGAGACTTAATGTTTAATGACGTTAAAATGATTAATATGAAATCTGCATCGGAAAATTTCAATTTGACAGCGAAGAAAATTAATTTGTCAATAAGCAGTTATTATAAAAATAAATTTTCTCAGCACTATTTGTAGGCAATTTGCCAAATTTCGAACTAAATCGGATATGTCAAGGTTACATTTGTAAGTTTTGTTACAAAGTCCATGTGGAATTTCAGATTTCCGGATTGATAAAATAAGAATATTGTGACAAAAATGGCGAACTAAATATAAAGTGGCAGACGCGGCACTGACCATAAGAAATATTTTTATATTTTGTGTCGTATGTAGAGTTCGTTAGGTAAAGTTTTTTAACAGAATTGTAATAGAGGCGTTTTTGCAACTAACACAAAATCCGATACACAAAATTGCAAACAAAACATAACGAAGTGGAGAGTGGGATGGGGGAGGGGGGTTCTAAAAAAGCAAAAATAATGTGACATATCTTATGAACAGCTCTTTATCACATAATGAAAATTATATTAAAATATCTTGAATAGTTTACAAGATAGCCGGTGAGGGGTTAATTTTCGAAGTACTGAAGAGGAAAGGGGGGAGGGTGTTGTGAACAATAGTTCAGTGTTTAAACTATAAAGCTACTTTATGCGCGTACGAAATTTTATGAAAATATTTTTATGCTTCGCAGAGTGATTCAAAAAATTTAATATAACGGCATTAATATATAGGGTGACCATACTTTTCTTTGTGAATCCGGGGAAGATGAGAGTGTACAGTGAGTGAGAAGAGAGGGGGGAAGGTGAGTTTATCTTTTTTTCCCGTATAAGGTCTGTGGCAATCGGATTAGAAGTACACAAATTGAGTCTTACTTTACCAAATCCTGTAAGCCTGCGTGGAAGCTGGTGAAGCAGGCTCTGAGACGGTGAGCCAGCTTCCGTGCCAGAAACAGGCTCCGTGCCAGAAATGGGGTTTCAGGGCAAATATGCCTGACCTGTTGGGGGGAATTTGGATGTGAAAGCATCCACAAAAATAAGATAATATTTGGTTATATTATTTTTTTTAAAAACCTATAAGCCAAGAAATTCCAATAGAATTCAATGCTAGAAGGTTACGTAAAAACCACGAATCAGTAATGATTCGTAATGATGGTGAAACACAAAATTAGTTTAGAATATAATTTTACATAACTTGTCCCAACGTCAAAATCCAATTGACCTTCTCCTTTTCCATCCGACATACAAATGGAAAATTTTCAATCAAAATTCGATTTATTTTACACCACACTTAAAAAACATAGAAAATGCGTCTCAAAAATATGTGATAAATATTTAGATTTACCAACACGAGTCCTCACCATTAGTATAAAAAGCACGAAGCATAAATGCTACATAAATTCTTTCCGCGAGATCAATTTTTATGTCACATAGATTTGCAAATCAGTCAAAATGTGTGTATGTAAATTCCGGAAAATTAGAGATTTTCTGGGAAAAGCCAGCAACGTTTCGCTTTTTTGGTATTCATTTAGGGTGGATTCGGTAGGTAAACTTGGCGCCTCACTAATTTTTTATTTGGGCCATCAAGCCTCATCATTACCAATCAATGTGAGACTCACGACGACGACGTTACGATCGTATAATCATAATTTCTTTTGATGTTGACAACGACTGGCCACGACATTTTGCTAATTAAATTAGCGACTTTTTAGATCTTCTTGTGTTTACATTTAACACCTTTACCGTGATGTGACTCACTTAAGATTCTGTATGGATCTTTGAGATGTTGCTGATGTTCCCAATAATCATGATATTATCATTAAGATGCGAAATAGTTTCTCTTTTTGTAATAAAAAGGAGCACCGTTTAGATTTTATACAATAGTTTTTTTTTCGTGATATTTCATTTGAAATTGGGGAAAATTACGAGATGAAGTTAATTATCCCACCTAAAAATATGAAAATCAAACAGCTTCAAGGCTGTGCCATTTGAAAATGTCGCCGAGTCAACAAATAGTAGGCAATTCGTGGAGATTTCTGAGTATAAGACATTTACGGCTCATAATTTTCCTAATTAAACGTGCAAACGATTTAATATTTCGTGATCATATCCTTGATTATGGTGGCGTTTATAAGCAATGGGAAAATCAGTTTTACTGTAGAACTTTTTTTTACGAAGTTCTTTAGCATTGATTGGCATTTTTTAATGCGTTAACGGCGAAAAATTTAAAATGAACACGTTTTAAATAATTTTTGGCTAATGTTCAAAATGAAAATATTTTTATTTTGTTTTTTATTTTTGTTTGAGACGGAATATTTGGGTTTTTTTTCTACGATGAGAATTTATTTTTTCCCAATTAAAACATGGTTTAATTTATTTTTAAAATTGTTCGAAAATGCGATGTCATTTTCCCCAATGAGGGACTTCTTCAAAAGATTATTATGTTGCCGCCCATTGCTATAATGAGTGCCAAATGACATTTTGCTGAGATCAAATTGAAGTCTATTTCGATGCGTTTACATGTGTTAGCATTTTGTATGGCGATAAAAATAAATTTCAGGTTATAAAATCGTTCAAGGCTCATTAAATTTGCGATCACTTAATGCAGTTTTCTTCCGTGGTGGGAAATTTTGTCATCACGATATTTTTGTTTCACGATTTTTGATTTGTTTTGGGTTTTAGTAATGCTCAGAAAGCTAAGAAATGAAAATTTTAAAGTCACTTCCAGAGATTCCAGTCATCATTTGGAGTAACCAATATCGGGCTGATTTTTGTTACGCAAATTGTCATATCACATTATTCGTTGATTCTTTGTTGCAAACTTAAAGAAAACGTTACTATTAAATTAACAGGCTATGCTGTTGTAAACACAATATTTATTTTATTTTATTTGTTATGCTTTTTTTTATCTCGCTTTGATTTCTGATACACAGCGTCCAAAATTTTTTTTTCCTTTTTAGTGATCCTTTTTAGTTATTTCGTATTTGATTAGTATGACTAAAATCCAAAATGAAAAGGATAATCACATTATCCTAACAGGTTATCATTACAAGTTATCATTACAGACAAAAACCCAGATGAGATTTTTTTCAGAAAATTTGAGGAAAAAGGATAATCACAGTATCCTAACAGGACCTTTCGTTAAAGAGTTTTTAACGTCGGAATCGAAGTCAGGGACTTCAACAATCCCCAGATGAGATTTTTTTCTGCAAAATTTAAGTAAAAGGATAATCACGTTATCCTTATAGGTACTTCCCTTATCCATACAAGGACGAAGTATAGAAAATATTGTATGGTCATCGGACTTACGTATGTGTGCAATTTGTATGGGAGAGGGGAAAGCAGTTGTCCGATTGAATTTTGATGCATGGAACGGTTATGTAAAATCCTATTCTAAACACATTTTACCTTAAAAAATTTTTCAATAAGACTCACCGTTTTCGAGAAAATTGCAAAAAACTTTTTAGTTTGTATGGGGGAGGAATAATTATTTTAAAAATCAACAACGCATTTAACTCCAAATTTTATTTAGCGGTAGGTATTTACAGAAAAAAAAATCAAAAGAAAAAAAAATGTCTTTGTTGAGATATTTTAAATTTTGTCACTAAATTGAATTTACAATATAACGGTGAAGGGGAGGAAGTCAAAAAATATTTTTTTCTGACAAGGAAATTTAATTACCTTTCCAAAATGTTCAATATTATCTCAATCGGTAAAGCCGTTCAGAAGTCACAAATTTTTAAAGTTTTGTGATTTCTAGTTTTCGCTGACTTTGGCCTCCTTCCCTGCTCCTACCGGACGTTATTCCACCAAACAAAAAAATACGGGTAACTTTTCCCTAACTACATCCAAATGAAAAAAGCTAAAAAGAACGGAGGTAACTTCCAACCTCCATACAAGTCGAGTATGAGTTGGTGTGGAATTCACCAACTGTAAAAAATTTCAAGTCTTTAGCTCAATCCTTTCCAAAGTTATGGTGTTCACGGACGGACAGACAGACAGACGGAAAGACATACAGGCGGACATGCGGAAATCAAAATATTTTGTCATCCCAAACATCCTAGTGTAGTTCATTTTTGTGTCCGACGATTGATTCGATGCGTATATCGTTTACTAAATCTAATATCCTACTATATGATTCTCATATGTTAATCTTAATCTTAATCTATATATATATATATATATAAATAAATAGATGTTTGTTTTGCTGTTGGTTGGTTTGTTTGAGATTACAAAACTCAAAAACTACTGGACCGATTTTTACGCGGTTTTTTTGCGAAATGATCTGCGTTGCCAGGAGTAGGTTTTTAGTTAAAAGAAAATATTTTCAATACCAAAACAGTTGCTTAAAATATTTTCTTTTTCGTATCTCCAGAAATAGAGTGAATCTGGCGAAAACAAAGTCCGATTTAGAATCAAAATATGATTAAAAATACCACCCCAATATTTTTAATTATATTTTATGCTGGTGGTAGGCCTGTGGGGTTATACTTGATTAACTATTGTGGAACATTTCACAAAAAAAAAATAAAAAAAACCAAGCAAAAAAAATAATAAAATAAAATAGAGCAAAATTAAATAAATAACGAAAAAACGAAATAATTTTTTTCGGTTTTCGTTACTTTTTTTGTTATTGTAACGAAATTACATTTCTATAATGTTATAACGCAATTTTGAGGAAAAATTCGGAAGATCGTTATTTCGTTTCGTTATTTCGTTACGTTACAATAACGTCTCTTATCCCTGCTACTTTGTGAGCATTGCATGAACATGTTTTTTAAAGTTTTTTTTTGTTTTTTTTTCGGCTAAAAGTTAATAAACCTTGGTTGAATTTTTAGTTTTTTTTTAAATTTAAACTGGTATAACTGGTGTAACTGACTTTTATTATTTCTATTTCAAGGTTGTTCCAACACAACTATTGTAATAATTCGCTAATACATAGCAATTTAGGTGTAAAAGTACACAAATTCAACATAAGACAATATATTCACGTTTTTATTACGTGTCTAGGCATTTTACAGCTTGTTTACGATTTTTTCAACTCATTTTAAAAAATTAGTCATAATTATGTAAAAAAAATTGAAAAAAAAACTTTATGACGGGATGAATGGTCTCGAAACTAATAAGTGCATAGTAACATCAAAGGCTTTTCTTATGCTTTAGCTTAAGAATCATTATTATAGAACTAAATATTTTTTTATGATTAAAATTTACATAATCAACTTGTGACTGAAATACTCTAAACGTTGATAGCAGGTTTTTAAAATTAAATATGAGGCCCTTTTAGGTTCTATAAAAAAGAATCTTCGGGTTTTCAAACACTTCTACCGACTGGTTCCCTAAGTTTGTGTAAAATTTATATAAAAAATTAATTATGCATAATTTTAATCGGCGCTTCAGAATTCGAAATAAATTCTTAAGTGGTCATACTTGGAAAATTCAAGAATTTCGAAAGAATTTAATCAAGATTCTTTAACAATCACATTTAAAAATATTATTGTTCGAAAAAAAACGACAAAACAATTTTTTCACAGTTCAAGCAACATTTTTTTTTGTTGTTTTCAGTTTCGATCAAACAAAAGTCTGTCGTGAAGAAATCTTGAACCACAATTTCTTAAGTGTTTACATTTTTAATAAACACACGTGTCCATTACTGGGAAATTTATTCCAATTTTTTTTTCGATGACACAACTTTCACAGATGTCATGCACGAGACATAATGATTCGAGTAAGCAAAATAAAGTCGTATCCTGTATCATAAATTTGATCATTCAATTATGACATCTTCCTTTTTTTAAGTTGATTTAAAGATGAGAAATCAGAAATGGATTTTAGATTTATTTATTTTGGGATTTATCTATCATGCGCATATAAGAAGGGAATTTTTTTTGCGACTAATGTTATTTTATAGAAATTTGCCGCGTGATATCAAAATTAGAATTAAATAATTTAATTAATTCCAAATTATGTTAATCAATTTAATAGTTTTCGTGCTGTGAAACAAATCGAAAGTTCACACATCTGATGGCTGATTCACGTTAAATTCAATGAATAAAGTTAAATTTGAAATTTAAAGCTTTCAAATAAATTTCCATACATTTTCCTGAAAAAATATTTAAATGATTCCAAGAAGTTCGGTTCAAAACCGATGAATAAATCTTGCAATTATCACATTTATATATTATTATATATCAGTTTTTCCCAACCATGGGTACATGTACTTCTAGGAGTACATCGGCTGGTTCCAGGGGGTACACGCAGAGAAAAATAATTATAAATCTAATACCTTTATATTGGGAAATCCGGACTATTACTAAAATAGTTAATTTCACATACAAAAATAGTTAATTTCACATACAAAAATAGTTAATTTCATTTGAAAAAATATTCCATTTGACTACAAAATAGTAAATTTTACTATTAAGTAGCTACATTTCTTATAAAAATTGTCGATTTTGACTATTTTTGTATGTGAAATTAACTATTTTAGTAATAGTCCGGATTTCCCAATATAATGTAGTTAAATTTACGATCTTTTTTCTCTGTGTACCGGAAATCTGTCTACAACAAAACTTTGAAAGAGTTGCCAGGTGATATACACAAAAAAAAATGTCTTGAATTCTTATCAATAAATTAAAAGCTACCTGTAATATATTTTTGAAAATTTTTGAAAATCGAAAATGTTTTGGTATTTTGTTAAGCCTTTGTATTAGTTTAAGTTCTTTGTAGAATCATAATATCTTTAATTTTTTTTATAGTTTCAGCCAGAGTTTATGGGAAGACTCTTTAATGCCGAAGCACAGCTCAGGATGTTTTGTTTACTTTATGATCTTCATATAATTATAATAACACCTCACTCTACAAACAAATCAGCCCTACGATGATTATTCGCTTTTATGGCATTTATGGCGGGTTTCATGAAATTTTTAGCGACTGTTAACTCGATTTAGCGAGCGAATTTCAAGCGAAAAGAGTCCGCTAGCTCGATTTAGCGGCCACTAAAAGTTTCGCCAAACCAGCAGTTAATCTTTTTCGGAGGATTAACACATTGACTGCCGTGTGACCCACCGGTGGCTCGCAATGTTTTTTTTAAAGCCACGTGTACTTCCGGTGGGTACCAGCCATACTTGATTCTGTATCAGGACATTTTATACACAACTAACAGTCACTATGAAGTGGTATTTTCAATCAGGCACTTAAGAAATAATTTTTTTAATAGAGTTTTATAGTGGCAGCCAAAGTAGAGGCTTCTCTATTTCTTTAGTACTATTACCGAATTTTATTTGAGGTTTTTATTAAAGTTATCGATCCGAATCAGAAAAAAAATTCGACTGCGACGCAAATCGTTCCCTTTTGATCTCTTATAAATTTGTCAATGTGGTTTTCGAACATAACCTTATAATTCTTAATGCGTATATTTCTGCGACACATTTTATACTAACATTTTGTATACAATAGTATAAGAAGGTACGCGAGAAAAAACTAACTCGCTAGGCGATTCGCCAGCGAAAAAGGTTGGGAAACACTGTTCTATATGATATATCACATAGGAATATATTAGATTTAGTATACCGTTTTTAACGCATCGAACTATTCATCAAAAGATCTAGATTTTCGCATGTCCATCTGTCTGTTTGTACGTTAACACCATCACTATTGAAAGGGTTGAGCTAGAGACTTGAAATTGTGTATAGTTACGTTTCTCCTAAGCGGCAAGGCTAAGTTTTTGCACGGGCTTTTGTCATTTTCAGACCTTATTAAAGTAAAATGTGTTTAGAATAAAATTTTACATAACTCATTCACACATAAAAATTCAATTATATATTTTCTATGCATTTAATACAGCTGTTCGTATAATCGCGAGTCTATTGTATTATAAAAAATTGAGATCAGAATATTATTTAACACATTTTAATAATGTTATAATCATAAAAATTTTGCTCGGATTTTGTTTTTCTTATTTAAATTTGTTTTATTATCTAATAAATGAATCGAAGATTTAACAAAAATCGTAAATGCAAAGAAAAATTAAGTTATGAATGAAAGTCCGGGAGACAATTTAAAAAAAAAACACTTCATTAGCATTTTTGCAGTGATGACGGAATCTGTTTCTCTGCAAAATATTTTTGTTTGTCTGTTGTCTAGTGATAATCTAGACTGAACTAAAAATTCTAATTAGTTTGGCGACGTTTTCAATATTTGTAAGGCTATCACTATGCTAGGAATTTATGTGTTTAGCATTAGAGTGATCACATGTCACTGACCGGGAGAGTTTTGGAAACAGGCAAGCTGTCCTAGCAAAATATACTCTATTTCAACTAGAAGTTGTTGCAAATCATATTTTCCTCCCTGCGGCATAATTTTCCGATACTTTGGGCGCATATAATCGAAAGATTTTTGCCTTTGACGCATTTAGCTTTTTTAGTATTTCTGCAATTTCAGTTAACTTTTATTTATAAACCGTGAAAAATTTATCAGAGTCCGAAAAATTGTGTTTCTTTTCGCGTCGGTTTGTGTATGTTTTAATTTAATCAGTGTGCCGCATTCTGTTAGAAGAAGCAATTCACCTGCGGCGCATATTTCATGATTTTTCTTGCCCAGATTGATTCTCACTCATATCAATTTTTATTTTCTAAAGGAATAGACCATTTCTTTATGTCTGTGAATTTTTCAATTATTACTTATTGATAAGACGAATAAAAGACTTGTTGTTAATATCTGTCTATAAGACTTGTTGCTAAATTTAAACCTCACTTCACCACCACCCGATCATCGTTCCGCGGATTGATACAAAATAAATATGCTCACCCTATTTAGAATTGACGTAAAAAAAGATGGTTAATTTTTATTCTAAGCGACTTTAGAGCCAATAGATTTCTGGTAAGATAACTGCAGGTTTCACCGACCTCTGCATCTAATTGCGACCACTTTAGTTTTTCTGCTTTTTAATTGCCGGTATCGAAAATTAGTTATTAAAAGTCCTTAACAAGGGGTTTATTTTATGCTATCACTCTAGTGTCAGAAGAACTAAAGTGGTTGCAAGTCGGTGAAACTAGACTTTTACCTAAACTCACCCAAATAGCATTTTAGGCAGCAAATATGATGTTTATCCCCATAGTTCGTCACCATGCAGATCACGGCGATAAGCAATTTATGTAGAAAACACGTCCTTAGTCGTGCGTATGAGACGCGCAACGACACACATAGTGGGGAACACTTTTCTGCGGTTTGCTACGTCGCAATTATAACGACAGGGACGTAATTAGTTGCCACATGCGCGAGCGTCATCTGACGGCATTATATCACACAATTACACAAATCATCGAGCGGGTTTTCTTTCTCCCTCGAATGCTTGCTAGTAAACAGAGATGAACAAATAAAAACGTAAGCAGAAGACGAACGAGAAAAATCTAATGGCGACAAATTAATGGAAACTTTTGTGGAGTGTTATTTTATAATGGACTTTTCTTCCGGTTGCATGTCGTGATTTTAATTGCCATTAAAATTTTTCGACAATATTGGATCTCAAATTTAAACAGATTTTAATGGGCCATCGAATTATTTTGTTTTTAATCAAAAATTTCTTTAATTTTATTTTATCGGTAAAATTTTTTTTTCTTTTGCAATGAAATTTTGATGCCAATAAAATTATGCTGTTTCAAAAATGTATGCTATCCACTTTTTATGCAATATCCTTCAGTCATTCGCCTGAAATAAGAAATTTAATTCTCGAAACGAAATCGTTTCCATCAAATGTCAGTGAGAAATATGGCGGCTGAAGGCATCAATTTTTTTTGGTGTTTCTCAGACGGGGAGCTTTAATGAAACTTTAGTGGTAGCAGTTTCGTCACTTTTTCCATCACACGCTTCTTCAAAATTAAACTGACGTTCAGGCTCCACAGCCAATCACTATTTCGGCCCGAAAACCATCAAATGCTGCTCTATCGCCGCAGGATTTTCATGAAGCGAATGTTGCCCCAAAGATCGTGCTCGTCACTTCTTTCGCTTCTTTTACGCGGATGTGAATTATAGGTGTAAATTTTTAATCCCGATTGTGTAAATTTCTACTCTTTCAAGTCGCAAAGAACAAATCTCATGTTCCCGTACTTTTCGATGCTGTTTGGGCACTATTAAGAAAAACATAAAAAACAATTCTATGAGGCAGATGGGAAAAAGAAGTTATTTTTATTAACTAACTTTTCTTTGAATGTGTTTTATTATGCGTTAATAAACTGACATCCCAAGCAAGTTTTTCAATATTTTCGACCAACTTGTGTAAATAATTTTTTTTGACAATTCATGTAGAACAGAATTCAAATGATTGAAATTTTTCACTATAAAACAATCAGATAAAGTGTATCTATTCAATAATCACTAATTAATAATTGAAGTCAGGTAATGCTTACCAATAAAAAACAAAAAAATTACTGGAAATCTGCTTTATTGGAAATTATTGGCTTTTTATTACTCCTCCGCGTGTGATTTTTTTTCGCGCATTTGCATAACAAATGAGTTTTCCACGAAACTCATGCTATTTTTAATTTTTTACGTTGTTTTTATTTTCCTACTGCATTATTTAGTAATTTTATCATACTTTTTTAGAATTGTCACAGGTCTAGTTCAGGTACACGTAAATCCCATAAATCATAGTTTTTTTCGTGTTCATTCGTACAATTAAAAGGAAATTACTTACAATTACGACAAACACTTTGAGTTATTTATTGAAAATGACGAGCAAGAATGCACTTGACTTGTTGTAAATTGTAAACTATTAATTAAAAATACTTTTAACGAAGTGTTGGAATTTTAAAAAAAAAATGTCATTCTATTTTGATATTATTTAGAATTTTATTTATTTTTAAGAATGTAATTTTTTACCAACAGCAAATGTTGACAATGGTGCGAATCTTTTATAAAAGAAGTGATTTTCGTTTTAAAAAATTAAAATGCTGTCGCGTCGGTAGTTTTTAAGACGAATATTCTTTATAGAAAATGATATATGCAATTTTCTCTGAAATTTGTAATAACTTAGGATGCATTCATCAGGGATGTCTGCGAATTGAGCCGAGCGGATCTTTAAGGGCCGATAAAACACTTGTTATTTAAAAAATATTCATTTTTTGTTCGAAATATTATTGGAAAAAGTGATATTCATCAAAACGACAAGACGGCGTTGACCAGGACGCAAAACTGGAGGACATCGGCACGTGCCCGAGATCTCTGGGGAGAGACATTGCGGCAGGCCAAAACTGGAAACCGGTTGTAGCGCCGAGAGAGAGTGCGAGAGAGAGAGGGAGGATTTTGGTGCCTGTAAACAACTAATCTTTTACAGATAAACTGTTACGTAAAATACGTTTTGTAAACAATCTGCACAACACTAATGTTTTGTACAAAATTGCGCTTTTTCAGCAAAAAATCGTTTAGTTGTTGTGATAACATAAAATGTGTTATGCATACTTGACTTGAAGAATGGGTACATTAAATCTAAGATGCCAAGTTTGTATCTGTAAACGAAATTTTTTTGTTTAAATTGGGTGGAGGAATTATATTGCGTACGACCCGCATCAAAAAACGTTTTAATACATATGGCGGGAACTGATAAAGCGGCGAATGGTGGATCCACTTAAAACAGAATCAGATTCTTGACTAGCTAAGTAGAGTAAATCCGTCTGAATTAACCTCGATAGATCATTTTTACGAAATAATCTTGAAATTTTCGGTATTTTCATAATATTTGTACCAAAAGTTATGGTTCAAGAGAAATGAACGAAGGTGTGAACTTTTAAGTGCAATTGAATGTTTATATTTAAGAACATCTCATACTCATATTTCGCCAAAACTTAGGTACTCGTGGAATTTTTCAAATTTTTGCTTGAATTTTACGAAAACATTCTTAACGACGAGTTTCAGTGAAATACTGATTTTCATTAACTACATGTAATTAACGTAACTAATGTAATTAATTGTAATTATTGTATTTAATTGTAATTAATGTAACTAATTACAAAAACTTGATTTTTCCCGTCGAAAAATGTTACCAACAGATGCAGAAAGAAACGGCAAAAAATGACACATTTACATGATTGAAAAATATTCATCTCGCTGCATAAAATTTCACAAAAAAAAAAGAAAAAAAAGTCTTTTAATGCAAATGTAAAAGTACCAAACAAAAATATTGCGCTACAACAAGATGTTTGAAATATATGTGGCTCAGGTGAAAATTCACAGTATGTTTCGAATATACAGTTATCGTTTTTCAACGTGTAATAAATTATAACAAAAAAATTTAGTAACTCGGGATAAAATTTTAATTTCCGGGACGTCGAGACAACATGTCAAAGTCCGAGACTGTGCCGGCCATTCCGAGACGTATAGTCACCCAACGTATAAAAAAAGTTTTTATTTCTTTCCATATCAATTGAATTTTTCACATGTTTTGTCTGTTGGATTCGGTGAATTAGTTTAATTACATTTAATACATTAATTACACTAAATATCACAGGTTAGTTACATACATTATTTACGCGTAGGAAATGAAGTAATTTGATTGGATGTAGATTACGTTGCCAACACTGTTAACACACAATACTTAAGGTTCTAAAAAACAGAAAAATTGTAAAAAAATATTTTGCGTATTTCTGCATATTTTAAATGACATCGCTACTTTTGAATATCTCATTGGTTTGACCAGATTGGCTCAAGTTTTTGAGATCTTCAATTACTTTTAATTTGAATCAAGAAATGAGAGATATTTTATTAAGGAGGCTCGACTTGTGCTCTTTTTTCTAAACCAAATACGATTTTTTTTTGTGATTATCTCAGACACTAGAGCCTATCTAGCCAAACCAATGTCAAGAATGGAATCAGCAATGTAAAATTATCCAGAAATGTTTCTAATGTTTGTGGCTTAAAAAAATTAAAATATCTTCGAATTTTCTAGCAAAATTTATTCAAACGAAAAATGAAAAAAAAAAAATAAAAAAATTAGAAAAAAAATAAACAAAAAAAAATTAACTATAATTAAGTTGATTAAGTGGAGATTTTGACTACTAATTTTGATTACTGGTTCCAATAAAAAAAAATCTTTTTGTTTCTACCATGGAATTTTTTCCCTTCATTCTATATTTTGTTTTCAAGAAGTGATTATATAAAGTTCCGGTCTGAACAATTTAATGACCTTCATCAAGTGTATAAGTATTTGGTTCTTCCCAATATTGTAGTCCTTCTTAATATTTATTTTTGTTCT
Source organism: Chrysopilus asiliformis (assembly GCA_964034945.1). Classification (NCBI taxonomy): domain Eukaryota; kingdom Metazoa; phylum Arthropoda; class Insecta; order Diptera; family Rhagionidae; genus Chrysopilus; species Chrysopilus asiliformis. The sequence goes on along the minus strand of OZ035960.1, from coordinate 90,367,103 downwards.
TAATCACTTTTTCTTCTGACTTTTACTGGATTTTACTGAAATATCTGAATTGTTCTAGTAGCGGTCAACGTTTTCTCAAAAACAAATCAGAGATTTTTGAACTGGTTTTGCATCTTTTGAATTTAAATTCTTTGTAAGAACTTTATTGGATAAAAAAATTTCGAAACAAATAAAATTCTTTAATGGATTCTTAGGTCACTAACGTATTATTTACAAGCCATTGGAATGGAAAATTCCGGTTGCAATAAATAGAATTTTGTTTTGATAAACAAATAAAATTTTATCTAATTGCAAAACAAAGTAAAATGTAACAATGACGCCAGCAGAACTCTAAATGTAATCAAAGAAGAAGTTGATCAATTGATAGATGAAAGTGATCGTGTTTTGATTGAAATGATTAAAGCGTATGGTCCTGACACCACCAAAACATTTAGAAATTAAATCAAAGATGTTGAAAACAAGTAGTAAAAATCAATCAAGAACTTACCACTTAATCGTTTATTTCATCAGTCAACAATGTTGACTTGTATATTGAGTGCAACGATTTCCAATGAATGATCGTGCTTTGATGTTTAAAAATTTCCTTCAGCAAACAGCTGATTTCGATAAAATCAGCAACGAAAATTTGAGGGAGTCGGAAAATCCTTGGCACTAGAATATCTTTCGCGTTAAAAATAGCTACACGAAAAATGCTGCTTTTCAAATACATTCACAAAACTGATCGCGACAATGAAAATTATGAAAATTCCTGACGTTTTTCACTTTTCAAGTTCAAGATCACTATTTATCAGTCTGATTGCAATTGTTTTCCCAATTTATTTCACACTCGATATTGTTTTAAAAAGAACGTAAAAAAAGATATTTTCAAATTGGAATCCCTTTCACATTTTTAATTCCCGTACAGTTGAATATATTTTAAATAATTTTAAAATGCATTCAGAATTCGCGTGCGTCCGTTGTTTCGCTCACGTTTTTCCCAACTGAAAATCTAGTGAGAAAATCCCCTTCAATTGTGATAAATTTAGAACCATCAGATGTAAAGATCGTCACTATTCCGTACAGATTTTCGATCGGCAATGATCACGATTTGAGGCGTCATGTGGAAATGGTCTCGGAATTCCTTTGAAGCTTTTATATCTGGTCAGTAGCCATTGAGCTTTTGCTTTGTGGATTTACAGGCGTCTAACGATCACCTCCGATAGATAATTCAAAATTTGTCGGTATCTGTGAGATACGCGTGCCGGCGGCCTTCAGGTCAAACTTTTATGTTTATTCATTCTGGGAAAATTCATGTTGATAAACGCGATGGCCAGGTAAACTTTTGGAGCGTCGATGATGCATCTTATGTATATTTCGGATAAAAGATATATTTGACTATCAAATTTACGTCATTTGGCTGGGCTGAACGTACATGGTTTGATCGTCGATTTTTCTTGGGGGTTTTTTTTTGCTTTCACGTGATGGTGGACAACTCTCGAGATCTCGTATTTTCCGGATGGTGGCGGTTTTCTTGAAAATACACATTGATCGCGATAATGTATTTTTTCACATTCAGATTTAAAACGCGAAGATGTTCGAGATTTTTTCCCGAAAATCTCTGTGTCGTCAGTGTTTTCTTTTAGTTGATCAAAAAAGAGAAAAAGAAATTAGATGTTTGCGTATCAGATTTTTTTGTTGGTCGTGTGTGTCCGAGAAGTAATTTTTATTTGTGTTTTGGGTCTTTTTTTTGTCAGGTATTGAAAAGATTGAAAATAAACAAAAATGGGTTTATTGGAGGAATGTTAAAATTCGTAGATTTAACGTCTTATTTTTATGAGAATTTTAAACCTCGTCGCACAAGAGGGCGCAAATTGGCAGCCGCGACTAAAAAGCCAGGAAATTAGTGCGAATTCAAGAGGCAGCGACTACTTGCGTTACTTAAGAGAGCTGCTACAATACAGCGGCAACGGCAGCGCACTTTTTCCGTCGCCGCCGAGTTTGAAATCAAGTCAAACTTGCCGCCGCCGCCCAAAATGCTTTATGAAAATCACCACATTCGGCGCCACATTCTATATAGATGTTTTGACGTTTTGATTTCGCAAGACAGAAGCGTATGCCGACTGTGCCGCTATCATTGTAGCTGGCTCGGCGGTATGTGTGGCGGCGCCATGCCGTCCGACGTCGCCGCTGCCGCTTGCCTCCTTCCATGTGGTTGAACCATAAGAGCGATTTACTCTTTAAAGACAGTACAACCGTAGGTAACCTAGGCGCAAATTAAAAAAAATATCAGTACATGACTTTCCTATACAAACTCTAGGTTTCTGCATAATTTAACTGACAAATAAAATATTCGTTGACATAAAAATATGAATTTTTATTTTACAAAATTCTGAAATATCTCGATAACGGTAAAAGATATCTATTTATTGAAAAAGTTAAAAATGTGGAGTATTTTAATGCCTTTAATTCTGCTGTTAAATGTTTTTCGAAAAACCGTTAGTTTGCAAGCAATTCAAAAAAATATTTTTTTTTATTTGAATGATAATATCTCGATAACGGTGACAGATTAGACAAAATTGTGGAAAACATTATTCTCTTCAATTCACCTCATATAAATATAAAACCACCAAAAATCCGTTATTTTTGAGACAATCGCAAAAAACTATTTTTTTTAAATAACGGTTATATGTCGATAACGGCTTGAGAAACCAAGTTCTCGTAAAATACAAAACTGTAGAAAATTTTATTTTCTCCAACTTTTTGTACATAAGACTACTGAGAAACGCCTAGTTTCGGAGTAAATAACAAAAAACAGAATTGCGATTTTTTAAAAAGCCGCCATTTTGGTTACTTCCGAAATGGCGTTGCCACCAAAAGTTGATAGGGTTGTCCCATTCCAGGACCCAACATGCCTATAAACTTTCATGGCTCTAGCTCTATTAGTTTTTGAGAAATCTTGTACACATGCTGTCAGACAGACTAACAGACAGAAAGACATTTTTGTAATAAGAAGTCGAAATTTTTCATGAATACATAAAATACGTTATTATACGACGTATAAGAAAGTGAAAATCATTAATGTGCGTCGCAGGCAAATTTTTTTTAAACAGAATGCGGGGCCGGTATTTAGATCAAAAGATACCCAGTTCCAGACAAAAATTAACTTGAATTTTTAGCTTTGATCGAATTTTGATGTATGAGGGAGTTTTGTAAAATGCATTGGAAATACTTTTGTCTCAATAATTTTTTCGATACGATAAACCGATTTTGAGAAAATCAAAAAAAATGCCTTTTCAAAGGGCTGAATTTTGTAACATACTTTGAATATCCAAAAATTTAGCCTCTATGGGCGCATTCAGTGAACTGAGCCGTTCTGGAGCGGCTGAGTAGTTGTTAAAAAAGCGCTCAGCTGAACCGCTCAGCATGTCCTGAATGCACTGCTCAGTGTATGCTGGTCGCAGACCATCAACTGTCAAATTGCCTTGAGTTTTAATAAAACGGAAAAAACTTTTTTGACGTTTCGCACTGCTCACTAACTGAGCGTACTTTTATGCCGCTCATTAAAAAAGCTGAGCCGCTCAGAAAGAACGGTTGCATTCAGTAACTGAGCCAGTGAGCTGCTCGAAAAACTTCTGAGCGGCTCAGTTCACTGAATGCACCCAATGTTTATACAATGGCTATATATGAAAAAATGAAGAAAAATTCAAGGTAGATCGTAGATTTCAGAATAAAATACGAGAAAACCAGAATGTTGTTTTATGTATTTGTTATACCCGTATGGTGAAACCAAAGGGTATACTAACTTTGCCTTACCGTTTGTAACGCCAAGATCCCGTCATCGCACACAAAAATAAATTACACCAGTGTGTTTAGAATGATGAAAAAAGTTGAATTTAGCATGTCCGTCCGTCCGTGCGTCCGTCTGTCTGTCTGTCTGTCTGTCTGTGGCGCGAATTGCGGGCGCACGGATTGAGCTACAGACTTGACAGGTCCGTTTTTCGTAAAATGCGAGGCTAAGTTCGTTAATGGGCAAAAATGGACCATTAGGGGGGGTACCCCCCATACAAGCGAAAACGATTTTTGCGAATATCTCAAAAGCGGTGCATCTTATCAAAAAAGTCCAAGAACAAAAGTTGTTTAGAACATGATTCTACATTAAAGTTCCATACATCAAAATCCGATTGGAACAAGTTTTAAAAAAATCTTATTGGAAAGTTTGACTTCAAAGTGGAATTTTGATAAAACTGTTTGCCGTTCACTTAAATCACCATACGGGTTTTCAATAATTGCCAGATTGGCAATTATAGCTTTTGTTATGTTTTTTCTGATCGTAACAAAATATAGTTCCGGGACCAATAACTTTTTGGGATTTTTCGCTATAAAGTCTCACTAATAATGCTTATAATAAATTATTGCTGGTGAAAAAATCTCTATAATTACAGCTTTGTCAGCAAAAAATTATGATTTTTCCGGCTATATCCTCTCAGTTTAATTAAACGAATTTGAATTTGTACTCAATTCCGATCTAAATTTTTGTGAAAAACTGATAACTAACGTAAGTTACATGTTTTGAATATAATTAAAAAAAAATACGAGAAATTACTTCTGTACGACTCTAATGTACCACATAGGAATTACTATTTTGTTGTCAAATTATATTATAGATCATATAATAATTGATTCATCATTTTGCAACAGTTATATTTTCATTAATAGTACATATTTATTTGTTGTTGAATATTTTTGGCCTGCATTTTATCTCACTTCGGTAAGAATTGATTAGAAACTCCAAAACTTTCATAAAAATCCAATTTGATGTAATGAAGTTAAATCGGCGAAAAAAGTGAAAAGATGTTTTATAAATTTCTTAAAAAATTAATTTTTTATCATGTTTGGGGATTTTCGTTGGTATGATTCACGGATTATCAGCTAAAAATTTCAGCTAAAAATTAACAATTTTGTTTTTCTTCGTAAAAAATCAATGCCAATAAGTCATTTAGATTTCTGTTTTTAGAAAAAGCGCATTTAATTGAATTAGCAACGTTTCAATAGCCATTTGTTATTGATAATAATTGATATTAGTCACTGTTAGTGAGTTTTATTATGTAAGGAAATGGTTTTTGATAACTAACCTCTAAGAGATCGTTAGCCTTACTTAACCATCGTTACTACAAACCGCTTTTTGTTCAAAAAATTTAATTTTGCAAAATTTTTCATACAGTACAAGTTTTAGGAATATCGACATTTTTTTCTAAATTGTGAGCTTAAAGTTTTTGAGAGTGAGCTTAAAGTTTGTGACATGATTCAAATTTTCAAGACAATCGGTTGAGTAGTTTTTGAGTTAGGGGCTGCTTTTAAAAGACGTTACAAACTTTTCACATATAGAAAATACCGTCAAAAAGCGTGGCGAGGTAGGCTGGTTTTAAAACGGCAACGATTAGCGTGTTTCATTTGTGGAAGACTTGTATGAGTGCGAAAACCAGATCAAAATTTGTTAACGGTTCAGGAGAGAGAACGGGACCGGATAAAAAGGACTACGAACTTAGTCTGCATTCTAAACCTCTCTCATTGATACTAAGAAGCATCCCATAAAATTGGATTAAAGATGATTGATTGGTTGTTGTGTTATAAGCGAACATATAGGCACATAACGGTTTAGGGTATGTTTATAAGACACGTTACACTTTGTGGGAGGGGGTCTGAGGTAAAGTGTCGACAGTACTAAACTTCTGAAAACATATTTGATATTAAATCTTTTTCAAAATATCGCGAAAAAACTTGAGGAAGTCGTAGAGGGGGGTGGAGGGTTGGGGGAGGTGAATTCGAAACGCCAGAATGAGCGTGACTTATTCAAACACTTTGACAAACACTTCGCGGTTTATCCTCCACCCACATGTCGGCCTTCAGCATGCCCCTACTCCTCGGCCGTCGGCCACGCATTTTTTGGGCGTTAACACTCTAACTGCCACGTCAGTCAAAAATACCTGTCACCTAATTGTACACAACGGCCACGATGAAAATGATTAAAGTGTTCGCTGCAACCGCAAAGATTATTTGTATTTGCACACATTTTATGGTAATAAAATAACATTTAGGTATAATTTTATTCCAATTTTTTTTCTCTTAGTGCCTTTTTGACTGTCAACTAAATATTTGATAAAGGCTTAAAACTGTCATGGCAGTTAGAGTGTTGAATCTACTTATTTTTACTGGTGAAAACTAAATGAAAAAGCACGATCCATTCGTGGTCCTACTCCACCCCACGGCTTCGGGTCTGACTTTTCCAACCACACGCCACGGCTTTGGGTCTAACTTTTTGATGTGTGGGAGAGATTTATGTAAAATAAATTTTTCTTTGAAGGTAACCTCTTTAATGGTGAAATCCGGATTGAAATCTCTTCAGAATTGCAGGAGATAGAAGGTGAGGGGGTTAACACAAAAGGGAGGATATTACTATACAAAAATTTTCGTTAAGAGCTGGCCTCTTTAATGATGAAAACCAGATCCAAAGAAATAACAGGCGATTAAGTTTACAGTGGAGGGAAGGGACAGACATAAGCAGGCAAAAATTTCCTTTAAGAGCTAATCTCTATAATTATTAAAACAAATCCTGTTCAAGAGACATCAGGAGAGGGGGTTTACTTGAAAAACAGCATAGCCTAAAACCATCTTAATTATACTCGGAACCTGGCTGTAAAGTTTTATTAAAATCGGTTTAGTAGTTTTTGACAAAGAAAACAGAGTTTCCTTCATAATGTTGATAAAGTTCATAAGGAATTCAAAAAAAAGCTCATTAAATTTGTTCAAATTCCTTGTTTAAAAATTTAATATCGTTTATAAATTTCCTCGGTCAAAACTTCAATTCATCAAACAAAATGCACAAAAACTAAAATCTCGGATAAAATAAATTTTCCCAGCCTTACGCTTAAATTCATTTTTCGTGCAATCAAATTCGGTGTGAAAGTTTAACATTTTTTTTTCATTTTTGGCAATTTAAATGCGGTGTTTCATCGTTTGGATGATTGGTGAAAAAATGAAAACATTATCCACAGTCCATTGACGAAATACAATCAACGTTGATCGCATTGAAATTTGGATTATTAAAACATCATTGAAGCGCAATTTACATTTCAGGAAACTTCAATGGCGCGATTTCTATTCGTTTAAATAATTCACGGGAAAAGCAAGTAATTCTTTCCTTAAAAAAAATTAAAAAAATAATTTGTTCAGGAATTTCAATGGTGAGCGAACAAAATTTTCATAAATATGGTTTTTGTTCCGAGAAAATCGACATCCTGGCGTGAGGGATTTCCAATTAAAAATTATTTTAAGCTCGATATTGCAAATTGCTTGAACGTTTCAATTTTTCGTTGAATGAAGATTTAATAAAAATTCATTGGTATTACGGCTTTATATTGTTTTATCAATAGAATCATTTTTATGTGAATTGAAAGAAAAATCAGTGGAAAAGCGTAGAAAATCAATATTTATTTTCTTTGTAGAAAAGCTCTCGAAATTTGGCTCAAATTGTACTTACAATTAGCGTTCATTATTGTGCAATTATTGTACGATGGCAAATTCAAGCTTTCAATACGAGATATTAAGAAATTAATGTCAAGGCGTGGAAAAAGTTTTTTTTAGTAAAATATTTGTAAGCTCCCACCGTTTTTATTCAAAAAGTATGCAAATAAACATAAGAAAAACAACAATTTCCAGGGGCAAATCATCAAATACTCTAACATGAGGGCAGACAAAAGTTTTATTAAAAAAAACATCCATTAGTGTGAGAGGGGGAGGAAGGAGTGGTCCGATTGGGTTTTAATTTATAGAATGGTTATGTAAAATCATGTTCTAAACACGATGTACCGTTTTCGAAAAAGTAAAAGAGAAAAAGTATTCCGTTTGAATGGAGGAGGAGGTAAAGAGTAATCCAATTGGATTTTGATGTATGGATAGCTTATGTGAAAAAAATATATTCTAAAAACGTTTAACCTTGACAAAATTTTTCAATACGACCGTTTTCGAGAAAATTGTGAAAAACTGTTTCGATTAAATAGTGGGCGAAGAGGGATGAATGAGGGGTGGGGGGTGGCTGGTTGGGGGAAGAAGTGGAGGTGGTTCGATTTTGCTAGTTCAAGAAGTTAGCCTTGCTATTCACTAGAAACGCAACTGTTTTCAAGCCTCTAACTCAATCCTTGCGAAAGTTAGGGTGTTCACAGATGGAAAAACAGACGGACAGACGGACAGACAGACAGACAGACAGACAGACAGACAGGCAGACAGGCAGACAGACAGACAAACAGACAGACAGACAGACAGACGGACATTCGGAATTTAAAATCTTTTGTCATCCCAAACAACCTGGTGTAGTTTGTTTTTGTCTAATAAAGTTCTATATGATTTTCATATAGAGTAAAGTTTTTGAACATATTATGATTACATTTAAAATTGACGAACCATTTACAATTTTTGTGATTACCAGGATGAGGGGTGTAAGGACAACCTGGGCATGATCGATGATATTATCTGCACACTCTGTTTAGAGGAAGTTGAATCTTAAGAGCAGAACGTCAGAATTACAACAAGAAGACACAAATTGGACTCCGGCCAAAACCCTAAGGGTACGTCCATAGTGGTCATAAAACCAGCTTCTCGCTTTATCGCTTTCCAGCCGCCGGTTAAAATTAACACGTGTATGAATTGTCGCGTCCATAGTGAACCGGCTTCTCGCTTCCATAAGAATCAGCTGGCGTTTACCTGCTTTTACCGGAATCAATTTTTAATTCTTGTTAGCGCCGTTAACCGGCTACAATCCTGTTTTGACAGTTGTTGACGTGAAAGTGCCATCGTATTTGCAGTACCTACGCGAGATTCATTATGACTATCACCTGCTAGAATCACGCTGGTTATAAGTACCGGCGTAAATCTCGCCGGAAAGCTGGTGCGCAAGAAAGCGAGAAGCTAGTTCACTATGGACGTACCCTAAGATTCATTCTCGAAGAAGGGTGGCTACCTTGTCCGGACTTGGCTCGAAAATCACTAGACCGATTTTGATGCGGTTTTTTCCTATATGTTTCTTAGACCTCTGGTCAGTTTATAGATGGTGTATCATTTTGCTACAGTCCCCCGTTTTTCCCCCACAATCATTTATCCCCATCACAAACCTGTTTTTAAGTTATTCAACACAATAATGAGTAAACCACTGGACCGAATTAACTGAAAGCTTAAACTCCAAAATTATTGATTAGCTTTGCGGTTGACAAATATTCTTCACCCCTCTGACCCTCTCTTCTGCTATCTCCTAAACTACTGAATGGATTTTGACGCGGTTTTCACTATTTGGCAGGTCGTTCACCAGGGAAAATTTTTACTATATAAATCCAACCCCACCCCGTTGCCGTAAACTCCCTCTCCTTCTACTTTCTAAATTACTGAATGGATTTTGATGCGGTTTTCACTACTGGGCAGGTCGTTGATCATGAAAATATTTTCCAAACTAAATCCAAATCCACCCCTCTACCGTAAATCCCCTCTCCTGCTATTTGCTAAATTACTGAATGGATTTTGATACTGGTTTCTTCATTACAGGAATGGTGGAGCCCTAGTACAATATATTTACTACTTCGTTCTAGCCCAGATAAAGGTCGTTCCAGTGAGGATAACATGATTATTCTTACCTTAAAATTTTCGGGAAAAAATCACCTCTGGGGATTTTTGGGGTCGCTGAATCCGATTGTTGGCTGGGATCAAACTGAGTCGTTGACGTGCGGGGCACCGGTATGATTTCGGTTTTTCGACTGATTTTAATATTTTTCTTATAAGATGTATGTGAAAAATCAAAGGCGACTTACGGGCTTCATATACAAATTTTCACGTATTGTCTAGGAACAATTATAATGTCATTAAAATTTTTTTTAACATTTTCCATAAAACTAAAAAAAACACTAATTCAATCCAACTTCGGAAAAGTCAATAGCGAATAAAGAATAGGAAAATAATTTGCCACCAACTCAACTTACCGAATTTATTATGAGATACACGTAAAACACTTTTAGAATTTAATGCGCTCGACAGCATGTGTAACCACAGGATAATGTGTCCCTGAATATCTTCGCCATGTTTCACTTTATTCAGTGGTACGTCGAAACAGGATAATAAATTCGTTAAGGGAGTATTTTCACTGTAAACGAAATGATAAACAGAGAAATTGTGATACACTTGAATTCATTCGCATACATAAACGGATGATGAGACCAACTCTGTTTACATATTCAAGGATTTTCTACTCTTGAACCCTTATAAGGATCCATCCGGTACATAATGTGGCAGTACTTAAAGGTTACTCATATTAAAATAGTAATTTACCTAAAAGTTATGTTTAGTTCCATGTCCTCATATCGTATGTGGAGGTAAGCATTATGCATAAGAGGTTTTGTTCAACTCCTTACTAGGGCAATAAAGGAGTTGAAAATTGTGACAGGAAAGTTTCGAGTCCTTGCTAAAGCACGACGATGACTCGGTCACAAGGAATACAAGGATGTGTATTTTGAGGATCGTTGGGTAGATATCATAAGCAAAATAAACGGTCCCTTCTGCACAACTAAAAGTTTGTAAGGCTAAGAACCAGAATAAGAAAAGGATATTAAGAAGAAGGGTTAGTTCTCTATACGGGACTCTTAAATTCCCTTTCCGAACTTCAATCACTCATTTCGGGTACAGGGGAAGTTTGAAGAAAAAAAACACCCCTCAGCCCAGGCGACTTAGTTGTTTTCTTTGGATTCTTCCAACTTGCAATATTTGAATCCTGTAGCTTTTTGTCACACATCCCGCTCCCGATCCCGCTTGATTCACTTCGTCTTTGGTAAATGTTGGCATCCATCACCTCGGATCCTTTTGAATATTTAAATTTCGTTAAGGGAAAATGTTTTGTACTTGATTCCTGGAGACCTACCCTATCTACCCTTTTAGATTCTTATCCTTTTCTTGTGTAATTTTATTCTTATTCGTCCTTTGTATGTTTTGCTGAGGTTTGGTGGCTGTGCGGAGATTTATCTCAAGTGGTGGTTTGTCTTCTTTTGTGGATTCTCTATTAAATTATTTACGAAAGGAAACCGGAACGGTGATCCCTCAAATGATGCCATGTGACAAAGTAATTCATAAAGTGCGTAGTTTCATTTCTATTTTAGTTGTACTGGAATATGTTTTTCACTCTGAAAGTGTTGCTTGATTTGTGTAATTGCATTATACGTTGACATGTTAATTAGGTTGATTGTTCTGCATTTAAAAGGAATTTGCGATGGAAAATTATTAAAAGAGGTGTTAAAGAGGAAATATATTTAGAGCGGAAATACGTTTATTTTTCAGAGCTACATATATTAAATCAAAATTCTAAGCGATAATAATTTAGAATGCGAATCAAACCCTTTTCAAAGAAGATTTAAAAAAAATATCAAAAAGATAATTGTTTTTCGTTGTTATAAAAACTTGAAAATCTAATGAAATATTGTACCGTATTTTATAGGTTGGGTAACGATATCTTTTGGGTCAATTCTGAACAAGAGGAGCGGAGGTGTTAAAGAATGGCTGAAACGGAACACTAATGAAACATCAAATTTTATAAAGAAAATCAAATTTAATTTGAGGGAAAAACAATTAAGAAATTGTTTTAATTTCTGTGGAAAACTCATTCTGTTGCGTTGCAAATATTTAAATCAAGAGCTACACAGTCTCAAGCAAAAATTAACTTAATTCTTCGCAGTCTTCACGTTCCATAAATAATCGCAATAAAAATCATAAAAATACCAATGATTTGAAATGCGCCGCAGGGCAAATCTCTTGGGACACATGCGCCCTTTGTGGAAAATCGCGAAAAAAACGTAATTTACAGCGACCCCGATCCGAAGTAGAGTATGTTTTGCATATTTAGCAGGGACGGCAAACAAAAAAAACGTAACGTTATACATTTCGCTGTGTAACGAAATTCAAATTTAATTTCGTTTCATTATTTCGTAAAATAAATTCTATAAAAAAATTAATAAAACTTAGCAAAAAGAAAATACAACAAAAATCCTACAAAAGTTTTGTTCTTTAAAAAAAAAATTGACCAACAAAAACGACATTTTTTGTGTCAATATCTAAGATATTGAATTTTAGGCTATTTTGACGCGCTAATTCTGAGTCGCTCTTCTTCTAGAGATGCCAAAAAGAAAATACAGTAGACGCGCGTTTATGTGAACTTATTAAAACACATTGAGTTCATATAAGTGGGGGTTTTTTAATAAACGGAAGCAGAATCGACTAAAGTAAATTATCGTGATTATAGATTTTCAATTTTTCAGACCATAAAGCAATCACAGTGTGGTGATACTCTTATAGCTCCCGATTTTCATTTGAAATATTGGAGAACAAATTATATAATTGTCATTTTATCAAAGCCCAAAAAATTAATCGAAAGCTATTTCCATCAACTATCACTGTAAGCGATTCCATCTCAGCACATCAATATAACATAAAACTTTTTTGTGGTTAATGTTAAGTATTTTGTGTTCATATAATCCAGCCATTCATATAACGCCATGTTCATATAAACGAGCGTCTACTGTATTTTCGATACCAAAAAAGTTGCTTAAAAGATTTTCTTTTTCATATCTCCAGAAGTAGAGTGAATCTAGCCAAAACAAAGTGAGATTTATAATCAAAATATGATTAAAAATATTACCCGAATAGTTTTGAATATTTTTAATGATATTTTAAATCTAAGACTATCTCGGTCATTCCGGGAATTTGTGGGAAAACAATTAGTGTCTTTTTACCTTCCTGTGTGTAGCGATAGAAGGAATGTATTGTTTTCATGACGATGATCGACTCGAGAAGGGGGCAGTAATGCCGCGGCCACACGACGCTGTTTTGCCAGCCGCTGGCTGCTGTTGGTTAGTAGCGCTAGCTAGTAGCAAAACAGTGGTTTGACATTTGAATCTGGGACATTTTCATGAAGGATTATCAGAATTTTGACAGCTCAGAAACCATGTGACAGGGTCACGTGATCCCTATAGTAGCGCTGGCAAAGTAGAACGGTCTCTACTTCACTAGCGCTACTAAAATCATCACGCGGCTGCTGGTAGTAGCAACGCACTAGGGTTCACACGGTGCTGCTAAAACGGCTGCTAACAGCCAAACAGCCACTAGCGCTGGCAAAACAGCGTCGTGTGACCGCCGCGTAAGAAACTTTCTGATCAGTACGAAATCCGTTTCAGGCAAAATTATGAAGATGTCCGTGCATCTGTCTGCCGGTCTGTCGGTCTGACTCTCTGTCGGTCTGTCGGTCTGTCCTTTGTACATATCTTCAATAACTCGAGAATGCGTTGGCCTAGCGACTTAAAAATTTTTGTTAATGAGTTTTACAGAAATCGTAGTTTTCTATCAACTTGTGGAAAAGTGATGGTAGCTATAACGGGTAACTGCCATACCATTTTTTTTAAATACCGTTTTTTGAAGAAAAAAAATGGAACCTATGCGCTTGTGGGGAAAAATGAATACGACAAAATTTAAAGAATATAAAATTTTCTACATTTTTTGATCTGACGGTTTTTTTTGTATTTGTAATGGTTCTCAAGATATTTGAAAAAATCAGTTTTTTGGCGATCTCTCGAAAACTATGCAATTTTGTGAAAACATTCGTATATTTCCTTTGAAATTTCCTGATTTTTTTCCTTTAACAGTTTTTACGTATCTTTAACAGTTTTCAAGATATTTGAAAAAAATATTATTATTAACATATTTTTTTTCGAAACTAAATATTTCAGAGGAAAGTTTTGTGTTGATTACAACTAATATTTTTTTTTATTGTTGGAAGAGGTTTACCTTTTGATAGAAGTTTGCTCTGTGACAAATTTCCACTTTCCAGCTCAATTAGTTCTGGAGTCTTCAAATGTTTTGTATAAAAAATTTCAACAGTACCTATACCGAAATATTCAACTTGTCAGATTTAATTATGCAAGAAAGGTAAAATCTCAACGCTAGGTGGATAAGGCTATCGTTTTTTGTTTTTGATTTTTTTTTGGTATTTTTTTTATCTAGTTTTTTTATTTGACCACAAAGTCGTACAATTGATAAAAAGTTAAATCGTGAAGGTCTTTTCAGTAAGGGCTAATCCTTGCAGCTAAAGGGTGATCCAATAAGAGCTTCCTATTTTTTTTTAAATAAAACACATAATAATTAATATATTGAGGAAAATCTTTATTTAAGTTGTTAGTTTGGTTCATGCTATTTAATGTTTAAAGATAATTTCCTTCAAATGTTGCCCACGACTAACTCTTAAATGGTCCATTCTGTGGGTTATTGTGACTCCGATCTGCTGTAGTATTTCAAGTTTTTTTGATGGTAAAATTTACAAGGGTGTTTTAGGGAGAGCAAAGAGGCGGGTAGGCACGCTTGAGATGTTCTTTCCGGCTAGCTCGACGGAAATGGGGGTGGTTCTTTGCCCTTGCTCTCTACCTATAGAAGATCACAATAAAAAAATATCGTGCCTGATTGAAGGATCTATGCCATTTACATTACCTATTTTCAGGTTTTGACTATTCGTTCATGAAGAAAAGGGAACCTGCATCTTGAAATTCGACCATCATCCACGGGATATGTCCCACCTTTGTAGAAACGAATGTTTCTGCAGAGGGATTTGGACGGCAAACGGACTGTGATCTCGTTGGAGATCAGAAATTCGACGGACGGATCCACAATGGACAGCTGGACGAAATTTGAGATAAGTGGTAATTTCTCATCTTATTTCTTAGCTAACTACTTTTGTTTTTCTAGGTGGCTGCAACAGGGTCGGAAACTTTACCGGGGCTCTGCCTCGGAAAAGGATTCGAAGAACGGCCGCCGATATGTGATGGGAAAGCATCCACCAAACTACATCATACTGAACTTTAAAAAAAATTGTGGAGAAAAAAACTTGACTAACGTGGTGTTGAACCCACTTAACTTAGCCGGGCAAAATGAATATTCAGCTGTACGTTACAGGTTATAGGTATCGAATTTAAAATAAAAATATATTGAATTTACAATGTGATTGCGTTTTTCTAAAGTTTTCTCAATTTCAGGTGCTAACTACAATCAACATTTATTCCCAAGAAAATCTTTTAAATTCGGTTATGAAAGTCTATAGTTTTAAGTCCTTGCAGTGATAGTTTCCGATTGGTTTTCCATTTAAGTCCTCCAACTCATACATGCTATTTCCGATAGCCTTCCTTATTCGACATTTCACGTATTTCGAGCAAAGTTTAGCGTTGATTTTCTTGTTCGCGTCGCTCAAGATGAAGTTACGTCGATATACTTCTTGCCCCGGTTTATACTTAACGTGTCTAGCACGGAGATTGTATGTTTTCGCGCTCTTTTCGTATGCAAGATGCAAGTTTTCTTTAATCTTTTCGCGAATAAGCTCCAAACGCTGTTGCCTTGGTAAATGGTGAAATTCGGAATCAAAAAGAGTCCCTAATTTTTGTGCTACTTTATACGTACTAGCATGCGTAACCATATTACACCCAAACAGTGCGAAATACGGTGTAACACCAATCGCTGAGTGTACCGAACTTCTTAACGCGCATTCGATGTCACTTAGATGAGAGTCCCATTCGCGTTGATCTTCTTTTAAATAAGATCTAATCGCGGCCAAAATCGAGCGATTTACCCGTTCTGATGCATTCGATTGCGGTGCATAATTGGCAGTCTTCATGTGGTGAATTCCATATTTCGCCAATAATGCTTCAAATTCTTTTGCAACGAATTGTTTCCCATTATCAGAGTGGAGTATTTGGGGTACGCCGAACTTACAGAAAACTTCCGATTCCAGAAATTTAATGACGTTTGTGGAATTAGCTTTGGGTAGCGCTTTTAACAACACGTATTTTGTAAAATGGTCTAAGACCACGAAAATGAAACAATTCCCTTTTTTGGATCGAGGATAGGGCCCAAGAAAATCGATATATATTTTCTGGAACGGTCGAAACGTAACAGTCTCGTTTCCCATTAAATTTCGGGATACTTGATTCGAAGCCTTAGCTTCTTTGCATGTCTGGCATTCGCTAATAAAGCTCCGTACCTGAGACGACATATTAGGCCAAAAAAAATATTCCCTGATTTTACCAAGCGTTTTCCCAATTCCACCGTGTGCAGCCTGAGGTGGCTCATGGGCTCGAGTTATCAGCTGATGCGTCAAACCCGATGGAATCCAAAGCTTCCATGAATTTTCTTCTGTCACAACAATTCCATCGAACGGTATGGTGCGTTTATATACGAAACCATCGACCGTCTTTAAGTCGGGAAAACGTTCTTTATTCTGTTCGATGTATTTCAACAACTCGGTGTATTCATCCGACTTAAATTCTTCCGAGTCTAAATCTATGGAAATGCTGTCCAGGTTTTCCAATATTAACCCATCGACTCTGGATAACGTGTCAGCGACGACGTTTTCCGAACCCTTTCGATGTTCAATCTTAAAGTTATACCCCTGAAGCTTTAAACTCCATCGAGCCAAACGACCACTGAGATCCTTTAACCCCATTAGCCACTTCAGGCTTGCGTGATCCGTGATCACCGTGAATTCCATCCCTTCAACATAAGGACGAAACTTATGAATCGCTGTTATGGCAGCCAAGCATTCTTTTTCAGTGACGCTATAGTTCGCTTGTGCACGATTGAGCTTTTGAGAGATATACGCTATCACTCTTTCTTCCTTTCTCTCATTCATCTGAAAGAGGACGGCTCCTATTCCGGTATCGGATGCGTCGCACTGAATAAAGAATGGCAACGAAAATTCTGGATGCGTTAAGACTGGAGCTGAGGTCAAAGCCAGCTTGAGCGATTCAAAAGATTCGTTTGCCTCTTTACTGAATTTAAATGTTTTCGCCTTTTTCAATGTATCTGTTAGATGGGAAGCAACCGTAGCGAAATCTTTAATGAATTTCCGGTACCACCCGGCCATACCTAGGAAACGCCGGACTTGTTTTGCGGTTTTTGGCACCGGGAAATTCTTTATTGCTGACACCTTTTCGGGATCCGTCTTTAATTCACCACGCCCAATTATGAAACCGAGATATTTTAGCTCTTTACAGCAGAAACGGGATTTTTGCAAATTGATGGTGAGATTTGCCATTTTTAACCGATTTGCAACCTCTTCCAGCAGCTGTATGTGTGAGTCGAAGTCTGGTGACACTACCAAGAGATCATCCAGATACACAAAAACACGCTCTTTTATTCTGGACGGAATCACCTTGTCCATTAAGCGACATAACCTTTGTGGACTGTTACAGAGCCCAAACGGCATAACGGTGAATTGATAGAGTGGCCGTCCAGGTATAGTGAAGGCCGTTTTCGCTCTACTCTGTTTCTCCAGCGGTATTTGCCAGAACGCGTCTTTAAGATCTATAGAAGAAATAAAGAAGGTATCTTGCAGACGGCTCATCAAGCCCTCTATATGAGGAAGTGGATAGGCATCCTTCACGGTCAAAACGTTGACTTTCCGGGAGTCTAGGCACAGTCTATTCTTGCCAGGTTTTCTGACAAGGACAACAGGACTGCTCCAGGCGCTTTGGCTCTCCTCAATGACTCCCAATCGAAGCATTCTATCCACCTCCTCATACAGAAGGGCCTGCACCGCTGGAGAAACTGGGTAATGCCGTTGCTTCACTGCGAACGCATTTCCTGTATCTATCACGTGCTCTTCCAGTGACGTTTTACCTAGTCCCATCTTGCTAAAACAAGGAAATTTATCTTTTACGGACTCTAACCTTTGCTCTTGTTCTGGCGAGAGGTCGTGTTTGTTTGGGTCGGGGTTTTCGGGATCAAATGAACCAAGGCTACTAATAATATGCGGTGCGATTCGAAATACCTTCCAAAAATCTACTCCCAAGTATAAAATCTGGTCAAGACTCGGAACCAGGTAGAGAGTTATATCTTCTGTTTGATTTTTATATGTCATCGGTACTCGGATTCTTCCAGCAATACCTTGAACTTTACCATCCGCAGTCTTGAGATTGGAAGTAAATTTCTGAATCTCCAGTTTCAAATCACGCACTAACTCTATCCCTCCACGTCCCAAACAACTTACACTTGCTCCACTGTCGAGCAACCCATTTAATTCTCGGTCAGAAATCTTAATTTTAGCATATGGGCGGACATCATCATTTAAATTAAGGATACTACTTGCGATATTTTTTCTTTCGGACTTTCTAACTAAATACCTATTACGCGCATTTATCACTGTTTTTGAAGGACCATTAGAATAGTTTGTTGTTTGGTCTTCATGCTCAAAAATTCTTTGCCTAGCGGCCATATATTCTTTGTAACGCACGTGATAAGGTTTAATCGTGTATGACTTGTGGACAATTTTTTTTTCGGAATTGACAAACGGACAATCGGACTTTAAAATTTGTATATTTTTAGAACTTAAAACTAAATCCTCAGTCGAAGTTGACTTGGACAATTTACAATGATTTACGGGGATGTCTGAACCGAACGTGATTCCCCCGCTTTTGTCACGTTCCTCTTCATGTTTCCCTTCCTACACTCACATTTCGCGGTAAAAACATTTTCGGCTCCGCATCTGTAACAAAATTTGGAGCGCTTTTCCGATAAGCAGTCCATGAAGGTGTGGCCTAAAACCTTGCAGTTCCAACACCTAAGTTCGCGTCTTTCACCAGTAGGGCGGGACTTCGAGGTTGATGGAACACCAATAGCTTCTACACTATCCTGGTATCCAGCTTCCTCGTAATATTCCGAATCGTCGTTATTAGGATATTCGATTTCATTTACTTGACGATTAAGCCCTGGATTTCGACTTCGCGTGGTATCGTGCATCGGAAAAGCGTTCTCAGTCACACGACAGGCATCTCTCAATTGATCCAAGGAATAGATCGACATTGGAAAAATATATTTGGTCATCCATGGCTTTACATTTTTCTTAAATAATGTTATGAGATCATTTTCCCTCATCGGTGTTCTCATTTTGTTGCGCATCTTCATGATAACATTATAATAATCTATAAAGTTTTCATGAGGCATCTGCTTGCGATTTACAATTTTGTTAATGATCTCTAAATCAGTTTCTGTAGATCGAAATTGTTTGTTTAGAGCATCGCGAAGCTCAGACCAAGTAATTCTTTGGTGATGGCGTAAATATTGCCAATACCATTCTCTCGGTAAACCATCTAAAAGGAGGTGAAAATTTTTCAAAACTTGATTCCAAGTACAATTATTATTGGTCTTGAGGTATTTTACTTGGAAGATAAAATCTTCGATGGGCAAAGTTTTAGACGTGGCATCGAATTTTATACCCCATTTCTCAATTCGAGTGAATCCCCGTTCCCCCCTACTTGGACTATACGATCGGTCACGAGTTCGAGGACCACGAGAGTGTCCGGCGGCGTTATGCTCATCCGCTACAAACCTCGGATTAAAACCCTGGTCAGAATCATCATCTTGCTCATATTCTACTTGATTATTTTCGGTCCCATTAACCTGCGCAATCGCTACCCCTAAATTTTGCTCATGCCCATTAAAATTGTTTTGAGCAGAACTATTCGGTGCTACCTGGGTTCGCTGATTATTATTATTCGCTGGCAACTGCTGCTGAATCATAGCCGATAATGTTTCAATAATGTTTTGTTGCGAAGCGGCTATCATTTGCGAAACAGTATTTATGTGAACCATTCCGGACTGAGCTGCATTATTTCCGTTATTTAAGCTGTCGTTATTATTTGCCGGATTATTAGCCGCAGAATTCGATCTCGCAGTCGAAGGTGCATTGGTTTTCCCCGCTGATGGGTCATAAGCCTCATTCTGAGAATTTTCCCCATCCATGTTTGTTTGGTTTATTTGGGTTTTCTGACTGGTGTTTGGGACAGACAAACGTGACGGCCAATTGTAGTTTCTAAGACTATTCACCTTAGTTTGAGATCTTGTTATGATACGATTATTTATAAAATTTATTGTACGAGAATCTTTTCGTTGATTATCTTTATCTTTACTACTATTAAGATGACTCATACTATGCGAAATATTAAAATTTGTACACCCTTTAGTGTTATTCAGTTCACCCAAAAGTTTGAACTTTTTCCCATAAAAAAAAGGAATGATAAAATTATATGTGAAATTGACAATCTATCATGAACATACGGCGGGTGCAGTGTGAAGTTAAGACTACCCAAGGCTTGGAAATATTTTGACAAGGCGGAAAAAAAATTGGAAATTTTAGATTTAAACTATACTGGATAGATGTTTGTTAACCGGCAACGCGATCATCCAAATATTGGTGTCGGGACACAGTTAGCAACCATTATCCTAAAAAAACATTTCTGCACTTAGAATCGGCCAAACTGCTGCATACGCGGATGCATTATGCTAGAGCTTTATGCACCGGGACAAGCATTTTGGAAAGATAACAAGCTGCAGAAAGATACCTAAAAGATTCATGAATTTAGCGGAATCCAAAGCGGCAGACGCGATATTTAAATGTTTTAATATCGGGACACATTAAGGATCCGCTAAATTCGTTGGCGGTTGGATTTGTTTTTGCTTCGTTTTATCGTCTCCTTCCCCCATCGTACGGCAAACGCGATCACATTATGTTGCTAGAACTTTATGTCCCGGGACACATACGAGGAATAGAATAAGATGTCAAATTCGAAGCAAAAGAATCTTTTGTGTGGTTAAATGGCATAAAGTGAAGAAATGAAAATAGAAAATAAGAAAAATTGACAGAAAAGTAAAATTTTTGAAAATGTAATATGAAAATTTAAAATAAAAGAAAAAAATTAAGAAATAAATTTTTTCTGAAGAAAGTAGAAAAAGAAAATAGAAAACAAGAAAGTTAGGGAGGAGAAGAAAGGGTGGGAGGAAAAGCCTTAGCGTTTTCTGAAGAGAGGGGATAGCACTTTCCGTGAAGGATTTGGCTGCGTATCTAAGTTTTCCGTGGAGGACTTACTGTGCGAAACGTTGGGCGCCATTTTATTGTGACTCCGATCTGCTGTAGTATTTCAAGTTTTTTTGATGGTAAAATTTACAAGGGTGTTTTAGGGAGAGCAAAGAGGCGGGTAGGCACGCTTGAGATGTTCTTTCCGGCTAGCTCGACGGAAATGGGGGTGGTTCTTTGCCCTTGCTCTCTACCTATAGAAGATCACAATAAAAAAATATCGTGCCTGATTGAAGGATCTATGCCATTTACATTACCTATTTTCAGGTTTTGACTATTCGTTCATGAAGAAAAGGGAACCTGCATCTTGAAATTCGACCATCATCCACGGGATATGTCCCACCTTTGTAGAAACGAATGTTTCTGCAGAGGGATTTGGACGGCAAACGGACTGTGATCTCGTTGGAGATCAGAAATTCGACGGACGGATCCACAATGGACAGCTGGACGAAATTTGAGATAAGTGGTAATTTCTCATCTTATTTCTTAGCTAACTACTTTTGTTTTTCTAGGTGGCTGCAACAGGGTCCAATTTTCGACCACTCTTTCAAGCATATCGGTCGGTATTCCGCGAATAGCACGGGTTACGTTTGCTTCCAAAGCTGTAATCGTTCCGGGTTTATCGACGTAAACCAGAGATTTCACATATCCCCACAGAAAGTAATCCAATGGTGTCAGATCACAAGATCTCGGTGGCCAATGAACCGGACCATTTCTTGAGATAATGTTTTCATCGAATGTTTCCCTCAATAAAGCGATTGTATCGTTAGCTGTATGACATGTATCGCCATCCTGTTGAAACCACAAGTCAGCTACACCAATATCTTGAATTTTTGCCAACAAAAATTCATTGATCATTGCTCTGTAGTGAGCTCCATTGACAGTAACACGGATCAGCTCCATTGATCACGGTCTTCACGTACACTCTCTGCTACTGCAGCAATATTCTTATTGCTACGGGCTGTACGCACTCTGGTTGATGGATGAATGTCTAATAGTGTTTGAAATTTGGTGATGGTTTCACGAAAAGTGCGTTCAGTGGGAGGATTATACCACCAAAATGTGGACGAAGAGCTCTATAACAATTCCTAACTGAGCAGTGATTTTGGAAAAAAGTTTCCACAATTAGTAAACGTTGTTCACACGTAAGTCTATTCATGATGAAATGGCACTGAATACTGAACAAAAAACGTCATATAGACAAACCAGTTGACACATAAGAACTGTCAAAACAACCCTATTGGAAAAAGTACCTACAATTGGATCACCCTTTATAAACCCCTTTCAATTTTGTTTGTTTTTTGCTTAGTTTTTGAAATGATGCTAAATTGATATTTTTGCTGTGGCTTCCAAATTAGCATCATTTCAAAAATTAAAAAAAGTAATTACAGCATTTGATAAAAAAAAACTTGCCATTCGTTACCATGCGATCCCATTTTCTTTCTCAAAAGAATCGCTAAAAAGCTAAACAAACCCATTCCCAATCGATGACTATAAATTAGTATAAAATATGTCTCTTCTTTTGTAAAATTAAAGAAAAAATTTGCTACACATGCCTAGGACAAATGGGCGTCTCGTAATGGCCATCAATCACGTAAACGAAAACCTTTTTCCGTCTGTTTTCAATTTTATTAACCTGAACTGAAGGTCCCTTGCCCAGCCCCCAAAGAAGTTCCACTATTGCAAAATCGAATCGGCTGAGGGGTGAAAAAAGTTGACCCTTCATGGGCCATTTGTTACAGCGATTAGGTTGTTTTGTGTCCGGCCATTTGTAGTCAGGGATTTTCTCTTGGACTTTTTCCTCCGGAATTTGGAAAAATAGGAAAACTATTTGCCAAACATTGAAAGTCACTTGAGTTGTTTAATAATAAATTCCCATCACAGATTTCAAACAAGGTAAATTACGTTATTTTGTATTTCAGGTTTTTTTTTTGTTGCTTTCGGTTAAAGAATAGGCCATCATGAATGGTTATATTCCAAAAGGGCAAATGAATCAAAATAAGGAAAATTCCTGGTATGAAAATCAATGCATCTTAAAGAAAACCCGATAAGGGTTGAGTTAAAAATCGATTCTGAAACCTCAAAATCCCGAGAAAAGAATGAAAGAAAATGATATTTTGAACTGAATACATGCAGAATTGCACAATAATAATCAATTTAGCCACAAATTGAATTTTATTTATATGTTTGTATTCATACGAATAGAAATATGTCTCCATCTTAGCTAGATGAAATGTGAAAATTGTAGAAATTGCTGGATGCGGGGCAGTGGGGCGCATCGAAACCTGGATGCTCAATACTGAATCCCTTTTGGGCCAAATAGAGGTAAATTCTCGTTTATAAATTTGATCACGTCGAAAGTCAATCCAGTCACAGAACACGTAAAAGCGCTTTAACGAAAAACGTTTTCCAATACTTGTGCAGCCCAGTCCACCCTTAAAATCACACATACAGCGTTGTCTCAGTCAGTCAGTCAGTTTTTTTTTATCCCGATATTTTTTTTCGCATCCCCCTTTCATTCGTCGTATAGTGGTGTCATCCTCCAGACATTTTGGTAACATTGTGTCGAAAAATTGAGAGATTTGCCTTTCAAGGATTTTCGTTTGCCAGCTATTGCAGCTATTTGTGACTGCCTGAACGCCTATCTAAATATCTTTTAGATACACACAATTCAAGTTGTAGTGCTTGGCACTGATACCAATAGAGAGCCAACGATTCATACAGGAGAATCCTATTGAACGATCGATGGTATAAAGTATACTTAGAATAAGTTGAATTTTATTACTCCGGTAAACAGATAAAATTTATTTGCACTCCTTGAGAATCGAGGCAAAAAAGAGGTTCACTTTTTTTTGTGTAGTTTCCTTAAACAGGTCGTATGAAGTGTTTTTTTTTGGGGGTGGTAGTATTCAAGGGTGATCTATTTGAATTTTCCGTATGTTTACCTCTTTCAACTGTGCCAATATAATCAAAATGCATGCATATGCTTGATCGAAAAATGATGAGTTGAGCTTTAAAATTGGTTGAGTATTCAATGGATAAGCAACAAAAAAAGAAGAAGATAAAGTGGCTGTTTTTTCTTTTGGCAATTTGTCCATCGATTTGGTACTCAAATATAAGAGCTATACGAGATGATTGTGAGTTTATCGTTTCTGTTTGGGTAAATAAAGGAAATAGAAATTCTGCACTGATTTTTGAGAGGTTTTTTTATGATGGAGGCTTTATTTAGCTGTGAAGTAAAAATTTAAAGAAAAAAATTAGAATATTACCTACTATTTCGAATCGACTAAAAACAGCTTAAACTTTAAAGGGAAGATTTTGAGCTACTTTTCTACAATTTGAATAAATCGCCCCAATTAGCAATTTTAGTTGCAGATCCTGGTGTATTAAAATTGTCTCCAAAATGTAGTTGAAGGGCCATTTCAGTTACTCCGGTTGTGAATATAACCTATAATGTTACTAAACAGTAATATTTTCACTTGTTTGAAACGTAGATATGATCACTCCATTAAAAACACGTTAGTTTGGCTACATTGTGGTATCCAAATGAAGTTGTTTGAGCTTCGCGAAGCCTTGTATTATGGACTTTAGTCCCAACTCTGTGGCCCCGGCAGTGGCTCCAAAGTAGAAACAGAGTCCATTAAAAACACCCTGATGTCGTAATCGTGGTGGTCGTGATACAAGGCTTCGCAAAGATCAAACAACTTCATTTAGATATCGCAATGTAGCTAAACTGAAATTTTTTTTGGAGGCGTCAAAAGCATGTTTTGGGTACCGTAAAGTTTTTTACACAACATGAACATGCTCGGTATAATCACATTATCCTAACAAGTCCTTCCGTTATCCTTACAGACTTCTTAACGTCAGGATTGGATTCGCCGACCCAAAAAAAACCCCCGGATGAGATTTTTCTCGAAAAACTTGGAAAAGGATAATCACGTTATCCTCACTAGGGCTTCTCATTTCCCGTAGAAATTGAAATCCCGGGATTCCGGGACAAAAATATTCAAAATCCCGGGATCCCGGGAAATCCCGGGATTCGCTAACAAGCAAGAATTTATCCAATTAGATGGGAGAAAAATGTGTAAAATCAAAACGATACAAAAAAAATGCGTTATTGATTTTCAATTATTAATATTTTTAATTACAAAAACTTAAATACAAAATAATTCATTGAAACAAAACAAAAATAAACTTCATGCAACATATTAATTTTTATTCGTTACTAGAGGGAAAAACGAAATTCGTTACTAGAGGGAAAAAGAAGTAAAAATTACGCAAATTTCGTGTTACAATATTTTTAATATCGTTAAAAAGAGTAAAAAAAAATGTTAATAAGAAATAGCGGGATTCCCGGGAAATTTAATTGAAATCCCGGGATAACGGGATGATATTTTACCCCCGGGATCCCGGGAAAACGGGATCCCGGGATCCCGTTTGAGAAGCCCTAATCCTCACAGGAGCTTCCTTATTATTATCCTCACAGGAGCTTCCTTATCCTTACAGACTTCTTATTGCCAGAATCGGATTCAGCGACCTCAAAACCACTAGATGATATTTTTTCCGGAAAATTTAATCACGTTATCCTTACTTCTGTTATCCTTACAATGACGAAGTAGCGAAAATATTGCATTGAAATCGGACAAAATTTCAAGTCAATCGGATGAGTGGAAGTGGGTCAAAATTGAATTGCAAAATTTGAATCTGACAGACAAACAAACAGACAGACACGAAGGCAAGGTAAATAAAAGTTTTTAAAAAACACCTGATAAAAACAGACAGGGTATTCACAGTCGTCTTTTAAATTGCGGGTAAATTTACCGCTCGGTAATTCAGTCAAATTTAACAGATTTTTACCGAGACGGTAACTTGGTTCATGTAAAAATGAATTACCGGATTCGGTAATTGTAGACATGCCTTGAGTCGTGTTTTCCGGCCCGGTTATTCGGTATCAAGAATCAACCGCGAGTGGCGCTAGTAATGTTTTTAGTTGTCGAATTTTCTCGCTGGTTATCTCATCGGACTGCAATTTTTTTCAATTTTGATAGCCGTTGCCACAATAGAAATTCAAAAGAATACATCAAACATGGATTTAAAGGTATGTGACATATTTTACAATCAAATTCGCAGTTCATGATTTGGTCACGTATCAAATAAAAGCGCTGTTCTCAAATCTGTGCTGTGGGATGTTCACAGCAGAATATTTTCAGTCTTTTAATATTACCGAAAATACCGAATACCGAAAATTAAAAGAGGATTGTGAATACCCTCAATCTTTTCCGTAAGTTTGAATCCTTTTGAGACACTTTTGGAGCTAAATTAACACAGAATTTTTCTGTGTGTGTCGTTTGCCCGGAAATTAGTTTAAAAGAATTTTAAAATAACTAAACTTAAAATTAGTTTAAAAGAACTGTATTTGAAAGAGAATTAAAATTATTTTGAATTTAAAAACCTCACTCCCGAAATTTTCTTTGAACACTTTAAAATACCTTTTGACATACTGATGTCCACTTTAAATGTTACAGAATAATTAAATAAAACAACTAAAACGAATTCTTTAATTTTTTATATTTATACAAATTTAATTAATGCAATATTGTATATCTTTGGTCCTTTTTAATAAAAACTATTTCTATAAATATTCAAAAATCCTTGTCTTTGGTCTTAAATTCGTAGGAAATGCAGATAGCGTAATTGAACATAATTGAAAACTGAAAGCAGGCCAAATCATTACCCCTCTTTAAGTGTTATGGTTGACAGAGTTTTCCGTTTCTCGAAACATGAAAAATGGAAAAATCGATCTCCTCGGCCGAACTCTTCTCCATCTTCAAGAGTACTCGGAAGGGTTCTGAAATGCAAAAAAAAAAAAGTTTCATAAAATTTATGACTAAATTCTGCAAGTAAGGTGAGAAATAAAGTTCTTAAAACGTACCTGTTGAGCGTTTCGGGAAGGAATAAACATAAAATAGCCCCCATCAAGGAGAGCCCTCCAAGGATAAGCGATGGTAATGGCTTAAATATAGTCGACAGGAATATAATATAGGAACTGAAAAATGTAAAAGCATATCCAGCGACATGAACCGCTCCAACACCTTGGCCACGAACGCAGGTAGGAATAAGTTCGGTTGCATATTGGGCACCTGAATTGTATGCAACAGTGACCCCGAAACGACCTATAATTGCCAGTGATGCCAGAAGATAAGGATCTAGAAGAAGTATCTTATTTAGATTCTTCGCTTGGATAAAATTCATGAAAATTCCCTACCATTGCTTGCCTGTTGATAGACGATTATTATTCCTGTGGCTGAGGTGAAAATTCCGCTAACAAAAAGTGAACTTGAGGCCATCGCTTTTCTTCCAATTTTGTCTTGCAATAGCAGAAGGACGAGACAAGCGGGCAAAATTGCTGTTGCACTGAGGGAAAACATCAGGAATGGTGAGATTCCAAGTCCTTCCACGTTTCTTGAGATCGCATCGTAACATAGTGTTATTACCATTCTGGAAAATACAAAAATAAATAAATACATCAGTTAAAGGATTCCCGTCAGAAATTGAATACTTTTTGACGGAAATCCTTTTCAAAATCGTTGGATTAAAAAAAGAAAGTTTTATAAGTATAATAGCTGCTCCAATTGCAATTTGATGTGTGATAAAGTTATTGATTGTATGGAAAATTTCATGAGAAAGGGGCGGCAATTTACATTGCATTTACGTATTAGATCCTAACTTCTAAATTAATCAACTGATCCTCATTGAGCTATACTTGTTTTAAAGTTAATTGCCATTGTTTTGCCAGTAAATTAAGGAAAACCAAAATGGTTGACGGGTGACGCCATTTAGTCTAAATCACATACAAAAATAACAGATATTTGAAACATATTTACAATGCCTCCTTAAATGTCACCCCCTATTAAAATATCACCCCCTCCAATGCTATCTTTTGAGCGACTGATCCGATATCGATGGTGTGGGCGAAAAATTTCCTTCGGGGCTTTCCTCCCTAACTGTGAAAACCGGTTCGAAATTTCTCTTGAATTGTAGGAGATTGCTGGAAAGGGGTTTTAAGAGTTGGCAGCGAGTAGATTTTAATTTCGGATATTTTTCCTTGAGGGAGGATATCTGTAATGAAGGAACCTGTATCGGAATCCATTCAGTAGTTTAGCAAATAGCAGGAGAGGGGATTACAGTAAAGGGGAGTACAGTAAAGGGGTGGGTTTGGATTTAGTTGGGAAATTTTTTTCCTGATGAACCAATAGTGAAAATCTCATCAAAATCCATTCAGTAGTTTAGAAGATAGCCGACGAGGGGATCAGAGGGGAGAAGAATATTTGTCAACCGCAAAGCTAATCAATAATTTCGGAGTATATAGTACCCTGTGTAAATTTTCAGCTAATTCGGTTTAGTAATATTGTGTTAAATAACTTAAAAATAGGTTTATGATGGGGATAAATGATTGTGGGGGAAAAACGGGGGGACTGTAGCAAAACAATAAATAGCCTATAACCTGACCAGAGGTATAGGCAACAGATAGGGAAAATCCGCATCAAAATCGGTCCGGTGGTTTTTGAGCCAAGTCGGGACATACACACTTACAGACAGGCAAACAAACAGGCAGCCAGACCTTTTATATAACACTAGCAGGCTTAAAGTTTTTTGTATAAATTCTGCCAAAAAACCATAAATAACTTAAAAACTTTTGGGCAAAAACGTTAACCTTACAGGACCTTCCGTATCGAATTTTCCAACATTCCAACACCGGATTCGTAATAAGCGACCCCAAAAACCCCATAATGCCAATTTTTCCGGGGGAAATTTGGAAAAAGGATATTTGCGTTATCTTCCTAGGACATTCTGTTTCGAATTTTGAAATTCTAACATAGCTAAAAACCTGATCCTGGCAACGCAGATCATTTTGCGAGAAACCACTTAAAAAACGGTCCAGTAGTTTTTGAGTTCTGTAATCTCAAATAGACCAGCAGACCAACAAACAAACAAACATCCATTTATAGATATAATATATAGAGAAGAGATTTTTCGAACTTTTTGAAAACAATTTCATGTCGAGAATATTTTTCGATTGAGACAATTCAATTTTCAATTTTTCGAATGGAAATTTCATAATGACTCTTCAAACTCTTTTACAAACGTTTACGGCAAAAATGCTTTAAATATTTTTTTTGTAAGTTTACTTACGACTTAAAGAACAGAATTAAAGTATTTCTCCTCAGCCGAGGACTCTTAAACAATCCCAGCAGATTAGCGCTTCTCGTTTGAATTTCCATACTTTTGGCACATTCGGCAATAAACTCCTGATAGACCTTTTCGTTGACATGTTTTCCATTAATTTTTGCAACGCGTTTCAAGCAAACGACGGCATCCTCGTAGCGTTTTTTCGTGATTAGCCACTGGGCACTCTCCGGCACCAGGAAATAAAAACCGGGAACAATTAGAAGAGGTAATCCGGTTGCCAGTAAAAACAATTTCCAATTTCCCACGGCTATGGCGATCCATGGAGTCACCACTGATCCTAGACAGTAAAATAATCCAATGCATAAATTAAGGCCGATGGTTCGCATGGACGGCTTGATGTATTCCATAACTGAAAATCACATTATTTTTAACGTTCATGCCTAAAAAGCAATTTAAATTTTGAATTTTGCAATGAAAATTCTAAATAGAATTGCATAGCTATAGAATTGTTAAATACATTTATGTATAGAAGTTCCATCAAAATGGAGTTTTAGAAATTCATATTATGGTTAGTTTTATTTGTCGTATTACCCAAAATATACATCATAACAAAATTACTGTCCGTTGCTAATCCGGATATAAATCGGCATAATGAGAAGGCAGGAACATTTGTAGCAAAAATTGTTGCACAGTTGCCAAGTAGGGCCATTAGGTTTGCTGCAATTAATATCGGTAGTCGACCTTAAAACCCCAAAATAATTACATATTAATTGATTCAATTATTACATTAGCTGATAGCGTTTTTTTTGTTGTTGTTGGAAAAATTGAAATTTAAATTGAACATAATTAAATTATTTACCGAATCGATCTGACAAAATGCCGAAAATTAATGTCCCAACAACGGAGCCAATAAAAAATGTCGATTGGCCAAGGGTTGATTTCCATGCAGTGTTGCATACCCAATTTAGCTGGAAATTAATTTAATTATAAAATTATGCATCAATTGCTGGCAAAATGAAAAAAAAATATAGTATAGGAAGGCAAAGGGGAGTCTTAAGCATAAAATTTAATTCAAGTTCCACATCACAGACATAACCCATTTTCAATTGCATACTTTTAGGTTAATTTAATGTAATAAAAGCGAATGATCATTCTGTGCTGCCAATACGTGAGAAAAAATTTCCAATTCAAAATTTATTAAGTTTTGACACGTTCACCGCTGACCCATTTTTTGAGTTTCTTGTGATTTTTTGAATATTTTTTCTAAGAGAAACTGCATGTCACATATTTGGGACAGATATCTAAGACACTTAAATGTGACTTGAGTTTTTAGTAGGATTAGTGTCACATCACATTTTTAATTAGTGTCACATATACTTGACGTTGAGGGGTGAACGTGTTAAGGCCGGAATACAATTGGCCCGACACAACATTTACGGCAACAGATTGCGGCGACCATGTTGTCCTTCACATACAATTCCGTACAGTTTGTTGTTATAAACGTCATTTGCTTTTCATTTGATTTTGACAATGGCCACATAACATTCGTTTGTTACCAATTATCATACAGAACAGGAATGTGAATGTAAGCAACACAGCATACGAACTATTTTTCGTAATACTTTCTTTAAGTGACAAAATTTAGATCTTATGACGTTCCCATAAGATGTCATTTTAAATCAACCACTAAATTTTGTGGGCGAGCTGACCGACAAAAGTTAAATTCGATTCATCTTTTTATGGCTGCAAAGTTGGTCGGATTGATTGTATATAGAAGCATAGAGTCCTATGAGTTTAACCCATTTCTTGCCACTACCCGAAATCGATGGAATTTCTTGATGCCCTTTTAATGGTGTGATACTGGGACCTTTAATAAAAATTTTTGACAAAAAAAAATTTCTTCCGGTAACCCGGTTTTTCAGGGCGTGCTGGTGCGAAAACGCACCATTGGCCGTTAATTGACATTTCAATGTTGTAATGGACAGTGAATTTTTATTTTTATTTTTCGCAGTCCATGTAGAATAGTAGATTCTACAGCAGAGATAAGAAATAAAAAAACATTTTAATTCGCACAGAGTTATATTTTGTTAATTTTAAAAATAAACATTTTTTAACTTCAGTGGTGATATGCATGGAAACACTTTGAGTGTAGAGATACATTGCACTTACTGCACCGGTAGCACGAATGGTTATGGCAAACTTTACTCCTCAGTCGCTGTTTTTTAGGATCCCGAATAATTAGATGATCTCTAACATTTGGGTCAAGGAAATTAGGTGGGATATCTTCGTCGTTGGCGGCAGCTTCTTCCTCCGAACCTTCCTGACGCTTCTCTTCCGAGAACATGAGTTTTCGCGTGATTTCCGCCTTAAAGTCAAGCTGTGGAAGTGGCTTTTCATTTTCTTATTTGCTCACGAGAATATGTAACTTCCACGTATTCACCACTGTGCTGTTGATTGCATTTACCCATAGTGGCCACCACCACTTTTTCCCACGCACTGCAACTCGGTAATTTGCAACACCATTGTCGTGAAGATCCACTCCACCCATATATTTATTATATTCGCTAATAACATTCGGCATTGGAATTGATATTTTTTTCTTTTCATTCTTGTCAATCGAAACTTCAGCGTTATCATTCCAGCGAGTGACCAAAATCTTATTGGTTTGATCGAAAACATAATCGGCTTCATGTTTCTTTAAGTCTCGGCCAGTTTTTAATTTTTTATAAGCCCCAGCCATTCGATTCTTCCGAATAGTTCCAGTTGCAAAAAAGCGTCTTTCGGTTAAGAGGCACATCAAATAATATGACGTAAAGAAATTATCAAAATAAATAGCATGCAATTCGGGATTTTTTACATTTCGGAGTAAATCCAAGATAGTTGATGCTCCAAGTCCTATGATAGTATCGTGAGGTGAGCCTGCTCCAGCATACGGTATCAGAAAAAACAGGTTACCATCGAAGGAACAGAGGCACCAGTATTTATAGCCAAACCTTATTGGTTTGCCTTTGATAAACATCTTACACGAGTGTCTTCCAAAATAAGGAATCATCTGTTCGTCGATAGAAAGATGGGTTGTAAATACACCAAATTGCATGTAATTCCTGTTTAATGCATCTAATAAAGGTCGTACTTTAGCAAATCGATCGGTGGTGTCAATCGAATCGTTATTGCTCAAATGAAAATACTTTTTGATATCCCGAAAACGGTTCCGAGATAATGAGTTCTTCACAATCTGGACTCCAAAATCAGGTTGCACTGACCAATACATATCCCACCTGGGAACCGTGTGATATCTAGAGAGAATCAGAATTCCAATGAATCTTT
The DNA here is from genome assembly GCA_964034945.1 of Chrysopilus asiliformis. NCBI lineage: Eukaryota > Metazoa > Arthropoda > Insecta > Diptera > Rhagionidae > Chrysopilus > Chrysopilus asiliformis. Next base: position 90,334,642 of record OZ035960.1, on the reverse strand, counting down.
GAATTTCGTATTCTTGGACAACAAACGTAGAATCTTTTTGCTGCGCATATCGATTAGTATTATGCAATTTCACAACTAGGCACGCACAGATGTCAGAGTATCAAGTTTGAACCGCAAATGCCAAATGTTAGTTAACCGCCAATGGTGCGTTTCCGCACCACCCAAAAATAAACGTATTTTTTATACTCATAAATTCACTGGAACGATTTTTTTGATACGGATAGTTCGGGTTTAACATGTTAAATTCCCTTTGCCACAAATAAATATATATTTTTTATATTTTTCAGTATTTTTACAATGGATTTAAAAAGAAGAGTTTTTTTTGGTTTTTTTTCACCACCCCACTGTAATCAACTGAGGAATAAAATTTACTATTTAAAAACTGGATATAAAATCATAAAAAGCATACTTTATTTTAAGACTTTAACAATTTAAATATCAGCGATTTTTCACCCGAAAAATTCTTTTTAGAAATGCTGGTGCGTTTTCGCACCAGTGGCAAGAAATGGGTTAAAATCGGAAATGTCGCCGTAAATGTTGTGTCGGGTCAATTGTATTCCAGCCTTTAATCGACATTCTAGTTTTTCGCAAGAGTAAGTAGGTTTATTATATTTATTCTGAACAAAAAAAATAATCTTGATTTCGTTTGGAATAAACTTTTAAAGCGAAGGTTTCTATTTGTATTTTCGTATAAAAGCGTTGCATTGAGTGGCTTTTAAAAATAGTTTAGACGTTTTTTATTCGATAATAAAACAAATTAAAACAAAATTCCTCTTGAATTGCAGGAGAGGAGTTTTAAGAGTGAGTAGATTTTAGTTAGCGAAATTTTTCCTTGAGGGAGGACACCTGTGATGAAGAAACCTGTATCAAAATCTATTCAGTAGTTTAGAAGATAAAGGAGAGGTGATCTACGGGGAAGGGATCCGTTCAGAAGTTTTGGAGATAGAAGAAGAGGGGATTAGAGGTTTTTATTTGTACATATTTTCTTATAAACGCGTTGCATTGCGTGACTTTTAAAAATAGTTTAACATTCAATAATAAAATAAGATTAAAACCATTTTTATTAAATTTGTTTTTCTTTTTTTGTGCATTTTTTAAAATAAAATCTTTAAAAAAAAAAGATTTTTCAATTTTTTTTTAAATTTCGTCCTTTTTAGTCATTTTGTAGTAGTATGACTAAAAATGCAAAATAACTTCTTGTCTATCGCCACGCTCGTTTATACTTTTTAGTTTTCGAATATAGACCCTTGTTTTTGAGCATTTGGACTCCAGAATCGAATTCAGCTATCCCAAAAACCCCCAAATGCAATTTTTTCTGGCCAAATTTGTGTAATAGGATAATCACGTTATTCTAACTTGACCAGGACCTTCCATTATCCTTACGGGATTCTTAACGCCAGAATCGGATTTAGCGACCTCAAAAACTCCCGAATAAGATTTTTTTCCAGAAAATTTGAGGAAAGTAGAATCATGATATCCTTACACGATCTTCTCTGACCCTTACAAGGATGAAGTAGTGCAAATATTGTATTTCTATCGGAGTTACGTTTGTGTGCAAAATTTCAAGTCAATCGGATTAGTGGAAGTGGGTCAAAATTAGATAACCTAATCGTAGTAATCTAATCGTTACTAATTAGGTTACAATGATGGGGAGCGAAGAACAAATACTCTGCCATAACTTTGATGTATCAGAAAGTTACGCAAAATGGTCCTCTATACGTTTTTTCCTTGATACGTATTTCGATGTTATGAACCGTTTTCGAGAAAATCTTCTTGGAAATGAAAGTCATGTGACAACAAGGAACAATATTTACCTGCGGCGCATTTTTTTTGAGGGCTTTTGTTTGCAGCACCTTGTACTTCGTCACGATTGTCTGTAATACTAAAATCATGATGTCTCAATAACCCCGTGATTTTTTTTTCACTTAATCGCCGTTTTCTTTGATAGTGAGCTTTATTACACTTTTTGTGTTGTGAAAATGGTTTTACTTTGTCGGATAAACTAAAATGAGAGTCTGCACACGACCCAGGAATGGCTATTTATGGACTTACGTAATAACCAAACCAAAAACCTGAAGTTTTTTTTTATTTTTCTGGAGTTCGTATTTTTCTGGACCACATCAAATTTTTCGTAAATTATTGTTATTTTATCACTTCTGAAAGGATTGTCTTTTTCTACCGCTATACTACACAGTTTTATTTTGTTTTTCGATTTAAAACTTTCTTATTTTCAACAATCCTTTACGGATTTCCAAATTATTTGTTTCATTCGAAACGATTTTATACCGAACGTGAATTTTTGTTATCAGAGAAAATCTTTGAAATCCACTCGTATTTCAGTTTCTCTTTTCTAAATCATATCCTTGTGATAAAATCGCTCGAGAAATCTTTTTTTGGGTGTCCTAGCAGAAAGAACTTTTGGCTTTTGTTCGAATTCAGTCAAGTTTGATGGATTTTTGAAATTTACCCCAAATCCCGATCAAAGTATGGAACACAAAATTATTCAAACAACGTAGAATCAAAGGAAAATCTAAGAAAGTCTCAGTGATAAAATTTATTATCTACCAGAACACAGTCTGTTTCACAAAACCAATGGAAATTGGTCCGTTTTCTATATCCTTGTTGCGACGGAGATATGTAGATTTGTAGGCGAAATATTAGAGACTTGACCCGTAGACCCAGTTTACCTTGTTGGATATTTTGCTGGGCAAATCCTCCAACATTTGAACCTGACATCTTAAGATGGAAAAAGGACTCTCCTTGACTTTCCCCCATAATAAATCCGTTTGGGCTTACGTCTATATATTCGAAATCAGAAAACTTGAATGCTCTCAGTTTCGTAATCTTTATGGGTTTTGGAAATTTGTTGTTTTAAGAGTTTCAGATATGATAAACTTAAAACTTACATCACTTGTCATGCTACGGTATCCATGGTCGAGATTGTAAATCCATTGGTTACATGATCCCTGATCCCCATTTAAGTTTCCGTTCGAAACTTCATCATCCCTAAAGTTTTCCTTATGGTTACTACCAACATCAAAGTTTCCAATGGTTGACAGTGGAGGGAAGAGTGGTGTGCATGATGGATTACTAAAGCCTGAGTAAATATCACGAATTTCATTAATTGTGTAGTTTTCTAACTTTTCATTATAACACCTAGAAAATAAGTTAATTTTTGTTACATAATTAATCGTTTTTTAATGACATGCGGATAACTTTATTTGAATTTCAGTTTTTTTTCCGTTGTTTTTTCTTACCAGTGTTCTGGAACGAAGCTAATTATTGTCTGGGAGTAGTAATGCATTGATGATAGTAAATTAATTATACAAAATAATGATAATAAAAGTATTTGATAACGATTAAAATCGCCACATTTCTCCAACACTCTGTCGATTTCAATCATTTTTGCTGCTTTAAACGATTAGTTTTTTGTCCCACTTAAATTTTTGTTGGTAATTTAAACTCACTTAAAATCTGTTGAATAGAAAAAAAAACGTTCGTTATTCAAATGGTCACATAATTGGTAGATTAATATTTAAAAATCGCCAGAACTGCTGGCGGCAGGTGTTTTTGTTTTACATATTATACTTATATAATAACACAAAAAAAGTTAAACTAACTTTTCCTTGTTTCGCTTTAAGTGGTTTTAGCACGAGAGTAATTTCATTTTAGAAAGAAACTAATTTTTCGTGAATGCGATAATTGTGGATAAATTAGATAGAATCAGTGATGTAATCTATATGTTTACTAGCTTGCATACCCGTCGTTACCGGGTTAAGGTTTTTTGTATAAGTTTTAGAATACAAAAAAAAACCGGAAAGAACTTAGAAACTTTTGAGAAAAATTTTATCCTTGTAGGATTATCCGTTTCGAATTAGTCTAACATCAGATTTGAGATCAACGATCCCGAAAACCCACATTGATATTTGTGGGTGATCAGGATCACTGATCACGAGCCTAGGGCTGGGTAAAATGAGAAAGTGAGGAAAATGATATTTGATTATTATTGCAGGTAACTCGGTTTCGAATTTTGAAATTCTAACACCGGATTCATGATCAGTGACCCCAAAAACCATTTAACGCAATTTTTTCCCGGGAAAACGAAAAAAAAAAATTTAGGTTACCCTTGCAGGCCTTTCTAATTCAAGTTTTGAATTTCTAACACCGTATTCGTGATCAGCGAACTTGTAAACCCCCTAATGCCACTTTTTCGCGGGAAAAACGGTGGAAAGGATATTTCCCTTTTCCTTGCAAGTCTTTTGATTTGGATTTTTGGAATTCTTTTGTATTCGTGATCAGTGACCCCGAAAACACCCCAATGCGATTATTTCCCAGGGGAAACGGGGAAAAGGATATTTGCGTTATACTTACAGGACCCTCCGTTTTGAATTTTGAAATTCTAACACCGAATTTGTGATCAGCGAACTTCAAAACCCCCTAGTGCAAATTTTTCCCGGGGAAAACGGAGACAAGGTTGAAACTTTCAGAACTAAAAATTTTAAAAAACTCACAATAGGCAGAATTTTTTAAAAAATATCAGTGGTGATCAACATAAAAATTTCCTCTGAAATATTTAGTATCGAAAAAAAAAATGTGACAAATAATATTATTTCAAATATCTTGCGACCCGTTAAAGATACGTAAAAACCGTTAAAGGAAAAAATACAAGAAACTTTTATTTTCTTTGAATCTGGTTATTTAGTAATCATAATAGCGTACATTTTTCGAGAGATTTTCAAAAAACCAAGAAATTGTCGAAAAACTTAATTTTTTTGGAAGTATGTTGACAACCGTATAAGCCATTAAATCAAAAAATGTAGACATTTTTTCCCCATTAAATTTCGGAATATAAAGCCTGCATAAAATACATAATTTTGGAGATTTTCAAATATCTTGAAAACCGTTAGAGATACAAAAAAAACTTATTAATCTAAAAATGTAGAAAATTTTATTTGCTTTAAAATTGGTGTTATAATTTTTTTGTAAAAGCACATAGTTTTCGAGGAATTTTCAAAAAACTTAATTTTTTCAAATATCTTGAGAACTGTTGGAGATACGTAAAAACCGTTAAAGAAAAATATGTGGAAACTTTTTTATAATAATAATTTTGTTATACAGTAGAATCCCGATAATTCGTACCCCGATAATTCGTATATCCCGGTAATTCGTATGAATTTGCTGGTCCCTTGAAATACGAATTATCGGGATTCTACTGTATTTATTTTTTCCCAAAAGCGCGAGAAATTTTCAGAAATATGTATTTTTTAAAAAACATTGTGTGGCAGGAACCCGTTATAGCTACCGTTACTTTTCCAAAATTCGATAGAAAACATGATTTTTGTAGAACTCATTTACACAAAATTTCAATTCGCTAGCTCTACGCGTTCTCGAGTTATTTAAGATACGTGAAACGGACAGACCGACAGACAGATGCTCTTATATCCTCATAATTTTGTTCTCGAGTCGATCTGTGTCATGAATACAATATTTTCCTTATATAGAAGAGCAAAGTAAAACAATGCGCCGCAGGTGAAAATTTTTGAATTTCAAGGTCGAGTACATCCTTAAATAATTGCCAACAGTTACCAGAGTTGCCAGAGAAGCATATTTTCATGGTTTGTTGTTCGTGAGGTCCGAATTTAACGCAGTGAACTTCCAAATATTTCAAAATGTTGCTTAAAGCGAGCCTTATGCCTGGAGCCCAATGAACGCAACGCGAACGCAGAAACTGTCACTTACAAGTTTTTTCCATAGAAATCGTTTGAAGTGAGCACAGTGAGCGCACGTACAACGCAAAAGTTTGGAAACTTCTAACTTTGCCGCAGAATTTTGCGTTGACAGTTCATAAAGTGAGGTTGGGGAAATGTCGTTCGAGGAAAAATTGATAGCCCTAGTGCAATAACATACAAATAACAAAGATAAAGACCAACAAAGCAAATTATCGCTTCAAAATTATCCATTTTTGTAATTTGGCCATCTTTATATCACTTTATATTATGTCACTTATACTACTTCACGAGATGCCATTGGGATCTGCCGCTGAAATGTTGCGCTGCGTGACAGTTTCTGCGTTTTAGTTGCATTCGCGTTGCGTTCATTGGGCTCCAGAGGTAAGAAAAATAACTTCGTATGTGACCGCCTTTGTGCAAATACCCAGTCTCAACGTCGAGCCAATTAGCTTGTAAAAGTAAATATACAGGAGCATGTAAGACATTTTTCATCATGTCCTGATGCTACAGGTTTGAATTAGTTAAAAGTAACTTTTTTAATCAAATCTGATAATTTTCAAGTTAGTTTTCCAGACCAATAAAGCATGAGCAAATAAGAATTTTTATCTCGCTACTGAATTTGTTTAAACAGCAAAGAAGTTAATAAACTTATACGACATTGAAATTTTCTGTAGCAACAACGCTTTATAAAGTTGTCATAGAGATTATGCAGGTAAATGCAACTAGGTGGGATGTTTTTTTTGGCAAAAAAGTCTACACATTATAAATTATGATAGGTAAGAATTTATTTTCACATGATGTGATTTTTCCGCTGAAATATTTTTTTGGCGTCTTAAAAAATTTACACTTTAGTTACTCATTGTTTTGTAAATCTGAGTTTAAAAACATGTTTATACTCAATATGATAGATCATATAGAAATATATTAGATTTAGTATACCGTTTGTAACGCATCGAACTAATCGTCGGACACAAAAATGAACTACACCAGGGTGTTAGGGATGACAAAAGGTTTTAATTTCCGCATGTGCGTTCGCCTTTGCGTCCGCCTGTCCGTTTGTCCGTTTGTCTGTCTGTCCGTTTGTCTGTCTGTCCGTTTGTCTGTCCGTCCCTCTGTCCATCCCTCTGTCCGTCCGTCTGTCCGTCCGTCTGTCCGTCTGTCTGTCTGTCCGTCTGTCTGTCTGTCCGTCCGTCTGTCTGCCCGTCTGTCCGTCCGTCCATCCGTCTGACCGTCTGACCGTCTGTCCGTCTGTCCGTCCGTCCGTCTGTCCGTCTGTCCGTCCGTCTGTCGGTCCGTCTGTCCGTCTGTCCGTCCGTCTGTCCGTCCGTCTGTCCGTCCGTCTGTCCGTCCGTCTGTCCGTCCGTCTGTCCGTCCGTCTGTCCGTCCGTCTGTCCGTCGGTCTATCTGTTCGTCTGTCCGTCTCTCTGTCCGTCCGTCTGTCCGTCCGTCTGTCTGTTCGTCTGTCCGTCTCTCTGTCCGTTTCTCTGTCTGTCTGCCCGTCCGTCTGTCCGTCCGTCCGTCTGTCTGTTCTTCCGTCTGTCTGGCCGTGAATACCATAACTTTCGAAAGGATTGAGCTAGAGACTTGAAATTTTGTATTGTTTTTTGCAATTTTCTCGAAACGGTGAGGATATATTGAAAAGGCAAAATCTGTTTATTATTTGATTTTACATAACAGTTGTAACGTGTGGATTTAAAGACATCGCGAAATATTTTTGTTAGAATGAGAGGCATCGAAGACATGCTTGAGTTTTATATTCGACTATGCTCGCCGGAGGGGTGGGATCTTGCTCACTCATCACTAACATCCACGCTACAAGAAATAATCATGTCTTCTAATAAAGATGGAAATAAGGATGGGATTGTAAGGGGAAGAAAAAGGTTGAAATTTGGTTATTATTCGGATAATCTACATTTCCCTATTTGTTTTAAGCTGTAAATCTCTAAAAGGTTTGGTTTTAATTCATGATGCGCTTCATACTCCCGATTTTTGCCCCCCTTTTTAAAAAGACTCTTAAAACATTATCAAATCACTGCTAGAAATAAAAAGCAAACAATCACTTAACGCCATGATAATATATTATACGACTTTAAACAAAATAAATATAAATAACATAAGGTTTAATATTTTAATTAAGCATAATCAAATAAAAATCATTAAAAAAAATGCGGAAAAGAAATCATTTAAAAAAAATAAGCATGCCAAAACAATTTGAATTTAAATACTAATAACGAAATACAATTTAATAAATTACTAATTCCTACTATATCAGACCATGAACCATGCGATTTAAAAATAAATTACTAATAAAAAGCATTAAATAATTTAAGTGCACATGCACTATTCAATATCAAAAAAAATATGTTGAAATAAAAAAATTCAAAATTCTACCACATGCGATAAAGTATTTCTTGTTCTTTTAATCAATATCGCACCGAAGTAAGGGAACAAGGGGGTAAATCATTATCATTGGGCCCAGTGATAGAGAGTTATATTAAATATGGCTAAAATGTGCCATCAACGGGATAATTTTCTAAAACGATCGAATTGGTAGAAAATCGTTCACAATAATTTAACGTCTATTTTATTCGAATTTGAAATAATTGAATTATTCGAAGTTCTCGTTGTTTCTAAGTGTGTTAACAAAAGATTGCCTCTAGTTAACGGGTCTTTTGTCCGGCCAACGAATGGCAAGTTAAATTTCGTCGTCTATTGAAATGTTGTTACTGGGCGAATCTCGAACTTTCTCCCTCTCAGCTCCGAAATCCCTTTTAAATGAGGCACGAATTATCCCCTTTTTTCTGTTTTCAGCAATGTGAGCTTGTTGCAAGCGATATGTGGGAGGCCACACGATCCTGCGTGCGCCTCGTTTATGTAACTTTGTACGTATCTTTAAATTTTCCTTTTAAATAATTTTATAAATTTCCTTCTTAAATTTGGAAAGACCGGGAAAGACCACGCCGTTGAAATTTAAAAGTACCACGGGCTTCTCAATAACGAGGATTTATCGCAGTAATTTGCAATTTTGCATCAAATTAACCAAAAAGAAAAAGAAAAACTTCCCTTGATTATGCTCGGCGTTTCTCGGCCCAAAGTTCTTCCTCTGGTTCCAAAGGTCATCTAGTGCCACCGCCTCGTGGTTGCTATGGCTGGAAAATATCCACTTAATATTTAAAACGCACAAAATCACTAATTCTGAAATAACTCACTCTTTCCCGAATTAAATTTAAAATTACAAAAAATTTAATTGGTTTTGAATTTAACCAATTCTGATATTTTTGGGCTTAGCCCTTGACAAATATTTATTTCGCTTTTTTTTCAAAATGTGACTATGTGGCACTAGATCCACCTTGATATTAAATCAAAGTATCCAACTTTCACCCAAAGAGAAAGAACTTTCGCCAGCATAATTTCTCCCGAGTTTAAATCAGCATTGCGCGTCGACAAGGGTGGCCTCTATTGCTTAAATTTAAAAAAAATGTTTCACACAGCTGAGTTTAATGATTTCGCGAAGATCTGCATTATCGACTTTGTGTCTAGGATCAATTGTCAAAGGTATGTACAACTTTTTAATTCAAACTCGGTGGAATGTTCAAATTTTTGCTAATAATTCTTTTGGTGTGTTTTTAGGTTTTTCGGTGATGCAGCTACTCTACCTGGTCGGAAATCGATCCGCTAGCGTCTGCTTGTATCCTGAGACTCAACTAAAAGACGCTACAGCGACGAGAAAAGGGAAAATCGAGGTAAGTAAATTTGTTTATCTCAAGTCGAGAAGTGACGTTTCGGCTGATGTTATTGCGCAGACCTTTTTTGTCTAATTTTTGTTTTATGTTATTTACAGGGATCGATAGGGAGGAAACCGGATCAGCCGCCTGCAACAACATCAGAGCTTCCGTCGCAGCATATCGAGGCGGAAGATTTGAAAAACAGAGCGGCTACAAAAAAAAATGAAATTGAGATTTGGAAACTATGAAAATGCACTGAAATTTTATTGGAAGCTACTCAACGTGGGGAAGAACCCATTTATATTGAAGCCGGGCTATGGATTGTAGTGTGTTTGGAAAATTGGAGAATATCTGTATGACTCTACGGTTAAATCATTTTCCATTTACTTAAAGTGTGATATGGTCTATTTTTAAGTTTAAACAAACTATCTTATTGCTAGTAATCTGAATGGTGGTGGTTGCGGGGTAGAGCGTTCTATAGTTTTAAATCTTTGGCATGGAAAACACCGATAGTTTTGCCTTGCAAATTCTCTACTTCGTACATATTTTTACCAACTGTTTTCGCGATTCTACATTTTACAAACTTGCGACATAATTTTGCGTTTATGTTTTTACTTTTGTCGCTTAACACAAAGTTTCGTCTATACACTTCTTGTCCCGGTATAAAGGTAATATCGCGCGATCGTAAATTGTATTGTTTTTTTGCTTTTTCAAATGCTAGCGTGAGGTTTTCCTTGATTTTCTTGCGAATAATCTCTAACCGGTCGTGATGCTTGATATTTAGAAACTCAGTGTCTTCCAACATCCCTAAAGATTTGGCAAGTTTATAATTACTTGCATGAGTGATCATATTTGATCCAAAAACCGCGTAGTATGGCGTAGTGTCAATCGCGCTATGTTTCGATGTTCTAAGAGCGCACTCTATGTCTGCTATATGGTTATCCCAATTTTTCTGGTCATTTCCCAAATAAGATCGTATTGCTGCTAAGATTGATCGATTCACCCGTTCTGCTGCATTAGCTTGAGGGGCATAATGCGCAGTTTTTAAATGTCTCACTCCGAAACTCGACAAAAAGTTTTTGAACTCCGTGGACAAAAACTGTTTACCATTATCGGTGTGTATCGTTTCGGGAACCCCGAACTTTCTGAATACTTCTACTTCTAAATAGTTAATGATACTTTTTGAATTTGCTTGCCTTAACGGTTTTAAAAATACATATTTTGAAAAATGGTCTAATATTATGAAGATGAAACAGTTTCCCGATTTCGAACGGGGATAAGGGCCGAGGAAATCGAGGTAAAGTTTTTGAAATGGACGGTTAGTTTCTGTTTGCGTTACCATTGGTGGGCGTAGCGTCGTATTAGGTGCTTTATTTTCTTTACACGTAGTGCAATTAAGGACATAATTTCGGGTTTGTGTCGCCATATTTGGCCAGTAGTAGTATTCTCTTAATCGCGCCAAAGTTTTAGCCAATCCACCATGCGCTGCTTCCGGTGCTTCATGCGCTTGAGAGACCAGAGACTGTGTTAGGTCAGATGGAATCCACAGTTTCCACGTAAACTGTTCGTTTTCCGGTACCCCGTCATAAGGAAGTGTTCTTTTGTATACGTAGTTGTCTATGACTTTCAGATCCGGTAAACGTTCTTGATTTTTGGAGACGGTCTCGATTAAATCGAGGTAATCTTGACTTTTAAATGCGTCTGACTCAAGATCTACGGACGTAATTGAATCTAACAGGTAGACGCTATCAACCATCGCTCTTGATAGTGTGTCCGGTACGATGTTTTTAGAGCCACGTCGATGTTCTATTTTAAAGTTAAAGCCCTGTAGCTTAAGGCTCCATCTAGCCAGTCTTCCGTTCAAGTCTCTCAACCCCATCAACCACCGCAAGCTCGCATGGTCTGTAATAACCGTGAACTGCATTCCTTCTACATATTGTCGGAATTTCTCGATTGCCGTAACCGCTGCTAAACATTCACGCTCGGTAACACTATAGTTGGACTGAGCTTTGTTCAACTTTTTGGAGATAAAAGCGATAACTCGTTCGTTCTTATCGTCGTCTAATTGGAAGAGTACAGCCCCTATACCAGTAGAAGATGCATCGCATTGGATAAAAAATTCTCGAGTGAAGTCCGGGTGTGTTAGAATGGGCGGTGAAGTCAATGCGTTTTTCAGTTCTTCAAATGCCATTTTTGCTTCTTGAGAAACAACATACTTTTTACTTTTTTTAAGGGTATCGGTTAATGGAGCTGAGATCGTCGCGTAGTTTTTAATAAATTTTCGATACCATCCAGTCATCCCTAAAAATCGTCGCATTCCGCGAGGACTGGAAGGCATCGGAAACTTACTAATTGCCGTGATCTTTTCGGGATCCGTCTTAAGCTCCCCACCGCCTATAATAAACCCTAAATACTTTAATTCTCGAAAGCAAAAATGAGATTTGTTTAAATTTATCGTAAGATTCGCCTTTCTCAAGCATTGAGCGACTTCATCGAGAATCTTAAGGTGCGTTGCGAATTCGGCGGATACCACCAATAGATCGTCTAAGTAAACGAATACACTCTCACGGAGCCTGGACGGAATCACTTTGTCCATCAGTCTACATAGTCGTTGTGCTGAATTACAGAGGCCAAACGGCATAACTGTAAATTGGTAGAGTGGCCGTCCAGGCACCGTGAAAGCCGTCTTCGTTCTACTCTGTCTCTCCAGCGGAATTTGCCAAAAAGCATCCTTCAGGTCTATGCTACTTATGTAGTTAGTGTCCTGAAGGCGGCTTAACAAGCCCTCTATATGAGGTAGCGGATAGGCGTCTTTGACTGTGAGATTATTGAGCTTACGGGAATCAAGACACAACCTGTTTTTACCCGGTTTTCGGATAAGGACGACCGGAGAGCTCCATGGACTTTGACTCTCTTCTATTACTCCGAGCTCAATCATCCTATCCAGCTCCTCATACAGAGGGGCTTGGACCGCTGGAGAGACAGGGTAAAATCTTTGTTTAACTGGTGCTGCATCTCCAGTGTCTATGTGATGTTCTTCTAAGGTCGTTTGACCTAATCCATATATGGTTGAACAAAGGAATTTTTGTTTTACCATCTCTAATTGTTGTATTTGAAGCGACGATAAATTATGTTTAGCAGGGTGATTGTCCGAAGTATTTGTATCGTTTATTACCGAAGGAGATTCAATACTACTAATAATATGAGGCGCTATCTCAAATTTTCGCCAAAAATCTGTACCTAAATAAAGCTCTTGTTCCAAGCTGGGAACTAAATATAACGTTAACGACTCTGTACGTGCTTTATACGATATCGATACGCTCACTTTACCAACGATTTCCTGTCCCTTTCCATCCGCTGTTCGTACCCGTGACGAATATTTAAAAATTTGTAAGTTAAGATCTTTCACAATACCCATACAATTATGACCTAAGCAAGACACGTTCGCACCACTGTCTAGAAGACCATTGAGCTCCATGTTATTAATTTTCACCTTCGCGTAAGGACGAAAGTCTGAAAAAAGGTTTATTCGAGTGCTCGAAATGTATTTTCGTATCGTGGTACGATCGAAAAATCTTTGCCTTGCTTTCGCTGCCTTTTTAGATAAGGGATGCGGATAGGATGTTTTTAATTCTATTTCCTCAGGCTCATTGAAAATTCTGTCTCGAATCGATTGATATTCTTGCAAACGCACGTGAAAAGGTTTTAATTCTCGCAATAGTGGATCGGTTTTATAACTATTATTACAATTGACTTTAGTATCAGTAGAAGACTTTAAAATTTGTGTTGGATTAGAGAAGTTAGATTTGGAAGTGATTATATTTTTTTCTAACGATTGCTCTGCTCCGGGAGGGTCTGAGTGGAACGAGAACTCTCTCCCGGTTTCGATCTGTTCCGCTTTAAGTTTTCCGGGCATCGAGGGCAATAATCAGACGTGGTACCATCTGCACCGCACTTGTAGCAGAACAAATTTCTAGGACTGGTACAATCGACAAAAATATGTCCGGTTTTCTTGCAATTCCAGCAAGTTAATTCTGTTCTATTGCTTCTTCTTGTTTGATTTGCATATTTGTTAGTTGATGTTGTTGGTTTAGAAAAAGCCTCAAGAAAATTCTCGTCTCCTTGAACTTCCGTATCAGAAGCGAAATTGTTTAGCGAAATTTCGTTAACATTACGATTTCCATTTGCCATGTTTTTATTACGACGATCAATATGACTAAAGTGGGTTTCGGTGGAACGACAAGCTTCTTTTAATTGATCTAGACTAGTAATAGCCATCGGATAGATCAGACTAACTAGCCACGATTTAAGATTGCGTTTTATTAAAGTTACTAGCTCTGATTCAGATAAGGGATTTCGCATTCTGTTTCTCATCTGTAAAATGTTATTGTAAAAGGTGTCGAAATTTTCTTGGGGTTGTTGTTTCCTATCATTCAACTTAGTTATTATATCCAAGTCACTTTCGTATGATTTGAATTGCGATAATAGAGCAGCTCGAAGATTCGGCCAGTTGATACTCGTTAATTGTTTCACGTACTGCCAATACCAAGTACGGGCGTTTCCTTGGAGCAATACGTGGAACGTTCTTAAAATTTCTGGCCATGGGAAACTTCCATTGCTCTGAATGTACTCAACTTGAAATACGAAATCTTCTATGAGCATTGTTTTCGAAGTTGCATCAAAACTTATGCCCCACTTATCCAACTCTACTTTTCGCCGGAAGAAATTTGACCTATTGTTATGATTCATTAAAGTGGGTGATGGATTTTGAAAATTTGGGTGATATGCCAATAAATTTGGATCATACTGATTTGATAATGGAGGCAGATATTGTAAATTTGGAGAATTTGTAAACTCATTACCGACGCGTATACCTGTAGGAACGCCGCCTGGTAAATGAGATGCTAAAGTATTAATTGGGAATGAATAGTCAATGGGTGCAGAAATCGTCGATGTCATTGCTGACGATCGTGTTGGTAAAAAGGATTGTATGTTTGAAAAATTTTGTGCTGGTGGAAATGTATGTGTGAATGTCGCATTATCAATTGGTAAACTGCTACGCGAAGACATCGCTGAAACTTGTGGTGTCTGACGTGTATGTACTACTGACGTAGATGTTTGGTTCTGAGAAAGAATCTCGGAAATCGGAACTGACTGAGTCGAAGAAGATTGACGGACGGCTAAGTTTTCAGACATTGCAGTACTCCGTATATTATTATTTATATTTGGTGTTTGATAGGATACTGCTGTGCTCGTAGCACTTGTGACAGCGGTATTTTCTCGCTCAATCTGGGGTTCTACTAGGGGTGATTGGTTCTGTGGTCTTAATTCACTTCGGAGTAGAGCCACCATTTCGGCCATACACTGCCGTGCTTCTTGTCTGGCGGTTTCTTGAACCGAACTCAAAATATTGGTTTGAATTAAACCTGTAGCTGCTCTCAGACTCTCTATTGATTTTTTTAACGAAGTTATTTCATACGCTAGAGCATTTTGGGTATTATTATTATTTGAAGACAGGCTAGGTTGATTGGGTGGTGAATGCCGTATACCCTGATTCGACATAGCCGGGTTAACAGCGCTTGCTGTGTCTAGAAACGTTGAGTTTAATGACGACTGGTTTAATTGTTGTTGACCCTCAATATTTCGATCCTCTGATCCTGAGGCTTGTGCCATGGGATCATCAGGGTTTTCCTGACCTCGCATTGGACTTCGAAACATACTTAATTCGGATTCTTCTACAAAACTTTGATATTTTTTTGCGAGTGACCGCGTTATTACTCGATTACTATCGAAAACTTTTTCTCTTTTGCGCTTATGATCTTTTATTATCAGACCAGATGGCTTTTTGCTCATCCCCCTCACAAAATCGACAATGCAGATTATTTTCTTATTTATCTAACAAAACGCTTTAAATTTGTAATAAATTGTCTTAAACTCAATTATCTAATAAACGATATATCCAACTTAAATGGAATACAATGATATCTTTTCCAGATATTTCAAAAAAACTTAATTCTTCTATTTAAATTAACAATCATACATTAAACGGGGCAAAAACCAAAAATAGGAAGCATCAAGAACCTTGCTACTTATTTTGTATTAGAGAAATGTAATTATCTGAAGCTATTGTTATTTATAAGGTTATTTTCTACGTTATTTTGAATTTATGAGACTAGGCCAAATAACTGATTGCATTTTTTTTTTATGTTCAATTATTATATTGTACTCGACCGTTTGATGGCAGACACATTTACAACTGAAATGGGACTCATCCAGACGAATTCTAGCTCATAAACAATTAATCAAATCTTGAACTCCATTCAAACACGGCTGCAAACGCGAGGCACTTTGTTTAGAACTTTGTGACTCGGGACAAACCATGTTTGAGATAAAGACTCAATATTTTGTTATATTTATCGAAAACTATGACAGGAAAAATTAAAAAAAATCTATTAATGAAATCTTGAACCATATCCAAACACGGTTGCAAACGCGAGGCACTTTGTTTAGAACTTTGTGACTCGGGACAAACAATGTTTGAGATAAAGTCTTAAATTTCTGAAATATTTACCAGAAACTAAAAAAAAAGGAAAATTATATATTACTGAACTATTGATCCATATTCAAGCATGGTTGCAAACGCGAGGCACTTTGTTTAAAACTTTGTGACCCGGGACTAACAATGCTTGAAATAAAGATTCAAAATCTTGAAATATTTATTGAAATTTGAAATTAGCAAAAATTAAGTTTATTAAATACTGTAAGGAAAATTAAATTTGATGAAAGGAAACTAAAAGGATTTAGGGAATTAGCTTTGCCGTGTATGAATCTGCTGTTCTGTTCTTCCGCTAGAAAACCTAGACTAGTGACGTTGGGTTTTCTGCAACTTGAAAAGCATTTTCCGATCAGGACTTAGCTGTGTTGTCTAGGCTTTCCGTTAAGTAATCACCTTGCGACAACGTTGGGCGCCAATTTCTGTAACGTGTGGATTTAAAGACATCGCGAAATATTTTTGTTAGAATGAGAGGCATCGAAGACATGCTTGAGTTTTATATTCGACTATGCTCGCCGGAGGGGTGGGATCTTGCTCACTCATCACTAACATCCACGCTACAAGAAATAATCATGTCTTCTAATAAAGATGGAAATAAGGATGGGATTGTAAGGGGAAGAAAAAGGTTGAAATTTGGTTATTATTCGGATAATCTACATTTCCCTATTTGTTTTAAGCTGTAAATCTCTAAAAGGTTTGGTTTTAATTCATGATGCGCTTCATACTCCCGATTTTTGCCCCCCTTTTTAAAAAGACTCTTAAAACATTATCAAATCACTGCTAGAAATAAAAAGCAAACAATCACTTAACGCCATGATAATATATTATACGACTTTAAACAAAATAAATATAAATAACATAAGGTTTAATATTTTAATTAAGCATAATCAAATAAAAATCATTAAAAAAAATGCGGAAAAGAAATCATTTAAAAAAAATAAGCATGCCAAAACAATTTGAATTTAAATACTAATAACGAAATACAATTTAATAAATTACTAATTCCTACTATATCAGACCATGAACCATGCGATTTAAAAATAAATTACTAATAAAAAGCATTAAATAATTTAAGTGCACATGCACTATTCAATATCAAAAAAAATATGTTGAAATAAAAAAATTCAAAATTCTACCACATGCGATAAAGTATTTCTTGTTCTTTTAATCAATATCGCACCGAAGTAAGGGAACAAGGGGGTAAATCATTATCATTGGGCCCAGTGATAGAGAGTTATATTAAATATGGCTAAAATGTGCCATCAACGGGATAATTTTCTAAAACGATCGAATTGGTAGAAAATCGTTCACAATAATTTAACGTCTATTTTATTCGAATTTGAAATAATTGAATTATTCGAAGTTCTCGTTGTTTCTAAGTGTGTTAACAAAAGATTGCCTCTAGTTAACGGGTCTTTTGTCCGGCCAACGAATGGCAAGTTAAATTTCGTCGTCTATTGAAATGTTGTTACTGGGCGAATCTCGAACTTTCTCCCTCTCAGCTCCGAAATCCCTTTTAAATGAGGCACGAATTATCCCCTTTTTTCTGTTTTCAGCAATGTGAGCTTGTTGCAAGCGATATGTGGGAGGCCACACGATCCTGCGTGCGCCTCGTTTATGTAACTTTGTACGTATCTTTAAATTTTCCTTTTAAATAATTTTATAAATTTCCTTCTTAAATTTGGAAAGACCGGGAAAGACCACGCCGTTGAAATTTAAAAGTACCACGGGCTTCTCAATAACGAGGATTTATCGCAGTAATTTGCAATTTTGCATCAAATTAACCAAAAAGAAAAAGAAAAACTTCCCTTGATTATGCTCGGCGTTTCTCGGCCCAAAGTTCTTCCTCTGGTTCCAAAGGTCATCTAGTGCCACCGCCTCGTGGTTGCTATGGCTGGAAAATATCCACTTAATATTTAAAACGCACAAAATCACTAATTCTGAAATAACTCACTCTTTCCCGAATTAAATTTAAAATTACAAAAAATTTAATTGGTTTTGAATTTAACCAATTCTGATATTTTTGGGCTTAGCCCTTGACAAATATTTATTTCGCTTTTTTTTCAAAATGTGACTATGTGGCACTAGATCCACCTTGATATTAAATCAAAGTATCCAACTTTCACCCAAAGAGAAAGAACTTTCGCCAGCATAATTTCTCCCGAGTTTAAATCAGCATTGCGCGTCGACAAGGGTGGCCTCTATTGCTTAAATTTAAAAAAAATGTTTCACACAGCTGAGTTTAATGATTTCGCGAAGATCTGCATTATCGACTTTGTGTCTAGGATCAATTGTCAAAGGTATGTACAACTTTTTAATTCAAACTCGGTGGAATGTTCAAATTTTTGCTAATAATTCTTTTGGTGTGTTTTTAGGTTTTTCGGTGATGCAGCTACTCTACCTGGTCGGAAATCGATCCGCTAGCGTCTGCTTGTATCCTGAGACTCAACTAAAAGACGCTACAGCGACGAGAAAAGGGAAAATCGAGGTAAGTAAATTTGTTTATCTCAAGTCGAGAAGTGACGTTTCGGCTGATGTTATTGCGCAGACCTTTTTTGTCTAATTTTTGTTTTATGTTATTTACAGGGATCGATAGGGAGGAAACCGGATCAGCCGCCTGCAACACAGTTCAATACCTCAAAATTCAATCGGACCACTTCTTTACCTTCTCCTATACAAATGGATTTTCTTAAATAAACATTTTGTCCGTCATCATATAGAGTATTTGACGATTGGCCCCTGGCAATTGCAGTTTTTCTTATTTAAACTCGAGTAAATTTGTATAAATAATCCAAAGTTTGCGCTTGAAACATAAGATTTAATAAAGATTTTGTCATGGATTTGAAATAAATATTCACCTGGTAACAAATACAAATGCAAACAAAAGAAAAAACAAATATATTTGTTGGTCCTGTTAATAATTTTACAAAAAAGTACCATGCTTTTTCCATTTTTTTAAAAATAAAACGAAGCATTAAATTCATTTTCGACTGAAAGAAGATTATAAATTTTAATTAAACTATGTTTATTTTAACGCTATTGTACCGCTTAGGGAATGCAATACCGGGGGAAATCTCTATACCGGTATTTCGGTATTGTAAAATGATAATACCGGGATCCCGGTATTAAAACCGGTTTTCAACGAAATTATTTGTTAATTAATATTTGTCACAAAAAAATTGCTGTACTTTTATTTTTTAAGATTCAAATAACTAAGAATATACACCCAAAAGTTTATTTGGTGTGCAGTTTTGATTTCAGTAAATGTTCGTCTGGTTTTATCTCCACCACCGAACTTAAGCTAGCATCACACGAGCACACAAAACCCTCACACGTGTGATAACTGACGTCACGAAAAAAACTCAAAACACATTTCAAACCCATCTGACACGACACGTCCTTACACTTGAAAAGTGTTGCTATCAGACGGTGTGAATTTTTTTTCCACACAATCGGATTTTTGTCCCAAAACGTGTTAACGACGCTAGTCTTCACACGAAATTTTGTCACACAATTACACACTGTGTGACGCAGATTGAGTAGTTATCAGACGGAGTGAAAAGCCTCAAAAGATGTGAGGATGAAAGACGTGTGACAGCAGTCGAAATCGTCTGATTTGCTATGACACACTGATTTGCTATCAGACGGTGTGATAGCTCTCTGACATTTTGTGTATTTTTCTCAAGCAATTTTGACAAGCAATTGTGCGCTATTTTCAATTTGTGAAGAAAAATCAAATTAAATTAGAATGTCAAAAAGGAAATATGAGGAGATGATGGATATGGCGATTTTGGCAGCCTATATTTTGGAAAGCAGTGACGACGACGACGAGTCAATGGGTCGAAAGCGCAGTTGTTGGACAAAGGATTGGGTGTCGCGTCGCGAGAAGGAGGGTTTCTTTGCAAAATTGATGGTGGAATTGCGCTCTGAAGAATCCGAATTGTATCGGAATTTCTTACGGATGTCGGTCGGTCAATTCGATAATTTGCTAACAATTGGTGAAATCGCAGATAGAAACATAACAAAAGCTGTAATTGAAAACCCGTTTGGTGATATGGCATTATTTGAAGTTTAATTGAACAGCGAACAGTTGTATCAAAATTCCACTTTGAAGTCAAACTTTTCAATAAGATTTTTTTAAAATTCTCCGAATCGGATTTTGATGTATGGGAGTTTTATGTAGAAGCATATCCTAAACAACTTTTCTTCTTGCACTTTTTTGATAAGATGCACCGTTTTTAAGATATTCGCTATAACACAGTGCGTGTGAAATGGAACGAATTCATGCCAATTCACACATTGGGACATTTACACAGTCTTCACAGAAACCGAAAAATGCCTATGTCACTTGGAGCTAGGTGACTGGACACGCGTGCATTGCTTTACAGTTCTATGCGATGATATTAATAGGTAATAGAATAATGAATCCTTTGCAATTGCGATACAAAATAAACTTCTAAAACTATTTGTCTCTGGTGTGAAATGGAAATGTCTTCCAAATTAGAAGAAAACCCTTTGGCTCGCCAGAATCTTTAACGCTCTCCTGGCGCAATGTAAGTATGAAATATACAAATCAATCTAAACGAAAGTATTTTTTTAAAACAACAATACCGATTTTTCGTCCATCACATGAATGAGTATGCGTCGTCGCCTAGGTGAGAAAGACTTTAATGAGGGATTTAATACCGGACAAAAATGAATACGGGTATTTAATTCAATATCGAAATACCGGTATTGAATCTTCGAAAACCGGGATTTAATACCGGACAAAAATGACCGGTATCCCGGTTTTCGGGATACCGGGATACCGGTATTGCATTCCCTAACCGCTTAATTAAACATACCTTGAATAATTTCATAGGTTCACATATTTTTGCGTCATAATAAAAGATTCATGTGAAAGGAAAACATAATTTGTAAATAAGTCTACATGCGCCGAAATTTTCATTTGTACTTCTGCGAATCTTTAAAAAAACATTTGAGGCCATAAAAAAAATTCGCTAAGAACAACAAATAAACTACTTATATCACCTCAAAACATTTCATCAAATTTTTTTTTAAATGTTTATTGTTGCGTAAATTTGATTACACTTTTCCAATTACGGATGTAATAATTTCTCAGAAATGGGTGTAAACAACTTTTATCTGGCTGATTGTAACATAACTATTAAATCGTGACATTTTTCAACCAAATAAATCTTAAATAGGAACTTTTGCTTTCAAATGGATAAAATATTTTTATACCCGTATGGTGAAACCAAAGGGTATATTAACTTTGCCTTACCGTTTGTAACGCCAAGATCTCGTCATCGCACACAAAAATGAATTACACCAGTGTGTTTAGAATGATGAAAAAAGTTGAATTTAGCATGTCCGTCCGTCTGTCCGTCAGTCTGTCCGTCTGTGGCGCGGATTGCGGGCGCACGGATTGAGCTAGAGACTTGAAATTTTGCGCAGATCAGTTTTTCGTAAAATGCGAGGCTAAGTTCGTTAATGGGCAAAAATGGACCATTAGAACGAAAACGTTTTTTTGCGAATATCTCAAAAACGGTGCATCTTATCAAAAAAGTGCAAGAACAAGTTATTCTACATAAAACTCCCATACATCAAAATCCGATTGGAATAAATTTTAAAAAATCTTATTCGAAAGTTTGACTTCAAAGTGGAATTTTGGTACAACTGTTCGAATTTTGATACGAATATCACCATACGGGTCTCCAATGATTGCCAGATTGGCAATTATAGCTTTTGTTATGTTTTACTATTAATTCAAAAATAAAAATTTCATTAATAGGGGTATTCACAAAGGATATTAAATTTGCTGTTGTAAAATAATAATTATTGTTTGTAAACAACAACCATATGCATGCAAGGCCACCTTTTTTGCAACTTTCACATGATTTTTTTATGGTTTAACCGCTTGGTGTAAGAATATTAATATTTAAATACTAGCTTGCACACCCGTCGTTGCCGGGTTAAGTTTAAAAATGAGTTGGAGTCTGTCTTTCACACAAAAACGGCTGAACCGATTGACTTGAAATTTGGCATGAGTGTCTGTGGTAGTTCTGGTTCCAACATAGGCATACGGAAAAGTAGCGCGAGGGGTGGGTGGAGTAAGGGGAGGAGATAAAGTGATTTTGAAACTTAGTTTTTGCGCTGTTACTCTTTCGCAGGGAAACTACTGAACCGATTGGCCTGAAATTTGGCATAGACCCATTAAA
Source organism: Chrysopilus asiliformis (assembly GCA_964034945.1). Classification (NCBI taxonomy): domain Eukaryota; kingdom Metazoa; phylum Arthropoda; class Insecta; order Diptera; family Rhagionidae; genus Chrysopilus; species Chrysopilus asiliformis. The sequence goes on along the minus strand of OZ035960.1, from coordinate 90,312,414 downwards.
AAGTACCCCGAGAGGTGGGGGAGTAAGTGGAGGGGGTAAAGTGATCTCGAAACTTAGCTCTTCCTCTATGTTACCCCTTCGCGGGAAAACTACCGAGCCGATTGGTCTGAAGTTTAGATCCAACATAGACAAAAAAAAAAAATGAAAAAACTTAACCCGGCAACGACGAGTATGCAAGCTAGTTTTTATATATTAGTGTGATATGATATGATTAAATAAGCAAATAAAAGCCCAGTGAGCTTAGAAATCCGCTCATATTTGATAGTTTCAGCGAATTCATAGTTTCGAGACTACAAACTCGCAACGAAAAGTTTATTTAATTGTCGGAATTAATGATTTATGGTTTCAGTGAATTATTCTCTGGTTCGAAGGTTTAATAAAAACAAAAGAAAAGCCACAATTGCTAGCAACCAATCGTCAAATACTCTATGGTGACATAATGTTTATTAAAAAAAATTTATTCGAATAGAAAATAGGCAAAGGAGTGGTCCGATTGGATTTTAATGTATGGATGAGTTATGTAAAATTTTATTCTAAACATATTTTACCTTAATAAATTTTTCAATATGATTCACCGTTTTCCAGAAAATTGCAAAACACTGTTTCGTTTGTATTGCGGAGGGGGGAAGGAAGAGTCAAGTTTTGTGAGTTCAAGGACTTGGCCTAGCTATTGACGAGAAACGTAACTATACGAAATTTCAAGTCTCTAGCTCAATCCATTCAAAAGTTATGGTGTTCACGGACAGAAAGACAGACAGACAGACAGACAGACAAACGGACATGCTGAAATCAAAATCTTTTGTCATCCCCAACACCCTGGTGTAGTTCATTTTGGTGTCCGACGATTGATTTGATGCGTTACAAACGGTATACTAAATCTAATATACTTCTATATGATATGTCATATCGAGTATAAACAGTGTATAAAAAAATAGTGATATATAAAATAGTTATTAGAGTGATTTCTAAAAAGGCGAAAAGGAGAAAATGGAAAAACCCTTTATGAACTTGTGTGTATATTTTCAATTTCACTATAAAACCGGGTAATAGTGGGTTCACGGTTCGGGGAAAACTTTAACAATTATTATTTTTTTACGACAATAACAGCTATTGTGAATACCCCTAATGTTTATAAATTCTGATAACGAAAAATTAAAATTAAATTCAAATGTTTGAAACAGTTGCTTGATATTGAGGTGAAAAACCACATGTGGTTAAGATTATTTTCTTTTCGGTTATCAACGAGAATAATATCGCCATTTGGTTTTTAGAATTTTTTTCATGGAAGTATGATTTAGAATGCTTAATATTTTTTCAGGTGCAGTTTTTTTTAGTAAATAAATTCTACAACATGTAATTTTTTCCATTTCATTTGTAAATAGGGAAACTTTTGTTATTATACCCGTATGGTGAAACCAAAGGGTATATTAACTTTGCTTTACCGTTTGTAACGCCAAGATCCCGTCATCACACACAAAAATGAATTACACCAGTGTGTTTAGAATGATAAAAAAAATTGAATTTTGCATGTCCGTCCGTCTGTCTGTCCGTCTGTCTGTGGCGCGGATTGCGGGCGCACGGATTGAGCTACAGACTTGAAATTTTGCACAGGTCCGTTTTTCGTAAAATGCAAGGCTAAGTTCGTTAATGGGCAAAAATGGACCATTAGGGGGGGGTACCCCCCATACGAACGAAACCGATTTTTGCGAATATCTCAAAAACGGTGCATCTTATCAAAAAAGTCCAAGAACAAAAGTTTTTTAGAATATGATTCTACATAAAACTCCCATACATCAAAATCCGATTGGAATAAATTTTAAAAAATCTTATTGAAAAGTTTTACTTCAAAGAGGAATTTTCATACAAATGTTCGAATTTTGATACGAATATCACCATACGGGTCTCCAATGATTGCCAGATTGGCAATTATAGCTTTTGTTATGTTTAATCAAATAATATTGACTTTGGGGTGAAATACAATTGTGCAAATATAGACCGTCTTTACAAGGAAATGGTTTTGGACATTTTTCATACCACTTTAAAAGAGACATTTTTGTTCGCAACATTTAGTATTTTTAAATATTTTTGAAATCTATTTTTAGAATTTACACCGATTTTTTGAAGGAATGGTGGACAGGGAGAGCTCTTTCTTTGTTTATTTTCTTTCTTGATTTCTGATATAAAAACATTAATTCTCACACAATTTTCTTCATTGTCTTTTGATAGTCAATTAAAATAGTGTTCCTGAATTTTGAACTTAAAGTTGTGGCATACCGAATGCGATGAGTTTCCGCATTGCGCGATGTTTAATGACAGCCAAGTGAATTTAGACTTTTTTTCGGTTTTGAAAATATACTTAACTAACTAAACAAAAAGTCTAAATTTGCGTGGTGCTACTAGTTAAACTATTGGGCTGGAGAAAAATGTATTGGCCCTTTTTTTGACCAGCAAGAGAGTGTTGCAGAGAGCGAAACATATCGAATGTCGGCGGTACGAGGTCAGGACTATATGGTGTATGTATCAAAAATACCCAACCAAAGTCTCTCAACTTTTGGCAAGCCATCAAAACTGTGTGGGATCTAGCGTTGTCGAGTGGTGGAATGCGATACATCATCAATTTAAAACATTTTGCCTCAATTGCCTGCGCCGCATTCTTCCCTTTATCGTAGCAAAATTGCATAAAAGCCCTATCACACCTAAAATGATTTCGTCTTAAAATTGTAAAAATGTGAGAAAGTGGCGCTAAATTTAAAAATTTGATTGAACTTTTTGTTATAATTATCGAAAAAACTATTTTTGTTTTATTGTTTACAGAATATTAGTCGAATTGAGAAGAATGTTTAATTTTTTAAGCGTTTGTTAATTTTTTAATCCAAAAATTGATATCAGAGTTTGGTCTTAAAACTTAAGTGCGCGAGTTTAGAAAGGCAACCCTAAATTTTCGGCGCATTTAGTCTTAAATTCGAAATCTTTCGTCAATTTTATTTTCAATGTTGGTTTGAAGTTTATCGTGTCATTCTTTTCTAATAAGTATATTTATCTTTCTTTTACGATTAACATTTAAATTCTATTTTAAGTCCAAATCAACTTAGGTGTGATAGGGCTTTAATGTAACGGATTTTTTTTACAAATTTCACGCATTTTTGTGACTCAATAAAAAATTTTTTTTTTCTTTTGCAATGAAATTTTTATACCCGTATGGAGAAACCAAAGGGTATATTATGCGGCCCTTAGACGACCTTAGACGATTGCACAATAAATCATTTTACGTTTGACAGACGGACAGACAGACGGACGGACAGACGGACGGACGTACGGACGGACATGCAAAAATTAAATATTTTTATCATTCTAAACACACTGGTGTAATTCATTTTTGTGTGCGATGACGGGATCTTGGCGTTACAAACGGTAAGGCAAAGTTAATATACCCTTTGGTTTCACCATACGGGTATAAAAATTGAATTTTGCATGTCCGTCCGTCCGTCTGTCTGTGGCGAGGATTGCGGGCGCACGGATTGAGCTACAGACTTGAAATTTTGCGTAGATCCGTTTTTCGTAAAATGCGAGGCTAAGTTCGTTATTGGGCAAAAATGGACCATTAGGGGGGGTACCCCCCATACGAACGAAAACGGTTTTTGCGAATATCTCAAAAACGGTGTATCTTATTAAAAAAGTGCAAGAACAAAAGTTATTTAGGATATGATTCTACAAAAAACTCCCATACATCAAAATCCAATTGGAATAAATTTTAAAAAATCTTATTGGAAAGTTTGACTTCAAAGTGGAATTTTGGTACAACTGTTCGAATTTTGATACGAATATCACCATACGGGTTTTCAATAATTGCCAGATTGGCAATTATAGCTTTTGTTATGTTTTTCTTTTAGGTAACTCTAGTGGCAACCGTGTCGGCTCTGTTCCCATTACACGCTTCCTCAAAGTGAAACTGACACTCAGGTCCCACAGCCAATCACTGTATCGACCCGACAACCATCAGATGCAACTCTAGCGCTGCAGGCTTTTCATGAATCGAATATTGACCCAATGAACAACCGTCGATCACCAATTTTCCCATTAAAACAATTGTGACTTTGCGGACACATTATTGTTCCGGGTGTCGTTTTCGTCACTTCTTATGCTTCTTACAAGCGGATGTGAATTATACAAGTAGATCGAAATCTTTAGACTCGATTGGGTAAATTGCTGGATTTTCAAGCCGCAAAGAACAGACCTCATGTGCCCGTGCTTTTGACGCTATTTGGGTTGGGTTCTAAGAGGCTTGGGTTCTAAGAGGCTTGGGTTCTAAGAAGATCGCGTTTACCGGGGTCACACTGTAGTTGAGAATAAATTTAATAATCCTTTATAATATTTTTTTATACGAAAAAAATATAAATGAATTTGTACTAAATAATCTTTTAAAAACTAAGAAAAATAGCCAACTTACACCGTTTTAAAAACCATAAAATCGCCAATAAAATAAGATTTTACTCCAACAATAGAAACATTTCTTCTTATTTAATTAAGCGCATCTCTTTAAAAACTTTCACAACAATTCAAAAATTCAATTTAAATGCCACGGTTTTGTATAAGTTATAAATAAATTTTATTGAATAATACAAAAATAGTCGCAATAGCGTGAATATTTATTGGTTTAAAGGAATTTTTTGAGCGCAGTGAAAAAAAATATAATGTCTATATTAAAACAATCGTCACTCAAACAACTTTACTTCTATAATCAAAATTTACTATAATTTAAATAATACTGCATTATTAGAATACTTTCAATGCGTCTTAATCAAATTAATCTTTTATACTTGAAGTCCTTAACCACCCGCGATTCAATTTAAAACTGAAGGCATCCGAGCAGAGCATCGTAAACTTGACTGATACGAGAAAATGTTCTACATATGATGAAAATTCTGTTTGTCAACAGAACGACAACAACAAAAAAAAAGAGAAAAAAGAGAGGGAAAACAGCGTTTTGAAAACATATGTTTAGCAGAGTAAATCACATTTATGAGCTATAAAAATTATATACATACGAATTAAGCATATGTGAATTTAGTAATAGGTCAGTTCATTGCCACGATCAAACGTTATCACAGACAGAATTTCTTATGTGAGCTTTTTTTGTGACGAAATTTATGCGCGCGTAGCTTTGCGGTAGCATAAAAAGGGTCAGCGTGAAGAAATTTTAAAATCGTCGGGGCGGGGGATGAAATAGGAAAGGCCATTGTGGGTGAATTACTGATAGTAAATTTCTCAAGTGGTTTTACTGATCTTCCATTAAAAAAATACTCGAATTTTTTTCCTGACCCCTAACTAGAAAATCGCTGCCATAATTACGGAAAATTTCTCATCGCATGACAAATAAAAGCTTTGAAATTTCACAAAATTAGCCGTTGATTCAAATCAATGTCATCATAGTCGCAAATTGTCGGTTGCTGTAAATGCTTATCATCTAATGGTTACCGGAAATCTTTCTAATTTATTCTCATTCTAGTCTGGCGCATTTTTTTCGCAACAAAAATTGCAATTTAGAATTTCTTTGACGTGGTTTTTCAAGAAATTTTACTTTTACTAGGAAATTTTAAAAAAATTTTGTGTAGAACAAGAAAAAATAGAAAGAAAATTAATCGAAAGGGCTTTGTGGAAATTTTTCCGAGTTTTCGGGAGGGCTTTCATATGCAGTTTTCATGAAAGGGTTATTTTTTCAGTGGCTACATGAGTAAATCTGTTATAAAATTTCCACCTTTGTCTCAACTATAATTTTCTAGATCCTAGGAGCTGTCCACAGATTACGTCACACTTTTAGAAGAGGGTAAAGGGGGGGAGGGTCTGCGATAGTGTGACCGCGGTTCCCAACTCCATACAAAAATTGCTACAAAGCCTGACAAAGGGAAGGTCGGGGAGTGGGGGCTTAGAAAGGTTGAAAATTAGCGTGATATATTTTATGGACAGCCCCTTGAGAGTCCTTAAAATACATCGGATTCTTTAAGAAATATCCTAGAGCAAAAAAATTCGATTAATTCTTACAACTCATGCTCATCTGTTGCGGAGTTTCCGTGCTGTTTTTATTTCGCTGTTTTATTATATTTGTCTGAAATATAAATACACAAACATCGAAATATATAAACAGCTACATTAATCATTGAAAGTGGGACGCGTGCCACAAATTGCCTTCATTCTCTGTTTTAATCTGTTTTAAGCGTCTTCTTGAACAAACTTTGGATAAGACCAATTTTGTAATACTTAAAGAGAAATTAAAGAAACAGATGATAATTCAGGCGTAATATTCTGAATGAGGGGTTTTGAATTAGAAAATACTGAATTTAGAAATTCTAACATAAAACTGGTCACATTTTTAGCGATAGTATGATGGTCTAACTAAATTCCAGGGCTGTCCCAAGGCAAGGTGGCGCCCGAGCCAAAGCCTGTATTTGGCGCCCAATCACTTTTTTAAAATATCAGTTGTCATCAACACAAAACTTTCTTCTGCAATATTTAGTTTCGGAAAAAATAAGTAAAAAATATTTTTTTAAAAATATCTTTAGAACCGTTAAAGATACAAAAAACCGTTAAAAGAATAAAAGCACGAAATTTGGTTATTTTTTTGAAAATTTGTCGGAAACTATGCGCTTAAAAAAACGCATATTTTCCGAGATATTTTTAAGTAACGTTATTAAAAAAATTGTATGGAAAGTGTCCGTTATAGCTAACGGCTCTTTTCTAAAAGTTGATAGAAAATTACATGGATAATCGCAACTTAATAGACATTATTACTGATTGCAGAGTAAGACAGTCTCTAACCTTCAATTAGAATATTTTATCAGGCCAGTTATAGAACATTTTTTTCAGCGGATTAGAACAGTATGTAAACATGTCCATCAATTAAAACAACTGAAAAAATCGTACTATAACTTTTAATAAACGGCTGGATAACCAGAAACAAACTATCGAGACTTACTCGTAATTACACGACGCTTATTTTTCTTTAATTTTACAGCCATTCGGGTATTAATTTCATTTTTCGCGTAGCATAACATTGGGTAAATTTCCAAAAATTCTCGCCTAAAAGACTGTAAAATATTTCTAATGCTTTATTGCATAGAATCTAGGTATTATCATTTTAATATGGTACAGTCTGATTAAAAGTGAGAGTGAAGTTAAAATTATATTCACATGAACGAGCTAGAAAAGTATGCAAATAGAATTGTTATAACAAATTTTAGAAAACTAGGTGAAAACCCCGGACATAGCGATCAAAATTCTGGACACGTTTATAATATTAAACAAAAAAAAGCTATAATTGCCAATCTGGACCGCGAACAGTTGTACCAAAAAACTCCACTTTGAAGTCAAACTTTCCAATAAGATTTTTTAAAATTTATTCCAATCGGATTTTGATGTATGGAGGATTTATGTAGAATTATATCCTAAATAACTTTTGTTCTTGCACTTTTTTGATAAGATGGACCGTTTTTGAGATATTCGCAAAAATCGTTTTCGTTCGTATGGAGGTACCCCCCCTAATGGTCCATTTTTGCCCACTAACGAACTTAGCCTTGGATTTGATGAAAAACGAGTCTGCGTTAAATTTCAAGTCTCTAGCTCAATCTGAGGCCAGCAATCCGCGCCACAGCCGGACAGACAGACGGACGGACAGACGGACGGACAGACGGACGGATATGCAAAATTCAATTTTTTTTACCATTCTAAACACACTGGTGTGATTTATTTTTTTGTGTGATAACGGGATCTTGGCGTTACAAACGGTAAGGCAAATTTAATATACCCTTTGCTTTCACCATACGGGTATAAAAATATTATAAACTAGCTTGCATATCCGCCGTTGTCGGGTAAAAGTGTTTTGCAAAAATTTTCTTGCGGCCAAAAAACAAAAAAATAACTTAAAAACTTTTGAAAAAAATCGTTATGCCTTCAGGACCTCCCGTTCCGAATTTTAAAATTCTAACACCAGATTCGTGATCAGCGGCTCCGAAACCCCCTTATTACAATTTTTTTCGAGGAAAAATGGTAAAAAGGATTTTTGGGTTATCCTTACAGAAGCTTCCGTTGGCAATTTTATCACCAGAGTCGTGATCAGCGTCTGCAAAAACCGAAAAAAAATTGAAAAAAGGATATTTGCGTTGTCCATATAGGTGGTCAGCGACCCCAAAAACCCCTTCAGCGATTCGTGTTCAGCGACCCAAAAAACCCCTCCCCGCGAAACGATCAGGAGTGAAGTACGTTCTGGAAAGTTCATTAAATATTTTTTTCAAGAACAAAATTTTCCGAGTTTCAATCGAAATTTAGTAGTTATTCTAAAAATGGTCCATGCTAGACTTCGGGCACGAAAGTTGGCTGACGCGTTCTTATTAATTTTCCTTCCATTGTTTCAACTGAATTAATTTAAAATATGCAATCATTCACCATGAGAAATTCGGTACAATCGTTTGTTCATATAGAACTTTCATTTCAAGAAAAGCAAATATTTTTGAAATGATTAACCAATAGCTTGCATACCCGCCGTTAAGTTTTTTGTGTAAATTTTAGAATACGAAGAAAATCGGAAAGAACTTGAAAACTGTTGAGAAAAATCTTATCCTTGCAGGACTGTCAGTTATGAATTAGCCTAACACCAGATTTGTGTTCAGTGACCCTGAAAACCCCCTAATGCCAGTTGTCCCCGGAAAAAATGCGAAAAACGATATTTGCGTGATCCTTACAGAACCTTCCGTTTTTAATTTTGAGCAGGATTAATGGCGAAAATCACGGTTTAAAAACACCCACACCCCCTTTACACCCGGTTCACCCACTTAGTGGTCAAATTTCGGAAAACCCCGCCTTAGTGAGCGCCTCAGCGATGGTTGGGACATACTGTGACAGTTTCAAGTCTCTAGCTTCAGGGGTTTGGGCGGGGCGTTGATGAGTCACTCAGTCAGTCAATCAGGTTAAACGATTTAATATATATAGATTGGGGGGCTTGATCCTTTTACAGTATTTCGTATTTTCATTAAAACTCCAGGTTTGTTTAAAATTTATGAATTGATGGTATAAAATATCAGAGCACACAAGATTTGACACATTGTGGCAAAATAAGGGATGTTTAAAGTTATTAGAACAAAAGTTATAGCTAAAAGAAAAAAAAGGATCAAGTCTCCCTATTCTCCGCTACTGATATTAAAATATAATTTTTCCCGTTTAAAAATCCATTAAAAGTTGAAATCGCAATTAAAAATTGAAACAGACAATTAAATATTTTATTAAATCTGGGATTTTTTCTCATCATCATCAAGTGCGGCATTTTTTTTTTGATAAAATGATAATATGAGTTTTCGTAGTGAAAATTTTATATTAAACGCTTTTTTATACAAAATTCACAAATATGAAATCACACAGAATTTAAAAAATGCATGTTTTGACTAAAACACTGTAAAAATGTCCTTTTGTCCTTGGAGGCATTCATCACGATGAAGGATAAATTCACTGGACTAATTTCCATTGCAATCGACCCAAAGGCCATAGAGGGATAAGGGAACAAAAAGTGCCCCCAGAGATAGAAGCTTGAATTTTTTTTCGTAAGTTGCCACTATTACAACAAATAATTTCCCAAAATTTCAGTCCAAAAAAACGAGTAGTTTTGGAGAAAAAAAATAAAACATGATTTTTTTGAAAAAATTCTAGCTCCGTAACGGGTTAACCGATTTTGATGAAATTTGTCGCAATTTTTTCGTTGAAAGTCATAGTTTTAAAAAAAAATTATAGCAAAAAAATTAAGTGTGAGGAACCGTTAGGAAAAAATATTTTTTGTTTTTAAAAAATTATAACGGTAACTTAACGGTTTTGCACCACTTTTATTTTTTTCTCAAAAACTCCTTAATCCCTTACCTACAAAACAAAAAAAAATCAGGGCAATCGGAGAGGTACTTCATATTCAAAAAAAATAAAATGTGAAGGTAGTCACATTATCATATATGAAAGATGAATCAATTTGTGAACTAAATAATCCAGGAAAATTAGGATTTAACCTCTTAAAAAATCCTAGTTAACTGGATTTTTGCACAGACCTTTATTTTGACATAACAAACAACGTCCCCAAAGTCCATTCCAAAATTGCACCGGCGTCGTGCGTTATTCAAGGTCAAAGGTCCCGAAAATCAGTTTTTTACGTTTATCTCACTTTGTACGAGTTATACGTCTTTTTGAGGTTCAGATGAATTAATCACAATAAAATTCTCTACAAAAAAGGTTAAATATAATTTTCTTGTAGGACAAACAGTTTTCGAGATACAACTCGTCAAACTATGCGTCGCACAGAGAAATTGCTATTATTCAAGGTCAAAAGTCAAAAAAATCGTAAATATCTCGCTTTGTATAGCATGTACGCATTTTTTGTATTCAGATGAATTACTCCTCCGAAAATTCGCTACAAAAAAGGTTAAATAAATTTTTTTTGTAGGGCCAATAGTTTTCGAGATAGAAGTGAACTGTACATTCTTTTCCCCACCGCCATTAAGGTAGAATACAAGGCGCGTTTTTTTAGATGACTTCCTCATTAGGCCTAATCCATATTTTTCCACCTTCATTCATTTATTCTCAAAAATGTCCATCCCATTTAACAACAATGTCTTGTAGCCAGTTAGTACATTACTGCCACCAGCATCGAAAGAAATCCTGAATTCCGTTTTTTGCAACTGCACAAAAGGTTGTGGTTCCAATTGTGGATGCAGAAAAATTGGATTACCGTGCTCCATCGTTTGTAGCTTTTGTCGGGGTCAATCATGTTTAAATCCTGCTTCTTGTGATATCACTGAATCCTTTGACAATTTAAACGATGTCGATGATGAACTCGATCTTATTGGTACCTTAACATTAAATGTAAGTGAAAAACATAACAAAAGCTATAATTGCCAATCTGGCAATCATTGGAGACCCGTATGGTGATATTTGTATCAAAATTCGAACAGTTATACCAAAATTCCACTTTGAAGTCAAACTTTCCAATAAGATTTTTTAAAATTTATTCCAATCGGATTTTGATGTATGGGAGTTTTATGTAGAATCATATCCTAAATAACTTTTGTTCTTGGACTTTTTTGATAAGATGCACCGTTTTTGAGATATTCACAAAAAACGATTTCGTTCGTATGGGGGGTACCCCCCCTAATGGTCCATTTTTGCCCATTAACGAACTTGGCCTTGCATTTTACGAAAAACGGATCTGTGCAAACTTTCAAGTTTCTAGCTCAATTCGTGCGCCCGCAATCCGCGCCACAGACAGACAGACAGACAGACAGACAGACGGACAGACGGATGGACATGCTAAATTCAACTTTTTTCATCATTCTAAACACACTGGTGTAATTCATTTTTGTGTGTGATGACGGGATCCTGGCGTTACAAACGGTAAGGCAAAGTTAATATACCCTTTGGTTTCACCATACGGGTATAATGATACCTATATCGAAGATGAAGAGCAACAAGAACAAGAAGAAGAAGAAGCAGAAGGAGAATAAATGAATGAAGGTGGAAAAATATGGATTAGGCCTAATGAGGAAGTCATCTAAAAAAACGCGCCTTGCATTCTACCTTAATGGCGGTGGGGAAAAGAATGTACAGTTCACTTCTATCTCGAAAACTATTGGCCCTACAAAAAAAATTTATTTAACCTTTTTTGTAGCGAATTTTCGGAGGAGTAATTCATCTGAATACAAAAAATGCGTACATGCTATACAAAGCGAGATATTTACGATTTTTTTGACTTTTGACCTTGAATAATAGCAATTTCTCTGTGCGACGCATAGTTTGACGAGTTGTATCTCGAAAACTGTTTGTCCTACAAGAAAATTATATTTAACCTTTTTTGTAGAGAATTTTATTGTGATTAATTCATCTGAACCTCAAAAAGACGTATAACTCGTACAAAGTGAGATAAACGTAAAAAACTGATTTTCGGGACCTTTGACCTTGAATAACGCACGACGCCGGTGCAATTTTGGAATGGACTTTGGGGACGTTGTTTGTTATGTCAAAATAAAGGTCTGTGCAAAAATCCAGTTAACTAGGATTGTTTAAGAGGTTAAATCCTAATTTTCCTGGATTATTTAGTTCACAAATTGATTCATCTTTCATATATGATAATGTGACTACCTTCACATTTTATTTTTTTTGAATATGAAGTACCTCTCCGATTGCCCTGATTTTTTTTTGTTTTGTAGGTAAGGGATTAAGGAGTTTTTGAGAAAAAAATAAAAGTGGTGCAAAACCGTTAAGTTACCGTTATAATTTTTTAAAAACAAAAAATATTTTTTCCTAACGGTTCCTCACACTTAATTTTTTTGCTATAATTTTTTTTTAAAACTATGACTTTCAACGAAAAAATTGCGACAAATTTCATCAAAATCGGTTAACCCGTTACGGAGCTAGAATTTTTTCAAAAAAATCATGTTTTATTTTTTTCTCCAAAACTACTCGTTTTTTTGGACTGAAATTTTGGGAAATTATTTGTTGTAATAGTGGCAACTTACGAAAAAAATTTCAAGCTTCTATCTCTGGGGGCACTTTTTGTTCCCTTATCCCTCTATGGCCTTTGCCATGAAATCTAATTTGTCAATCCATCGAGAAAATTCAAGCGATGGCGGTGATCAACAAAGTGTAATTAATTTCATTGAATCAAAGTTGCAAAGTGCAATTCATTTGATTCGATGGTTAACACGTTAAAATACCGTGCATCAGTTTACATATAATATATCTAGGTTGATTTTATATCATGATTTTAATTGTGCTCATCCTCATGTGTGCTTTTCATTCACTTTAAAGGGACTCCAAAATTGCATGAATGTTTCCTCGTTGTCCATCATTGACAGAAATACCAAGAGATGATCACCATGAATGTGAACCTTTCATGAAGAACATATAAAGCTAGTACCGTGGAAAATTTAAATACTGTCTGGATTTGCTAAAATACAAATGGCCACAAAATTCATCTATTTGGCTGATGTGGGCTTTTAACAGAATGTTTTTTTTTTGCTTAAGAAATCGAATTATGTTGCACATACACTAAAAATCGTTATTTATTGCAGTCAGTAGTAAACACTTTTGCTATATTCAAACAATCAAAGTACTGTATAGATGCCGAAAGTGTAAAACATCATATTCATGTTATACCTTTGTATCTAATAGATACTCTTTATATATCTTTTTCTTCGGCTATGGCGTAATGATGACCTTTTGGATGCCATTTCGCGATTATTGCCATTACCAAGCACATTATCGATGTATTACTTAATTTGAATTGCATGAAAATGGAAAAAAGAACAAATTGAAAGATATTCAAATTGATGTAAATGAGAATCAATAGAACAAAAATGAAGTAAAAGTGTAAGACATCCCATTCAAATATCGAGTTTAAGGTGCATCAAATGTAAGAATATGCATAGTTTTTATTTTATTACGGTAAGGTGGAATGGGCAATGTTGACCATGGTCCTGTTTATTCGAAATTTCGGTAATAAAGAGTTCTTTTCAAAAACTTATTAGTTTCTCCAAATTTGAAGTCATTTTTAAATTTTAACGGTTCTTAGCATTTATTCCATTAAAAATATTTGTTTTCATTAAGTTATAGATTCTGACAGACAGGCGTTTGGTCAAAAATGAACCTCGATATCTAAAAATTTTCGCCTGTGGCGCAGATTTCTCAGAAATTACAGCCTCTAACGTATGTTTCTTCGCCTGCGGCCCATTGATTTCAATAAATTACAATAGTAGAATTTTTCATTCAATATTTTTGACTGCGGCGCAATTTTTGTTGTACTTACAAAACTTAAAAAGTGCATAAAACTTTTTATAATCACAAACAAAAACAAAAATCGAGTCAAACCCTCTTTTTTCTCTGGTCGGGCTTTCAAAACTTTCACTACTAATATTAAAAACAAAAGATTAATATTTCCTCACACTTCGTCGCCTCCGCTCCACAGCCGGCATAATCTGTCCCGGGTCCACTCGAACAAAATCTGTTAGTCTGTTAGTCTGTTAGTCTGTTAGTCTGTTAGTCTGTTAGTCTGTTAGTCTGTTAGTCTGTTAGTCTGTTAGTCTGTTAGTCTGTTAGTCTGTTAGTCTGTTAGTCTGTTAGTCTGTTAGTCTGTTAGTCTGTCAGTCTGTCAGTCTGTGTACAAGTGTTCTCTAAAACTAATTGATCTAAAACCATGAAATTTTACAGGCGTGTTTGGTCTTGGGATGGGACGATCCTATCAACTTTTGGTGAAAATCTTTTAACCAGAAGTAACCAAAATGGCGGCTTTTTAAACATCGTAGTTTCGTTTTTCGCGATTTATTGCGAAACTACGCGTTGTTCAGTAGTCGTTTTTCAGTAGTCTGAAGTAAAATTTTGTCCTTCACTAGAACTGCTGTTATCGAAATATACCGTTATTTCAAAAAAATCGTGCACCCTACAGAGAAACTTTTGGAGTTAAATTCACACGAAACTAAGTTAAAATGCCACTTTAATGCCTGATTTTACCAACACGATGGGCGTTTGTATTTACATAGATTTTCAACTATGAAATGGTTTGTAACATTTACATGGTTTCACAACCCCTCAACGACAGCTGCTGTGATAGAAGTATGTAACCTTCTTACTTCTGCAAAAACGGCGCGAAAATAAAAAAAATTGGTACAAAATAAAAACCAATATAGACACAAATTAAAACAAACCCGCCTTAGAGTTTTATAAATAAGAAAACCCATTTTCGTGATTTTAATGCTGATTACTTGACTCAACTTAATATTGGCTTAACTTTTACAAAAATGTCCCATACCACCCTAAAATTAAAAATGTGATGAGATCTTCTCACGCCGTCGCGTCGTAGGCTATGCTACTACCTTCTCACGTATGACTTTACCGAATTGAGTGCATTGCCGAATTGAATGCAAAGAACATAAGATTTAGGTGCACAATGTACATAAATGGCGAAGTTTATGTTTACGATCATAAAATATAAGTATATGACGTTTTAATTAAGTGGAATATGGGTGTGAGCCTCCGTAGACGCATGTTAATTGTAGGGACAAATTGATTACCAGTGGTGGGTTGAAGTGATATATTCGAATAAAGACCCAGTGCAAATTTCAGCCCACTTTTCGGGCAAAAACAATGCATGAGGGTGGAGAAAAAAATTCTCCGATAATCTAAAATAGTTAATTCAGATGCAATTTTATTGTTGCTTTTGGATTACGAATTTGTTCTCTATGATGAATGGAGAGATGGGCTGTAAAATAAAAGCATTGCATAATTCTGATAACTTTAACGATATCAATAAGTACCTACTCAATCAAAATGCTCTTTTCGCGCGTCAATTTGTTTTTTTTTGTATCGATGATCTGTAATCGAATATCTTACAAAAAACAAAACATAAGCATAAAACATCAAAACATATAGCCATCAAATCGCATCAGTTTGACGGCGACAGGCATTACTTGCAGATCTTAACGTAGTTATGGTATATTTTACAAGAAAACTCTCAACTATTGCTCTTATAGTTCACTAAAAATTTTATACTCATAGCAATTGTACAAAAGTTAAAAATCTTAATCTGTGAATAAAATCCCAAGAAGGTCAATACGATGCTCGTTCAGTTCAAAAGGTGAAAGATCCATTTGTAAGATGCATTCCAAAGGATTGGGCATTCGAAAAAAAAATTTAAATCGCTGAGATATCCGTGGATTATCTCTGACTTTATAAGCAGTAAGATTTATTAGTGGACATTCGATTTTCAATATGTATTTGATGCCAAATGGTACAAGAAACATTACCCATAAACGATGCACTTTTCTTTTCAACATTTTATAGAAAAGATTAATTGTTTATTGTTAAGAATTGATTTTAATTTTGATAGGACATTTTTATATTCAGAGTTTTTTTTTGAATATTGTAATTACCTTTAAAGGCTGTTTAAGCTTTTCTTGGAAAAATCCAGTGTTGTTCCTCTACGCGTAGACTTTAATTGTCTACACTTCAGTGTAGACAATAGCGTAGACAATAGATTTGGCGTAGACAATGTCGACTTTGGCGTAGACAATGTCGACTTTGCGTAGACAATGTAGACTTTCTCATATCTGTCAAAACAAAGTCATCAGTGAGTCATATATTCTCAAAGCCGAAATCGACTGACCTTTGAAAGGTCTAAAAAACTACTCCATATTTATTATTCTTGGCGAAAAAATGATAATTTATATTACGAAGAAGACAATGATTCTGATTATGATTGATTTATGTACAATACATATAAGCGCAAAAAATTAATTCTTGAATTAGTTTTGGTAGGTTTTTTTTAATATTTTTTATATTAGGGGTATTTGATTTACTTTATTTGATTTGAATGACTTCCGTATAGATTTCCGTCTATCTGTAAATACGATGACTCTCAACGGAATTAAGCTAAAGACTAGTGTTTTTCGAAAAAATTAAACAGATATTCTTAAATGAGCAAAGCCATCCCATACAAATGAATCAGTTTTTTAAATAAACGGTTTGTTATATAGAAAAATGTGTAAAGCAAAAAGATTTTAGAATTCAATGTGATTTCAATTGCAAAAATTAAAAACAAGCCGCTTAGATTGCATGAAAAGAATTAGAATTGCCACTAAAGTTTGCTCTGAAGTTCTCCATTACAGCATTTGGCGATTGCTTCCTGGAAATTGTGCTTTACTATGTTAAAATTGATTGAAGAAAATGAGATTTTAAAACTAAATCAGCTATCCATTATTTTATTGATTGTCTACATTGTCGACGTGTAGAGAATAGACCATTGTCTACAGTAATAGTCTATGCGTAGACAATGGTGTAGTCTACACCACGTAGACTACGCGGCACAACACTGGAAAAATCTTTAATTCTTTATACGAAAACTTGCAAAACACATAACGCATAATGCATAATGCATAACGCATAAAGCGTTAACGCATAATTTATTTATTTATTTATTTACAATATCGCTACGGAACAGATATGTCTCCAATAACTCAATAGCGTACAAAATTAAAATAGAAAAATTGAAAATTTAGATAAAATAAGCTTTATATAAATAAAATAGATTAAAAAATTTCTGCATTTAGCCAAATAATTAGTTTACGGCGAAAAGTTAAGTATGGTATGTCCAAAGAACCAAATTGAAAGTTATCATGATTTCTTGGTAGCCGTACTAGTGGGGAATGAAAATATGGATTTATCGTAGCTCGAGGCTGTGTAATAATGTGTTACACGTAACGCATAATGTGTTACACGTAACGCATAATGTGTTACACGTAACGGATAATGCGTTACACGTAATGCATAATGTGTTACACATAACGCATAAAGCGTTAACGCATAAAGCGTTAACGCATAATGTGTTACACGTAACGGATAATGCGTTACACGTAACGGATAATGCGTTACACGTAACGCATAATGCGTTACACGTAACGCATAATGCGTTACACGTAACGCATAATGTGTTACACGTAACGGATAATGCGTTACACGTAACGGACAATGCGTTACACGTAACGCATAAAGCGTTAACGCATAATGTGTTACACGTAACGGATAATGCGTTACACGTAACGGATAATGCGTTACACGTAACGCATAATGCGTTACACGTAACGCATAATGTGTTACACGTAACGGATAATGCGTTACACGTAACGCATAATGTGTTACACGTAACGCGTAATGTGTTACACGTAACGCATAATATGTTACACGTAACGCATAATGTGTTACACGTAACGCATAATACACGTAACACATAATGTGTTACACGTAACGCATAATATGTTACAAGTAATGCATAATGTGCTACACGTAACGCATAATGTGTTACACGTAACGCATAATGTGTTACACGTAGCGCATAATATGTTACAAGTAACGCATAATGTGTTACACGTAACGCATAATGTGTTACACGTAACGCGTAATGCGCATAATGCGTTACACGTAACGCATAATGCGTTACACGTAACGCATAATGTGTTACACGTAACGGATAATACGTTACACGTAACGGATAATGCGTTACACGTAACACATAATGCGTTACACGTAACGCATAATGCGTTACACGTAACGCATAATGTGTTACACGTAACGGATAATGCGTTACACGAAACGGATAATGCGTTACACGTAACGCATAATGCGTTACACGTAACGCATAATGTGTTACACGTAACGGATAATGCGTTACACGTAACGCATACCCAAGTAACCAAATAGGGCGTACAGTGGACGTCGTTTCCACAAAGTCCGACCAAGAGGGCGTGACGTTGGTGCAAATGTCGAATTGGATTCGACGTCGATTCGAAACGAATTCGAAAGTGGGGAATGACGTGATGTCCGCTTAGCGTCTACTCAAACGTCCGCAAAGGCGAAAGTTCTATTAGGACGTCAATTGGTCTTCGTTTGGGCGTCGGTAGCCATCGGAAATTAATCTTCTCTGTTGACGACATTGCATTCGCTACACATCATCAAACGGAAATACTTATGTCCCTTGTTTGCTTACATGAATTGCTGGGCGAACAAATATGGGTAGAAAGATAAACGACAGCACAAACTTACAGATGATAGCGACGAAATAATGGAAACTTGTTATATTTACTTTTCGTAAATGGGCTTTTCATCATGTTATATGCTGCCATTTCAGTTGCAACTAATTTTTTTTTGACAAAATGCTATCTAAAATGCTTTATATTGAAATGGGCCATCTAAATATTTTGTTTTCAACAAAAAATTTCTTTAATTTTACTTTTCGTCAAAATTTTTTTTCCCCTAATTCAATAAAATTTTGATGCCAATGAAATTGTGCTGCTTCAAAATTGTCTCCCATCTATTTTTTATGCGATTTCCTCCAGTGATTAGCTTAAAATAAGAAGTTTAATTTTCGAAGCGAAATCATTTGAATCAACATCAATGTGGAACATGGCGGATGAAAACATGTGCGCCCTCAAAGACGCGTCAGCTCATTTTCGCGCCCTATTAGACGTTAAGTTCTAATGGGAGGGCGTGAATACCTTCAAATACGCCTAAAAGGGCGTCTAGTGGAATTCAAGTCTGTTAGGGCGCCAAAATATTTTTTCAGAGATAATAAAAAATGTCACCTGTTTTAGTGAGACAAAAGAACTTGAGACAAAGTGAGACAAAGCACAAAATTACTCTCTTAATAAGCCCCATATCCAGGCTTCCTCTCTAATCAGAGGACAAACTTCTCGCACTTGGTTTTCTGTCTTGCTCTAATACGCCCAATAGGACGTCTACAGTAGAAATTACGCCCTATAAGGCGTCAGCTTGATTTAGATAAGGGATTGACGCCCTTATAGACCGATAATGGACGTATTGTCTGCCATGCGCCTTAAAAGTCCCACATCGCATGAAGGCGTCACACGGTCTCAATGCCTTATATAAGACGTTAAGTTCTTTTCAGGTCTTATTGGGCGATACTTCCATTAAGGTTTAATTTGAGGGCGCTCGGTCTTCTTTTCGTTCAGACGATACGCCTTATTGGAAAAAACGTCTTTGAGGAATTTTAATAGGTAGTGAAGTGGACATCTCGACCGAATATAAGGCGGCCAGACTTTAGTGCGGTCGCCGATTACCAATTGCGTTACTTGGGTAATGTGTTACACGTAACGCATAATGCGTTACACATAACGCATAAAGCGTTACACGGTACGCGTAACGCATAATGTGATACACGTAACGGATAATGCGTTACACGGTACGCATAATGCGTTACACGTAAGATAATGCGTTACACGTAACGCATAATGTGTTACACATAATGCATAATGCGTTACACATAACGCATAAAGCGTTAACGCATAATGTGTTACACGTAACGGATAATGCGTTACACGTAATGCAAAATGCGTTACACATAACGCATAATGTGATACACGTAACGGATAATGCGTTACACGGTACGCATAATGCGTTACACGTAACGCATAATGCGTTACACGTAACGCATAATGTAACGCATAATGTGTTACACGTAACGCATAATGCGTTATACATAACGCATAAAGCGTTACACATATCGGATAATGCGTTACACGTAACGGATAATGCGTTACACGTAACGCATAACACGTAACGGATAATGCGTTACACGTAACGGATAATGCGTTACACGTAACGCATAATGCATTACAAGTAACGCATAATGTGCTACACGTAACGGATAATGCGTTACACGTAACGCATAATGCGTTACACATAACGCATAAAGCGTTACACGGTACGCGTAATGCGTTACACGTTACGCATAATGTGTTACACGTAACGGATAATGCGTTACACGTAACGCATAATGTGTTACACGTAACGCATAATGCGTTACACATAACGCATAAAGCGTTACACGGTACGCGTAATGCGTTACACGTAACGCATAATGTGTTACACGTAACGGATAATGCGTTACACGTAACGGATAATGCGTTACACGTAACACGTAAAGCATAATGCGTTACACGTAATGCGTTACACGTAACGCATAATGTGTTACACGTAACGAATAATGCGTTACACGGTACGCATAATGCGTTACACGTAACGCATAATGTGTTACACGTAGCGCATAATATGTTACAAGTAACGCATAATGTGTTACACGTAACGCATAATGTGTTACACGTAACGCGTAATGCGCATAATGCGTTACACGTAACGCATAATGCGTTACACGTAACGCATAATGTGTTACACGTAACGGATAATGCGTTACACGTAACGGATAATGCGTTACACGTAACACATAATGCGTTACACGTAACGCATAATGTGTTACACGTAACGGATAATGCGTTACACGAAACGGATAATGCGTTACACGTAACGCATAATGCGTTACACGTAACGCATAATGTGTTACACGTAACGGATAATGCGTTACACGTAACGCATAATGTGTTACACGTAACGCATAATGCGTTACACATAACGCATAAAGCGTTACACGGTACGCGTAACGCATAATGTGATACACGTAACGGATAATGCGTTACACGGTACGCATAATGCGCTACACGTAAGATAATGCGTTACACGTAACGCATAATGTGTTACACGTAACGGATAATGCGTTACACGTAACGTATAATGCGTTACACATAATGCATAATGCGTTACACACAACGCATAAAGCGTTAACGCATAATGTGTTACACGTAACGGATAATGCGTTACACGTAATGCATAATGCGTTACACATAACGCATAATGTGATACACGTAACGGATAATGCGTTACACGGTACGCATAATGCGTTACACGTAACGCATAATGCGTTACACGTAACGCATAATGTAACGCATAATGTGTTACACGTAACGCATAATGCGTTATACATAACGCATAAAGCGTTACACATAACGGATAATGCGTTACACGTAACGGATAATGCGTTACACGTAACGCATAACACGTAACGCATAATGTGTTACACGTAACGGATAATGCGTTACACGTAACGCATAATGCGTTACACGTAACGCATAATGTGCTACACGTAACGGATAATGCGTTACACGTAACGCATAATGTGTTACACGTAACGCATAATGCGTTACACATAACGCATAAAGCGTTACACGGTACGCGTAATGCGTTACACGTAACGCATAATGTGTTACACGTAACGGATAATGCGTTACACGTAACGGATAATGCGTTACACGTAACGGATAATGCGTTACACGTAATGCGTTACACGTAACGCATAATGTGTTACACGTAACGGATAATGCGTTACACGGTACGCATAATGCGTTACACGTAACGCATAATGTGTTACACGTAGCGCATAATATGTTACAAGTAACGCATAATGTGTTACACGTAACGCATAATGTGTTACACGTAACGCGTAATGCGCATAATGCGTTACACGTAACGCATAATGCGTTACACGTAACGCATAATGTGTTACACGTAACGGATAATGCGTTACACGTAACGCATAATGTGTTACACGTAACGCATAATGCGTTACACATAACGCATAAAGCGTTACACGGTACGCGTAACGCATAATGTGATACACGTAACGGATAATGCGTTACACGGTACGCATAATGCGTTACACGTAAGATAATGAGTTACACGTAACGCATAATGTGTTACACGTAACGGATAATGCGTTACACGTAACGTATAATGCGTTACACATAACGCATAAAGCGTTAACGCATAATGTGTTACACGTAACGGATAATGCGTTACACGTAATGCATAATGCGTCACACATA
Organism: Chrysopilus asiliformis; assembly: GCA_964034945.1. Classification (NCBI taxonomy): domain Eukaryota; kingdom Metazoa; phylum Arthropoda; class Insecta; order Diptera; family Rhagionidae; genus Chrysopilus; species Chrysopilus asiliformis. Next base: position 90,290,119 of record OZ035960.1, on the reverse strand, counting down.
ACGCATAATGTGATACACGTAACGGATAATGCGTTACACGGTACGCATAATGCGTTACACGTAACGCATAATGTAACGCATAATGTGTTACACGTAACGCATAATGCGTTAAACATAACGCATAAAGCGTTACACATAACGGATAATGCGTTACACGTAACGGATAATGCGTTACACGTAACGCATAACACGTAACGCATAATGTGTTACACGTAACGGATAATGCGTTACACGTAACGGATAATGCGTTACACGTAACACGTAACGCATAATGCGTTACACGTAACGCATAATGTGTTACACGTAACGGATAATGTGTTACACGTAACGGATAATGCGTTACACGTAATGCGTTACACGTAACGCATAATGTGTTACACGTAACGGATTATGCGTTACACGTAACGGATAATGAGTTACACGTAACGCATAATGCGTTACACGTAACGCATAATGTGTTACACGAAACGGATAATGCGTTACACGTAACGCATAATGTGTTACACGTAACGCATAATGTGTTACACGTAACGGATAATGCGTTACACGTAACGGATAATGCGTTACACGTAACGGATAATGCGTTACACATAATGCGTTACACATAACGCATAAAGCGTTAACGCATAATGTGTTACACGTAACGCATAATACGTTACACATAACGCATAAAGCGTTACACATAACGCATAATGCGTTACACGTAACGCATAATGTGATACACGTAACGGATAATGCGTTACACGTAACGCATAATGCGTTACACGTAACGCATAATGTCTTACACGTAACGGATAATGCGTTACACGGTACGCATAATGCGTTACACGTAACGCATAATGTGATACACGTAACGGAAAATGCGTTACACGTAACGCATAATGCGTTACACGTAACGCATGATGAGTTACACGTAACGCATGATGTGTTACACGTAACGGATAATGCGTTACACGTAACGCATAATGTGTTACACGTAACGGATAATGCGTTACACGTAACGGATAATGCGTTACACGTAACGCATAATGTGTTACACGTAACGCATAATGTGTTACACGTAACGGATAATGCGTTACACGTAACGGATAATGCGTTACACGTAACGGATAATGCGTTACACATAATGCGTTACACATAACGCATAAAGCGTTAACGCATAATGTGTTACACGTAACGCATAATACGTTACACATAACGCATAAAGCGTTACACATAACGCATAATGCGTTACACGTAACGCATAATGTGATACACGTAACGGATAATGCGTTACACGTAACGCATAATGCGTTACACGTAACGCATAATGTCTTACACGTAACGGATAATGCGTTACACGGTACGCATAATGCGTTACACGTAACGCATAATGTGATACACGTAATGGAAAATGCGTTACACGTAACGCATAATGCGTTACACGTAACGCATGATGAGTTACACGTAACGCATGATGTGTTACACGTAACGGATAATGCGTTACACGTAACGCATAATGTGTTACACGTAACGGATAATGCGTTACACGTAACGGATAATGCGTTACACGTAATGCATAATGTGTTACACGTAACGCATAATGCGTTACACATAACGCATAAAGCGTTACACGGTACGCGTAATGCGTTACACGTTACGCATAATGTGTTACACGTAACGGATAATGCGTTACACGTAACGCATAATGTGTTACACGTAACGCATAATGCGTTACACATAACGCATAAAGCGTTACACGGTACGCGTAATGCGTTACACGTAACGGATAATGCGTTACACGTAATGCGTTACACGTAACGCATAATGTGTTACACGTAACGGATTATGCGTTACACGTAACGGATAATGAGTTACACATAACGCATAAAGCGTTACACGTAACGCATAATGTGATACACGTAACGGATAATGCGTTACACGTAACGGATAATGCGTTACACGTAACGGATAATGCGTTACACATAATGCGTTACACATAACGCATAAAGCGTTAACGCATAATGTGTTACACGTAACGCATAATACGTTACACATAACGCATAAAGCGTTACACATAACGCATAATGCGTTACACGTAACGCATAATGTGATACACGTAACGGATAATGCGTTACACGTAACGCATAATGCGTTACACGTAACGCATAATGTCTTACACGTAACGGATAATGCGTTACACGGTACGCATAATGCGTTACACGTAACGCATAATGTGATACACGTAACGGAAAATGCGTTACACGTAACGCATAATGCGTTACACGTAACGCATGATGAGTTACACGTAACGCATGATGTGTTACACGTAACGGATAATGCGTTACACGTAACGCATAATGTGTTACACGTAACGGATAATGCGTTACACGTAACGGATAATGCGTTACACGTAACGGATAATGCGTTACACGTAACGCATAATGTGTTACACGTAACGCATAATGCGTTACACATAACGCATAAAGCGTTACACGTAACGCATAATGTGATACACGTAACGGATAATGCGTTACACATAACGCATAATGTGTTACACGTAACGCATAATGTGTTACACGTAACGGATAATGCGTTACACGTAACGCATAATGTGTTACACGTAACGCATAATGCGTTACACATAACGCATAAAGCGTTACACATAACGCATAAAGCGTTACACGGTACTCGTAACGCATAATGTGATACACGTAACGGATAATGCGTTACACGCAATGCATAATGTGTTACACGTAACGCATAATGCGTTACACATAACGCATAAAGCGTTACACGGTACGCGTAATGCGTTACACGTTACGCATAATGTGTTACACGTAACGGATAATGCGTTACACGTAACGCATAATGTGTTACACGTAACGCATAATGCGTTACACATAACGCATAATGTGTTACACGTAACGCATAATGCGTTACACATAACGCATAAAGCGTTACACGGTACGCGTAATGCGTTACACGTAACGCATAATGTGTTACACGTAACGGATAATGCTTTACACGTAACGGATAATGCGTTACACGTAACACGTAACGCATAATGCGTTACACGTAACGCATAATGTGTTACACGTAACGCATAATGTGTTACACGTAACGGATAATGCGTTACACGTAACGGATAATGCGTTACACGTAACGGATAATGCGTTACACATAATGCGTTACACATAACGCATAAAGCGTTAACGCATAATGCGTTACACGTAACGCATAATTACACATAACGCATAAAGCGTTACACATAACGCATAATGCGTTACACGTAACGGATAATGCGTTACACGTAACGCATAATGCGTCACACGTAACGCATAATGTGATACACGTAACGGATAATGCGTTACACGTAACGCATAATGCGTTACACGTAACGCATAATGCGTTACACGTAACGCATAATGCGTTACACGTAACGCATAATGTGTTACACGTAACGCATAATGCGTTACACATAACGCATAAAGCGTTACACGTAACGCATAATGTGATACACGTAACGGATAATGCGTTACACATAACGCATAATGTGTTACACGTAACGCATAATGTGTTACACGTAACGGATAATGCGTTACACGTAACGCATAATGTGTTACACGTAACGCATAATGCGTTACACATAACGCATAAAGCGTTACACGGTACTCGTAACGCATAATGTGATACACGTAACGGATAATGCGTTACACGGTACGCATAATGCGTTACACGTAAGATAATGCGTTACACGTAACGCATAATGTGTTACACGTAACGGATAATGCGTTACACGTAACGTATAATGCGTTACACATAATGCATAATGCGTTACACATAACGCATAAAGCGTTAACGCATAATGTGTTACACGTAACGGATAATGCGTTACACGTAATGCATAATGCGTCACACATAACGCATAATGTGATACACGTAACGGATAATGCGTTACACGGTACGCATAATGCGTTACACGTAACGCATAATGTAACGCATAATGTGTTACACGTAACGCATAATGCGTTATACATAACGCATAAAGCGTTACACATAACGGATAATGCGTTACACGTAACGGATAATGCGTTACACGTAACGCATAATACGTAACGCATAATGTGTTACACGTAACGGATAATGCGTTACACGTAACGGATAATGCGTTACACGTAACGCATAATGCGTTACACGTAACGCATAATGTGCTACACGTAACGGATAATGCGTTACACGTAACGCATAATGTGTTACACGTAACGCATAATGCGTTACACATAACGCATAAAGCGTTACACGGTACGCGTAATGCGTTACACGTTACGCATAATGTGTTACACGTAACGGATAATGCGTTACACGTAACGCATAATGTGTTACACGTAACGCATAATGCGTTACACATAACGCATAAAGCGTTACACGGTACGCGTAATGCGTTACACGTAACGCATAATGTGTTACACGTAACGGATAATGCGTTACACGTAACGGATAATGCGTTACACGTAACACGTAACGCATAATGCGTTACACGTAACGCATAATGTGTTACACGTAACGGATAATGTGTTACACGTAACGGATAATGCGTTACACGTAATGCGTTACACGTAACGCATAATGTGTTACACGTAACGGATAAAGCGTTACACGTAACGGATAATGCGTTACACGTAACGCATAATGCGTTACACGTAACGCATAATGTCTTACACGTAACGGATAATGCGTTACACGGTACGCATAATGCGTTACACGGTACGCATAATGCGTTACACGTAACGCATAATGTGATACACGTAACGGAAAATGCGTTACACGTAACGCATGATGTGTTACACGTAACGGAACTTGCGTTACACGTAACGCATAATGTGTTACACGTAACGGATAATGCGTTACACGTAACGGATAATGCGTTACACGTAACGGATAATGCGTTACACGTAACGCATAATGCGTTACACGTAACGCATAAACACGTAACGCATAATTACACATAACGCATAAAGCGTTACACATAACGCATAATGCGTTACACGTAACGGATAATGCGTTACACGTAACGCATAATGCGTCACACGTAACGCATAATGTGATACACGTAACGGATAATGCGTTACACGTAACGCATAATGCGTTACACGTAACGCATAATGCGTTACACGTAACGCATAATGTGTTACACGTAACGCATAATGCGTTACACATAACGCATAAAGCGTTACACGTAACGCATAATGTGATACACATAACGGATAATGCGTTACACATAACGCATAATGTGTTACACGTAACGCATAATGTGTTACACGTAACGCATAATGTGTTACACATAACGCATAATGTGTTACACGTAACGCCTAATGTGTTTACACGTAACGCATAATGTGTTACAAGTAACGCATAATGTGTAACGCATAATAACGCATTATGCGTTACGTGTAACACATTATGCGTTACTTGTAACACATTATGCGTTATGTGTGACGCATTATGCGTTTATTTATGTGTTATGTGTTCAAATAATTTAACATTAATCAGTTGTCAAAAATGAGGCTAGCAGTGTTTGTAAAATTAGGATTAAAAATGAACGTTACGAGTAACTCTCAGCCAATAAAATCATTTCTTGGAAAACTGTAAAAAAGATTTTTTTTTGTTTCAGGGGAACTCGTCCGAATTGTTGACATATACAGATGATGCTGAATCAGTGATTATAAATGAAATCTGATGTGAGTTTAAAAGAAGAAATTATAGAAAAAACAATAAGTGAACCGGAACTTTTAATACCAAACCAACAGAAAAGACATCAAGAACTAACAACTGATTCATTTGCGCCAGTATGCGACAATTTAAAACTTCTTGTTCCTGAAGATGATCGCCACGATATATTCGGAAAAAATAATCACCATAAAATTAAGAGCTCTAGAGAAACGTAAACGTCTTATGACCAAAAAAATTGTCAATGTCGTGTTATTTGAAGTAGGAATTGCCAATATAAGTATTTAATCTATTCATAACACTTATGGAAATTCTCGAGTCAGTAATTTTAAATCTAAGGCGCTCCTCAATAATTGCTAGAGTGCCACGGAAATTTCCATTTCAAATACGAGTGCGTTTTCTTATATAACTAACTAAAATGTATTTTATTATTTGAATAAGTATTGAACTATGAACCGTAAAAATGTGTGCCTGTGGCGCATTTTCGTTTACAAATCTTAGGTCAAACTGCATCCTGACCAAAATTTTTTCGCACTTTTCAAGGTATTTGAAGATTAAAAGCGCAACTATATAAACCTCGACGTTAATAACTAGCCACTATAAAAGCTGTAACTAAATCAAGGCATTTTCCAATTTCTTTTTAAGATTTTTTAATATTAATAACTATTCAAAAATCTTTTTTATCTGTCTGTGAACACCATGACTTTCGAAAAAATTAAGGTAAAATGTAGGATTTTACATAATTCATGCATCCATCAAAATCCAATCGGACCACTGGTACCAAGTATTGTGGGTACTTTTCCAACTTATATGGGTAAACGAAATCAATTTATAAATACAACAAATGGAAATAATCGGAAAATTGATATTGATAACGGTATATTTGATTTCTTAATGAGATCAATATCCCTGGTGAGATTTTTAGCTTTTAAAAAACTTCAAAACCGTATGGTGCCATCGGTGTTATTTTTTCTAAATATCTGTAAAATATGAATAAAAAAATATGTTGTTCTTTTCAAATTATTTTATATAAATTTAAAAAAAAAAATAAATATATTACAGAAGTCGTTGTATAAACAATAAAATGGCATTAGTCCACTATCGTTGTACAAAAAATCGAGATAAATTCAAAAGTCGATCTTACTAGTAGTGAAAAAGAGGCGGCGTCATTACGTTGTAAAATAATGTAAAGTCGTTTATCCTTAAAATTCTATCTAAATAAAAACACACATTTACAAAAATACAAAAGTCCTAGTGATGGTAGTAGTGGGCAGCGGGTGCAGCATAGGCGGATGCAGCATAGGCGGGTGCAGCATAGGCGGGTGCGGCATAGGCGGGTGCGGCATAGGCAAGGGGACCGGCTACTTTGGCAACGGCAGGGGCATATGCGACTTTGGCTACTGGGGCAGCAACGACGGCCTTGTGCACCAATGGTTCCTTGTGGACGACGGCATTGAATCCGTTGTGTGGGTCAGCGGTGTAATCGACTGTGCGTTTTGTGCCATCGGGATCAACGAGGGAGTAGCTTCCTTGGACAACATCTCCGTTACGGGTTTCATGCTGGCTCTTTGAGTCTCCGGTCAAACCGTCTTGGATGTCGTAAGCGAAGGAGTATTGTGGGTTGGGATCGTAGTCATCATGAGCAACATGAGCTGTGGAAATTAATTAAAAAAATTAAAATTGATTTTCTTGTCGAAATATAGCGTGATTCAGAAAATAATAGAAGAGGGGTTGGTAATTCAGAGATTTTGATCCATGAAAAGGTTATTTGCGAAAAATGACATCCATTATTCAAAATAGGAATTAAATCCATTGAGTAATTGACAAGCTAGCAGGCGAGGGGAAACGAGGGAAGGGATAAATATATTTACCTGGAGCATAAGCGACTGGAGCAGCAACTTTGGCAATAGCTGGGGCAGCGTAGGCAACATGAGCTGGCGCGGCTGCGTAGTGCGCTGGAGCTGCGTAGTGCGCAGGGGCTGCGTAGTGAGCAGCTGGTGCTGCGTAAGCTACGTGAGCGGGGCCAGCAGCATAATGAGCTGCTGGAGCTGCGTAAGCAACATGGGCACCTGGGAGGACTCCGGCCCTAGCGACAGCGATCAACGCGCAGAATGTAATGAACTGAAATTGGGAAAATGGAAATTGTTTTAAATTTTTCGTGAACAATTTTTTACATTTAACATAATATTGGTAAATGATTTTCGAAAATTCCAATTATGTCCATTTGAAAAAAATGTGCATATTTAGTGGATATTACTTTTTGCAGAACTCGCAGGAGGTTGAGTGCCAGATTTTTTATTAACAATGGTTTTAAACAAATAAAAAAAGCCTTTCCAAAGTTTAATTAGGATTATAAAAAAATTAAATAATTTATTCAGATCTACCAATTTTTGATATTTTTTAAATAATGGGAGCCAAATATTGGTCCTTTTTATACGGTTTTTCAATGAGGAAAGTATGATAGCAAGTTTTTCTTTAAGAAAAAGAAAATCTAAAAAAAATCTGATGCGAAAATTTGAAATTAGTTTTGTGTTGATTGCACAGAGATTTTAATTGAGCTAATATTATTATTAGCAAAAATGTCGATTTACCAACGATTTTTTTCCGAAAAATGCTGTGCTCTTTTGAAGATCTGATTAAAATTCTTTGAGTGGTTCAAAAGATAGCAGGCGAGGGGTATCAGAAAAGCGATAATTCGAGAACACAACGTTCAAAAGAATGCTTTTGTGTATTATTTTCAACTTTGTCTATATTGTGTATTCTGTGCAGTTTTACATGCTGCCGAACACTAAAATAAGGATCTGTTAAGGACATATGGTTCTGATTTTTTTTTTCTATTTATTGAAGCAAATTTTTTAATGGAATAGGAATTGGGGGTTTGCAGGCCCTTTTCAAGGGTCAACGGCCAAATTATTTAAGTTAATTTGTGTAGTCAATTATGTAGAAATTCGAAATTTTAAGAAGATATTCTTTTGGTCTTTCGAGCGCTTAAGAGAAAACCTTAAAGAACACCTAAAAAAAATAGGAAGATAAATAATATTTAGTTAGGTATAAAATATTGATTGACATGATGTAAAATTAGCTTCTTGCTCTGCAGCCATAAGAGCTTTTATTCTGTTTGGCATGCGAATACAGTTCATTTTAGCTTGCTTTGATATTCGAATTACGGTCTTATGGAATGCGAAGTTTTTTTTTGATTTTAAATATTCATATTTGAAGAATAAATATGTAAATTCATTTTTCTAGTAAATTATGTAGAATTGTTTCGAAAAACCACAGGAAATGATTTTTTTTTGTATTGTAATAGAAATAGTAGTTTTTAATAGGTTTTTAATAAAAACTTTTTCCTGTTTTTCGCTTTGTTAAAGCGTGTTGAAATACACTCAACTCTGTTTAAACACGGTCTGTTTTTAACGATTTTTCGCAGAAAATATCTACCCCCATTTTGCTAAACCCAACATAAAAATAGTGAGTGCAGTAAAACGGATGTTTCGTGTTATCCAAAATCCGCATAAGATGAAGGAAGAGCTTTTCTTAAGTGGAAAATTGTAACAAAGCAGGCCTTGTAAAAAGAGAGTTGAGATATGTTGTATTTTTCCCGGAAAAATTCTCGATTAAAAGAAAATTATATAATTTTTGGCAACATTCACTTTTTTATTGTAAGTTTTCCTGGAATTATCAATTTTTGGAATTGATAATACCAGGAAATTTTCTGGCTGTAGGACTTTTGTAAGGTTTTAATGTCAATTTAAAAATAACCGTGTGTTCAGTTAATTTTTAGGAAATGTAAGAATTTTAAATTCAAATGCGTTAAATTTGAATTAAATTAAGCGACAATAAATTAATTGGGTTTAATATTTTAAAGTTTAATTCGATAGTACCAAATTTTTAAAAATTTAATTCTGAGAAAAAGATTTTAGGATGTCTAAAAAAAGTAATTTTGCGTTTTTTTTCGCGTTGTGTAAAAAAGTAATTTAAAAAATATGAGATTTTCAAGGATATGAAGTTATTAGCTTTAAAAAAAAGATCTTTAGATCAAAATGATCTCAAAATGGAAGAGTAATTTAAAAAAATATGTCAGATTTTTCAAGGAGTTGAATTTAATAGCTTTAAAAAATTATCTTTTTTATTTTGTTTTTTCCTATCTTTAGAACAAAATGATCTCAAAATGGAAGAGTAATTTAAAAAATATCAGATTATCGATTTGAAGTTAATAGCTTTAAAAAATGATCTTTAGAACAAAATGATCTCAATTTCTGACAAAAATCACTGAATTTCAAATGTTAATTATCATACTATTCTCAATTTAATTGAGAAAAAATTATTTGAAACAAACGTAAATTCCGACAAACACTTCATTTTTTTTAACAAATTTAATGGGGCCTGTAAAAATTGGATCAATCCTGTGAAAAATCCTTGAATCCCTTCTCAAAACAAGATGATGCTCTTAATTTCAATCGCAGGAGTATCCAATTTTCACAGGTATCACTAAACCACTGAAGTTGTTGTTAATTTCTGCGACTATTCAACAACTAACACAACACTAAATCGCATGAAAAATTTCCCACGGTTCTAGAATGTAGTGTAATTTTGTTTTTCCTCGTGTCTTTTTTTCCATTGTTAGTAATAATGAAAACTTTTCGGAAAATCGTGAAAATTTTACAACTGAGAATCACTTGAGCCACACACCTTGAATGCCATTTTTTTGTATTTCCTTTTTTGTGTCTTAAGACGACGACTATTTCGTAATATGATCCGTTGAGTAAAGAATAATCCAACGACTGTGCTTGAATCTTGGACTGGCGGTGACTTTTATACCTGAGATCTCAGCCTATTCGATTTTTCGTTCAATTTTTGCCATTTTGTTCAATTTACTCCAATGGCTAAGAAGGTAGCCCCCAAATGGTAAGCAGTATAGATACATTTTACATACAGCGTTGTCTTGGGGGGTATTATCAACTATGAAAAGTCTTAACAAGTCACTTACTCAGTTGCATGCACAATTCCGTATATTTACCGCACTATCCCTCTGCAGTGAATTGTGTCGGTTTAAAGTGATCTTACCTATAGTAAAATCTGGCTGACTTTAACCTACCACCCACCACCCCCTTTGCGATAAATGTTTTTTCGATTACCTTGTTGTAACATTCATTACCTGCATTAAACTTTGGTTATTTTACCAGGCGCGTCGTCACTGTTTCTGTAACTGTTTGGCGATCTTTTTCCACTGCTGAGGGACAGGAGGTCTTGATGTTTGCAATACCTGCAAGTATACCTGGATGGATCAGAAGATCAGTGATCGCCGTGGATCCGTGAATCGTGGCGGTGGCGTGGAGCAATGGAAGAATGGCACCAACAAAGCATTTCTTCTATGCTGGATTTTTTTCTTTTTCGTTTTAAAGTTAATGTTTTTTTTTTGTTGTGGGATAAAATTCATATAGTATTAGTAATTTTAAGCGCCAAACAGGGCTCCCATAGAACTGATGCAATTCACTTATTGGGGTTTGTAATGGCTTCAAATTGTTATGAAGTTTAGTCAGTCAGTTGGGCATTGGTTTAATATCATTTATTATTGTATAAAAGATACTCAATTCGATATGTTCCGAGTTAGATAAATCTTTAGATACAAATATAAAACGTTGTAACAACAATTGTTACTTCTTTGCATATTGTTCTTTGATTATTTTTTTTTTCTTCATCTCCATGATGACGTTTATAATTTATTCGGTAAGATTTAGTTCAAAAAATGGTTTGAGGCGAAAAATTTAATGAAATTTTGAATGTCAGTTAGATTTAATACCTCAATCTTAACCAATCTCAAATTGGGTTTAATTGAAGTTATGAAAAATGCACTTAATTTTTTTTCCAAATAACTCTCAAAGACGTTTATTAAATAATTTTTCTGTCTGTTAAATTTATTGGATGGTGTCTGTCGATTGCTCTGAAAAAGTTTTTGATTAATATCGCGCAGTTAAGGTCAGAGTTTATGCATATTTTTTTTAACATCATTGGTTGGATTAAAACTATTGTTAAATTTTATTATTTTAATAAAATGTTGAGGTTATTGTCTGAATTTTATAATTAAGTTATTGAATTTATGGAATTATTTTTATTTTGGAAATTTTAAACTGATCTGAATGCAATCCAGTCAATAAAGTTATTTTCTTCAGTTCTAGTTTTGTCTCGTTTAAAAATCTTGTTTTCTTACATGTGAGTCACTTACGGAAAATGACTTGTTTTCCGTTAAAATATTCTAGTAATTGATTTCCTTTTGTGGAATTGAATAAATATTGTAAATTAAAATTAAATTACTAGATATAATAACATACTTATTTAGTTTTTTTTTTTTAAATTTAGAACACTAAGTTATTAAACTGTTTTAAAGCATAAATCAACTTACAATTTTCTTGAAATATTTATTAAAATTTAAAAAAAACTATTATACCCAATTAGCCCCATGCGTGTTTTTTATTTTTTTGAACCCATCCGCCAAGATTTTTGTTTTAAGATTTTTGTGCGTGTTTTTTATTTTTTTGAACATATCCGCCAAGATTTTTGTTTTAACTCTAAGCCCTGCTAGTAAAGGTAAACTTTAGTAAAGGCAAGGTGCAGAGATCAAATAAAAGTTGTCCTAATAAACTTTCAGAGTTCGTTGTCCTAACCGAGTAAATCGAAACATTTTTAAGGAGGTCGTGATGCGAGCTACAACTTTTTAAAAGCTTTTACTTAGCTTGCCTTCGTATCTGTTTGTCTATGTGTCTGTCTATTTATCTGTCAGGGTCAAATTTTGCAATCTAATTTTGACCCACTTCTAATCATTCGATTGACTTGAAATTTTTCAAACATACGTCCGATGATAATACCATATTTTCCCTACTTTGTCCCTGCAAGGATAAGAGAGGGGCCTGTATGGATAACGATATTATCTTTTTCCTCAAATTTTCACAGAAAAAATCTCATCTAAGAGTTTTTGGGGTCACTGAAGTCGATTCAAATAGGATAACTGAAGGTCCTGTACAGATAACGTGATTATCTCTTCCATAAATTTACCGGAAAATATCTCATCTGGTGGTTTTGAGGTCGCTAAGTCTGATTCTGGAGTCAAAAAGTCCGTTAGGTTAACCGAAGCTCCTGTGAGGATAACGTGATTATACTTTTCCCAAAATTTTCTCGAAAAATCTCATCTTTTTGAGCTTGCTGAGTCCGAGTCCGACGTTAAGAAGTCTGTAAGGATAACAGAGGGTCCGGTAAAGATAACGTGATTATTATTTTCCTAAGATTTTCCGGAAAAAATCTCGTCTGGGGATTTTTGGGGTCGCTGAATCCGATTTTGGCATTCAGAAGTCTGTAAGGATAACGAAAGGTCCTGTTAGGATAATGTGATTATTCTTTTCATTTTTAATTTTTAGTCATACGAAATGACTAAAAAGGACAAAAGAAAATAAAAAATAAAAAATAAAAAAAAAGTTTTTTCAAAAACAGCTTTTATTTAAAAAGATATTACTAAAAAGAAAAAAAAAATTATTTTGAGCGCTGTGTAAATAATAGCGAGATATATGCATAAAAAATAAAATAAATATTTATCTCGCTTTCATTTCTGATAAACAGCGCCCAAAAAATTATTTTTTTCTTTTTTGTGCATTTTTTTTAAATTAAAGTTTTTTTTTATTTTTTTTTTTAATTTATTTTGTGAAATCTTTTTGGGCGCTGAAAATACACTTGCACCTTCGGCTTCGGCAAAACCTTCGGCTCAATGTTAGCCGAAAGTGTGATTTTTGGCCGAAGATAGCTGAATACGACTAATTGGTCGGACTCTAGATGTTGTCTTTATAACTTTTTCGATACGATGTACCGTTTTCGAGAAAATCGCAAAAAACTGAACCCTTTGTATGGGGGAGGGGGAAGGAATGGACAGTTAATGAACTCAACCTCCCATTTTACGAAAAAAAAATCTGTTCTAAATTTTAAATCGTAGCTTAATCCGTTTTCAAGTAATCGAATTTTTCATGTCCGTCCGCCTGTGGCGCGGATTGCGGGCGCACGGATTGAGCTAGAGATTTGAAATTTTACGCAGATTCGTTTTTTACTTCGTTAATGGGCAAAAATGGACCATTAGGGGGGTACCCCCATACGAAACGAAAAGGTTGTTTGCGAATATCTCAAAAACGGCATCTTATCAAAAAAGTGCAGGAACAAAAGTTATTTGGGATATGATTCTACATAAAACTCCCATACATCAAAATCCGATTGGAATAAATTTTAAAAAATCTTATTGAAAAGTTTGACTTTGAAGTGGAATTTTGATACAATTGTTCGAATTTTGATACGAATATCACCATACGGGTTTTCAATAATTGCCTGATTGGCAATTATATGTTTCTACTTAAATCTACTTAGGTGTATGCCGAAATACTAGTTTAAGGATATTTTAAAAACTCAAATTGTCACTTCGTCATCATTCAATATGCTTGCCACCGCGATGCGCACCTGCACTAAGCATAGTGGCAGAACTCGTTTTTTTGTCCGACCATTAGTTATATGCGTTACAAATGACAGATCAGGACTATTATACTCAATTTATGGTTTCAGCATATAGGGTATAAAAATTGAAACTTTCAAGACTTTTTATCAGTAACATATTTTACGCATAATGACTTGCTGGTATGCATGCAATGAGCAAAAAAAAAACTACTTATTGTCTACATTAAATAAATTTTGTGTAAGAACACGCAAATTTACAACGATTCGGTGCACCACTTCATGGGTGCCCTGATCTTACCCTTCTTTTTAGTGTTTTTTTAACCTTCTCGAACTGAAATGCAACAATTTAAGTCAAAGTCAGAAAATTGACGAAATTATAAAAATATTTCCCTTCAATTATTTTTCTTAATTGCACATGTAGTGTGAAATGCAATTAAATAAGAAAAATGAGGTCATCTATATGCATTTTGCACTGATGCAACACGTCAATTACGTGTATTGCAAGAAATTGTTATAATAAAATTTTATTTCGGTTGCTCGAAAAATGGGCGTAGAAATTTGACCGTTTTATTGAAAATTATGTTCTTACGTAAGTCAATAAATACCAAAGAAAGGTGGTGTAAAAATCGGATCGAAAGTGAAAAAATGACATGCAATTTTAACCATAATTTTGAGCCATTAACACAGTATACAGGGTCTTATTGGAAAGTTCCAGGGGCAGCAGATTTGGAATGGTTTTAATCCCTACCAAATTGAAATTTCGAAAAGACGAACTGAGCAAGAAAAAAACCTTCGCAAAGATATTGGATTTTTTTTCTAGAACACAAAACAGACAAAAATTAAGAAAACAAGAATGGACCACATGTGAAATTAAAAAGAAAATATCTGACGTGAACAGCACATGATTTTCTTATACAAAATTTACGTTACTGCGAAATTAAAGCTAAAACTCAACAAATAGAATGTTAGTTAATATAAAAATATGAATTTCTTGATTTCACAAAATCTGAAATATCTCGATACCGGTACAAGATATCTATTTCTCGAAGTGGGGGAATCGAGCTACCGAAAAACCGTTAGTTTTCGAGATATCTAGTTGCAAAAAACTGATTTTTTTTGAAATAATGATATATCTCGGTAACAGTTCGAGATACGGAGTTCTAGTAAAAGACAATAGGCTAGAAAATTTTTGTTTTGGAGAAAATTGTGAAAAATGAAATTATGATTTTGAAAAAGCCGTGATTTTGGTTACTTCCTGTTAACGGATTTTCACCAAAACTTTGATCGTCGCATTTCAGAGCCAAACATCCCTATAAATTTTCATGGCTCTAGCTCTAGTAGTTTTTTGGAAATCTTGTATACCAACTAAGATGCTGACAGACAGAAAGACATTTTTGTAATAATGCTCCAATCGACTTAGGAGTGCTCGGAAAATGTCTTTTAGGCAAAATTAAGGGATAGGAATTTTTCATGAATAGAATGGCACTTTTCATGAATACTTCGTACACTAATGCCCGGTATTTCAGTGAAAGTTTAAACTCCGTTTAACAGGCGATAAAGTTTAAACTGCCGTTTAACACGAAATTGTGTTTTTCAATGACAGTTTATCTCAAACCAAAAGTTTAAACGGAGTTTAACTTAAACGGCCATGGATGAGGGTTTAAACTCAAAACTTTTTTGTCATTTGTAGATCCACGAAGAATAAAACACATAAAAATGGACTGCATCACTTTTTTTTGCTCTCCACAATTTCACTATATTTTTTTTACATACTTGAAACACAATTACAACCGAAATAACAACCGAAATAATAACCGAAATTAAAATTGTTTTATTTTTTATAGAATTTTATAATTAATGCGTAAACAAATATTACGAAAGTGATAACTAGACAAATACATCAATGATTTTATGACTGAAAAATTTGACATTTCAATATATTTTACTTGTATAGTAGACTGCAAAATTGACAAAAAAGTTTAAACTTTAGTTTAATAAAACGTTCAATTCCGTTTGCCTGAAAAACACCAGAAGTTTAAACTTTGGTTTAAACTTCATTGTGAGTTTAACTAAACTAAAGTTTAAACTTTCACTGAAAAACCGGGCATAAGAGAAAAGATAGTAAATTTAACTATTTTATAATGGGGAATCGTGACTATTACTAAAATAGTTAATTTTAATTACAAAAATAGTCAAAATCGACAATTTTTATATGAAAAATTAACTTCTTAGTAGTAAAATTTACTACTTTGTATTTAAATTGACTATTTTTTCAATTCAAATTAACTATTTTGAAACGAAAATTAGCTATTTTAGTGATAGTCCCGATTTACCATCATAAAGTAGTTAGGTCTACTATTTTTTTTCTACGATTATAAGAAAGTAATTCAATGTAAAGTAAAATCCTGTAAGAGAAATGCGCCGCAGAAGCATAGAAGCACATCCCTTAAACGGCTTGCGCTTCATTAAATTTTTAATTGGTTTGATAAAAAAATTTTTTGGCGCACATCGTGGCCTCCTCAGAATAATTTTGCGACCAGCCGGTTGAGAAACATGGGTCCAAACCCTTCAGGCGCAAAAAAGTCACCAATGGGGTTAAATCAAGTAAGTATAGTGAATGTTCCCACACTGGAGTCTTGCGATTTCCCAGGCAGTGCGCGTTTTATGCGGGTGGTGGTTAATGACTTTCTTGCTTTCACGGTCTCTGCTCTTTGATTGGTAGTAACTAGAATACCTTACAAATGTTGCAGCCCATCCACGGTTCCCAATTTATGTGAAACAGTAGGTGGCGACAGCAGGAAAGAAAACTTGTTACGAAACCTCAATGATGGAGGCCCAGTCGTTCCTTAAGATGCAATGCCAGAAAGGTTGAGAATTGTTGTTGAACTGAATGCTTCAGAACCTTGAAATTGGAACGGTGAGCTTAAGATCAATATCCGTTAATGTTAGGTAGTGTCAAAGCTACAGGTAACAGGCAAAAACACCACTTTGGTCAAAAAAAATCATGCTTCAATTTACTCATAAAATATCATAAAATATTAAGAAACCAAATACTTAGTAAACAAAATTATAAAAACCTGCACTGTTCGTGTTTTGGTGATCATAATGAACCCCAAGTAGAGTTGTTCAAGGAAGCAATTAATTGTCACAAAAAAAAAAACTGGATTCTAAATTAAATCCCCAAGAACCAGACCGCAATTTCGAAATTGTAACACAACATCCGCTAAGGTCTGCTAAGCAAAAGGGCTCTACAGATGTATAAATTTAAGTTTCACTTTCACCTGAACCAGGTTTAAACTCATAAACGTACAAATAAGTAGGTAAGAAGAATACAAAAAGAACCAATGGTCCATGACATTAAGACCTTCATGGTTCGGTTCCAGATGCGTTTCAAGGACTACTTTTTTTATACTGTTTGTGTCTCTAAGAAGCTCTTTAAGTTCGTTCACACACAAAATTACATCGCATTACTATTTTATGTTCTTTTAAATCATGTTTTTTTACTAATTAAGTTTTTTAAATGAATTATCATTGATTTGTTTTTATTTACCTTTTAATTTAATTAGTGGAAAATCTGCAGTTTTCCAATGCAATTCTCGACTCATAATTCATTCAATGTTTCAAAGATGCATCTGATGTAGCCTTGAACTTTCTTTTGGCATTTTATATGCAGTTCACAGAGTCATTTTATGCAAATGAGTTATGTTTAAATTGATTATGTTTATTTATGATAAAAATCTAAATGTCGCATCAATGGAAAATAGTTGAATTAAAATTTTTGTTACGATCATATGACTCTGTCGGTTTTTGTTTCTTCTAACCACTAATTTGTCATTAAATAATAATAAATTTATGCTCATCATAAAATCACAATAAGGCAAATGCCAGTATGTTGCTATTTTCAGTACGAAAATTACGTTGTTGAAATTTACTTTGCAGTTTCTTGGCTTGTGAAAAGGTTAGCTCCTGGACATGTGCGTCCGCAGGAATTTTTTCAGGTGGTTGGGGGCAAAAGTTCTTTTATAGGTAGGGTGACCACGCTTTCTTTGAGGCTAATACGGGACAAGTAAGGCCACAAATTTTGTGTAGAAAATTAAACTGGATTTAGATTAAAACCAAAAAAAGCCATTCATGCGCACCGCAGTAGATATTTTTTAAACAAAATGCGGCACAGGTTTTAAAATTATGAGATACGCAGTCCCAAGCAAGAATTAACTTAAATTTTTGCACTCTGTACGTTTTATAAATGGTTGCAAGGGAAATTATAAATAAAAATAGCAATAAAGAGAAATGCACCGCAGGCCACATTTTTTGAGATAATGCATATTTTGTGGAAAATTGTTAAAAAATGTGCCGCAGGGGAAAAATGTACTTTGTGTAAAAAAACTCAGTGATGGTTTCTTTCAGTGTTTGAATAATTATTACTCTGATTTGAAATATAAGAAAAGCTACAATTGCTAGGGATCAATCGTCCAATACTCTATATGATGACAAACAAAATGTTTATTTTACAAATATTCATTTGTATAAGACAAATGGTCCGACTGGATTTTGATGTATTGATAAGTTACGTAAAATCATATTCTAAACACATTTCGTCTTTATAAATTTTTCGATACGATGCGCAGTTTTCGAGAAAACGGGAAAAAAAGTGTTTCATTTGTATGGGAGCGGGGGAAGCAGTGGCCCGATTGAATTTTGGTGTGTGGATGAATTATGTAGAATCCTATTCTAAACATATTTTACCTTTATAAATTTTTCAACAGGGCTCGCCGTTTTCGAGAAAATTGAAAAAAAAATGGTTTCTTTCGTATAGGGGAGGGGGGAAGAAATAGTCTGATTTTGCCGGTTCAAGAACTTAGCCAAGCCATTTACGAGAAACGCAACCGTACAAAATTTCAAGTCTCTGGCTCAGTTCTTTCGAAAGTTATGGTGTTCACGTACAGAGATACGGACAGACAGACAAACAGACAGACAGACGGACGGACAGACACACAGACGAACGGACATGCGGAAATCGAAATCTGTTGTCATCCCAAACACCCTGATGTAATTCATTTTTGTGTCCGATGATTGTTTCGGTGCGTTACAAACGGTATACTAAATCTAATATACTCCCATATGACATATCATATGCAGTATAAAAATCTGGGATAAAAATTCAGTTTCCGGAACGCCGGGACAACAAACCTAAAACGGGGCTGTCCCGGCCATTTCGGGTTGCATGGTAACGTTTTTTATGGGAAATGATACCGTGCAATGGGTTGTTTTTATTTCAATGTTATTAAAGTCACTTAAACATCTTAATTTCAATAAAATAATTAAATTTAAACAAACAAACGTAGCAGGTAATAAAAGTTCACTTTGCTTCGAATTTTTTTTTTGAAAGAACCATTTTTTTTAAGAAGCGCTAAAAGAACCACCGAAACAGGGCTGACGCCGCCAAAAGTAGAAAGTTGGTCTACTCTCGTGGCGCGCCACCTTATTAACGCTCGCTTATTAACGCAGTATTGTGAACGGTTCCATAAGAAAGCGCTATGTTCAACTTTCCACACGACGCATCACACGACACATACACGACGCTTCCACTGTAATTTCACCTTTATTTAAGGAATATAAAAAACCAAAAGCTTTTCAATATCCAGCGAGTGGGGAGGGGGGTGGGGAAGTGCTACATGCGGTTGCCTGCCTTTGTGGACGATTTTAGTTGAAGACGCGAAAATCGCTAACATTGGTTTTATTTACTCACGCAAAAATAATAAATACAGACATTCCCTCTACATACAATAGCGTGACTCTAATTTTGGTCATCGCGAAATTTTTTTGTAAATACAGTAATCCCTCTAACTGCGCGGTAGGTACATTCCACGAAAAAAGCGCGGAAACCGAAACCGCGCATTGTGAACCCTACTTTGTATGAAACTTTGGGATTAAAACATGTTTTTTTAAACGAAAATCATAAAAACAACCGCGCAGCTGCGAAATTTTTACCGCACTGTTCGAAATTTGGGTATTAAAAACTTAACCGCGCAGTTAAAAACAGCGCCGTTGGAAGGATTACTGTACCAAAATAACCTCTTTCTTGTAAGAAACTTACTTCAAAAAATTTTCCCAAATCGGTTCAGTCGTTTAGGAGTTGAAAGCAAAAAAAAACATTAAAAAAAACAACTAAAGAACTGCGACTTAATAGACGTTAAAGAAGGTAAAAGCGAAATAAAAATCATGTAATTGTTTATGTAAATTTTTCATAATTATGAGCTTTAGCCATCTGGCTACCAGAAAACATGCATATACGCCGCATAATTTACAATTAAATAAAATCATTCATGTGGATCGAATCTAAAATGATTCTAAAACAATTGTTAGCCAATTATTGTTAAATTATCATAAAACGAGTAGTTCTAAACAAGTAAATGCACGATCAGGGCTGCAACATTGAATGTAAATTTTCCAAAATGACCAAACGATATTTTCCCTTCCTTTTTCCTGCTAGCATATATGCGAGATTCTTATCAAACCGTTTGTTTAATTTTGTGGTATATCACTTTAGTAAAACGGGGTGTTACGAAGTAAAATTAGTAGAAAAAAAATTAGCCTCAACTGTCTATCAAAAAGTGAATTTCATGATTCTAGTTTGAGATAAAATTCACGCATTTATTGGCACTATTTTAGATTCGACTGTGAGATATGCTAAAATCTTAGCAAAAAATTAGCACCAAAAACAAAAAGCACGTAATTCAATGACTTCCTTTTTACTGTATATACGAAGTAGCCAAAGTATCCGAAGTTGGCTGCCATTTCAAGTGTGATACGATAAAAACTCATATGCCAAGAAGTAAAAAGTCAATTTCGCAAATGAAATGAAATAAAAGCTAAACTCTACATAATCTTAAAGTGGCCATCTCGGTGTTTGGCGGAGGTTTTTTATTATACCATTTGTTTGTTACTCTTTTAGTTGTTAACTTCACCTATTATACGAGTAAAGTTCCTCATATCATCGTAGCATATTCTGTAAACCAGAAAGTTATCTACCTTTATCTGAATCTGAATGGGGGACTATTCGTAGTTGGTTTGCTATCATAGCTATATATGCTATTCATCTGTTGATACTCGCGCGATTATATAGAGTTGGAATTGACTAGGTTACCTGGTTACTGTTACGAAAACGTCGTACAATTACGATGAATGCAAATTACTTTTAATCTAAAAGAGATTTCAGGTACAAAAAGGGAGAAAAATTTGCATATTCGCTGCAGAGACGGCACCAAACTAAACCAACTATCAAATAGCATAGACCAAGCACCTTCCATTTAACCAAACATGGTAAATTTTGCACTGGCAGACTTGAAAGCAAACATTCTGTAAAATATCCGGAAAAACTCAAACAGTAGCCGAATGAAGGGAGGAAACGTGAAAATCCAAACCAGAACCAGTACTGCATTTAATTTTTTTTTTCGTATATCCAACATGGAAATCGTTATGAGGGCCGCCGTATGATTTTCCTATTTTCCAAGTGCTTTCACAGCTGACTATGAGAGCATTACAATGAGGGAAATTCAAATATAGAATCTGGAATATGATTATGACTTTGGAAAAAAATATATTCACAATCTGGAGAACATGATAATGTGGAAAACTTTCAACTAGCTACACAGTTGAATAGAAGTAATGGTTATGGAACGTTCCAGACCACAAGCATATGTTCCTCGATTTATAATGAAACTTTTAGACAAAATACTATATTCGGTGTACGAAAAGGATTTCTTGTTTTTCTGATTAAAAAATTTTCAGAAATTGAATCTTGTCCCGGTGTCGGAAACTATACTTTTGTACCAGATTTTTCAATCTAGTGTTAAGATTTTTCAAACTGTACAAAAACCGAACTGTACAAAAACCGAACTGTACAAAGAATGTACTCAAATTCGACTAAGGGGTTGCTCCAAATTACACTTTTTTCGACTGCGGCGCATTTTTTCAATGAATTTCCCAAAAAACCGGTTATATCTCAAAAAATTTTGGTTGTGGCGTATTTCCCTTTATTGGTGTTTTTACAATTTCCGTTGCGGTTATTTATGATCATGGCCTAATTAAATTGTGATGTATGCCCTGTATTTGAAAAAAATCGCTCTGCCCGTTCCAAAAACATCTTTTAGAAAAAAGGGAATCGATTTTGAGCGAGAGTTTGTAATTCATTTTAATACGATAACATATTTTTTGGAAGATGGAAAAAGTTTCAGACCATCACTTTTGTTACGGACTAGGGTAATTATTTAAATAATTAAGGATTTGCTATATAGCTCACTCGAATGTACTTTGAATCGCATATCGTAGTTGGTTACTAGTATTCATAGTAGTGATGGCTGGCCGCTGTGTCAAACATGGATTGCTAAACGGGTGAGTGCTTATAGGTAATTATTCTGTAGTGTTAGATTAGATTAGATTATTATTATTGTTGTGTTTTGGGGATGATCCGAGAAGGGTGGTTGAGGTTGTTTTCCGTCCGTCGTATTATTATGTTGCTGGACAAGATGGCGAATCAGGGAAGGTGAACGTGTGTCGTTTGCTTGTCGGCGTGTGTCGCTGACTACCCTGTCATCTGGGTCCCAGAAGGAAGAAACACGTTCGTCATGTATTTTTGGTCCGTCCGAGTTAAAGGGAGGGTAACTGTAAGCCCTCACTAAGTCTTATAGACTTATAGCCCTGACAGACTACAAGTTAAACCGGATAAACTTTAACTAGTTTCTGAAACTCGCCAAACGCAATCCACTTATAATCTAGTTCACTTGACAGACTAGAACCCCGCTAAACCGATTTAGGAGCTGCCAAATATTGTTAGTCGAGCCAACTCAATGGATTTACAAGACAGAAGCGTGAAATTATTGCTATTTGAAATAAATAGATGGCGTCTTAATGTGATAATTTAAAACTACAAGCAAAAATACACAGGCGAGAATCTTTGCGGCACAAAAAAGGGTAGAATTATTGCAAAAAGTAACAGAAGCGCTAAATTTTTGAAAAGGGAAGACACTCGATTACGGCCAGCGATTAGCCTGGAAAATAGAGTAGCAATTGCATTGTATTCTTTGGCTTCATCCTGTAAATTTCGTACCATCAGAACCCATTTCACAATAAATCAAACAAAACGTGAAATCTAACTAAAAGTCATCTAATTCATTTAGTCGCCGCGCGTGGCGCTAATGTCGATAAATCGGTTTGAAGTGGATAAACCTCTAAATAGAACTGGCTAAAGATATCTGGTTAAGTTTGGACTTAAACCGATTTCGATTTTGCTAGTTTCGTACAGACTAGAAAATTAAACCGGATAATTGAGTTAAACCGGATTAAATTTCCTAGTCTGTCACCGCTATTACGTGTTGTTTTGTGTTTATTTACAGGAGTGAACCAGACCGGCGCACGACAGCAGAATATTCATCTTCACCCTCAAATGTATTCATATTGCGCTCCGAGATTTTGTCATCCTAACACTTTAAAAACTCATATCTTAAGTATTTTTTTTTAAAGAAACTAGTGTCTGGGACATGAAGCTGACTTTTCTGAACTGACCTACTTGTAGCTGATATCAGGAACATGTCGAGTAGTTTCTAATGTCATTTTTGTTAGATTAAATAAAATAAAATGATAATTTTCAAGATTTTTCTCGTCTGGCGGTAATAATTGTCAGCGGTAGCACAGTCTATTAAGGTAGCATGGCCACTCTCTAGGTTATAGGCTCTCTACTTCATATAATGTTGACTTTAAAATAATTACTATACGAAGTTCTTCCTCTAAGTCCGACATTTTGACATTTGAGGTCAGCTGATCCCAGTTCAGCGTGCCACGTCAACTGATCGAATCAGTTCCTGCAGCTGCGCGACCTGATGTCGGGATCAGGCAGCTGCAGCAGCTTATCACGAATGTGACATCTCCCTTAAAGGAGTTGTAATCGGGTCTGTCGAAGTCGTGACAAAATTATTGCTCTAGGATTTGGAGTCGGCAATTTTCAGAAAATAGTTTAAGAGTTGGAGTCGGAAAAAAGGGTCGACTCCAACTCTGAACCGCTTATCTTACCTCCATTGGCAACTAGAGAATGTTGTCCCTTTAGTAAAAGTCGAAAGAGTCGGTGTCGAAGGTCGATCTACTGATTTCACAGCCCTGGTTGTAATATAATCCTTTTTAGTCATTGCGGATTTAAATTGAGAGGGAATAGTCTAGATCAGGCTTGTCCAACCTGCGGCCCACGGGCCGCATGCGGCCCAAGACATGTTTGCATGAGGCCCAACAAAAATTGATAAATTTACAAACTTTATGAGAATGCGACTCAAAAAACCTTACCACAAATAAACATAACCAGATAACCAATGCCCATAGTAGCATCTGTACCCATTTTTAGCTCGTAGCCGACAGTCGTAGCTGACAAAACGAAATAAGAAAATGCCGAAACGAACCGCTGTTTTGTATTTTATTTTATAATAAAAAATTTATGAATTAATGAAGTTTAAATTACTTAAAATTGTTAACTAAGTAATGTATATATCCTACGTTTTTTACTAATCAGCTATCTTTAGGGTTAGTATATTTTATTTGTGGCCCAATACAACTCGTCTTCTCCCAATGTGGCCCATGAAAGCTGAAAGGTTGGACACCCCTGGTCTAGATGTTAAGTTGTTCCAACGTTTATTTGTTCGCAAGATAACATTAATTCTTGAGTACTAAAAAAAACCACACAGCTGATTTATTTTTATTGAAAATCTAATCGCTAATCAAATCCAATCGACTGTTAAAAAAATCAATTAACCAAACATCATAATGACGATAGAAAAGAATACCTAATTAAAATGCTTGGAATCCATAACCGGAAGAAAATATTCAAACCTTTGGAGAAACGGTTCGTTAATATTTGACTGATTCGCCGGCGATCGGTTAAATTTAAAGAAACCCAAATCGCGTAAATTAACATTAGAGCTCACTTAGCCTAAACTGAAATCAAATCAGGCAAAGCTAAAATCAATTCATGCCAATCTAACTCAAGAAGTGGAAAAAAGAGTCAATCGCGTATCGAGTAGAGGGAAAAATGGACGCAATTATTTCCTAGTCGAAGTATTCGTTCGCATGCCAGAGCTCCATTTTGAAAAGGTCAAGTCTGCAATTATTTGCTTTTGAAAACTGCCAAAAAGAAGAAGAAGTAGAAGACGAAGAAAAAAACTAATAATAACCAACTAAAAGTATAAAAAATGATTAAGAATTAAATGGAAATAAAATCAAAGACTTTGGTAGCAAGAAAATCAACGAAACCGAACCGGAGCCGATGGAAAGACCTTCAATCTGTCGACTGGTGCCAATAATCGTGGTTAACTATGGAAAAAGTTAATAATATTAAAAGTACTTTGAATACTTTTAAGTAGTCTTAGATCCACATCAACATCGAAATGGACATCGACGGACAGCCCGCGGTTAAATTTAACACGAAAATTGTTATAAAAACTGATAGTCCGGTAATAATCGATAATAATGATCAACATGTGCGCGATTTTAGTGGCCACTAACTAAGCCTATCACATCTACCTGACTGTGCCACCGATTGACCACAAATTTTAGGCCTGATGTCCATCCATCCATCCATCGATTGGTAATGAAAATCATTTCAACGTTCAACATTCGGACTACCTGTCATTAAAATATGATGCAATTTTACACCAAAAAAATGTTATTTTTCAGCAATGGATAAATTTTATTTACGATTTTTTTCCTCACCTTCTCCCGGTGTGATTAATTCAAAATTTCATTGGAATGAATTCTAATTATTGTAATTTAGCAAATTAATTTTATATGAACTGATTTTTTGTTTGTTTGTAGCTTTGACTCTGAAATTTATGCAATTTGAAATTGAAATCGGAATTTGATCGACAATTAGCGTCAGTAAAATATGAAAAATTGTTTTTATTTGGTGATTTTTTTTTGTTATTTGAAAAGATTTGGTATTTTTTAAAAGGGTTAATTAACGAAATTTAGAGTTTTTGTAGTTTTTAATACGGTTAGAGGGTCGCAGATTCTTCTAAAATATGGCAGTTTTTACTTTCCTCTGCTATAGAGGGAAAGTATTGTATTAATGACGGAGACCGACTCAAGAAGTGGGCAGATGGATACTTTCTGATCAGTACGAAATCCGTTTCAGGTAAAATTATGAGGATGTCCGAACATCTGTGTGTCGGTCTGTCTGTCGATCTGTCTGTCTGTCTGTCTGTCGATCTGTCTGTCTGTCTGTCTGTCTGCCGGTCTGTCCGTTTTACGAATCTGAAATTCAAGAACACGTTAAGCTAGTTCGTTTTACGTATTTTAAATAACTCGAGAACGCGTTGAGCTAGCGACTTGAAATTTTATGTAAATGAGTTTTACGAAAATCGTAGTTTTCTGTCAACCATACAATTTTTTTTTTGAAAAAATTGAGAAAAAAAATAAATGTGAAAGGATATAAAATTGTCTATATTTTTGTTTGTACCGGTTTTTACATATTTCTAGTCGTTCTCAACATATTTAAAAACAATTAGGTTTTTGAAAATTCCTCGGAAACTATGCGTTTTTTAGGAAAAATGCGTATAATCAAATTAAAAGAAAATATAATTTCCTGCATTTTTTGTTTAACGGATTTAAAACAACTTTAACGGTTCTCAAGGTTTTTGAAAAAATATGATTTTTTGCATATTTTTCCCGAAACTAAATATTGCAGAGGAAAGTTTTGTGTTGATCACAATTTTTTTCTAGCGTACGTGATGTATATTTTTATCGTACCTAAATTAAATGGGGTCCGTATTTTTTATCTACCCAGGAGTAGGTCTACCCAGGAGTGGTGGGGAAGTAGGAGAGGGGGTTTTGTGGGAGGTTCAAGAACGTTAGCTAAAACGAAACAATGCATTTTATCAATGTGTCACTAACCAGAAGTCCAGAATTTGCAATTCGGTATTTTGTATGTTGAGAACGATCCAGATTTATAGGGGAAATCGTAAATATGTTGGCAACACCTCTATCTCACAACTAATTCAAAACAAGTACTAATTAACTTTTCCACTCAACTCAAAATTTTTAAACTATCAAAACTTAAAATAATACGCGAACGCTAAATGCAATTTCGTCGAATTTAAATTTAAATCTAAAATAATGTCTGTCAAAGTTTTGTGCTGCCGCGTAAAAATTTTGGTTATTCCCAGGCCAACTACCTCAAGTGGTCGGTTTTTGTATTTTATTTAGAATTGGGTTTGACAGACACAGGTTTTATTTGGGCCTTCGATTTCTGTATAATGTGTGAAAAGTGAACGGTTAAAAACGCAGCTTATATAAAAAACATAACAAAAGCTATAATTGCCAATCTGGCAATCATTATTATGATATTCTGGCAATCATTATGGTGACCCGTATGGTGATATTCGTATCAAAATTCGAACAGTTATACCAAAATTACACTTTGAAGTCCAACTTTCCAATAAGATTTTTTAAAATTTATTCCAATCGGATTTTGATGTATGGGAGTTTTATGTAGAATCATATCCTAAATAACTTTTGTTCTTCCACTTTTTTGATAAGATGCACCGTTTTTGAGATATTCACAAAAAACGATTTCGTTCGTATGGGGGGTACCCCCCCTAATGGTCCATTTTTGCCCATTAACGAACCTAGCCTCGCATTTTACGAAAAACGGATCTGTGCAAACTTTCAAGTCTCTAGCTCAATCCGTACGCCCGCAATCTGCGGGTATAAACATATACACCATACGGGTATAAACATATGAATTCAAATCTAGATAAAACCAATTAAACAATATGCGCCGCAGGCGAATTTGTTAAGATGAAAATTATGAATTCAAATCTAGGTAAAAACAATTAAACAATATGCGCCTCAGGCGAATTGCTTAACACCGAATTCGACGTAACAGTTTTAATAATAAAAGTAATTTCATTTTTTGTGCTTTTTTTAGATTATATAAAAAAAATTAAATAATAAAAGTAAATTTAAAGACAGATGCACCGACATAGCGGAGTTCTTCTGTCGTGTTTTTTAAAAATTACTAATTATGCAGAACATAAATGACCCGCTCACATTTTGCCATGAGGTCTTCGATCATCGACCCTAAAGAGCGGCGTCAATTTTTTCCGATAAGAAAAATGTAAAAAGGACCACCTCAGGGTCTAAATTTTGAAATGTTCAGATTGGCGACGCCAAAACCACCCAAGGCTTTTTTAATAAGAATAAATCGTTAAAGGACTTTCTTATTTTCCTTAAAATACCCTTAGGAGCTAAATTTTCGATTTCGATAATCAGGGCACGAATCATAGTAACCGACGCGTCTGCAAAAACGCGTCTTAAATTTTCTTCAGGGTTATTGTTTACCCCAAAATCAAACAAGTTTTCCCAAAGTGCAAACATTTTGACAGATGTGACAATCAATGCACTGCATTGAGCTGAAAAAATCACGTGTCGGTAATCAGGATTGCAAAATCTGTCGCGTCGATTTGGGTGTTTTGCAGACGGGTCGGTTACTATGATTCGTGCCCAGATTCGTGTTCAGCGAATCGAAAAAAACCAAAATATAATTAAAAATCATAAGAAAAACAACAATTGCCATGTGCCAATAGTCAAATATTCTATATGAGAACAAATATTTTAATTTAAAAAAAATCCATTTGTGTGGGAGAGGGGGGAAGTGGTCCGATTGGATTTTGATGTACGGAGTGGTTATGTAAAATCATATTCTAAACACATTTCGTCTTAATAAATTTTTCGATACGATGCACCGTTTTCGAGAAAATAGAAAAAAAAGTATTCAATTGTATGGGGGTGGGGGAGGAAGTTTTTCAACTGGATTGTGATGTATGTGTGAGTTATGTAAAATCTTATTTTAAACTCATTTGGTCTTTATAAATTTTTCCATATGACTCACCGTTTTTTACAAAATTGCAAAAACTGTTTCGCAAAAAATTTCAAATTTTTCGCTTAAATATTTCGAAGATTCTCATGTGCACGGACGGACAGACAAATGAGGCCCGAGGGGATTCTATGTAGTAATACTGTATTGTATTTTTAGAGTTAAAGATTTCAAATTCAATTTTATAGTCTTATTGCAACTCTAATCCTCCTAGCATTTCACAATATCAGCACAAAAAGTGTCACATTTTCCCCAAAAATCGCAATAAAGTTGGTAGCTATTTCGTAACTTCGTATGACATCCGCATGCAAATATGCAACATTTTGAAATGAGATGCAAAAAAAAATTATCTATTAGGATTTTAGTATGCAATTTGAGTAGCAGACTGCTTTTAATGTTTCTAAACAAAAAAAAAGTGCATAGAAATCAGCATTTTCGGATTTGCAATTTTATTCAGCTCCGACTTATTAGAAACCCCTAAGCTGTGGAGGTGATTAAATCCGATCAATTACATAATTTTAGTTGGCATAATTCGAGTGCTTTTCTTCCAAAAAATGTATCTAATTTTCATGTGCGCATATTTATTGATACGTATAGGAGACACAATAGATAGATGGCTAGAGTTAGATAGACGTGTGTCCTCGTATTAGCATTCCACAGATTTCGGATCAATGATGCTGTCATTGGATCGCCCATATTAACCACTTTCAACTGTAAAGGCTTACCTAGATTGGTACCTTGCACTGTCGATAGTGCGATGCAGCCGCTGGCGACGATCGCCTCTGGGCTAGGAGGATTGGTTACCTGTAGATCTCCTGCCTACCTCAGTTACCTGGCGAAAAAATCCTATAAATATACATACGGCTTGATCTCCACATGAAGTGGTAAAAGTGGATCAAAATAATACACGTCGGTATGTCGAATATTAAGCCACGAGCTCGGTTTGGATCGAAGCTCACCTTAACTTATCTTAGCTTCACCTGGGAAATTATTATATCATCGCCATGACGGCAGTAATCAGCATCCAATCGCTATTCCTGTGGCGATGTTTGCCGGTTAGCAGCCAAATGTTCGATGATTGCGTGTACTTGAAATACATAATTTGCTTGTCATATGTGAGCTGAAAATGAAAACGCAACACAAACGCGCATATATGAATCGCATATCATCTGGCTCCGGTAAGTGACAACTTGCCGTGCATTTTCAACTATTAAAACTGAAATCCGCCTTATTCCATTTCGTTTTTACTTGTTATAGGGGAAGTGCGGGTAACATTGGGCACTTGCAATTCTTGCACAAATAAAATTCACAAAAAAATCAATAAATTGTTGTTCACGCCTTTCTATTTGTCGCTTCGCTTGTAACTCGAGACCCAATTCGAAGAAAGTACTCAAGCGAGTATTTCAGTCGAATTTGCTTTTATGGCCTCTGCTGTTGATGGGCCACATAAAACCCTACAAATCCTGCAATTCTTCTATGCTTTGTCATGCGTGTACAACTGTACATATTTTATTTTAAATAATTTCGAGCTATAGGTAGGGTGACCATATTTATTTTGGATCAATCCGGGACACGACGACCGTGGAGTGGGGGAGGGAGGGGGCAGGAATGGCTGAAACGGAACACCGATGAAACAACAAAAACGAAATAACAAAGAAAAAACGATTAAGAAATATGCTCCGAAGGCAAAATTGTTTTAATTTATTAATTTAGTCGCAGGTGAAAATCAACCTAATTTTTGCGCTGCTGCGGAAATTGTAAAAAAGCCGCTCTCTCGGAAAGTAGTGCGATCGAGAGAGAGATAGAAAGAGAGAGAGAAAGAGAGAGAGAAGATTCAGTGTAATTTTTTGTGTCTCTCTGACTTAAAGTTTCTCCTCCGTCTAACCACCACCTATCTGGCGGGTGTCTCAAGCGTCGAAAGATTTTTGATCCAGTTTTAACAATTTGGTAGGATTTCTTCTAAAAAATTATCTTCCCACTCAAATCAAAAGAGAGAGAGAGATAGAGAGAGAAAGAGATAGATAGAGAGAGAGAGAGAGAGAGAAAGAGATAGATAGAGAGAAAGAGAGAGAGAGAGAGAAGATTCAGTGTACTTTTTGTGCCTCTCTGACTTAAAGTTTCTCGTCCGTCTAACCACCACCTATCTAGCGGTTTTCTCAAGCGTCGAAAGATTTTTGATCCACTTTTAACAATTTGGTAGGATTTCTTCTAAAAAATTATCTTCCCACTCAAATCAAAAGAGAGAGAGAGAGAGAGAGAGATAGAGAGAGAGAGAGAGAGAGAGAGAGAGAGAGAGAAGATTGAGTGTAATTTTTTGTGTCTCTCTGACTTAAAGTTTTTCCTCCGTCTAACCACCACCTATCTGGCGGTTTTCTCAAGCGTCGAAAGATTTTTGATCCAGTTTTAACAATTTGGTAGGATTTCTTCTAAAAAATTATCTTCCCACTCAAATCAAACATATCCTTACCTCTGAAACCCATTTTTCCTATTTTCTTGTCTCATCTCCTCTATCAAAAATTACTTACCATTTTCCCTGGAAACCGTCCTTTTTTATGGATGCATTCTTATTGGGCCTCATATTGATATAGTAAGAAGATGGGGACATTTATAACCTCGTGGTTTCAAGGGGTTAAAGTAACGCCAAACAGATTTTTTTGACTTTATGTTTCTCCATGAGAAAATAGCATTGCCAGATGTGATGCATAATTAGCTTTTTGTCTTCATAGTGCTAGATCGTCTTCAAAGTAATATCAAAGATTCGGTAAATCAAGATAAGAAACTTAGAACAAATTTTGGAGACCTCAAAAAAAAAAAAAAAAAAAAAAAAAAAAATTAAAATAGCAGAAATGAAATCTTTAGTATGCGTTTTACAAGTGTTTCTGTTCCCTTATATTCTGGCGCTTAACTGTCAAAAAATCAATAAAAATATTTATATTGCATGCGTTACTTGATCGAGATTCGTAATTCTACAGTATTTTCCACACATTTTAAAAGTTCTATGAAAAATTCTGTTGTCGCTTATATTTAGTTATCTAATCTTTGGTAATATGTTGGTTCCATTAACCGATACCTATAATAAAGAAACAAAAGTTTTTTGAGTTTCACCCAAGTGTCCGAAGCTTCCCGTTTTCCCCTATCTACAATACGTCCGTATGTATTCAGATCTGTAGGTCGAATCGAATTGAATTTGGTTCGAACCAATGAGGACTGCTTGAAAGAATCCAACCACCAGCTGGTTACCTGTGGCCAGGTAACAAAATACACACACATGGTTTACTTATTGACTCTTGAAAGAAAGTAAAACCACTAATCGGCCAATTGCGCTGACATTGCAATCACATTTCTCGGGAATTTTGGCCGCTGCCAGGGCGAAGTACGTATGAAAGACAACGCAAAGTTATGCAAATCGCCAGAAGGGATTTATGAACAGATTATGTTTAAGGCTTATTAGGCATATATGCGAGTAACTATTGATAATATGATTTGAGGTCAGTTAACTGGTGCTTTTAGCTAAAGCCAACTTTTGATCGAGTCTTGAATCTTCGCTTTTCGTCTTCGATCTTCTGGCCAAACTTGTCACAAAATGCGAAGAAAGCACCTTAAAAAATCAATTTTGCACGGGCGCTGTGGAATTTTTTGGGCATAGCCAATTTAACCATGTAAATTGTAATTTGCCCTTGTCAATTGTACACGTCAGTTTTTGTAAAAGTATTCAATTGATCCAGTTTTTTCGTTTTATTTTTTATTTTTTTCGAATTTTTTTATTTGATTGGGATTTTGGTTTTCCGTTCGGTTGGAACTTGATGTACTTGAATTATGTAGCATGTGAGATTATTAATTGTTATTGGATTTTCACTTTTTTTCGGTTGGATTATTGCATAATTTAAATCCAGTTCAGATGCGTTTCATTGAACTGAGTGCGAGTTCAATTGACATAATTTATCGATGATATAAAAAGGGCGAGGAGCATTTCAATAAGTTGAAATGAAATTTTGATGAAATATTTGACCAAGACCTAATTTTTTTTTGGTTTCTAATTAAATTGACAATTTTGTACATGATTTGCTAGGGAGTTTTTAGTTGGAGTTCAGCTTTCGATATATATTGAGGTAAAAACTTTTGGTGGAAAACATATTTATACTCTATATAACATACACATATAGAAGTATATTAGAATTAGTGTAGGGTTAATAACGCATTGAACCAATCATCGGGCACGGAAATGAACTATACCAGAGTGTTAGGGATGACAAGAGATTTTGATTTCCGCATGTCCGTCCGTCTGTATTTCTTTTCATCTGTTTGTCTGTCTGTCCATGAATACCATAACTTTCGAAAGGATTGAGCTAAGGATTTCAAATTTTGTATAGCTGCGTTCCTCGTAAATGGCTAGGCTGAGTTCTTGAACGGGCAAAATTGGAACATTCCTTCCCTCATCCTCGATTCAAACGAAAGAGTGCAATTTTCTCGAAAACGGTGAGTCATATTGAAAAATTTATTAAGGTAAAATTGTGTTTAGAATAGGATTTTACATAACTTGTCTTTACATCATAATCCAGTTGGACTACTCCTCCCCCTCCCATACACATTGAACAGTTTTTTTTTCTATTTTCTCGAAAACGATGAGTCGTATTGGAAAATTTCTAAGGGTAAAATCTGTTAAGAATCTGATTTTACATAACCGTTCCATACATCAAAATCCAATCGGACCACTCCCCCCTTCCTCTCCTATACTAATGGATTTTTATACCCGTATGGTGAAACCAAAGGGTATATTAACTTTGCCTTACCGTTTGTAACGCCAAGATCCCGTCATCGCACAAAAAAATGAATTACACCAGTGTGTTTAGAATGATAAAAAATTTAATTTTTGCATGTCCGTCCGTCTGTCCGTCTGTCCGTCTGTCTGTCTGTCCGTCTGTCTGTCTGTCTGTGGCGCGGATTGCGGGCGCACGGATTGAGCTAGAGACTTGAAAGTTTGCACAGATCCGTTTTTCGTAAAATGCGAGGCTAAGTTCGTTAATGGGCAAAAATGGACCATTAGGGGGGTACCCCCCATACGAACGAAATCGTTTTTTGTGAATATCTCAAAAACGGTGCATCTTATCAAAAAAGTCCAAGAACAAAAGTTATTTAGGATATGATTCTACATAAAACTCCCATACATCAAAATCCGATTGGAATAAATTTTAAAAAATCTTATTGGAAAGTTTGACTTCAAATTGGAGTTTTGGTATAACTGTTCGAATTTTGAAACGAATATCACCATACGGGTCTCCAATGATTGCCAGATTGGCAATTATAGCTTTTGTTATGTTTTAAATAAACATTTTGCCTGAATATTTGACGATTGGCCCCTGGCAATTGTAGCTTTTCTTATGTTTAATTTTCCAATCTCCCAAAAAAACTCGTAAAATTTTTGGTCGTCAAAAAATGTTTGAGTTTTTACGAAAACATTTTTTCTGCTGGGACGACAAAATAAAATTTTGTTTTGATTTTAAAAATCTAGATCGAATTTTTCGAGTTATCGGATTAATTGTGTGTCAATTGTAATTTCGTTTATTTTGAATAAAGAAAATATTGCATCATTTGACATACATATAGAGAAATCAGTCTTGTACCTCACAATGCAACGCCACTCATCTAGTACATAAAATGAATTACTCTGATATTTTTTAATGCTCTGGTATTGAATCACCGCAAAATAATAAAAATAAATTTTCATGTCTAATGAATTCGTTTTAAATTGATTGAAAATCTGGGTCTCTGAAGATCATATTTTTAATTGAAAACTGGTTTCTGCGCGTCTCCTTTAAAGTTCACTTTCGTCGAAATGATTTTACCGATCGAAATAATCGCCCCAATAAACTAAAACTTAAGGTAGAAACCGAGTCAGAGACTGAATCTGGAGATGGAAATGAAAAATGAAACTGGACTGAAGACTGAGGTAGTAAATTACCTGCAATGACAACAGCGACAAATCTTCAGAAGGTGTTCCCCGGAGGGCATCGTCAATACATTAAGATTGGCTCCATCAACCCAGAATTCAACATTCAAACCGAGATTAAACGAAATTAACGTTGAATAAAAGATGTAAGGCATTAGGAAGGTGATCCTGTTTTGCGGAACCAAGAAGTTTTGCAGAATTCCTAGAAAATTGTTCACCAAAATTGTTGAAGGAAACAAAAAATTTCAATTTGCGATATTTTCGTAAAAAATCGATCGGTCCTCGGCGCTTAGCTGTGGAAGAACCTGTGCCTGCACCACCGTCTGCCTCCTAAGATCACTGCTCTGGATCAAGTTACGCCATCTTTTTTTTTTTTAATTTCCATTCTTCTGAGATCATCTTAAACCTGCTCTATCCATCTTAGCCTATGGCATCCTCTCAAGTGTCTAACTCCTGGTAGTTCACGATGAACCTTTTTTGCAGCTCTGTCTTCTGGTAGCCTTTCTAAATGGCCTAGCCATCTTAATTTAGCCTTACGGATTTCCGCTACCAGATCAGGTCTATCGTACATTTCCGCCATGTCCGCATTTATGAGTGGTCTCCCTATTCCTTTTTCGTAAACTTGGTCATAAATCCGTCTTAGGATCTTTCTTTCCCAGTGCCGCCACGCTTACTCATCCTCCGCAGATAATGACCCAGCTTCCGCTGCATTCAGAACCACTGGACGGATTACGGTGAGGTAAGTTTTAATTTGGTCTCCCTACTTAAAGTTCTGTTCCTAATTATTACACTCTATAAAGTATGTTAGATTTAGTATACCGTTTGTAATGCATCGAACCAATCATCGGACACAAAAATGTGTTAGGGATGACAAAATATTTTGATTTCCGCATGTCCGTCCGTCTTTCTGTCTGTCCATCTGTTTGTCCGTCCGTCTGTCCGTCTATCTGTCAGTCCGTGACCACCATAACTTTCGAAAGGATTGAGCTAGAGACTTGAAATGTTGTACAGTTTCTCGTAAATGGCTCGGCTAAGTTCTTGAATGGGTAAAATTGGACTATTCCTTCCTCCCCCCCCATACAATCGAAATATTTTTTTGCAATTTTCTCGAAAACGATGAGTTGTGTTAAAAAATTTATTAAGGTAAAATGTGTTTAGAATAGGACTTTGCAAAAATAGACAGTCTTTCTTCGTGCTGCGCAGCGAAGGTAGCCATGTCTCATCCAGACATAAGAATTTTCGGTCGGTTAAACAATCTGAAATGTTAAGATTTTAGAAAAAAAATCTGACGGGGGTAAGTTCTGTTTAGCATCATTGATTTGATTCACATATTTTCATCTTTAAAATTTATTCAAATGGCTTTCTATGGTTTATTGAGAAAATTTCAGGGATCTTGGGTCCGTCTGTGCACGCAGCCTATTTTCCAAGGGAACCCGTTAAAGCGCAGCCCAATTGAAATTCACTGAAAATGGGTGGTGTCCGCGATGGTGATGTCTTTAATGTCCAAAACCACTCTATTGGGGTCTTGTATCTTATGCTAACTTCTTATGCCCGGAGGGACTGCCAGCAACATTTGAGTGACCTTTAAGTCGAGACTTGCATACCAACAGCCAGCTGAATCACACTAAAAGTCGTGCTAGAATGGAGGCGGATGACGGTTTTCCATACTGGAACGGACCTAAAAATTCCCGCCATCTTTCCGCTGATCTTGTTTTATGGTTAATAATATACCTACTTTTTAAACTGATATTTGATTGCCTTTTTGCTTTTTATGCAAGGTACCCAGTGGTAGTTTGTGTACAGCGCGTGACGTACAGTACAAAACATTGCCCGGCACGGTCGTTTCAAGTGAGATTATTATGCAATTGTGTTGATACATTAAGTCCATGCAAGATTTACGGTGACATACAGATCACATCATTTCATCTCACCTCACTTCATCTCATTTACCTACCTGTAAAATATACATACAACATATTCATTATTATTAAAATGATTTTTGTTACTATTTCATCTGTGAATTACACTTCAAAAATTGATGGAAAGTTGTCACAATCTTTTATCGTATCAATCAATCAGCAACGCAATAAACATTACAAAATATTACGAAATATCACTAAAATAAATTTTACCTATAATTTATTATAGCTGTTAGTTATTGCACAAAAATTATATTATTGTTGGCGATATGGACATTTTAAATTCTGTTCCAAATGTGTCACTTATGGAAAATATTTTGATCTGATCGAATAATATGTAGAAAAATATTAAGTAATTTTTGACAGTCATTTTTTGTAATTCTTTTTTTTTCTTTCAAATATTGTCCAAAGATCTTTCAACTAAGATAAATGGGGGTTTTACGATCGACATTAAACATGTGCAAAAATATGTACAGCATAAAAATTAATAGATATTTTTTGTGTAGGTAAGAAACATTTTTTCCATTTGAAAGTATGAAATTTCCTGCCCGCCTCGCATTTTATTATAGATTTTTTTTGTTTTGTTTTTGCTTTTTTATTCATAACGAGACGATAGATAGTGGCTGCAATTTATGATTTATTTCAATTTACGGAAGTTTGAGTTAGTCATGACTAAGTGGTATTCTGACTACCAAAGACCTTGCAGAGATTACATTACACACGGATAGAGAGATACTTTTGCTTCCAACTTTTAGTTATTATTTCAGATCGGAATGGTAATTATATTATTGGCTGGCCTGCAGCCATACATAGCCAATATCTCTCTATATCGTTTATTGTTAATCTCTGACATTAATCAGATACATCCTATTCCATATCTAATTTTCGTCCCTTTTATTCAATTAATTCCAAATAATGACTTCTACATCCACCACCCTTAGCGGCACGTGGTCAGGTCTGCAGATTTTGAGTGTCTGTACGAAATTTCCCTCCAATCACTTGACTTTTGACTACCCCAAAATTCCGTTTCATAGCAACTGAGTTCACACGAATCTGGTGCTAAATTATCCCCCATGAATTTTTCCCGAAAACATTTTTTTCCCTTTAGCATCAGAAAATCTCCTTCTAATGCTATTCGAATATAAGAGGAAAATCTTAAATGGGGGAGTAAGAAAAAATTATCAATCAGTTTCATTGACAAATCTTCGGCTCCCATGCTCTTTGGCCCCGTACAGAAATCATCGCAATTAATCACATAATCCACACAAAAGCCATCCGTGAAGAGTTTTCCAAGGCATTTCGCAGAGTCTTCTTCGTTTTTGGAGTTGTTTTTCTTTTATTTGTTTTTTTCTTATTTTGCTTATTTTCTGCTGTGGATAAAGAAAACGATAGAAAAAAAATTAAGAATTTAACAGATGAACATCGACGTTATTACGTATAGGCATCTAAGAAAATAAGGAAGATCGTTATGCTATATTTCAGTGTGATCGTTTATTATTTGCAGTTAATTTGGAAAATTCAAAACATTGTAGGTCGGACGCATTCCCAAGTGGACATTTCCAATGATTTTTTTATGACTTTCCCACGGACATCAATGAAATAATTCATATTATGAAATATATACTTCCTTTATGAAAGAGTTCATTGCTGATTTCATATCCACTATGAAGTGATGTCATAATATTTTAAAACTCTTAACTCATGACAAGTTTTTGCAGAATTCCACACGGAAATTCATTGTGGAAATCTGTTTACAGCAAGAACTAAAAGTTTCACGCTGAAATTCGACAAAAATTGATAAATCACGTACAGAAATTCCTTACAGAACAGATTTCCAGACAAAGAATATTAAAGGAAATAAAATAACCTGCATTTGCTTCCTTCAGCGGTTTTTCGTATCATTAAGAAAAAATATTATACCTATATTACAAGCTTGCATACGCGTCGTTGCCGGGTTAAAGTTTTTTGTAAAATTTTAAAATAACAAAAAAAAACCGGAAAGAACTTAAAAAAAATCTTATATTTACTTGCAGGACTTTCTGTTTCACACTCGATTTGTGATCAGCGACCACAAAAACCCCCTAAAGCCTAATTCAGACTAATGATTACGATTACGATTGCGATTACGATTACGATTACGATTACGATTACGATTACGATTAAGATTACGATTACGATTACGATTACGATTACGATTACGATTACGATTACGATTACGATTACGAGTACGATTACGATTACGATTACGATTACGATTACGATTACGATTACGATTACGATTACGATTACGATTACGATTACGATTACGATTACGATTACGATTACGATTACGATTACGATTACGATTACGATTACGATTAC
The DNA here is from genome assembly GCA_964034945.1 of Chrysopilus asiliformis. Classification (NCBI taxonomy): domain Eukaryota; kingdom Metazoa; phylum Arthropoda; class Insecta; order Diptera; family Rhagionidae; genus Chrysopilus; species Chrysopilus asiliformis. The sequence goes on along the minus strand of OZ035960.1, from coordinate 90,250,788 downwards.
GATTACGATTACGATTACGATTACGATTACGATTACGATTACGATTACGATTACGATTACGATTACGATTACGATTACGATTACGATTACGATTACGATTACGATTACGATTACGATTACGATTACGATTACGATTACGATTACGATTACGATTACGATTACGATTACGATTACGATTACGATTACGATTACGATTACGATTACGATTACGATTACGATTACGATTACGATTACGATTACGATTACGATTACGATTACGATTACGATTACGATTACGATTACGATTACGATTACGATTACGATTACGATTACGATTACGATTACGATTACGATTACGATTACGATTACGATTACGATTACGATTACGATTACGATTACGATTACGATTACGATTACGATTAAGATTACGATTACGATTACGATTACGATTACGATTACGATTACGATTACGATTACGATTACGATTACGATTACGATTACGATTACGATTACGATTACGATTACGATTACGATTACGATTACGATTACGATTACGATTACGATTACGATTACGATTACGATTACGATTACGATTACGATTACGATTACGATTACGATTACGATTACGATTACGATTACGATTACGATTACGATTACGATTACGATTACGATTGCGATTGCGATTGCGATTGCGATTGCGATTGCGATTGCGATTGCGATTGCGATTGCGATTGCGATTGCGATTGCGATTGCGATTGCGATTGCGATTGCGATTGCGATTGCGATTGCGATTGCGATTATGATTGCGATTATAGCTTTCAAAGATAGGGAAATGAAAGTTGAAATTGGGCTTAACACCAATTTTTTCTGAATTGGGCTTAACACCAATTTTTTCGCGGGAAAAACGGAAAAAAGAATATTTGCGTTTTCCTTATAGGAAACCTTCCATTCGGACTTTTGGAATTCTGACACCGTATTCGTGATCAGTGATCCTGTAAACATCCCAATGAGATTATTTCCCGGGAAAACGGGGGAAAAGGATATTTACAGGGCCTTTAGTTAGGATTTTTAAAATTGTAACACCGGATTCGTGATCAGCGACCGCGAAAAGCTCCTAGTGCCAATTTTCCCGGGGAAAACGGTGAAAAGGGTAATTATGTAATCTTCTCAGGACTTCCGTTTCAAATTTTGAAATTCTAATACCGGATTCGTGATCAGCGAACCCCTTTTTACCCCCCGTTTACCCCCTTAACAGTAAAATTTCGAGAAACTCCGCCTTATTGAGCGCCTGCGTGATGGATGGGACATACTGTGAAGTTTCTACCTTCAGGGATTTGGGCTGGGTGTTGATGAGTCAGTTAATCAGTCAGGTTAAAATATCTTATAATTATAGAAATATTTTCCGAAAATATTGCAAATATTGCAGAAGAAAGTTTTGTGTTGATCACCACTGGTTTTTTTTGTTGAAAAATGGTTTTGTTTGTCACAGCAATTCTCCTGCAAAGTAAATTTCAAATCTACAAACATTCTACGCTAGATCGCTCAGGTAGAAATATAATTAAAAAACAAATCAGGTGAGTTTTTTTAACCTTAAAATTTAAATTCGGTGAACTATGATTTTATCCCGTTAGGATTCTGCCAAATAACGACTCCCATGTAAACGGCAACACCGTTAAATTCCCAATATTTCCACTGGAAGGCTTTTAAATATCATATTAAGGTAAAGACGAGTAAAGATACCCAACATACTTACTTACGAGATAATTAAACTGTTGGATAATCAATCAATCAATCACGACCTAAAGATATCTTGAATTTTTTCCCATTTTACTTCTTCCCTCTATATGGAATTCAGCTAAAAGATTGGGGGAGTTATATGTCTTTACTAGAATTACAGAACTGAATGACGATGACAATAAACGCGAACGTACTATGAAATACGTATTGTGTTCAAATTAAAGGTGCGACATGGATACCTACCTATACCTGGCTCTTTAGCTACCTACAAACCTTCATAAGCCGTTGCTGAAGGATTTTTAAACTTTTGCGCTGCACTACGACGTAATAATTGACATACGGTTCTCATATATAGTAAATAATCGGCAGCTGCAAAATCATCATTGACTGTGGTAATAATAGTAAAGGTCAGGTAAGTCATTTACGCCTAGAATAATGACTGTCTATCACCTGAAATTTTACTTTTATGAAACCTACAAAGCCTAAGGTGATTTTTTTTTCGCTAAAGATTTTCAAATATGAAATTTAGTCGGTAATTGTTGAAATGTCGCCTCCTGATCGAAATCACGGATACGATCGTTGTGGTCGAAATCAATGCGTGCCCATTATGGATCAATTTTGAGATTTTGTTGTTGGCCCATGTAGGTATACCTGCCCTGGGTACCGAACCGTCAACGGAGATTTTCAGGTATCCATTACGATGTTGTAATCCGTGAAGGTGTCAGTCCGCAACGGCAGGTGTCTGCGGCGCATATTGTAAAATATTGTTTTTCGATAGTTCAGTATAAGATAAATTATTGGACAATGGGTGGTAATCAGTTAGGTAAATATGGATGCCAATCGAAGTAATTGAAGGAAAAGGTAACGAATCGAAGTACATCAAAAGAGTGTCAGACACCCACTGATTTAACACCTAAGACACCTTTCAGGTTCAGTTTGTAAAGGGACGGAGGTATTATCGAATTATACGCACTTGACCTTTTTCTTGCCCACTTCTCGCATTATTATGATCGATTTTTCTCACTTACCCAGCATAATTTCTTATGTTTGGTAATCGACGGGAGTCAAAAAATATTGAGGCGTGCCGAACGACCTTTAATCACCGCATCTGATTGAACTAAATTCGAATAATGTGTTTTTTTTTCTTAAACATTTTTTTTACAGCATTGGTCATTATAATACCACATGCTCGTCCTCGTTGAAATTTGAAGCTGGTCTAGCATATCACAGCATCAGTTAAAAGCGTATGTTACGGAATCGATTAGATTCTTAATGTTTTTCAAAAATGCTTCTCGTGTTGCTGTGAAATTCTCTGTGAAGAAATCGCTTTCACCTTCAAAGTATTCAGGAAGCGATGGTCATTTCAAAGCAATCTGGCGCTGCTTTGGCGTTTTTCCAAAGAATCTCTGATGTAAGACGTTAAGTAACTCAATTAAAATATTATTAAGTAGTATTGCTGTACCGATTGAATGTAGTGTAGAAGGTTTCTCAAGATCTGTTTTGATTCGGTGTACAAATAATGAGTCAACAAAGACGTAAAGCGGATAACAAGTTTTACGCCTTCAGGAATTAGAGTTAATGATTTTAATTTATAATATTTGGATATGTCTATCGAAATAACAAAGGTTCAGGAACTGTAGCTGGCAAAAATTCAATTATACGATCTGGTTATTCTAAGAAAATGTTTATGTTTATCAAGTTAGCAGCACGGTTAAAAATGCGTTTTAAATCAATTTTTCCATATAAAGCCATTCCAAACCAAAATCGATATCGAATTATTAAATGACTAGCTTGAATACCCGTCGTTGCCGGGTTAAAGTTTCTTGCATAAGTTTTGTTTGCACCAAAAAACAAAGAAACAACTTAAAAACGTTTGAAATTAGTTTTTTAACCGACTTCCAAAAAAAGGAGGAGGTTATTATGCCTTCAGGACCTTCCGTTTCGAATTTTGAAATTCTAACGCCAGATTCCGAAACCACCTAATACCAGTTTTGCCGAGGAAAAATCGGAAAAGGATATCTGCGTTATCCTTACAGTGTCTTAGCGATCACCTACAAGGAAAGATGAATCTGTGTGCAAAATTTCATGGCAATAGGTTTAGTGGTTCGGGAGATACTGTGATGAGAGAGAGAGGCATTTGTCTCTTATCTTATACGAGTATATAAAAATGGATGTTTGTTGGTTGGTCTGAGATTACAAAACTCAAAAACTACTGGACCGATTTTTACGCGGTTTTTGCAAAAAGATCTGCCTTGCCAGGAGCAGGTTTTTAGCTATGTTAGATTTTCAAAATTCGAAATTATCTGCAAGGATAACGCAAAAATCCTTTTTCTTATTTTTCCCCGGAAAAATTGGCATAATGTCCTGTAAGGATATCACAAATATTCTTTTTTCCGTTTTTTCTCGGAAAAATTGGCATTATGGGTTTTTTGGGGTCGCTGATCACGAATCCGGTATTAGCTTTTTAAAATTCTAAACGGAAGGTCCTGTAAAGATAACGCAAATGTCCTTTTTCTCATTTTGTCTCCGAAAAACTGGCTTTAGGGGGTTTTCGTAGTCGCTGATCACGAGTTGGATGTTGGAATTTCAAAATTCTAAACGGAAAATCCTGTAAGGATAACGCAAATGTAATTTTTCAATTTTTCTCACAAAAACTGGCTTCGGGTGGTTTTCAGGGTTGGTTTTGGTAGGTTTTCAGGGTTGGTTTTGGGAGGTTTTCAGGGAAACGGAGGGTCCTGTAAGGATAACGTTTTTTCCTGAAAGTTTTAAAGTTATTTATGGTTTTTTGGCATTCTAAAATTTATCAAAACCCTAAAATCTGGCTACGAAGGGTCTGCTAGTATATTGTGTAGAAAGTAAAATATTCGAAAAAGTATAAATCTTGTACTGAATTTTATAAAAACATTAAATTTTGATTCCGTTTAAAGATTTAATAGGCTTTTGATATAAAATTAATATATAGGGTCTTTCGATAAGGACATAACAATTTTGTATCTTAATAAAAACGCACCCTAAAACTTTTTTTTATGATCTGGCAATGCTAAAACGTCAGTCAAGGTTTACATTTTTATCATGGTGAAGTTCACGAACGAGCAATGCCACACAGCTGGTCAAACAATTGATCTATTGAAGGAAAAGTTCGGTAATCGTGTAATCTCGAGAAATGGTCCGGTCGAATGGCCACCTCGCTCATGCGATTTAACGCCGTTTGATTTATTTTTATGGGGTTATGTTAAGTCGTTGGTTTATACCAACAAGCCAACAACGTTAGAGGAGCTCAGGAACAATATCGAACCCGAAATTGCCAACGTTCCGGCCGATATGTGTGGAAGAGTGGTGGAAAATTGGCTCCAAAGAATCAATCTGCAAACGTCCTTTTGCCGAATTTCATACTTAAATGTAACATGTCCACTACACCTGGAATAAATTTCAGCACGATATCTCAATTATTCTGTGTTTTATTTAAACACAAAATTGTTATGTCCTTATTGAAAGACCCTATACTATATAAAAATGAATTTTTGGCTTGAAAACCACTCAACCGAATTTGACTTGGCTTGAAAATCACTCAATTGAAGTTTTTGCTCAAGACATATGGGAAAGTTATAGGCTATTTGTGGTGTTGCTCCACTTAACGCTTGTTTATCAAAAAATAAAAGCCGCAAAAACTCTCGACCCTTTTACAAATTACACCTTGATACAAATTACACCTTATAGGATCTACAAATTCACGCCCTAATAGACTGCTAGTCGACGTGAAGATCACCATTCGTCCAGAAAGTCCAAAATCAAATGAAGAGTGTGTGGATTCAGCGCCCAGTAGGTGCAAAAAAAGGCGTTAAGTCTATTAAGGCGTGCAGTTGTCATATAACCAACACAAGACGTCTTCCTTAAGCCTTATTGGGCGATCTTCGATTGAGGCGTACACTAGTGTCGCGCGGTGCTCTTCTCGCCCAGAAAATTTGTCTGAGGACCTCATTGAAATTTAGAAAAGGGCGTGCATTTGTGCATCCCTACCGAAAATAGGTCACGTATTCCCTTAATCCCATTGACCATCCGTGCTGCTGGGGAATGTAGGTTGTTACCTTTTAATTTGTTCATTCAGAACCATGATAAAAAAACTAATGATAGGCTATTCCGGGATTGTAAATTCGATCGTTTCTGCGCATTAGGTCACTTGCATGGCAGTCTTAAATAACTTTTGATTTTTAACTGAAATTATTTTTTGTAAATAATAAATTAGAGTCAATCTAATTATAATTTTTATTATACCCGTATGGTGATTTTTTAAAATAAACTTTTGCAATTCTAATTTTACTGAAAAAGTTTGGAAATTAAGAAATCATGAATTTAGCCAAAGGGAGACATTCAAAATAAGTTTGGTTTTGCAATTAAGACAGAAACCTTAATAGAAAATGCAGTCCCTCAATATTTCAAGAAATAGTAGTTTTCTTTTGCAATTGTCTCAAGAATTACAGACTTAATTTTTATTATAACTTCCATAAAAAATAAAAAATGTTATAAGTAAATTTCTCAGGCATCAATTGAAATACAGCCCATAGTTCTAGTTACGCAGGAAGTAGCACTTGAAACTTTTTTGTACTGAATTCACTAGTATTATTCCACATTCTAGTATCATAATATGGAAAAACTAATATGGAAAAACTCCAATTATTATTATTAAAATCTAATTTATAGTTACTTACTTATACGTAGCATAATAAAGTATTGTATTCATGAAACATTTTGACCTCTTAATTTTGCCCGAAAATCATTTCCCGACCGCTCCTGAGTCGATTGGAGTCATAGTCTTTATGTCTGACAGTCTGTCTGTCTTTCAGTCTGTCTGGCAGTCTGTTAGGCTGTGTACAATATTACTCAAAAACTAATAGAGCTAGAGCCATGAAATTTTATAGACATGCTTGGTCAAAAAAAAAATCAGTTTTTTGCGATTATCTCGAAAAATAAGGGGTATTTCGTGGTTCAATTTATGAGATGAGTTGAAGAGAATAGTGTTTGCCACAATTTTGTCTTTCACTATTTTCCGCTATCTTTAACCGTTATTGAAATATTTTCATTAAAGGGTATAGAAATTGATTTTTGCAAATAGCTTGCAAACTAACGGCATTTCGTAAAAACAGTTGAAGGAAGAATTAAAGATACTAATATTCTCTACATTTTACCGTAAATCGATCCCTTTTATCGTTATCGGTATCGAGATATTTCAGATTTTGTAAAATAAGAATTTAGATTCCTCTGATTTACACTAAAAATTTCTTAAATTTCGCAAAAACGTAAGTTTTGTATGAGAAAGTCATGTGCTGTTCACATCGGATATTTTTTATTTCAACTCCAAAAATCAATAAACTGCGAGTTTTTGAAAAAAAAAATAACAGAAAATGTATTGTTGACATAAAAGCTATGATCCACGTGATGTAAATTTTTTGAAACGTAGAGACCTGCGCAATATCTTACTATTATTATTTATTACTAGCAGACCCTTCGTTGCCAGCTTAAAGTTTTTTGTATAAATTTTAGAATGCCAAAAACAGCCATAAATAACTTAAAAACTTTTGGGGAAAAATGTTATCCTTACAGGACATTCCGTTTAGAATTTTGAAATTCCAACATCCAACTCGTGATCAGCGACTACGAAAACCCTCTAATGCCGATTTTCCCGGGGAAAACGGGAAAAGGGATATTTGCGTTATCCTTACAGGACCCTCCGTTTCGAATTTTGAAAATCTAATACCGGATTCCTGATCAGCCACACCAAAAAAACCCATATTGCCAATTTTTCCGGGGAAAATTGGGAAAAAGGATATTTGCGTTATCCTTACAGGACAATCTACAGAGCTAAAAACCTGCTCTTGGCAACGCAGATCATTTTGCAAAAAACCGCGTAAAAATCGGTCCAGTCGTTTTTGATTTTTGTAATCTCAAACCAACAGACCAACCAACAAACATCCATTTTTATATATATAGATATCATGATTCAGAATGGTGTACTGTCATTATTGTTATTATTTTAGTTAAAAAGTTTTTTTGTTTGCATTTTTGTTGCTTTTTATCAAAGGTTCATAAAACAACTATAAATATTAATGCACTTTCGGAAAATATTATGCAACGATTTGTTCAAATTGTATAACTAGCTGTAATTTTATTAATAAATAATTTTCCATTCTGGCAAATTGCTATTTTACGGTAAAAAAGTAATCTATGTTTCTTTGTTTGCTACAAATCCATTTAATTAATCTGCGTAAAATTATCATCTTAATGGTTCACCTCTAATTAAAGCAATTATGGACAGATATTTTTTTCCAATTTGGCATCTGTTAAACTTGAATGTAGATCAGAAGTTTTCCGGGAAAACTCTTCTGGTTCTATCAAAGTAGCAATGGACAGGCAGAAGTTTTTTTTTGTTTTGTTTTAAATTCAAATGTAGTTCCGCCACCCAGAATGACTGTGAGAAAAAGCTTTTAACACCAAAGTATGGCGAAGTCGATTCGAATTTAGGCCGCCCAATGGATTTGCATTTTAATTTTAATTCTTTGTATCTTTTTATCCAAGGTCGAATCTAAAAATACGTAAAGGCGTATCCGCTGTAATGATAATTCAATATCCAATTTAATCCACATCAAATCATTCCGTGAGTAAATGACTTTAATAAATAGTTTGCCAGCACAAAAATGAACAATTAGAGGCGATTTTCTCATGAAATGTGAGTTGTATAACAGTTTGAAGTGAGTGTGTTATACACACGTGCAAGACTTGTTAGCGGTATTATAAAAGTTCTTAACAAACAGTAAATGCATTGATTTGGAGGGGAAGCTTTTGAACTTTTTCACTAAGCGCTGAGCTTTCACAAAAATTTTGACTCACTGGAACTTGATTTCTGACTGCAATGACGTTTCACAGATTTTGTGTTTGCCTTTTGCCACAGAGTTCTACAAGTCCCCGGTAGTACAGTGGCAGTACGCTCGCTTATTCATTTGAACAACTCTCGAGTTAATCAATATCAAGTAAATTAAGCCTAGCGCGAGTAACCAAGGTTCGATTCCTTGCCAGGGAGACGAATTTTTTTTTTAATTTTTTTAATTTCATTATTTTTAACTTTTTTTTAAATTACTTCTCTTCCGAGCAATTGCAGTTTTTCAATATTTTTCTCAATAAATTTGGGCAAAAGTTTAAAAATCTGGAAAAATCATCTTTATTACTTTCTATACGGAGTATAATAAATTATTGATCATGAAACATTTCGACCTCTTAATTCTGCCTAAAAAACTTTTCCCGAACACTCCGGAGCATTATTACAAAGTTGTATTTTTGCCTGTCAGTGTGCCAGTCTGTGTACAAGATTTTTCAAAAACTAATAAAGCGACAGCCATGAAAGTTTACAGGCATGTTTGGTCCGAGAATGGGACGATCCTGGTGGAATTCCGTTAACTGGAAGTAACCAAAATGGTGGTTTTTTAAAAATTGCAATTTGGTTTTTTGTTATTTACTCCGATTTTGGTTTTTTTTGTTATTTAGTTTCTCAGTAGTCTTATATGTAACAAAAGTTGGAGACAATAAAATTTTCTACATCCTTGTCTTTTACTAGAACTTGGTATCTCAAGCTGTTGTCGAAATATACCGTTATCTAAAAAAAAAAGTTTTTTTGGGATACACTAGAAAAAAAACGGGTTTTTGGTAGTTAAATAAATGAGATGAATTGACGAGAAAAATGTTTGCTATAATTTTGTCTTTTACCTTTATCCGATATCTTCCACCGTTATCGAGATATTATCAATAAAATTTTAAAAAAATATTTTCGTAAAATAAAAATTCATATTTTTATGTAAAATAATGTTTATTTCGTGAGGTAAATTGTGCAGAAACGTAGAATTTGTATAAGAAAGTCATGTTCTGTTCACATCAGATTTTTTTTTAGGTTTTTATAAGAAAGGATTTGAGATGCTTGACTTCTTAATTATTTCACCTGCTAGTGATAGGCTTTGTCAAGAGGGCACATTTCTGTCGATACATCTTTTATTCACAATTATTTATAATTTAATAATTCTGGTTACTTACATTTTTTATTGTTGATTCGAAATTTTGAAGTTAGTTAAGTTAAAAATTAATATAATGTTATAAACGTATTCAAAAATAGTTTAATAAAATAAATAATAACCATCTTTATAAGAAAGGATTTGAGAAAGATTTGAACAGATTTTAAAAAATCAAAAAAAAAAAAAATTAACTGACTTTAAAAAAAAGTCTGTTAAAAACAACTCTCTCTCTATCTCTCTCTCTCGGCACTACAACCGGTTTCCGGTCTTGGCCTGCCGCAATGTTTCTCGCCAGAGGTCCCGGTCACGTGACGATGTCCTCTAGTTTTGCATCCCAATTCTCATCGCGCCACTGGTCAACGCCATCTTGCCACCTGAGGTTGGGTCTTCCTCGTCGCCTTGTTGTTAAAAACCTACCACAGAACACTTTACAAGCCTGGCTTTCAATGACTTTCAGTCATTCGAGTGACATGACCAGCCCACCGTAGTCTGTTGAGTGTTTTGAGCTTGACTACGGGCACGTCCTGATATCTCTCATAGGGCGCGTTTATTCCTGTGCTAAGATGGCACTGCCAATATGGCAATGCCAAACTGGAAGTGTATATTGCGTGAACTGTCAATTTTTTGTGGTTATGTGACTATTTCACCCAGGTACGATGGAGAAAAATAAAATCTTTGCAATATATAGCATGAAAAGGGCAGAAAAGGTTTTTATTTGTTCCCCGTCCCGAAAGTAATTTCTCGATTCCATTTCTTTTGTCAGATATTTGTATATCTCGCGAGATCTTGTTTTTTTGTCATCAAATTTCTCCATTATATTTTTATCAATCATTATGTCCAGTAATGATTTCGTTTCACTCACAGACCAAGGGATTTTGCTGCATTTTCTCTGCGGAACTCATCGCAAAGAGCTGTGCGAAATACAAAATGTCACAATTTTGAGGTTAAAACAGCACTCCCAGAATATAATTCCGTTCATATCGTCTGAAAATAGCAGCGCTAAAAATTAGCAGTGCCAAAAACCCACTGCTCAACTGGCAGGCATTGGTAAAGTAGAATGCGTTTATACCGGCGCTACATTGACTGCCACTTTAGCACCGGTATAAACGCGCCCATAGCCTCGTCATTGTAGTCTTCGGAATCCCCCCCCCCCTCCCCCCCGCTCATAGCCAAAGATCATTTTGAGTATTTTTTTTTGCTTAGTACCCAAGTCTCAGCGGAATAAAACAACTAAAACCCTAAAAAGTAAAAAAAAAACATAACAAAAGCTATAATTGCCAATCTGGCAATTATTCAAGACCCGTATGGTGATATTCGTATCAAAATTCGAACAGTTGTATCAAAATTCCACTTTGAAGGCAAACTTTCCAATAAGATTTTTTAAAACTTATTCCAATCGGATTTTGATGTATGGGAGTTTTATGTAGAATTATATCCTAAATAACTTTTGTTCTTGAACTTTTTTGATAACATTTACCGTTTTTGAGATATTCGCAAAAAACGATTTCGTTCGTATGGGGGGTACCCCCCCTAATGGTCCATTTTTGCCCATTAACGAACTTAGCCTCGCATTTTACGAAAAACGGATCCACACAAAATTTCAAGTCTCTAGCTCAATCCGTGCGCCCGCAATCCGCGCCACAGACAGACAGACAGACAGACGGACAGACGGACAGACGGACGGACGGACAGACGGACGGACAGACGGACGGACATGGAAAATTCAATTTTTTTTATCATTCTAAACACACTGATGTAATTCATTTTTGTGTGTGATGACGGGATCTTGGCGTTACAAACGGTAAAGCAAAGTTAATATACCCTTTGGTTTCACCATACGGGTATAAAAATTAAAATGTATAATTTGGTATATCAAGTACTGTCATATTTGAATTGTTATTAAAATGTAGCGTTATGAGTATTCTTATATTTGTAAATTCCGGCATAATTCCCGGACGCCGGACCAACGTGCCAGAATCCGGGACGTATATATACATGACTAAAACCCAGTTCAGACTAACGATTTCGATTATGATTGCGATTACGATTGCGATAACGATTGCGATTACGACTACGATTGAGCTTCCTCCACCAATGAGATCAAAACTTTCAACGATAGAGACACGAAACCTTTGATCTTATTGGTCGAGGAAGCTCAATTGTAATCGCAATCGCAATCGCTAGTCTTCAATAAACCTAAGATTTCATATCCGATTTGTGTTCGGCGATTTTCCCTTAAACTTGATTTTGAATTTTTCATTGAAAAAAAAATTTCTCTCCAGACATGACCAAATGTAGAATGCGACTAATTAAAATGTGAAGAAATTTTTGCATGAAAACAATAAGATGGCTTTCAAAAATGTACCCCGAAAACTTTCCATTTTATAGTTACATAGTTTTTGTGAATATTTTCAAAATTCTAATTAGAATGAATGAAAAACACGAAGTTCTGTTCTAATTTACATTAGATATGTTTTATCAAATATTTTCCCTAATATTATTCAACTAAGAAAAATACGACAAAACGACGGACATTGAATTGTCGTCGACATAAAAACCAAACAGTAATTCACAGCAAAATCAACATAGTAACTACCCGAACTAGACGTTAAACTCCTGCTAAACTGGAGAGGACACTCCAGAACAGAATCAGGACAAATCCCGGAATCAACGGCGAAACGCAGACAGCAGAAGCATCTATAAACGAAAGATCATGGCAAAGTTTATGGTAATTTTAGATTCAATGCAATCATGTCCGTTCACTAAATATTCATGTAACCCAATTGCAAACCTAAGTACATTTCCAGCATCCACAATAATTCCAACGACTTTGACTTGGGAGCGGTAAAAACTGTCCTCATTGATCCAGAAATCGAGAGGGAATTTGCAACTGGAGGAGTGGCATCCGAATGGGAATTGTTTCCGGAGTTAGCAGGACTTTGTGCAGTCGACAAGCAGAAAAACAATTCGAACATTGTTTGCATCGGGGAGGACACACACTCAGGTAAACACACTCTGAAAGGGACTTTAAAGGGGTAGTTGATATGCCCTAAAAAGGATACACAAACCAACGAACAGACGAGTAAACAGACAAACGGTCTGTTGGTACCTACCCGAAAGGATGATAATTCATGCATTCACCACGTTCTCAACGTATCTCTCCCTTCTATATACGAGTGTATATCTCGGTAGGTTACTGTGTTACATTGTAGATATAATCAAAGATACACAATTGAACAATAAACTAATTTTGCGGTTTTAGGTCATTAGGAAAATTGTTTTGAATAATTTTAAAATCATATTTATGTTTGGAATGTTTTGTCAAACGATTGATGAAAATTAAAAAAATAGTGTCTACTTTTTTTACATAAGTATGTAAGATAGGTATAAAAATGACTTCAAAAACGTTACCGGAACATGTACCCATCGATTCAGTTCGATGAGTACGTAACATGTCTCTACATATATGCAAAATCTGTAAGATCGAATTCTACCAATAAATCTTAACACGTTGGGTACCATGTGAGTCACCGGTGATCGCAGCGTGTCACCCACAGGGACAATGTGAGTCACCGGTGTACACACACTATTGTCATTACCGTCAGTTTCTCAAGTTCCATGGTTGAGTGCAGTCGCTCGTGCGGTACAAATGGGTTTTTTTTGTGGAGCATATTTCATGTGAAAAATTTGTTGTGGTAAGTTTTTTCCGTTATATTTTATTCGATTCTTTCGTTTTTGTCTGTATTGATCTTGTGTTCACTGGTGACTCACATTGTACAGAAATGATTTTTGCGTTTTTTCCCAGTGTATACTTGAGTTAGCGTTTTTTTGGCTGGTAGCCAACGTGTTAATCGATTTTGGTGTGGTTTTTCATTCGAAGGTCTTTTTTTTTGGAAAAAACGGACCGTTTTCAAGAAAATTGCAAAGATCTTTTCAATTTTTATGGTTGATTCAATTGTTCTCATTTCCGGAAGAGATTTATCTTTTGATAAAAGCCTGTTCCATGTCAAATTTCATGTTCCATGCCAAATTTCAACTTTCTACATCATATACACTGTGTTAAGAAAGTTTCGCACCATTACGAAAAAATCAACATTCAGGAAGTTTTGAATCATATTTCAATTTTTGAAATTTATAATAATATTGTGTCCTTACCAGGATTACTAATCATTTCTTTAATCCTTGTCTGAAGATATGTTGTTGATTTACAAAAGAAGTATAGTGGGAGGTGAGTTCAATTTTGTATCAAATGCGTGGAGTGGTGCGAAACTTTTTTAACACACTGTAGTTCTCAAATTTCTCAATGGTTTTGTATAAAAACTGTCAACATTATACCCACTTATATTCATCATATGAGGTTTAATTATGTAAGAACGGTAGCATCTCACTATTAGCTGGATTAATCTGTGTTTTCATATAATTTTTAGGATTTTGTCATATGAATTGCTTAGGATAGAAAGAAATTTATGACCTTTTCATAAAAACCAGTTTCGTTACGTTATTTCGATATGTAACAAAAAAAATATTCCTTATAACGTTATTATTTCGTTACATGCTATAATAAAACCAATGACTGAAAAACGATTTTTTTCACTAATAATATTGACTTGGTTAATTTTATTTAATTTGTTAACAATGTTGATTTTTTTTCTGTTTTCCTCTTTTAATGTTATAAATGCTCCTTACTTTGAGGAATCTAAAAATTTAATGGATTTTTTTTTAATATTACCTTGATTCTACTCTTTCCTGTCTCCCTCAACACATTTTCCTACCACCTTCACACTCTTCCCTGCCCTGAGTTTTTGACTAAACATTTGGCTCACTGCTCACGAGATGAATAAACTATTCATGAGCAGAACTAACTCATCAGTGAGCATTCCCAAACTCTGCTTGTAGTTAAGCTGAACACAACACAAAAAATTTCAACTTGATATCTCAAATGGTGCGAGGAGGTATGAAGGGACAGCCCAAAACAAATAAAAAATTCCCCGATATTTTTGATTTATTCAAATTGACAACTGCCACATTTTTGTGTTAGTACATGAAAATTGAGCCAACTACCTCCAGCGGTCGGTTTTCGCATTTTATTTAGAATTGTATTGGGCAGACCTAGGTTGTATTTGGGTCTACGACTTCTGTATAATGTGGGAGAAGTGAACAGTTAAGAACGCAACTACTGATATGTCAAAAATTTTGAGTTTTCCGAAGGAATAAAATTCCATTGGACAAAAATTATAGAAAAATTGGAGAAAAGTTCCATGAAAAACTGTTTTGTTGAATGTCAATTTTATTATTTTTTCCTGAAGACATAACAGAGAAAAATCTTTATTTACCAAAAAAAAACCTTGATCGTAGAATTGGTCGTAGTATACCTAATTAAATGTAATTATAATGCAATAGGATTTTTTAGAGATTCAAAAAAAATATGTTGGGAAAAAATCTTTCAATGTTTGCCGCGGCAAGAGAATATTTATTTTCCTATTGGTTTTGTTCTTGAAAATTTTTCCGATAAAAAATGTCTTCATAATGAAAATTTTACCTTAATTTGTCTAAATCGATTTTATTTTTAACTAAGTAAATCATGTTTTTCTCAATTTGATCGTAAAATGGGAATTTTATAAATTTTTTATTTTTTTTTTTGAGAGAAATCATATAAACTTTTATTCATTTCAAATTACAGAAACATTTTAAATGTTTAAAATTCCAAATGATGTAACAAATACCGAGTGGATATTTCTGTAATGGTTCAAAGATAATATCCAGAACGAAATTCTCAACAAATGACGACATTTTCAGCACAAAATGTTTAAATTTCATAAAATTTATTGTGACAAATTGCATAACATAAATAATGTCCGGAAAATTTGTTGCAAGCGATTCAACAATTTTTTCTCCTGAATTTTTATTCATTTTTTTTAGTTCAGATGATTATTAAAATGATTGTAGGGTGGGTGTACGATAATTTTCAAGTTACAATTTTTAAATTTATTGCACTCAACGTGAAGACAAGACTAAAGACAAGACAAGGAGAATATCTTTTATTTTTAGCAAGTAAGTAAGAAAAAAATAGTGGAAAATCATTGAAATTGAAACCTTGTATGCAATGCAATCAGCGAGTTAAATGTCTTTTAGTTAGATTCAAAGCATAAAACATAAACGACGTCTTATGATGACTTTTATGCACTCAAGCCAAAAGGAATGATCGGCATCGCAGCACAATCTGAAAAAGAGTTAAAGGCAAATTCGCCAAGGTAAGGTTCGAGTTCGAATACGTATTCGTGTAGGTAACCTAATTTCTTGCATTTTTTATTTATTTATTGTAGTTACACATTTAATAACAACACTTTTTTTGATGATTGTTTAAATTGTGTTTAAACAGAGTAGTGGGGTAGCGGAAAATTATTGTTAGGATTTTGGCGTTGATGGCGGGCAGTTTCATTTTATAATAAAAATGTCTTCTGTAAACAGTACATGACTTTCTTATACAAACACTTTTTTCTTGCGCAGCAATTTACACTAACTGCGTTCCCGATTCACGTAAAAACCACTGCGCAGTACTTCTTTTAAGAGGATCGTAAACGCTGTTTGAGAAATCTTCTACACAGGCTAACAGACTGAACAACAGACTATCAGGCAGAAAGTCACCCAAATAGCGGCGAAAACCACGGGCAAGTGAGGTTTTGTTCTTTGCAACTTTTAGGTTACAATGAAACTTTCAGGTTACAATGAAACTTTCAGGTTACAATGAAACTTTCAGGTTACACACTCGTTTAAAACGTTTTCGTGTAACCCTCTAGAAACTTTCAGGTTACAATGGCGGTACACTGAAACTCGTTTAAAACGTTTTCGTGTGATCCTCTAGAAACTTTCAGGTTACAATGGCGTTACACTGAAACACGTTTTTCGTGGATTTATTAGTAACCCTCTGAAAATTTTTGGGCTCCAATAGCGTTTCGATTTCAAAACAGCAAAATTTCGGTTTGAATAACACCAATAATATGTAAAAGAAAATAATTTAAATATAATTGATACACATAAATTTAAAAACATAAACACTTTATTTATTAAAAACAGGTTTCACTAAACCTCCTCTGAAACCTGAAGGTATCAAATGAGTTACTATGTAACCTCTTTTTTCCATCCGTTACAAATTAGTTACGAAATAAGTGTTTCGGAAACGTTTCTTTGTAACCTGTAAAAGCAAAGTTGAGAGTAGGTTTTATCCGTGCACCTTACTACAGACCGAAAGGTTTTATCCGTGTTACAAGACAACCATAAGTTTCAGTTATTTGCAACGTAATAAGTTTCAAAATAGCAGTTTCACATCCGTTACTTGGTAACTAGTTACATAGTAACCAATATGTACCCAATTTTGTCAAGTTCGAAAAGTTACATTGTAACCAGGGTTACAAATGGTTTCTTGGGTTGTTTATTATTAACAAATTCAATAATCATAGTAGACCATAAATATTTTTGTGTTTTTCACAAACTACTTAAATTTAAAGTTTTTGTCATAAACGGTATAAATATTTCTGAGAAAAAATATAGCGTTTCTGATAAATATTTTAAATTTTGTAAAAAGCTTTATCAAAAGTGTTTGTCATAAAAGATAAAAAGTGTTTAAGACAAACACCGAATTTTTCAATCTGAACAAAAATTGTTTTTCTGAAGTATTAAATGTTTGGAAAAAACATTATTAAACAATAATTGTTGTCAACGAACATGTCCTGTTCACTATAAAAAATAATTCTTATACAGAAACATATAATTATTGCTGCAAACACTCAATAGATGTTCGCAAACACTTTCCAAACATTCCTTTTTTTTCAGTGTATTATTCTTTTTAAATAAGTAAGCAAATTCCCTTCATTTTTTTTTTTTTCAAAATAATGTGTCATCTGCAGCGACAAATATCTAGAAATATTTTAATACATGCCCGTTATATTGTGGTTAAAAAATAGTATTAAGGTCTTGTCATATATTTATAAGCCGGCTGCCCCAATTGAGGATAAATTTTAACATTTTTAGCAAAATAATGTCACAGAAATTGGCATTAAAATTTGATTGCAAAAGAGAAAAAAATTGACCGGCAAACTAAAATAAACAATTTTTTTTGTTGAAAACAAAATAATTTCAAGGCCGAAAAATTGCTTATCGCCGCGATTTGCATTGGTGACGAAATATCTAAATAAAGACGAACTCAAATGCTATTTGGACATTTTTGCAATAATGATCCAATCGCCTCAGGAGCAGCGGAGAAATGTTTTTTAGGCATAATTAAGAGGTCGAAATTTTTCATGAATACAATACTTTTTTATACCTCGTATAAGAAAGTAAAGATTGGTTTCCGTTGCTGATGCTGGCCGGCATTGGTACCGCGGGTGTGGCCGATCTACACCAATTCAAGAGAAAGTGAAGGGGAACTTGGTTACTTATTTGTGGTAATTTTAATCTTGTAGATACATTAAATGACGACAATAATAAAACTTGGATATGTGCAGTATAGCGAAGTTAGCTTTTTGCAAATTTATTACATTTGACCAATAATGCCATTTAATAAAATGTCGAACTGAATTACTTAACCGTAATCGTCAGTTTGACGTTCATTTCTTGGTCAATTCAATGGAAATTGGAATTGCTGTTGGTTGATCGACCAAAATCCACTTCAAAATCGACATCGACATTTTATTTGAATGCTATATGAACCAATTTAATATCGGAGATGTCCATTTCTGTTAAGTTGCACATTGAGCAATTTTACTACGAAATTACGTACTGGGATGTGTGTTGAGTTTAAATAAATTGTCTTCAAGAGAAATGTTATCTCGATGAGAAATATACGATTATTCGAAGTACGATACGCAAATTCATTAATTAATAAGTTTTTAAGACAACGTCACTATTTATCTAAAGTTCAAGATAACTCACTTAAAATGTTGCTATTGAAAAATATTTTTTCCAAATCTTTATCTTCCTTATATGTTTGCGGAAACTAATCCGCATAGGAAACGTTCCTATAAAATATGGGAAGGCGATTATAGGACTCGTTACACCATTTTGTAGCAAAGGCTTGCATAAATATTGGAACTAGTCCTAGTTTTCGTGGAACCATGGACATATTCCAACAAAAGTAGCACCCGTTCCTAGTTTTTAGTGGAGACATTCCTATACTGAGGGGGAAACAATGCTATATTATGGAATGGAATCGTTCCCATTGTTTTTAAATGTGACTCCAATATTATATATAATAATAACGAATATTATTTATAATAATAATAACATTCCTATGCAAATAGAATTCAGCAAATAATGTCATTCAGGCCAATTTTTTTGCGATTATAATTCGCATGTGGTTTGCGAACTTATGGTTTATATAGTTTGGACCTGCTTGCTATCACACTCTAAAGGGCGGAATACAATTGGCCCGACACAACATTTACGGCGACAGATTACGGCCACAAAGTTGTCCTCCATTACACTTCCACCGACTTTGTTGTTCTAAACGTCATTTGCTTTTCATTTGATTTTGACAATGGGACGGTGAGCCACATATAGCATTCTTTTTGTACCAATTATAATACATAATAGGAATGTGAATCTAAGTAACACAGTATACGAACTATATTTCCTAAAACTTTCTTTATTTTCCCTTTGACATACGAAATTTATATTTTATGACGTCCCCATAAGATTTCATTTTGAATCAACCATGATATTTTCTCGGTGAGCTGACCGACAAAAGTTAAATTCGATTCAACTTTATACGACGACAAAGTTGGTCGGATTGATACAGAATATACAGAAGCATAAGATACTATGAGTTTGAAATCTGAAATGTCGTTGTAAATGTTGTTTTGAGCCAATGGTATTCCGGCCTTAACACTTGTGCCGGAGAAGTTTTTTAATTACCGGGCATTTTATTACTCGAGGTGTTGATATCTGGAATATTTTCAAACGCCTCGTAATTTTCGATCTCGTAGATTGGGTAACTCGAATTTTTGTCTGTCGCCTTTAGATTGGACAGATTCCAATAAAAAAAGTAGTCAATCCTATTCGGAAAGAACTTGATGCTACAATCATAGGAACGAGTCCTATTTGAAGTGTTTAAGACGGATCATTGATTCATCTGTCCAAAGTACCCGATTCCAATATTCCGGAGTTTTTAATACTTTAATAGTAAAAAGGCGATGAAAATGTATTAAAAACTCCGGAATATTGAAATCGGGTACTTTGGACGGATGAATCAATGATCCGTCTTAAACACGGCCATGGACATGATTGGGTATGGCAAAAAAAAACGAATCCTTGGCTTCCCAGTACCCGAAACCCACATTAAAATCATGTGACAAGGGTTGTGATGGTATGGGGATGCATTTCCAGTTACGGCCGTGGTAAAATCGTGTTGCTGGAGGGAAATGTTAACTCAAACGTGTACCTTAGACTGTTGCAAGAAGTTATAATACCTGAAGGCAAGCGGTTAATATGAGACGATTTCATACTTCAGCAGGATAATGCACCTATACACAACGCCACAATTGTACAGAAATACCTTAAGAGACATCATATAACGGTTTTTAAATGGCCACCACAGAGACCAGATCTTCCGCCGATCGAAAATGTAGGGTCTTGGTTAAAAATGAAGGTTGCTGAATGTCAACCACGAAATCTCCTTGAACTGAAAAGCTGTATTCAGCAACAATGGCTAAAATTTACAAACCAAGAATGCAGAAAGCTTACGCTTTCTATATCCAACCGTTTAAACATCATGTCCCACCGAAAAGGTAGCCATTGTGGTTGTTAAAGTCTGGTGTTAACCTACTTTTGACTGCCTTAAAAATTCAAATGTTTAAGTTTAGCTCTATTTAAAAAAATCTTTCAAAGTTTTTTGCCTTTTTCTTACCAAAATAAAAAAGAAGGCATTATTTGTTTTATTAGTCACAATACTTTTGAGTAAAATTTTTATTGTCTACTATTAACCCTTAATTTATGAGGTGAAAATCATATGCGTAAATGATGAGGTGGTTTCCAATGGACTTGTTCTAATCACATACCAAATCCCTGCTTTTAACTCGGCACACAACACCATACTGTATGACGATACTGAAGATTTCAGAGTCACTGTGCTGAAAACATGAGAAATAGCAAAGAGAGAAAAGTCAATGTGGGTCCACTGGACCCACCTCATCAATTGAGGGTTAAACATGCGTTCTTTCAAAAATCCTGTCGTGTTAACCTACTTTTGTGAGGTACTGTATATAGTAATTCCTCCCGTAATTTTGGGAATGATTAGGTACACAAAAAAAAGAATAACGCAATTTTTTTTTGTTGGAAAGTGTCCTGAAAAATTTGGGAACAGTTACAATTTTTATATAGAAGTGACTCCCATATTTGGCCACTATGCTTTTTTTCCCATAAATATGGGACTGGAGCATGCAGTTTTGGTGGAAAGGTTCCCAAATGTTTATTTCGTGTAAGTATTAAAATCACTTCGAAAACGTCCCCGGGATATATCATCCGTTGTTTCTTATCTTGTATCAAACGCCAAAACCTAATTTTGAGTAAATCAACTTTTAAACTTTCAGGGAAAATTGCGGAAAAATGTTTGAAAAATGGTCAACTATTTTTTTATTTTCTTATAAAACTATTAATCCTCAAACTGATTTACAGCAACAGATTTTCGTGACAGCAATATTTTGAAAAAAACAGGATTTTCAGGAATTTCGTTTTCAGAAATTTCGTTTTTCACGAAAAACGAAAATTGAATTTGCAAAAGAATCAGATTTTTTTTTGCGTTTTACTCTTAAACTAAGCGTTTTTCGATAGTGGTTCATATGAAGGAATTTTAAGATATTAATATTTGCCGTATTTTTGCCCTTCACTAGAAGTCTATATCTCGAGTCGATATCGAGATTTACCGTTATTTTTAAAAATTTGGTTTTTCAAAATTCTATTAAAATTTTGAAGGACCCAAGAAAGCATGTTTATCAATTTTTTTAAAGAAAGGGTTCCCAAAGACAGGTCTTGAGCCGAGCGCCGTTTTACCTTGACATGGCCCTGGTTTTGAGAATATGGAATTTTCATATTAAGTTTTCTACGTCTTTTGTAGTTCATAGCAGTCCAAGCATTTTCCTGATTGTCTGGTTAGGTAAATGTTCTATTATAGAAATTTCAGGCAAATTAAAGCATAAACCAGAAATGTTGTCGTCAAAATACCGTGACATATCACATATAACGAATCATTATCTATAGTTTATATTAGTTCCAGTTGAAGGGCAATAACCAGGACCCATATATCCGTATCTGCAGTAGTCAATCAAACTGTCTGAATTGTTCGCTTGAAGTACATTTGGTGCTTGATATCATCATCAGACTCGATAATATCAACATAAGCATCGAATTTCGCTTATTAAAATCTTATACCCTGATGAACATACGAGTAATACCTGAATATTTATTCCATCCACACATCATGTTATCCACGTAAAGGATTCACTTTGTCTACTCGTTCGAATATCATATTTTACATGAAAGTTATTCCATTTCTATTGGCTTTCGAATTTGCGCTTTCCGCATTCGTGGCGCGAAATTTTGAATAAAAAAAAAAGTATTTTAAAATCTTGACTATACTGTTAGGTGCACGATATATCACTTTAGAGTCCTCGTAATATGGTATACGACGCACTTCAACTTGAAATAATTAACATCAATGGATATTTTACCTGTACCGATGCTATCAACGTTGCTGCCGTTCCGTTGATACCTTAGTGGATGGTGATTATTATTTCCAGGTGGATGATGGTGATGTAATATCAACGTGAATTCCTTGCAATTTATTGGAGCAATTAAATCCATCAGAGGAGAGATAAATAAAAAAAAAACAGAAATTATGGTAATTTGGTTCAATTGACCTACAAGGTTTTTCTAATACACGCAGAGAAATCTAAATAGGAAACTACGAGACAGTGGACTGTTCTGCAATGATTTCTTAAAAATACGGAATTATTCCTATAGTTTTGGTTAAATTTTCAATTTTTTGGCATTAATTTCCCTTTTGTTTGGGAGTTAGTACCAAAAAATTTCACGGTCTCATATATTTCTATGTTTTGTAGGAATTATTTCTCTCCGTGTACACTAGTGAAGAATATTGTGAAGAAATAATTATTTCCAGTTGACTTTTGGACAGGTGAGCAGCTTTTAAGAAGGCGCCAAATCTAAAACAAATTCGTATTTAATTCGGAGCAAATAGTCATGTGAGCTCTGTGGACAAGTGCCTCCTCTTTGTTCCACTTTAACATGATTTCTGTTTTATAATTCACTCGAATTACTCGCGTCACGTAATTTTCAGCCACGTAATTTTTACTGCATGTCCACAACTGATCATTATTGGCCAGGTGTGGCTGAGTTACGGAATTAAAGAAAAATCTTAATAATTTTTTTTGTAAATTTTAAGATCCAATTTTCCTAATCACGAAATCGATTTGATTTCAAATTCAACACATTTGTGTTTATTATTTTCTATTTTCCTTACTTTTTCCTCAGGGAGATGTTCATAAAATATGTCACATATTTGGTGGGAAGGAGGAGGGGGGGGGGGGGGGGGGGTATCCCGTAGTCTGGCGGCGGTATTAAATTCTAAATAAAAAGTCACCTAAAAGAGCGAAGAGGAGAGGTTCGAAAGGGCGAAAATTAACTTGTGACGTAAAACATTTTTTAAGAAAGGCATTAACGGTGCTCCCTTCTAACCACCTTATTGGTCATTTTCAAAACCATTTATAGGATATTGATTCGCTTTCGTTAAGCGCGATCTCCACACAGTCGATTTGTTCCTCTGATAATAGTAAAGGATGCACTTATGCCACGACAGCTTGGACAGAAAGGGAGAAAACAATTATTCTACAAATGTTGTCGTCTTCTGCAGTTCTAAGAAGTTCTAATTTCAACCGATTTTCCTACGCAGGCTATTCCCCTCAACAACAGATGAACTTGTTCGTCTGATTTATGGCATTTGCATCTGCAGTTGCATACTGTCACAATAACCGCGCACGAGGTCGTCACAAATAAGCAATTTCCTTATACTAAGATGTGATTGGAGAGTGATTTGTATGCCATTGGGTTAACGCTGAAATCAGCATACAATCGACTTCAGCAGAAAGGGGGAGTCTACAATTTCCTCAAATGTGGTAGGGGGACGGGGGGGGGGGGTTTTGTTCGGTCACTCTTACAGAAAATTACAATAATTGATCCCTCTCTGATTTTCTGATTTTCTGATTTTTTCCGTCAGATAAGGAAGTCGGATGTATGGAGATTAGCCTTTATTCGACGTATGGAGATTACTCTTTATTCGACGATAATGCTCACACTTCATTGTTGTTCGTAGATTTTTGGCCAAAAACAACACCGTAATGACGTCCAGCCTCCATATTCACCAGACATAGCACCGTGTGACTTTTTTCTGACCCCAAAAATAAAGAGAACCTTAGGGGCCGCCGTTTAGCAAGCAGAGATGAGATTAAAACAACAATCTAATGGGGTAATGAGACTATTTTGAAGGGGACAACAATGATGTAGACAAATAAATAAAATTCTTTTGAAAAATCGAAAATTCCGGTTATTTTTTGAACATACCTCGTATATGGTTATTTTTCGAATTGAAATCTATATATTCCAGATAATCCCCTCTCCTGCTATCTACCGAATTGCTGAATAAATTTTGATCGGGATTTCGCTATTAGAAAGATCGCGTCTCGAATAAATTTTCTCCCCACTAAAATCTACCCTCTCGGTCCATTACCACCCCCCTCCACCCCCTTCCCACGCTAACTTCTTAAGAACAGATTTTAATTCCATATGAATCAATTTTCGGGCTCTTTCATTGCAAGGAAAAGAAGTTGGATCCCAAAGTGGTTTAGGGGCGCCCTCTGCTGTAATTAAAAATACGTCATGTAGTTGCAAAAATATATATAGTGGAACCTTCGATATATACTTTCAAAACTGAAAAGCTTTCAAAACTGAAAAGAAACGTATTTTTTACCCATCTTCAGTTAAACACGTTAAACGCTTGAGTATAGGCAATAGATTTTATGATGCATTCACATTGAGGGTATTCACAATCCTCTTTTAATTTTCGGTATTCGGTGTTTTCGGTAATATTAAAAGACTGAAAATATTCTGCTGTGAACATCCCACAGCACAGATTTGAGAACAGCGCTTTTATTTGATACGTGACCAAATCATGAACTGCGAATTTGATTGTAAAATATGTCACATACCTTTAAATCCATATTTGATGTATTCTTTTGAATTTCTATTGTGGCAACGGCTATCAAAATTGAAAAAAATTGCAGTCCGATGAGATAACCAGCGAGAAAATTTGACAACTAAAAACATTACTAGCGCCACCCGCGGTTGATTCTTGATACCGAATAACCGGGCCGGAAAACACGACTCAAGGCATGTCTACAATTACCGAATCCGGTAATTAATTTTTACATGAACCAAGTTACCGTCTCAGTAAAAATCTGTTAAATTTGACTGAATTACCGAGCGGTAAATTTACCCGCAATTTAATAGACGACTGTGAATATCCTGATTATTCATTTTCCATAATAATTTTTAAGTGTAACAAATTTTTAAAAACAATTTCAGATTTTGCTGTATTGTTTCATCATTTTTAATGGGCTTTAAATTGACTTGACGCTGTCTAGGCTGTGTATACCGTAGCTTCGCCACTGCAATTTTATTAGTTAAGCCTGAGTTACATTGCGACGACAAGGCGATACGAGATGTCGACGAGAGTCGCGCGACATTGTCGTTATCGTTATCCAAGTTACATTACCAGAGTTGCGTGCACGCGACAAACAATCCCATAGCCTAACAATTTTTTTTGAAAGTAAAAGATGAGAGTGCAGAAAGTGAAGAAAATATTATTATACGCTACTATGGATAATTTCTGCATTTTGATAAAAGTGCCAATTTTTCACCAAAAGAGAGCAACTCAAACACAATTAACCTAACCAAACAATTCAACTGTCATTCGATGTCGTCGCGACAAAAGTTCAATTTTTCAAACTTTGGTGGCGTTGTCGTGTCGCTGTCGTCGCAATGTAATCAATTCAATACAAATGCATACGTTGAAAATTACTTTGACAACTCCGACGACTCTCGTCGATGTCTCCTGTCGCCTTGTCGTCGCAATGTAACTCAGGCTTTAGTGCTCCCTTTACCAAGAAGTTAATCTATACGATGATTTTAGGGTTATTTCTTCGGTGTAAAAGTTTTCAGTGTAGTTAAAAAGCCCTGAATATTGAATAAAAACACAAATTTTTATATGTAATGATTTTTATACTTTATTAATATTTTCATTTTGTTTTTTATATTTTCATTTCAAAATATTACATTATTGGTTTTTATTCTTTAAAGTTTTTATTTTAAAATTTCTTTCAATCATTTTTTTTTGTTTAAAGTTTCAAATTTACATAAAAATTGAAAAAAAAAATTGTCGATCGTTATCTCAAAATACTCAACGATCGAAAGTGAAATTTTTCAAAAATAATTAAAATCATATTTAAATCACAAGTCGATCATTTCATTTTCATTTGATTCATTTTTAAATTTTACAATTTTTTTCATCTGGGAATGCATTTTTCAGTAAATGCATTTTCATTTCAATAGTAAAAAAGTACAATATTTCAGTGATTAATAAACAACAAATTTTTGTTATTCTAATATTATTAAACCATCATTGAATATTTTGCTTTTTTCCTTTTGTGGCCTGCTTGGAAAAGAACTTTAGTTTCAAAAGACTCAATATTCGAGTGGTTTTTTATTACAAAAATGGGATTAGTATTAAAAGTTTTAAGTATAGATAGAAAAAACTTTACAACAGTATTTCAAAGGCTTTTATTTTTATTTTTTTTTAAATATGTAAAGATTTTTTTGTAAGGTGGTGTTAAACTGTTGTTGAAGAATTTCTACAAATTTTCAAATTGGTTTGATCCTAAAAATAAGCTCAATTCGTCGATATTTTATTTATAAAAGTAAAAATGGTTTTAGCAAATTTTTTTTTTAAAGAATTTTCTTCACAATTTTTTTTTCATTTATTTTAATTTCATGTTGATCACTGTAATTTCGATAGATTTTAATATTACTTTTTTTTGATCACTGTACACTATTTTTCTGATCTACATTAATTGAATTATATCCAATTTTAATTTCGTTAATATTTTTTCTGATAAAAGTTTTCTTTTGATATTTCGATAGAAAGATTTTAAGGTCAAGTTTTTTTTAGAAGTTTTATTGATGTAAAACACGTTCTGGGGATATTTTTCAATAACATTTTCATTTAATGTAAATATTTTAACGATATGTAAAATTCTACTGTTTGATTTAAATATTTTTATCCACAATTTCTTGAAAATTTTATTATTTTATAAAAATTGGTTAAATAGATTAAGCGCTTATTTTTATTCATCGGCAATTTGAAATAAGAAGCAGAAAAAAAACTTTTAAAAAACAGGACTTTTTCTCGTTTTAAAAATGATAGTTTCTGCATTTTTGAGAATTAGATTTCTCTTTGATTTATTTTGATAAAGGAACTGTTTTGTTAAGAAGGCAGTTTTTTTTTATTTAGAAATTATGATAACTTAGTGTCGTTTTTATAGAATTGGTTAGCATTTTTGCATGTTTCTGAAAGAAGAAATTTATTATGGCCATATTCCGATACATTTGAGCTAAAAAGTTTTTTTAAAATCATAAAATTGATGATTGCAATGTTTAGCGCAGTGTTTCCCAACGTTCTTCGCGCACCCCCTAGCGAGCTAGTTTTTTTTTCGCGTACCCCCTTACACCAATGTATACAAAATGGTGGCATAAACTGTTTATACTTATTAGGAATTAAAAGATTTTGGTTGAAACGACACTGATAACTTTAAAATACATCAAAAGTAAACAATTTGCGCCGCAAGCGAAAATTTTTCTGATTCGAATCAATAACTATAAAAAAAAGCTCAAATAAAAGGCGGCAAAAGTATTAAAAATAGAGTTGCTCCTACTTTTAACTACATAAGTTGTTCCCAGAACATACTTTGAATGTAACTTAAGATTTCAGTACAGCATTGAAGCGCTCCATCATCGAAGGGCTGCTTTTTTTTAGAGTGAGGTATTTGCTTTGTTGTTTTTTGAAGAATGTAAAGGTTTTATGTTTCTAAAGGATATTTCAATAAGGACGCTCGAAGTATGTTAGGTTATAGCGGCCATGTTGTTAAAGCAAGATCTGTCAAATTTGTTGTGAATTGTTCAGTAGTGTATGGCAAATCACCATGGAAGGTTATAGCGTTGAACAACGTGTGCAACGTGTGCTAATCATCAAATCACCAAAATTTCACAAAAAAAAAATCATCTTTAATGGCGAGGCTCATTTTTGGATGAATGGATATGTGTCGGATTTATGGCGATAGCAATCCACACGAGATACACCAGCACGAAATGCACACCCGAGAAAGTCACTGTTTGGTGCGGATTTTGGTCTGGCGGAATCATTGGTCCGTACTTTTTCCAAAATGAAACTGGCATTGCCATAACCGTCAATGGCGAGCGCTACAGATCGATGATAAGTAACTTATTGTGGCCTAAACTGGATAATATGGATACCGACAACATGTGGTTCCAACAGGACGGCGCTACATGCCACACAGCGCATTCCACGATGTACATTCTGCACGAGCGATTTGAGGGCATGGTTATCTCGCGCGGCGGTGACGTGAACTGGCCACCGAGATCGTGCGATTTGACGCCTTTAGACTTCTTCCTTTGGGACTATCTTAAATCGTAGGTCTATGCGAATAAACCGCAAGCAATGGATGGTTTCAAAGCCAACATAAGGAACGACATCCAGCAAAATCAGCCAGATTTATGCGACAAAGTCATCGAAAATTGGACATTTGAACGAGGTTATATTCCATACTTAATGCCATAATATATTCTTTCAAACAAAAACTTCTTCCGCCGGTCTATGCGAATACATCACAAATAATTGATGCCCTCAAAGCCAACATAACAAACGAGAATTTTCGATAGTTTTTAACGAACGTTTTCGAGAAAATAATGAAAGAATGTATGGGAAGGAAAAAAATTTACTTCCGGATGCCTGGAAACTTTTCATGTAATTCATGTTGCTGTATGTGAAATCTAATACTTTTCCAATTTTTTGTAAAAGGATAACTTGCTTAAATCGATATAGTAATCAAGACCAGCAGACTTTTCGATATACGCTTTCGATATACGCTTTCGATATACGCTTTCGATATACGCTTTTGATATGCGATATACGGCCTCGAAAAAAATTCGAAAAATAATGCTAAATTTTGAAAAAAAAAATCGAAATTTTCAATCTCTTGAACCATTAATCTTTTTTAAATTTTGCCATTATTCTATGAATTCCACAATTTACATTCGCAAAATATCGAGATTTTATCCACCCAAAAACGTCGTAAATCAGGGAGTATCTGAATTTTCATCTTTTGCAGCGAATTGTAAATCACGGTTTCTCTACTGCTGATCCTCTATTTCAGTGGGTCCCAAACTTTTCTGAGGCCTGCACACCTTGGAATCTCAAATCAAGTTCCTGAACCCATAAAAAACTTTCAGGAACTCATAATGTATTTGTTTACATAAATATTTGTTTACATACATACATTGCTATTTAAAATATATGGGGCGTTAAAAGCTAGAGTGGACCAACCCACATGTCAAAATCGTGAATTTTTTTGTGTTTGAATCACTATTGCGAGTGAGTTTTTAGATAAAAATGTTTGGATGCACAAAAGAATATTTCAACATTAAGTAATAAAGTCCACAGATTTTTTTTTTTTCAAAAATTTACAGTCAATAATAGTACAGAGTGGAAAAGCTTCAAAAACTCGATTATGTGGCTTGGTCCACCCTAGCTTTTAACGCCTCGTATGTCCTAGTAGCGGTTAGTTTTTTTAATGGCCAGGTTACGGGCATGGCCGTAGCGAGCCCAAACTATCAATTTCGGACCCCTCCCCCTACACATTTTTTAGAAATTATAAGTAATGTATTTTTCATAACACGTGCATCGAAAATATGCCTTTCGATGCCTCCGTAGCGGGCCGAAAGTTGCGTTTTCGGCCCAGGGGCGAAAGTGCGATAAGCTGACCGAAAGTGTATTTTCGCGACGTGTTTCTCATACCACAGAATACCACAGAATACAGAAGACAAACTTCATAGGCAGAAAACACTAGAGTAAGCAGTACAGCCATATATCCTTCTATCCGAAAATTTGTGAATAAAACTGAACGAGTGTGAAGTTAGCTGCACAAGCGAAGTGTGTTTAGTTGAGCATTGCCGATTTCCATTTTTTGTTATGTTGATTTCTTATTTCAGAGGAGAGAAATTTAAAAATTAAAATCTGTTTTGACCAACATTTCTTAGTAATAAAATGAATTTATAGAAAATAGTTGTTTTGTTTCTTTTACAAATTTACTTTTGCTGAAGTCAGCTCGCTTCGCTCGTGCAGCTAACTTCACACTCGTGAAATCGTTGACTTTCGCCCCTTGTTGCGTAATATTCTGTGCAAGACATTTGTATCTCCCTGAAGGTCTAAAACTTGACATTTCTGTAAATCCAATACAACTTTATTATGGGTAGACTTTTAATTTTTTCGTGAATTTTTGGGGGAGATCGTTCAATTTGTAATTTTTAATTCTAAACATCTTAAAATAGTTAACGGGTTTTATGTTTTTGGTATTCTAAAATTTCACCCGTTTTATACGGAGGGGTCAATATAAAGAACTTTTATCTAAATACAAGCTGACCGAAAGAAAAATACAAAAACAAATGTTAAAAACATTCTAAATATTTGCAAATTTTTGACAAAATAGAATTTTGAAATTCCAATTTTTTAATAGTAAAACAGCTTCTATGGGCAAAAATAAGAAAAACGTACCGAGACAAAAATTTTATCAGAAAGAGCAGCCATAGCAGGAAATTTGTAGAAAAATACGCCGCAGGCGAAAATTTTAACGTGTCAAGGTCAATACATCCTAAAATTGGAAGCTAAATCACTTTATTGCACTGAATTATATTTAAGAATTATATGTTAAAACGAAATAGAATTCAAGTACAGTATAGACTAAGGCTGCACACAAAGTGAATACGATGAGATATGCAGTGCGATGTCCGATGCGGTTGTAAACGACGGGTGCACATAGTGTGGAATTCGATATAAACAATCTTTGACAGCTGTAAACTTAATGAGACTTCATTTAATATGGCTTAAGGGGGCCATTTCAATCGCAGGCACCCCAGTTTGGGAACCTCCGCTCTAAGATTTTTTGAATACCTCGTGGTTACATTTTACGTGTGATTTACATCTTGAAGGGAAAAATACCAAACAAAATCAAATAATGGAAACTGAAATATCTAAACTTGGTGGAAAATCAGCAGAAATGGATTCAATTTGTGTTTTTAATTTTAGTCTTTCTATAATCTTAATAGTTTCCAACAATAATATCGATAGTTTCCAACATATTAATTTATGTAACGTTTGAGACATTTTTTATAACTATTTTGAAATTATTTTTTTTATTTAGTTCCAATGTTAAACAAAATTTTCCTCAAAAATCTATATTTTGTACAAAAAAAACCTCCTGATTGTTGATTCGAAATTTTACTATGATTTTTTACTCGATATTTGACTACTGGTTCTTTCTTATTAATTTCTCTGGTGATTCCAAGAAAGTTTTTCAGAGAAAACCACCATTTTCTGATTTCGGTATAAATATTAAATTGCAGAAAAATGCAGCGGGCCAGAAAAAAAAACACTTTTCTAACTTCGAATTGTCTTTTCACAGAAACTTTACAAATTCAGACTGTTAAAGGAAATGTAAAATAAAAAAAAAATCACATTTTCACTTTAAGTTGATTAAATTTTATTTGATTTTCCTTGATCTTAATTGATATGATTAAAAATTTTTATTTCTTGATATAATTTTATGATTTACAATTTTTGTTTATTTTGCTGTTCATCATATAAAACGTAATTATACTTTTTTTTAAACCCTATTACAAAGTTTAATAATAATATTTTTATTTCTTTATTATCATGATTTGTTTTTTTTTCTTCAGTTATTAATTTATTATGTTCATATGTTTATAATTTTAAATATATTTTGTTTTAAACTTTAATCATTGATTTATTTTCCTGTTCTTGGCGTTTTTTCCCTTTTTTTTTGATATTTTAGTTATCTTTTCTTGACGAAAAATTTTAAACTTTTAATTATTGTTTTTTTTTATGATTTGATTTAATCATTTTTTTTAATTATTCATTTTCTAGTCTACTAGGAATTTTTTAAAAATTATGCTTTTATATAACAATGTATAGTTTTGTATTTAGTTTAATTACAATCTTACGCAAGATGACATAAAACACAAATAAACTTAGTTACAAAAATAAAATTTCAAAATAAAGAAAAAAAAAGAAACATTTGACTGAATAAAATTGGTGTAATTTGAGTCGCATTCGCTTCAAATCATTAGTTTTTAAATAATTAAATTAAAACTTCACGATAGATAGATACAATCGCTACAAAGGACAGTAAAACAGAAATTTTAAATAATTTTTTTGACACAGATATTTCTTTGAAAATGTCTTTTTAACGTAGTTTCTTTAACAATTGTTAGAAAACTGAATTCAACAAAAATATTATTAAAAAAAATGAATACCTTGGTTACAGGTAAAAAATTAAATAAGGAATTGTTAAACTTTATAACTAACATTAACAATATTTTTCATGTAAAAAAGTTTCTGATTTGTTTTCTAATTTTAAATTTTTATTAATATTATTATTATTATTTTTCCTGTTTAAGTATTTGAATTTCCGATTGAATCCTCAGTTGACATACAACTATCAGGCTCTTCGATTTCTTGTTCAGTAATTACTGTGACCAGTTCCTCAACGGCACGTCCCAAGTCACCTGTAAATTAGTTTAAAAAAAACATCGTAGGTAAAAAATAAGATAAGAAAAAAATTAAACGAGATTTTAGTTTCAGCACTGATATTAATTAAACCATTTTTCCTTGTTAGTGGGTAAGCATTTGTAGGAAAATAAATTTATTAAGCACTAGTTTGCATATCCGTCGTTGCCGGGTTAAGTTTTTTGTCTATGTTTCAGAATACGAAGAAAACCGGAAAGAACTTAAAAACTTTTTAATAGGTCTATGTTGAGGCTGGACCCCCGACGAACATCTATGCCAAATTTCAGCCCAATCGGTTCAGTAGTTTCCCCGCAAAAGAGTAACATAGCGCAAAAACTAAGTTTCGAAATCACTTTACCCCCTCCCCTTACTCCCCCCACCCGTCGCACCACTTTTCCGTATGACTATGTTGGAACCAGAACTACCACAGACACTCATGTCAAATTTCAAGTCAATCGGTTCAGCCGTTTTTGCGTGAAAGAGGAACAGACAGACAGACACCAACTCATTTTTATATATTAGTATGATTTAAGCACAGAGCTTCTATAGAACAGAGGTTAAAATTGACACTGAGCGACAAAAATATGGCGTGAAATATGGGATTTTATCATTAGCTCGAAAGCTTTACGAAAGCTTTTTTCTGCTTGTGCTAATGATAATGTCCCATATTTCACGCCATATTTTTGTCGCTCAGTGTGATTTTAACCTCTGTTCTATACAAGCTCTGTGATTTAAGTACGTACTTCGCTACTAGCATTTTTGTTAAATGGGATAAGATCCACTTCAAGAGTGGCAGATACGTATATAATACCAAAATGCTACCAGAATTCACCCGCAGAGCTTTCAAAACATTTTTCTAACCATTCCAAATGGCTAAAAAAAATGGAACAACCAAAAATTTTTGCAATGTTTTCATACAGACAAGCATCAATAAATCGAATAAATTATCCTCTTTCACGAAAAGCTTGTTATTAAGAGCTTTTATTTAGCTTGCCTTCGCATTTGATGTATGTATTGCCTGTCTGTTTGTATGTCAGATTCAAATTTTGCAATCCAATTTTGGCTCACTTTTACTAATCCGATTGACTTGAAATTTGACAGACATACCTAAGTCCGATGACAATACAATATTTTCACTACTTCGTCCTTGTGAGGATAACGGAAAGTCCTGTAAGGATAACGTGATTATCTTTTCCTTAGATTTTCCGGAAAAAATTCATCTGGGGGTTTTGGGGATCAGCGATTCCGATTCTTAAGAAGTTTGTAAGGATAACGGAAGGACAGCTATCACCGCCATCGTCGTTGAAAAAGGGGTAGGTGGGGTTTGTGGGGTTCAAACCCTCCCATTGATAATCAAAAATTCTAAAAAGGAAGCGAAGTAAAGCAAAGGCTGTAAAATATTCAACAGATCTAATTTTTCACTTTTCAATGAAAATATCTGAATAGCGGTAAAAGATAGCGGATAATAGTAAAAGACAATATTGTGTCAAAAACTACGGATATCTCGACAACGGCTTGGGATATGCAGTTCTAGAAAAAGACAAAAAACTAGAAAATTTTATTGTCTCCAAGTTTTGTCATACATAAGGCAACTTAAAGACGCGTAGATTCGGAGTAAATCGCGAAAAACAAAATTGCCAATTTTAAAAGCCAGACTGAGAGACTAACCCGGCCCTTACACGCGACTGTAAAGTCTGTCAGTAGCACAGACTCCAAATGTCAAATCACTGACAATGAATTAGAAGACATTTAGCGAACTGGCAGTCAGTGCATTTACACGAGACTGTGTCAGTGACTGTGTCAGCTATACAAACGCGTGTAAGGGCCGGGTTAAGCGCAAAATATAATTGGCCCGACCGGACATTTACGGCGACAGATTACGCCGACAATGTCGCCCTCCATATACAATTCCACACACTTTGTTGTTCCCAATGTCATTTGCTTTTCATATGATTTTAACAATCGGAGCCACATATAATATTCTTTTGTCACCAATTATCATACATAATAGGAATGTGAATGCAAGAAACACAGCATACGAACTATATTTCCTAATACTTTCTTTAAGTAACGAAATTTAGATTTTATGACTTTCGCATAAGATTTCATTTTGAATCAACCATAAAATATTGTCAGCGAGCTGACCGACAAAAGCTAAATTCAACGACAAAGTTGGTCGGACTTTTTACGACGACAAAGTTGGTCGGATTGATTGTATACAGAAGCATGGCGTGCTACGAGTTTTAAATCTGAATTGTCTCCGGAAATGTTGTGTGGGGTCAATTGTATTCCGGCCTTTAGGACTGACAGACAGAAAGACTTTTTTGTAATATGACTCCAATCGACTCGGGCTTTCTCGGGAAAATTAATCGACCTAGGCAAGAGATACTTCCACCAATGTCAATACAATGTGGTTTTTCGTAAATATTATTCGTCAACTGACTTCTTTCAAATTTTCAGACAGCTGCGTCATTTAGTTTGTATTTGGCAGTCATTTGAAAACG
Organism: Chrysopilus asiliformis; assembly: GCA_964034945.1. Taxonomy (NCBI): domain Eukaryota; kingdom Metazoa; phylum Arthropoda; class Insecta; order Diptera; family Rhagionidae; genus Chrysopilus; species Chrysopilus asiliformis. The sequence goes on along the minus strand of OZ035960.1, from coordinate 90,215,521 downwards.
GACAATTAGATACTTGTTTTTAAAAAAGAAAACGAACGCTGAGATCAACACCAAATCAACAATAAAATATTGGATAGCTGAATTTAAACGCGGTCGTATGAGCATTTTTGATGAAGAGAGCGTTCAAGCCGTTCAAAAGAGGTCACCTTACCATAAATGGTTAATAAAATCCATGGTATCGTGAAGATGCTAGAGATTGCTGATGATATGGACATCTCACGTGAACAATTGCATGAATATTTGGGAATGAAAAAGCCCCGTGACAGCTGGGTGCCGCACTTGCTCTTTGTTGAAAACAAGCGCGCGTCCGTGTGAAAACTTCAAACGATGTTTGGAGATGTTCAGCCGCGATAAGTGAAAGAGTTGGACATGGATTTGCAAAAAAGTACAGTTAGACCTCTGGTTTTTTCTTTTTGAACTAAAGAAATTACAATTTAAAACTTAAAAAACAAAAACTATGAATACAAATGTTGAAAAACTCTATGAGTCCAAAGTGCAACCGGTTGCAATTGCAATTTATTATACGAATTCTAGTTTAAAATAACTAATTACCATTTGTGATGATAATAAGGAAACAGAACCTGATGTTATAATTGCCAGGTGGGAATATTTTAAGTAAAAATCCTGTGAACATAATTAATTATACTACTTAAGGAAGAAAAGCGACTCGGAATACAAGACCCTAAAAGAATTTCAAATAAAAATCCCAAAAACTTTTCTCCAAAGTGTACGAAAAAGCAACATTAAAAAATAATTAACGATATAAATGCGAGCGTAATTAACTCTCTAACGGCCAATTTATTCACTAGGAGTTAAATCGCCTTAACTCCCTTAACTCACCTTTTACATGGAAAATAACACTAGCTAACTCCCTTAACTCACTAACTCGGCTTAACTCCTAGTGAATAAATTAGGGGTAAGGGTACAAAGTATACGAGACTCCTTAAGTGGAAACCAGTTGAAAAATACAGAACTGGGACAAAAAAGAGAAGAAAAAAATCAAGAAAACTTGAAAGGAAAAAAAAACCCAGACTTAAAGTGGAAAAAAATAATAATAATGAAATTTAAGAAGAAAATTCCCTTAAGCTGACTTTTTATTCCTTGATATTGTTTCCCGTTGCGTCGCAGCCGCCGTCATGATTGTTTCTTAAGCGATCAAAAAACACAAGAAATAGCAACAATAACGAGTCTTAATGGAAACGTCAAGAGGTTCGCTGGGAAAACGTGAAAAACTCCACCTTCAGAAGTTAAGTTGGACAAAAAGGGAAAACTTTCTTTTCATGGTAGGCACTTTTTTTTTTGTTTTCAAGAAATATAATAAATTTACCGATTTAGATCCGTCCTTTTATCATAAATTGCCCCGTGGTATAGTAAGCATTATGCAGCGTGTTAAAAAGGAAGAAAAAAGATAGAAAATATAATTATGATGTTTTTTAGTCTAAAGGTATTAAGACTAGTGACTAGTCTTGTTTTATGGGGGAATTATTTTAAAAAAATCAACTTTTTCACAAGGCGCTAATTACTGTTAAAAATCAAAGAAAAAAAATGTATTTGGGGAGAAAATCATTAATGGACAAGTAAAAAACTTCTATAAAAATAATTTGATCGTTGAAAAATGGAAGCAAAAGAAAACGGGGATACGATATGGACACAAAAAAAAATCTAATCACGCAGAGAACAAAAATAGTAAATCTAACAACTTTATAATGGTAAATTTACAACTTATAAAATAGTTAATTTCAATTGCAAAATAGTCAATTTAACTACAAAAGATAAAATTTTACTGCTACGTAATTAAATTTCATATAAAAATTGTCAGTTATAAAATAGTAAAATTTACTATCTTTTCTCTGTGTGTGGGAGGCTGTAAAACTGAATCAATAAATAAAGAGAAAGAAACAATGACATTAATACAATAACAAGCTCAACACACGAAGTTTATTTAAAACTAAAGATATTCTCCTCTATTTCATATTCAGTGAAAAATTGAACCTAATGAGCTTTACATACGCACAATTTTTCAGGTATGTTAATTAAGTTAAAAAACAAGATCTTGTTAAACTTGCAAAACAAAACAAAAACCAGGAAAACATAAACTTTTTAATAAAAAACAATTTGGAAATATTCCAGAAAAACAAAAAAAAAAAATTCAACGGGACAAACACAACAACAACACACTAATTACCAGCCATATGGAGTAAACTTGAATGGGGTGGTGGTGGTGGTGGGCGGCCATCGTCTCCTATCATATGTCCGCCCATTCCCATACCACCGGGTCCACCACCCATTCCGGGTGGGCCGCCTGCCCCACCCCCGATGCCACCACCTATGCTACCCAAATTCACACCTGATGATCCATTGTGGGTGTTAGTGTTGCCATCCCCTAAAGACATACCATCTGTACATGACATTTTACCAGTGAAATGAAAGATAGTTGATGTGAAAATTTCATGAAGAATAGTTGTTAAACATATTTTTTTTTTGAAAATTAAAAACATTTAGTGTTAGTAATAACATTTAATAAGAAAGAAAGTATTATGAGGTATGATTAGATTTTAATACTTTTATTTCTGATTATACGAAAATATTTTGCTTAGAACGTACCCGATTTAATAAACATCGACATTTTGAATATTTAATTTTTGAGCAGGGAAAAATACAGATTTGATTAAAGAACTAAGACTGGAATTGGGGGCAAGTGAGAAAGAAAGGAAAGTAACACCGTGTCTTCACTTGGGATTTTTCATCGCAGAGATTTTTGATTGACCAATCAGAGCTCGAGTTGATGACGATATCGCCGTCAACTCGAGCTCTGATTGGTCAATTATAAAATCTCTGCGATGAAAAATCCCAAGTGAAGACATGGTGTTAGTAAAATATGTTAGAGCGGGGAAAGAAATAAAACTGAAAGAGAGAGAGAGGGGCAGAGAGAGAGAGAGAGAGAGAGAGAGAGCGAGAGGGAGCCAGAGAGGGAAAGTCGCTAGCTCAAATTTCAATTCGCTAGCTCAACGCGTTCTCGTGTTATAGAACAGACAGACCGGCAGACACGACGTTCCGACAGACAAGATAGATCGACAAACCGACAGACATACCGGCAGACAGACAGACAGACAAACAAACTGACAGACTGATAAATAGACAGACATACCGACAAACAGATGCATGGACATCCTCAAAATTTTGCCTGAAACGGATTTCGTGATCAGAAAGTTTCTATCTGCTGCCGTTCTTGAGCCCATCTCCGTCAAGATACAATATTTTCCTTTGAAGCAGAAGAAAGCAAAAAAAAGATAATGTTGGTTGGAAAGGACGAGGCAGAAGACGAGGATATCAATGTGAAAGTAGGATTGATATACGAAAGACAAAGACAAAGACGGAAGAGTTATAGTAAGCATGAGGATACAGGGAAGAATGGGATGAGTGATAGAAAAGATAGAAAGAGGGGACGGAGAAAAGAGATGGAGTGAGGATAGAGGAAAACGAGGGGGGAATAGAGAAAACAGAGAAATGGGGCATAGCGGAGAGTGGGGGATAGAGGAAGGAGGGGAAGAGAGGGATAAAGGAAAGAGAAAGAGAGAGATAGAGGAAAGAGGGATAGAGGAAAGAGAGATAGAGGAAAGAGAGATAGAGGAAAGAGAAATAGAGGAAAGAGAGATCGAGGAAAGAGAGATAGAAGAAAGAGAGAAAGAGGAAAGAGAGATAGAGGAAAGAAAGATAGAGGAAAGAGAGATAGAGGAAAGAGAAATAGAGGAAAGAGAGATCGAGGAAAGAGAGATAGAGGGAAGAGAGATAGAGGAAAGAGAGATAGATAGGAGAGAGAGACAGAAGAAAAAAAGAGAGATCGAGATAGAGAGAAAAGGAAGTCGCAAAAAAAGGAGAGGGAAAGAGAGAGTGGATAGAGACGCAGAAATAGGAAATAAAGGAGAGAAAGGAAAAAAAGGGGGTAATGCGCTCTTAAAAAATCTGGCACAAAAAAATCTTTATGCATTTTTTCGCAGCTCTAAAAAAAATATTTTCGTATATCTTAAAATAAAATAATTTTCGTTATTCCCGTTATGTTGTCGTCCCCTCGAAACTTACTCGTATTCTGTTCGTAGTGCCCATTTTGTTGCATTTTAGCCGGCGATTCAGTGTTAAGTTGTGAGGCCGTTACGGAACGCGTCTGTAGCGTTGATGGTTTCGCACTGGAATTATTCGGTTCATCAAGAAGCTGTCGTAATCGTTGTAACTGAGCTTCCAGCTGTCGATTGTGGTCTTCGAGGATCTGCATGCGTGCTTCGAGTCGTCCTTTGTGCTGCCGTAGGAGTTTCGCTTCGGCCATCATGTCCTAAAAAGATTGGAGAAAAACCAGTTAAACACGGAGAATTTCAAAGAGATCTGCATAAAAACCTGTCCCTGGACTGGAACGCCCGAGCTTTGGCTCTCATCGGGAGTCGTGGTCGGCGTCTGTTTCGATCGAAGTCTCTCGTACTCGGCTTGAAGGGATGCGTTCTCCTCTTCTAAATCTCGGATAATCGCTTCCAGTTCTTCTCTTTGCTCGGCGTCCATCGCGGCCATCACTTGAACGGGAGACTTTGGACCGCTGCCGCCGCTTCCACCTCCGGTTCCATTGTTCGGCAGGGATTGGCAATACTGAGCGATTAGCTGGTGTTCATCGTCGCTATCCGGGGTTGAATTCGATCCTGTGCCGTATTCCACTTGCGCTAGCCGTGACGCGTACATTTCTAGGCGTGAGTGCATGTCGTTTTGTAAAGTGTGAGTCGTGTGCTGGGGGCTGGGAGCTGGACTTTCGAGAGCGTCACCTGGTGGTAATTTGGAAAATTGAAATATTTTTTATTAAAGGTTTGTATGTTTCCCTGTAACTTTTCATTGTATTAGCCGAATTCGATGGGGTTTTTCTTATATGAAAGGAAATTTTCTGAAAATGGCTTTAGAATAATTCACGCAATTTTCACCAAAAATTTTGTGGCTTTTAAATTTTTTTGCTGCAATTTTTTGTATACGAAACATTCTATGTTAGTAATTCCATCACATTGGGTGTAAAAAATAATCATAAAAAGAAGACAGGAAGAATTATGGTAGAAAACTTTAAGAATCTTGGCACTTAAGATGTTACTCGTCAACTTAAAGTCACCACCAGAAATGTAATAAGATGAATTCACTACGGTGGGAAAATAAAATGCTTACCTTCTAAAACACTTTGCACAGGTAGATAGCCGACTCGAGGATGTTTCTTGAAATATTTTCGACTCTTGAATTTATTTTTTAATGCTCTCGTAAAGTCACGTACATCCTCCGTAGATGTCGTCTAGGAAATGATTATGGGAAAAAATAAGAAAATTCTCTTAGTTTATTCTTTCTGCATTAGGTTGGTACTTTTAAAAAGATTAGGATGACAGTAAAAACACACAAAATAACTGTGAATTTTTTTTTACCTGTTTCACCTTTAACCTATATAAGACGTATATGACTTACCGTTGTGCAATATTCGTGCATTGGATGACTAAGTTTATGATTTTTGGCATTACGACCGAAAAAGAAGCATTTCTGGCACATATCAAAGTTGAAACATTTTAGACAGCGGTACCGGAATCCGATTATCGGATACTCTTTGCAAATATTACATTTAGCCTGGAATAATACATAAAAAAATTAGTTAACATAAAGATGGAAATAGTATTTCATAAATATTTTGTATTCAAGTTTGTTAAGAATTTAGAAAAAAATCCAACGAGAGAGTGGTTTAAAAATCATAAAAAAATCCCTTTTGAAAGCTATAAAATTATCCTATAATATAATACGAGGAATGTCTGTCTGTCTGTCTGTCTGCACAAAGGATCTAGAAAACCCGCCTAACGATTTTCACGAAACTTGGTGGTTAGGGATTTTCGGGGACAAGGAATCGATCTAGATAGGTCTCACCTCTGAGAAAATTCCCCCTCGATACCCCTCGCCTGGTATCTTCGAATTGGGTGATCCGATCTTAATGAAACTTTACAGTATTACTAAGGGGGCTAGGGGCTTTCGATTTTTCTACTACAAACCTGACTTTTCCCTCCCCTCGAAAACCCTCACCTGGTGTCTCAAAAGGTTTCAAAAATCGGTGACAGCGATTACTCAATAACCACTCAACCGATTTCTATGAAATTTTGTTATCGCGCGTTAGTTTTAGTTCTAGCTTTCTAGGTCGGGAATTTAAAAACTCTGGAAAAGCTCTGCAAAAGATAAAGTGAATTTAGTTTTTCCCCAAAAATCACCAAAAGTGGGATTTTGAGGTCGCCGAGCATGGCTCGGTCTTCCTGGTACTGTTTAGAAAAATGTCCTCTTATGAAAAAAATAGGTTGTTCGAAAATTTTGAAATTTTGAGTTATCGGTCAATGGAGTCCAAGAGACTATCACAGCAAAACTGACTTGAATTGTGGGTGAACGATTCAAGGAATATAATAGACCCACCCAAGTTCAATTTTTTAGTCAGTGAAGAGGCTGAAAAGTTTAAGTAGAGGCCACACCAATCAGATTTCCATCAATTGGAACTGCGTCACTTTTCCATCATTTTTTTACATTTACTTAGCGTTCAAATCTATCATTGGCGACTGACATTTTTTTTGTTAGACGTGTCCATTTAGTTACAGCTTTATACCCGTATCACACTGACGATTACTTTTGCGATTGGGGCTACGATTTCCCTTTTCGACCAATTAGACTCAAGTCTAAACTGGGAATCGTAGCCGCAATCGTAGCCAGCTGTGCTCTCATTGGTCGAGAAGGCCAAACGTAGCCTCAATCGCAAAAGTAATCGTTAGTGTGATACGGCTATTAGAGGCTGTCCGTAAAATACGTCACGCAAATTTTTCGCTTATTGAATGTCCTCCCTCTCTCCTCGTCGGTCTTTTTCGCAATTTTTTTTGTGGAGTTTAGTACTACCGTTACACTACCGGAGAATATACAACTTAAAACGCTCTCCAAATATAAAGAATCACTAACCCAGAATATAAATACATCTTGTCCATTACCGGCAATAAATGTGACCATTTTTGTGGACAACCGCTTACATGTTGTGGGATGCAACAACGACTTTTATTGTCTTTTAAATATTTTTCCCTTAGTTCCTGGAACAGCGCACAGGATTTGGAACAGCGCCCAAATTTGAAATCCGCTGATAAGATTTTTCAGTCATTTCCTGTTCTTCATTAAATAACAAACGTTCTGTATGTTTAGGGTGACCATATTTATTTTCGGTCCACATGAAGGGTTGGGGGGGGGGGGGGGTGTAACGCATTACCACTAATGTAACAACAAATCATACATGATTTTGATAAAAACCAAGGAAAAACAATCAAGAAATGTGCGCCTCAGGGGATTTTTTTTAAACCGACTACCGTCCAATAATTTAAATCAAGAGCGATACAGTCCAAAGCGAAAATTAACTTAATTTTAGGCGCTATTTACGTTCCATAAGTAACTGTAATGGAAATTGTAAAAATACCAATAAATTGAAATACACCGCAGGGGAAATCTTTTCCGACACATGCGGCATTTGTGTCAAATAACGGAAAAAATGCACCGCAGGCGAAAAAAAAGTCGAATTGACAGCAGCCCCGTCTAAAGTAGAGTGTGTTTTGCATATTCAGAGATCGTTTTTTCTAGCCTTTTCTGGGATTGGTAAACTTCAACAGTAAATTGAAAAATTCGGGGCAAAAGTTTAGTTTCCGGGACGCTGGGACAAGACACCTAAATCCGAGACTGTCCTGGCTATATGGACAGCAAATTTTTATGGTCGCATTATGTATATTTCAATTTTCGGCAAATTTTTCGACCTTTTTGGTAGGATCATAAAATAATCTTTCCCTACAAGAATTTCAAAATCATTTTAATCAAATCTGTAGTTTGTTTTTCTCATCAACCAGGCATACTGAATTAAATAAATTAGTTCTAAACAACAAAAACTACTTTAGAGTTATTGAACTAATTTAAAAATAAACTCCCCTCGAAAAGTTTCCAGGGGGTAAATTTTTATTCTAAAATAGGGAAAGTCAAAGCGATGGGTGAATCAACATCAAAACATGGAGAAACATCACAAGATTCAAAACTGCTGGGAAAAAATGTATGTTTGTTGTTCGATGTCAATTCAGATGTCAATTAGGGTGCAAGTCGGGATAAATAGGTGACAACTTCGCTACTAAAGTTGGATCGTCACTACTTCAATTGAAGATAAACCAGCAATGATACGAAAATAAAACCTGATAATAAATTCATGAGACTTTTTGTGTTTTTAGTTTTTGTTTTTCCCGATAAATCCGTATAGATACTTCTATATAGATATTCTTTTGTTTACCTGATGTTTTGCAGCTTCAGCGGCAGCTAATCGATGCAGAACTGGTAACCAAACAAGACTCTGCGGTTCGTGCTGTAACCATCCTAGGAAATGTTGCGCTTCGATGGAAATCTCGGGATTGTCACCTTGAACTGAAAGTATAAAAAAATATTATCACCTGTTTGGGGTGGTTGGAAGCAAACTAAAAATAATTTCTTTAACAAATTATATATGAGTTTATACATTTTTATAAGGTGAAAGGAATGCGTCCTGATCAATTTTAAATTACCTGCGTGTAACGATGCGAACATTTTGTTGACAGGTTAAAGGATTTCTGTATTGTTATCCGTTTTGAGGCAATTTAACCTTTTCGGCTTTGTTAAGGAACTAAAATAGTTGTGATGGTGAAACCTGAATTTTAGGTATTCTCTGAGTAGGGCGGCCATATTTCATTTTTTGTGTCAATCCGGGTCAAGATGAGTGGGAGGTGAGTTGATGGAGAGCCGGGGAGATGAGTGGTTTAAGGATGGATTAGAGACGATAAGAAAGGGTTTACTTGCACAACTGATAGAAGTAAAAGCTGCTCGGGAAAAACAAGTTCACAATATTGAAAAATTGTATTTACTTCTAAAAAAAAAGAAAAAAACAGATGTTTTTGAACAAAAAGTATGCGGTCAAAATTTATCTGGGCGAAAACAAGGAAATTTAAGCGAAATTTTTTAAACAAATTATGTCGCATTTTGTTTAAAAAATTTCTCTAAAATATCCTTGTTTTCGCCCAGATGAAATAAATCAATATTAATCCTATAAAGAGGAGACATTTTATGTTTTGGAATATAAGCCCACTAGATGAAAATTTGTTAAAAAAATGCGCCGCAAGAGCATGAAATTTTTATATTCCGTGATAATTTGGGACGGAAATTTAGTCTTTAGGACTCTGGGATAACATGCAGAACTGTCCCGGCTAATTTGGGACATGTGGTCACCGTATCTTTCATGCTTTGAAATTTGTTTGGTTTATAAAGGGTGATCCAATTGGAGGTACTTTTTCCAATAGGGTTGTTTTGACAGTTCTTATGTGTCAACTAACTTGTCTATATGACATTTGTGTTCAATATTCAGTGTCATTTCATCATGAATAGACTTACGTGTGAACAACGTTTACTAATTGTGGAAACTTTTTTCCAAAATCAGTGCTCAGTTCGGAATTGTTATAGAGCTCTTCGTCCACATTTTGGTGGTCATAATCGTCCCACTGAACGCACTATTCGTGAAACCATCACCAAATTTCGAACTAATTTTACACTATTAGACATTCATCCATCAACCAGAGTGCGTACAGCCCGTAGCAATGAGAATATTGCTGCAGTAGCAGCATCGGACAGTATTTCTTTGAAAAGGCGGAAGAGCTCGCTACAGAGCAATGATCAATGAATTTTTTTTGCCAAAAGTTCAAGATATTGGTGTAGCTGACTTGTGGTTTCAACAGGATGGCGCTACATGTCATACAGCTAACGATACAATCGCTTTATTGAGGGAAACGTTCCATGAAAACATCATCTCAAGAAATGGTCCTGTCAATTGGCCTCCAAGGTCGTGCAATTTGACACCTCTCGATTATTTCCTGTGGGGCTACGTGAAATCACTGGCTTTTGCTGATAAACCAGCAACAATTGACGCCTTGGAGGCCAACATTGGGTGCACTCAGCGACCCGAGCCGGTCTAGAGCGGCTCAGTATGTGTCAAAAAACCGCTCAGTGTTTACTGAATGCACCGCTACTGAGTCGCGCACATAAAACTGTCAAAATTTTCGGGGTTATAGTGGAAGATGGACCGAGATATAATTATTTCCAAAATATTCGGTATTTGCGCGTCAGATATATTAAATTTGGATACCATCGCAATGTTGGTTGACGAATGTAATACTTATTTTGAAGTAACCTCAATTCGAAGTTCGAAGCCTGAAAGAATCCGGGATTATTTTGAGGTGACTACACAGCAGTACACTCCTGAACTCTTATTTTAATTCCCGTTTGCTCTGCAAGAACTTCCATGAGGCTTCCCGTATTATAGATAACATAAATAACTATAAATATTATAAATAACACCATTTATTTTCGTCGTCATTTTTATACATGAATTGAGGTTATGTAATTCATCATTTGACATTTGCTCAGCTTCTGAGCGGAGTTCTTTTACGCTCAGAAAAAATGTGAGCTGCTCAGTTGAGCCGCTCTGTGGCGATTGCGTTCAGCAACTGAGCAGCTTTTTTGCTCTAGAGCGATGCTGAGCGGCCCAGGCCGCTGAATGCACCCATTGTTCGTGTTATTCGTGACATACGGCCAGCAGTGCTCGAAAAAGTGGTACAAAGGCGGTGGCCATATGCCCGAAATCATTTTCAAATGTTAATGTCATGTATTGATCTTTCGAATAAATAAAAAAAAAATTATTAACCCATTCGGTATTTTGATGCTATATGGCAACGCAGTTAAAAATTTGAATTGACTTATTATTTATTTATTTTCAACACTCTATTCTCATTCAGTGCACCTTCAAGTGCATTTGTGACCCAATTTTGATTTTTTGAGTAAAAAGCTGGACTACAGTGGACGTATTTGTAAAAAATAAAAAATTTTAATTTTTTTTTTGTTTTAAATGAGTATTAATAGCTTAAACATCATTAATTTGTATCGAGAAAATTTTTAACTCCCATAGAAAAAAACATGTACCGAACGGGTTAAAATTTAATTTTTTGTGTTACTTTTTAAAATTTGAAGTTCTATCGGGCTTAAAAAAACACCCTATTTTTGTACTTTAACTTTGTTTAAAAATTTCACCTCACCTAAAAAGTCGTTAAAGTTTTTGATGAAATGTAATTAATTCAATTCTCATGGTAAAGAAAAATTATCCATGATAAATACAAGCTAATAGCAAATAATGTCATAAAGTTAATCGCTATGAATCTTTATAAATGATTTTACCTAATCACAAAAAATCTGTTTATTCTTTTTCTTATTACTTATTATATAAATAATGTTATTTTTTTTTCTTTTCATAACGTTAAAAGTCAAAATATCCATCAATAATCCTCTTAGCATTTTGTCAAAACAAGGTCAACCTACATAATCCGTCTGTCCATAGCCCGGCATGTTGAAAGCTGCCATAAAGTCCATTAGCGACACACACACACACACACATCAACACGCAAAAAAAAAATCATTTTATATCCATGTTATCCTCCACGAAATATTATTTGTTATCTGGGTACCCGATTTCCTCGCCTTCGCCAATGGATGGGTATTTCTTCCAGGACATGACCTTCAATTAACCCATGAAGCGTAGCCAATCTTAATGGATAAGAAAAAAGCAGCGTTTGCCTAACATTGGATTTGGATTATGTCCACTCCACCCATCATCATGCTATCATCACTATTGCTACGTCCGTTGCCAGGATTTGCCGAAAAGGAAGAAATTTCGTGAAAAAAAGAGGATAGCAATGGACATAATCTCAATACCATAATCATTGGCACATGGTTTGTATTGCTGTAAGGACATGTTACATATTTCCTTTTACTAGAACTTGTGACTAACATCATTACTGATTAATTGGATGGCCGTTTGGTTCGGTTCAGTCAGTTGGAAGAAGGACATCAGAACGGGGTTGTGACAAGGAACAAAAATTTTCAGATATCCATCATGGAAGTTCCCGAGAACTCGAAAAGGACAAGGATGTTACAGGATCCGTGTATGGTCACGAAATGTCCTAAAAGTTCACACGAACAAAACTCACAAAAAATGCCACAAGGACAATAAAGATTGGGGAAAATATGAACAGAGTCAGCCAAGTGAATGTCGACGGTAAATTCTCTAATACGAATGTGATGAAAATCTTAAGAAAAGTTTCTTTTCAGTTTCCCTCACTGGTTATTATTTATTTTTGTTCGTCTTTTTTTCTGAAAAAGAAAATCACATAATGAACTTTGAAGCTTGAAAATATAAATGAGTGACTGTATGGATCTAAGCAGGGATATCAGGGGATTTTAGAGTGGGAGATGTCCTGAACACGAAGGACCATGAAGTTAATTTGGTCACGTAGCCTGCGATGGTTTCTTTTTCGTCTGATAATTTTCACAGTCATAAGCCTGACTCAGTGCGGGGAGTTTTCCTTTTCTCCTTTTTACAAGTGGAAAAAAAATTCTATACGTAATCGCATCAAAAAATTGTCTCTTATTCCCGCATTTTCCCTAGGGAACCGAGAACTTCCATTGGGAAACTCAGTTATCCATTGAAGAGCCAAAACTTTCCCTCCCATAGACGAATTTAGGCCAGGCAACAAACGTCGACGTCGGCATCGTCCTTTCGAAATGATGGATAGATTCACTTCCGGTTGAAGGATGCGTGTTTGCCGAAAGTCTAGCAGAATAAAAGCCTCGCTCATAAAAATGATGAATTGCAGGGATTCACTCGTATGAAACAAACGTAAATTCCAGCGAAATGATAACAGGTTTGCGTTTCGCACACGAAATGGACGAAAACCAGAAAATTTAAGGACACCATTTTCAAAAATGAGTCGCACTTGAGGATTCTTGAGTCGTGGATATGTGGAAGTTCAAGCGAAAAAATATTTTGTTAATGTTGCGAAGAGATTTTCGCGTTTGTGATGCTTTTTGACTGAAATCCTTAATGTCAAGGAAATTCTTTGGGTTTAATGTGTGATGGTTTAGTAAAATGTATGTTCGCTGATTTGAATACTCAGAGAAACTCTCTAAAGAAATAAATTTTGATACAGTCATCATATTGTAATCACGGCAAACATATTTTATTTGAGACTAGAATTTGGACCCGGCTTCGCTCGGCTAAAAGCGTGACTGGAAATTAGGTAGCTTAGAGTGGGGCGGTCTTTGCTTTTCTTTCGTGTTTTTTCCTCGGAAACTGGTTTTCAAAAATTAACAAAAAGATAATAAATTGCAGCATTCGGATTCACTTTACCCCCTCCCCTTACTCCCCCCACCTCTCGGGCTACTTTTTAATGTGTCTATGTTGGGGCTGGACCCCCAACGAACATCTATGCCAAATTTTCCGGATGCCTGTTTTGGCACCAGAACTACTACAGACACTCATGCCAAATTTCAAGTCAATCGGTTCAGCCGTTTTTGCGTGAAAGAGGAACAGACAGACAGACACCAACTCATTTTTATATATTAGTATGATTTTATTTGAGATAAATATAATGTTCTTGGTACAATCAAATATTTGTTTGGGACAAACAGAATTCGTTCACCACCAATATAATTATGTGTATTCCCCTAAACTCCTCTAAATATAATTATATTGGTGTTGAATGAATTCTGTCTGTGGCAAAAAAAAATCTTGGTTGTAGCAAGAACAATATATTTATCTCAAACAAAATATATTTGCTCTGATGAAAAGAATAATATTTATTTCATTTTTTATGCTTTATCTCGTTTTTATTTCTGTTACATAGCGCCCAATTTTTTTTTTCCTTTTTATTGCATTCTTTTTAAATAAAAGCTTATCCTAACAGGACCTTCTATCATCCTTACAGACTTCTTAACATCACAATCGGACTCAGCGACCCAAAAAAAAAAACCCAGAAGAGATTTTTTTTCCGGAAAATTTGAGGAAAAGGATCACTACGTTATATTTTCAGGATCTTCCGTTATCCTTACAGATTTTTTAATGCCAGAATCAGATTCAGCAACCCTAACAACCTTCAGAATAGATTTTTTCCGGAAAATTTGGGGAGAATGATAATCACGTTAACCACACAGGACCTTCCGTTATTACGGACTTTTTGGCTCCAGAATCAGACTCAGTGATCTCAAAACCACCAGAGGAAATTTTTTCCGGAAAAGAGGAAAAAATAACCACGTTATTCTTACAGGACCTTCCGTTATCCTTATTAGGACGAAGTAGATAACATAACAAAAGTTATAATTGCCAATCTGGCAATTATTGAAAAACCGTATGGTGATACTCGTATAAAAATTCGAGCAGTTATACCAAAATTCCACTTTGAAGTCAAACTTTCCAAAAAAATTTTTTTAAATTTATTCCAATCGGATTTTGATGTATGGGAGTTTTATGTAGAATCATATCCTAAATAACTTTTGTTCTTGGACTTTTTTGATAAGATGCACCGTTTTTGAGATATTCGCAAAAATCGTTTTCGTTCGTATGGGGGGTACCACCCCCCCTAATGCTCAATTTTTGCCCATTAACGAACTTAGCCTCGCATTTTACGAAAAACGGATCTGCGCAAAATTTCAAGTCTGTAGCTCAATCCATGCGCCCGCAATCCGCGCCACAGACGGACGGACGGACGGACAGACAGACGGACAGACGGACAGACGGACAGACGGACAGACGGACGGACATGCAAAATTCAATTTTTTTTATCATTCTAAACACACTGGTGTAATTCATTTTTTTGTGCGATGACGGGATCTGGGCGTTACAAACGGTAAGGCAAAGCTAATATACCCTTTGGTTTCACCATACGGGTATAAAAATATTGTATTGTCATCGGTCTTACGTATGTCAGTGAAATTTCAAGTCAATCGGAGGAGTTGAAGTGGGTTAAAATGTGGATTGCAAAATTTTAATCTGACAAACAAACAGACAAACAAACACGAAGCCAAGCTAAATAAAAGCGTTTTGAGTTTATTGTAGCAATATAATTAGGGTCAAGCCGGGAAAAGTAGTGTGAAGAAACAGCAACGATACAAACAATTGGATATAGAAAATAAAACTTGATTTGAACGAAAACCAAGGGTAAAAATTGAGTAATCTATGCTCCATATGAAATTTTTTTAAACATAAGAATTTAAAGAATAAGAATTTAAATTAAGAGCCATACAATTCCAAGCGAAAATTGGCTGAATTTTTAGCGCTTTTTACGATCCATAAATAATTGTACTGAAAATTATAAAAATACTAATAATTATAAATGCGCCGCAGGCTAAATCTTTTGTGATACGTGCGCCCTTTTTTGGAAAAGTTTTATTAAAAATGCACCGGTAATCTAATTGACAAGTAGAATATCTTTTGCATATTTAGTGAACGTTTTTTTCTGGTTTTGGTAAATTATAACCCTAAATTGAACAAATGCAGGACAAAACTTTAGTTTCTGGCACGCCGGGACGGTCTCGGACATTCCGGGTCCTATGGTCATCTTAAATATAATTCGTATTCATAAAAAATCTGCATATATTTGTAAATAAATGTATTTTAAAATAATTGTTTGTGTCAAAAACGGACGCAGTCCTACCATAACTTTGAAAACCATTCAAAGAAAACAAAAAAAAATTAACTCACCATCCTGTGAAATGCCAGCCCTCTCCAAACAGGACCTTACGGAGGGTTCGATATTCGAACCACCAAATGCCGCCACTTCGCCCAGCTGCCGAGGAACCTGAGAACAAAATGTTTTCGATTAGTTATTTTTTTAGTCTGGCTTCAATTCTAAAATTCTAAAGCAAAAAAGGATTCACCCCCTCGATTAGACAAGGAATAAAAGAAGAACATAGGAACAAAAACCACTAAAGCAAACAAATTGGAATCTACTACTGATTTGGTGGGTGGTTTTCCCCATCACCATCTTGAAAAAACTAACGGGTTAAAATCAAGGGATTACATTCGAAAGAAGTTTGGAATCTTTTCAGTTCTTTTGGGGATTACGTGTATCTCCCAGAGGTTTTAAAGAGGACTAAGTTAAGCAATAAATTGTATGTCGGCTCGTCGACTCGACTAAATTCTATATCGATCCCACAACCATTGCCGACTATAATTCGAAGATGTTCTTCTTTCTGTTTTTGTATGTTCAGTGGGAGATTTTCCCTCTCCGGCTCTAATTACGATTAAACTTTTGCCTTTACACTCGAACGATTTGTAAGGCTTTTAGGATAATTAAGGTATTTGTGGCAGATTCTGTGGTTTTCGCTTAATTTTCTTACTTTTTGCCCTATTTCTTGTTCTCCATGCATAACACGAAAGGATAATTTTTACTGTTTTTTTTTCGTTTATCCCGTGGGATTGACGAAAATGTTATTCAACTTCTTATAATTGAGACGACTTACCTGTATACAATCGTGTAACAATAATCCCAGTTTCCTTTGATCGACTTTTCTTTCTGGATCGGCAATCAATCTGAACAAATATCGATATTTCTCCTCAAGATGTCCTTTGCATAAAAGTATCAGACCAACCTGCAAAAATTATTTCAAAATAATATAATTTGAGTTATTTTTATCCAAATCAATGTTAAAGTATTTTGTATAAGTTCTTTAAATACAGAAAAATAATCTTTTATAGTTTTCTTAACAATTTTTAATGAAAAACAGGACCTTTGGACCAAAATTTTAAAATTTTGGCATTAAATTTTAAAATTTTGGCATTGAATTCGCGATTAGTGACTTCAAAGACCCTTAATGCGATCTCAAAAATAGTTTTTTCATGGATAATTTTAATAAAGGATATTTCAATTATCCTTACAGAAGTTTAACGAAATTTCGCAAAGATAGAACCCCGTCTTTTTTCTCCCCTGAATACCTCTGGAAACATTTTTTCAAACTTTGTTTTAAAATTTTTTCACTGTTAATAAAAAAATCAATAATTTATTCACATTTTTTTCACATTCAGTAGCTGAGTATGAGCTGGTGATAAATGAAAGGATAAAGAATATAAAAAACGCGCTATATATTGTGTTGAGCGGGAACATTATGGATACGTAAATTATATCTCTATTAAAGTTTGAAAATAATTTGTAAGAATTTAGGAAATTTTCACGCTCGCTTTTATATGACCGATTAATGTCCCTGGCATTCAGGATCTCTACGAATCTCTAGTGGTATAGATAGGCTCTCTACTCATTAACAGCTGTGAACATTAATTTTATGTGGTGACGTTTGTTATTGCTGGTGCCTAATTACTTCGACTCATTGAAAGCAAATAACTAGAAGATGTCAGTGCAAATTGCGATCTTTTAGAGTTTTGTGCAAACGGATGACAAAAGATTTTAATTTCCGCATGTCCGCCCGTCTGTCTTTTTGTCTCTCTGTCTGTCCGTCCGTGACCACCATAACTTTCGAAAGGATTGAGCTAGAGACTTGAAATTTTCTATGCGCTAAATTCTTAATCGGGCAAAATTGGACTATTCGTTCCCCTCTCACCAATACAAACGAAACAGTTTCTTGCAGTTTTCTGGAAAACGGTGAGTTGTATTGCAAAACCTGTAAATATAAAATTTATTTCGAGGATTTTTTATATCCCATCCGAAATTCAGTTCAACCACTCCTTCTAACCTATACAAATGAAATAGTTTTTAGCGGTTTTCTCGAAAACGGTGCCCAGTATCGAAAAACTAAGACGAAATTCGTTTAGAATATGATTCTACATAACCGTTCCATATATCAATGTCTAATCTGACCAGTCCTTCCCTCCACTCCCATAAAAATAGTAAACATTTTGTTTCCCCTCATATAGAGTATTTAACGATTGCCCCCTGGCAATTTTAGCTTTTGTTATGTTTTTTATACAGGTATTGTAGATTTCTAAATACTTAAATTTAACAAATTCTGTGGTCACAAGGAAAAACTGCTTAAGTCGAAAAAGAGTGTTTTGAGTAATTTGGGTTTAAAGTTTTGATTATTTTTTTTTTGAAAGCAAAACTGACTTAGGTGATATGGTTTTTGCTCTGCCATTCCTCATAGGGGTACAGCATGAAACCCAAACTTTGACAGAATATAGAACTGGATAAGGAGAATTCAAATATTAAAAGTACATAACTCGACTTAAGCGGTTTTTCCTTGGGACCACAGAATTATTATTATTTTATTTTATGTGTATGGGGTGGTGCTTTCTCGCTCCCTTGTCACCGCGACCTTGAGATCTATTGTGACTTCCCCATTTTACGTTAGCCACCCCTCTTCTAGATCCTTAGTGAATCTTAGAATGGTTTTGACTGGAGTCCTCTTTATGTCTTCTGGTAGTACTTGTGCCTTTCCCATTAAGGACATCCTTGTTCGCGCCAAGGCTGCGCATTCGCACAGTATGTGCTCTGCAGTTTCAACCTCCTCTAGGCAGAGTCTGCAAATGTTGTCGGCGGTTATGCCTATGTTGTGTAGGTGGTAGTTTACTAGGCAGTGACCTGTGAGGAGGCCCACCATTGTCCTCAGCTCCTGCTTGTTGAGGTTTAAAAACTCTCTTGCTCTCTTTTTGGAGTAGTGGATGAATCTTTTTGATTGTCTTAATCCTGGGAGGCTTTCCCAATAGGCTACAGTTTCCTTTTCCTCCCAATTATTGATCTCCATTTTTTGGAGACTCTGCGGAATTGCGCAAAAAGGCTCTGGGCCAATATGCGTAGATTCAGCACCTTTCTTGGCCAGGAGGTCTGCTGCCTCATTACCTTCGATGCCTTCGTGGCCTGGCACCCATATTAGGGTGAGCTTATTGCGTTCGGCTAGTTTTTTCAGAATTGTCAGGCAGTCCCATACGAGCTTTGAAGTGCACATGTACCCTTTGATTGCTTTTAGGGCCGCTTGACTATCTGATATTATATAGATCTTTTGTCCTAGTGGTCTTTTAGATAGACACACTCTGGCGGACAGTTCTATTGCATAAACCTCCGCTTGGAAGATTGATGGATATTGCCCTAGGGCTTTGGATATGTTGCATTTTGGACCTGCTATTCCGATTCCGGCTTTTCCGTCCATTTTTGATCCGTCCGTATACCAAACTAGAGATCCTGTCTCCAGTCTTGGGCCTCCTTCCAACCATGTTTGGCGGTCAGGTATGACCACTTCAAACGTTTGGTTGAAGTTGGTTTTAATTGGCATACGGTCGGATAGTAATAATGGCGTTATACTTCCATCGATTTGATCAAGTATTTTCATATGTCCTGTTCGACTGGATGTGGTTATTGCTCCATTCGCTAATAATCTTAGGGCACTAGATAGCGCCTCCCGTTTAATTGTTATATGTAGCGGCGGCATGTTTAATATGGCTTGTAATGCCGCTGTTGGACAGGTGTTCATTGCTCCAGTGATTCCTAGGCACGCAAGCCTTTGAATCTTTTGGAGTTTGTTCTGTATTGTTTTTTGTTCTACTTTAGGCCACCACACTAATGCAGCATAGGTGACCATGGGTCTTATTACCGATTGATAGACCCAATGAATCATTTTTGGTTTAAGACCCCATTTCCTTCCGAAGAGTTTTCTACAACTCCAGAATGCATGCATCGCACTATTGTTGATTTTGTTTATATGTGGGGTCCAGGTCATTTTCTGATCTAGGATAACCCCTAGGTATTTAACTTCGGTTGAGAAGCTGATCATTGTATCATTAAGGGATGGAGCCTTCAAGTTTAGCTTTTTCCGCTTTGTGAATGGTACAATGATTGCTTTGTTCGGGTTGATGCTTAGTCCATGGAAATTGCACCAACTCCAGACCAAATCTAGAGCTTTTTGCAGGAGTTTGCTTACTCTCTGTTCATTGCCGCCCCTGATTAATATCGCCAGGTCATCTGCGTAACCTTGAGCGTTAAAGCCTGCTTCTTTTAGCTTTTTTAGAATGTCGTCTACAACCAGAGACCACAGCAGAGGCGATATTACTCCTCCTTGCGGGCATCCCCTTGTGGCTCTGGCCGTTGTACGTACACTTCCTTGGCTGACGGTGATCTTCCTGCTGCTTAGCATAACTTTGATCCAGGCCACTGTGGAGGGTTCAAGCCCTTTCAAAGTTGCCGCGTTCTCTATGGATTCAAATGAGGTGTTGTCAAAAGCTCCCTCTATGTCTAGGAATGCACAAGCTGCTATCTCTTTTGATTCTAATGCTTCCTCTATGTCATGCGTAAGGCTATTTAAGGCAGTGATAGTAGATTTGCCAGCCTGATACGCATGCTGAGTTGCCTGAAGTGGTGACTTGGGTAAGTGTTCACTTCTGATGTAAATGTCGATTAATTTTTCCATCGTTTTTAGCAGGAAAGAGGTTAGGCTAATGGGACGATATGATTTGGGCTGATATTCTGGCCTATTTCCGGCCTTTGGTATAAATACTACCTTCACCTCCCTCCATGCTATAGGGATATACATAAAAAGATATCCCGCCCTGAAGATATTTATTAGGTACGGTAAGAGCACATCAATACCCTCCTTGATTAGTGCAGGGAATATTCCATCCCCTCCTGGAGATTTGTAATGTTTGAATGTGCTTACCGCCCATTTGACTTTGCTTTTGGCGAAGATTTTATTTGCGAGTCCTTTAGTCCGATAATGAGGCCATAGTGTTCCTCTATTTGTATCGGTTAGGTCCTCTGAATCTTCTTGGAATTAACAGTCCGGGAAATGAGTCTGCATAAGTAACTTTACAGTTTCCTCTCGACTTTCTGTATAGGTTCCATCTTCTTTTTGAAGAGTCCCTATTCCATTTGTGTGGTCTTTAGCAAGGATCTTTTGTAGGCGTGCTGCTGTAGGCAGTTCATTTATGCCTTCGCAGAAGCTTTGCCATGTCCTCCTTTTGGACGCTCTTATTGCCTTGTTGTAGTCGGTCAGGGCTTTTTTGTATTCTTCCCATTTACCGTTTTTCTTGGCTTTGTTGAAGAGTCGTCTGGCTCTTTTCCTTTGCTTCTCTAGGTCGTTGTTCCACCAAGGCACTTCCCTTCTGGATTTCCTTTGTTTTGGTGGGCAACTCGCTTCATATGCGTTGTGTATTGCGTGGTTCACTCGATTTGTCAGAACATTGAGGTCATCTGTTGACTCTATCCTGTTCTCTATATCGATAAGCTCATAAGCAAGTTCTTCTCTATATTTGGCCCAGTTAGTGAGCTTCGGGATTCTAATTTCCCGTTCTTGCATGCTTTCTGCTTTTAAGCAAAACAGAATCTGACGATGGTCAGAGTGTGAAGCTTCTGGTGAGACATGCCAGTTTTTAATTTTGGTGTTTATAAATGTACTACATAAGGTTAGAACCACAGAATTAGTGCAGTGTCATTAAATTGCACCTTAAACATTTGTTTTAAGTATTATAAACCCAACATCCATAACAGGGCCACAATAATATATGCAGGGTTGCCAACTTTAAGTTTAAAGACATAAAAAAAAATTGATTTTCTGCTATTATAAACAAATACAGTTTAATAATTTTTCTCTGAAATTTTCTTTAAAATTAATTGATTATTCACAATTTAGAAGCTATCATTAATTTAAAACTTAATATTATTTATCTACCTATGGTACATTCAAAGTTGGAATAGTGACTATTGCACGCACCGACAATTTTCAGGCATTACGAACCATCAATTAATTAAAGTTTTTACTTTTCTCTGCGTAGGTAAGAATGACGAAGACCGAGTCGAGAACAGGGGCAGATAGAAAATTTTTGATCAGTACGAAATCCGTTTCAGGCAAAATTATGAGGATGTCCGTGCATCTGTCCATCGATCTGTCGGCCTGTCTGTCGGTCTATCTGTCGGTCTGTCTGTCGGTCTGTCTGACGGTCTATCTGTCGGTTTGTCTGTCGGTCTATCCGTCGGTCTGTCTGTCGGTCTGTCTGTCGGTCTATCTGTCGGTCTGTCTGTCTGTTTTACGTATTTTAAATCACTCGAGAATGCGTTGACCTAGTGACTTGAATTTTTTTGTGGATAAGTTTCACAAAAATCGTAGTTTTCTATCAACTTTTGGAAAAGTAATGTTGGCTCTAACGGGTATCACTAATACACTTTTTTTTGAAAACGTCTCGAAACCTATGTGATTTTGGGAAACAATGACCATAACAAGATTTAAAGGATATAAAAGTTTCTACGTTTCCTACTTTACCGGTTTTTTTGTGTCTCAAATGGTTCTCAAGATCAGTTTTTTGAAAATCTATCGAAAACTATGCACTTTTATGAAAAAATGCTATAACTAAATTCAAAGCCTTTTTGAAAAAATTTCCTGCTTTCCCTTGACGACAAATTTACAGACAATTACTGTTAGAAATGGAATTAAAGAAAAACACCAATTTTAATATCAAAGTGGGCTCTGTATGTATGTAAATCTACAGATACAGAGCGAATAAGATTTTGTGAAAAAAAACCAATATTGTTAAAAAATTTTCGTGATTAATACAAATAAAATTTTACCTTAAAGCTTAGCACCCGAATTTGTCCAGTTCTCTGCGAATCATAAACGTTGAGAATCCAATTAATGGCCAGGTCCAGCATAAGTGGCAGGTCAATTTGATCGATGGTCACGTAGAGTGAATGCAAAACTGTCGTCATATCCGGGATGTCGATCAATTTATCATTCTGTGCCCTTAGTCCATGTCGATCGAATGAATCAATGGCGACTGACATCGGAATGCGGTCAAGGGCTAATATTTTCCCCATATTCCAGCGTAGTTAATGGTGGTGAATACAATTGTGTTCCAGAGGAATCCCAGATTATTTATCACAGGACATACAAATTATCGTTGACATAATAAATAGAAGAAAAGTCGGGATGGAAAAATCAAATAAATGAATATAAAAATCACACACTATCCGCAAATAAATATTAATTTCTATAGATATATAAGTACATAAAATGGCGATTTTTGACTTTTCGCTGTGGCGTAACATTTTTGTAATCCTAGGGAGATGATCAAGGAATGACATTTTGATTTAAATGTCAAGCAGAACGTGCTAATCAGTTAATCTTTCCTGAGTTTTCCTTTGATATGTAAATTCGAAATCGTGAATCAAGAAAGACATCATCCCTTTATTTTCGATAAGACGGATAACACGTTAAGTTGTTGGAGATTATTCAAATTGCTTTCTTGTTCGTGGCTTTGCCGTAATTGGCAATCAGGTCATCTTCTCGTTTATTAAGATTTGACACAATTTTCAGATAAATCTTTCAACGGAAAGCTTAGATGAAATTTCACTTTCACAGCGATTGACAGACATTTCAAGATTCAAATCCGATCTCTTCTCATCAATGCGATTCAAGGGTACTCAAAGTTGAATTCCCTCTAAAGTACATGTAAATGTAAATGAGGCGAGATTTCTTGAAGGTTAAATTTTAAGAATTAAAGTTCATTTAAACCTTTGAAGATACGATCGAAATCTTTTGCTCTGAATCGAGGTATGATTTTTTGTATGTAAATTGATTCATTCATTTCGTTGATTTGGCAATGATGTTTTGATTTTGATTGGCATAATTTTGATAATAAGACGAATTTTAAAAGATTTAAAAGTGTTTTTTGATAAACTGACTTGCTGAAATATGATTTCAACTTATCTGCATCCAATCGTTATGGGCGACTAATAATACGGCATTGCCACATCGGTTTTTTTTGTTAGGAAAAATGATAAAGATGTCTGTGAATCTAGTTTTCCACGTTGAATTGGTATTGCCACGTCGATTTTTTTGCTTCAAAAAATTTATTATCTAGTAGTTTTAGGTGGAGTCGGTGATGCGGATTTTTTGAAACGACTCTACATCCCTGATTTTAGGAACAAAAATTGTTTTTTGAGCAGCCGGCATCATTGGAATCTAATTTAATTTAAAAATAATTTCTTTTTTGAACTAAAATTTTTTATTCCAAATATTTTCGTATGTGAAAAGTCAGACTTTTTTAAAGAAACATCTTTAAACCTTGATTTAAAAAAAACTCCTAGAACAATTAAGAGAAAATAAATCGAAAAATTCGCTCATACCTAATCGCTTCTGTACTGAACGTAGTTTCAATGCAGTACGATAAGCTGAAAATCGAACTTCATTCAAATCGGCGAGAGATTTCATCAGTTCAATCATTTCAGGATGGTCCCAGTGGGTTGTTTCCCGTTCATGGCTGGAAATAAGAGAAACAAAATTCAGTTTATTGAAAATGTTATTTTTTTTTTCTCAGGATACGTGGCGGAAGTGCCTATTTTTTCATTATTTTCCAATCAGTTGTTGGCAAACATGAAATGAAATTCTTGGAATTTTGTTAGATTTGATCAACTTTTGAACAGATATACTAACTCAATATAGTAAGGCACATTGGCTGCTGTTGTTGCACGTTCCCATGGTGGCTTCACACTCTGTCCGAGATTCGGTAATGGTCCGATTGTGCCACTATTCGAGGTATTTCGACCATCTTCACTATTTCCAAGTGACTGATTTGCACCAGCGTTGAGCAGAACTTTATGACGTTCATCCATCGCAATTTGCAGGAGTTTCATTCTGGGGAAAATTTGAAATATTTTTTTTTATCAGAATTTAATAAAGGCTAAGACGAAAGGGAAAGTTGTTTAAAGTAAATTTTTCTAATAAGCGCTTTAAAATTTCATGGAAAATTTGAAAGAGGTATTATAAAAAAGCGCATTAAAATTATTGGTTTCACAAAAGGAAGATTTTTTTATTAAAGAACGAAAAAAAGCTTTTTAAACTTGACCATTAACCCATTTCTTGCCACAATTTGTATTCCATAATAGCAACTTTGACTCCTATGTGGTAACAAAAAGGCTTAAAGTTGCTCAAAGTTACTGGTGCAAAAATGCACCATTGGCAAGAAATGGGTTAAGGACATTAAAAATTTAAACTTCAATATAGTGAAAATTTAAATGTTTAAATGTGGGCCCGTTTTGTTTTCTATCCAATACCGAAAACCTCATTAAAATGCGTTCACTGGATTAACCCTTTCACAGCGGCTTTCAGTCGTAATTTTTAAATGATTCTGTTTAAATACAGGTTGTTTATTGGAGTCTTTAAATTTTTTATTCAATGTATTTGCAATAAAAATGTTAAAGGGAGAGGCGGAAGTTCCATTTCCATTTCCCTTTTATGACGGGAAATATGTGACGGGAAATATAGCTTTTATGACAGGAAATATAGCTGCGAAATGGTTAAGATGTAGCAGGATAGGTGGTCAGAAGGGAGGAGAATATGGTGAATTTTTTGGTTAAATGCTCTTTAAAGAGTCATCTATCCAATGGAGGAAACCCAAAAAAAAAACGTTACTTGGTTTACGAGATAGAGGGATAGAGGGTGAAAGGGGAGAGGGGGACTTTGGTTCTGAATATGGGTAAAAACATCCGTGCCATCTCAAATAATCCGATGCTGTGTTGGATTTAGTGGTTTTTATTGAAATTAAATGAATTTTAAATGCCTTTAGAAATCCTAAAGATTTATGAAACAATTTTTGCAGCTTCCTGGATTTTGCAAATTTTTAGCACTTGACAGTTTAATATCTATTCCTACGAAATCACATAAAATCTGATAGATTTCTAATTATTTTCAGAAAAATTGAACTCACCTCGTATTTAAATCTTCTAATTTAGCTAAACATTGGTTCGGCACTAAAACATGATTGGCAGTAAAGAATCCTTGCTGCTCATTGCAATCGTCCAGAATTGCACCCGCAGTCGTCATTTTATCCCTGATCCTCTGCAAATGATGCATTAGTTCGCTGGCTTCATTCGAACTTGATGGTTGTGTCCATGTACAGACGGTTGTCTCCTCCGATGCTACACGCGAACTCAAGTCCTCCAACGTCTTTTGGAATTGCCGCATTTTCTGTAATGATAAAAAAGACAAATTAGTAAAAGGACATTCCCGGATCGGATATGAAGGACGTCTTAAATTGCAATATAAACAGAAACGTAATATTTAGATAAAAGTGGGCGCCTCATTAGATAAACGAAAAATTATACACAGATGGAATCAGCCTTCAAAAGAATCCTTTTTGGGTTCGTGGAATGCCTGGGAAATCGTATTTGCGAATGTCTTTTTAAGTGTAGAAAAGTACACAATTTAAAAGTGGTGGCAATGTGCTTTCGTTACCCTTTTGTAATAATTATATTTGAATAGGCACTCAACACACTCACAGGTCCAGGATATTTGAACAAAAAAGGAGCCGAGTCAGGAGCAGTGCTAACGACAACTAAGAATAGATATCGGCAGTACTTTTTTTCTGTAAGGAACGAGAAAGGATTCCCAAGCAAAAGAAAGACGTTCTGTTTGTTCGGTGTAAGACGCTGGTAAGTAAATGTTCCAAAGATAGAAACTCATGCGAATAAAGCGAATCAGGCTCCGTTTCCATCTCATTTTATTTAGTGTGCTGACATAAGGATTTGATTATGCAAACTTCGTCTTATATAATTTGAGTCAATATTTACATATGACAAACCCGTTTCATTGCCACAGTCACACAGTGATACACGCATAAGGAAAGGAGTTGAGTTTTTAATGTTGGGCAAGGTTTTTTTTAGCTAAATTAACATAAAGTAACAGCGGCAAAGGCCTGATGTTTAAACACGTGTTTTCCTTGGACCGTAAATTTAATATTAAATTAATAATGATATTTTATATGATCCAAAATTTAAAACATTAAATACTTTATCGACAGTTTGTCGTTTCGAGTTAGAGGCTATCCATAAATTATGTCACACATTTAGGTGAGATGGGAGAAGACTGCGGCAGTGTGATGGCGATATTTATTGCCATAAAAAAATCGAGAAAATCGTTACAAGGAAGGAAAGTTTGGAGGTTTGAAAGGGCAAAAATTAGCGTAACGTATTATCAGTGAAGCGGATAATGTAGTTTTTTTGAAGAAATTGTGGTTCTTTGCGGTGTAAAATTTTAAAACCTCGCGAACAGCCATACGCTCGTAATATAGAAGGGCGGAGTCGAGGTTTTGAGAATCTTTTGAAGATCGGCCGCCTAACAGAGGTATTTAACTTTTGATGACATCACGGCGCGTAAATGGGTCTGCGTTGGTTATTTCATATTTTTGACTTAATTTAAAACTTCAAAAGCGTTTTTCTAAGTTTCCTCTGTCCCCATAACACTATATACCCTGCCAAGACCGACAATTAAAGGGTTTCGCATGCGGTAAAAAATCTGCACCTATACACTGTCGAAAAAACGGAGTCAATCACGCACTGAAACGGAGTTTGAGGGAGTCCATCACCTATTGGAGAAAATCGAGCACCGGGCTACGGAGTTCACAACAATTCCTTATGGGTGTTAATTTTTAACAATTTTTCGGTGTTAAACCAACTTATTAGATGGCCAAAAAAAACCTCGCAAATTCTCTTTTTTTGCAAGCATTTGAGATGTTTTGAGTTTTTTTCGTGTTTTCAAAGTTAATATTGCCTGTTATCAACTTTTCTTGCATGTCTCTGCCGGGACTCGAACATGGGACCTCTCGAATCGTAAACCATTTGGCTTCCCAATAGGCTGTTGAAGCCAATTGGTAAGCCTCTTCTAAACGTGAGACCCTTTACAATGAAAATAACTCCCAAAAGGAGTTGGACTGAATTTTTGACTCCTTTTCGGAGTTAATTCAAAATTGAGGTCAAAACGGTGTTAAAATGAATATTTAGCTCCTTAAAATAAAAAAATTTAAAATAACTCCGCGCTACGGTGTTACATTTTTTCTGAATAACACTGCGAGGTGCTTACTTTTAGCTATGTTTTGAGGCGGAGTTAATTCGTCCCCGGATTTTTTTCGAGAGTGTGTGTAATCATAATTTGATTACACTGGACCTACATGTAGGGTGACCATACGTCCTGGTTTGGGCGGGAAAGTCCCGGAATTAGGCATGTAGTTCCGGCGCGGCGTCCCGGAAACCAAAACTTACTTTTCGGAGACAAAACTTTCGTCCCGGAATTTTCAATTTATTAATAAAGAAATTTTCAATTTATTAAGTCCCAAAATTTTCAATAAAGTGTTATAATAACGATTTTCCACAAATGGCATACGTATTTGTTTCAAAAACTTCCCCTGCGGCGCTTTTCTCTTCATTACTGGTTTTACAATTTCCGTAGCCATTATTTATGGAATCTAAAGAGCGTGAAAAATTTCGTTAATTTCCCCTTGTGAATATGTAAATAATTGTGGATTTAAATCTTTGTGCCGCACTTTGTTTAAAAAATCTCGCCTGCGGCGCACATTTATTAATCCTTTATTTGTGGTTTTCGTCCATATAACGATTTTTTATATATAAAATAGAAAGAGAATCGTTATTAGAAAATCGTTTCGTTGGTGTTCCAATTCAGTAACAAGACTATTTTCTTCTCTGCTGACCGCAGCTGCAATTTTACGCTGTTGGTCATGTCCCCACTTTCTGCTCGGCAGTCAAAAGCTGAGTTGACATAGGCTATACTTTTATCCGAATTTCCCCTTTCCTTTTACCCCTTTCCTGATATCAATTGAATCGCTGAACGGATTTCGACCCGGTTTTGATTTGTAGACAAGTTACATCACAAAACTTCCTTTTGGACACTAAAGTCTAGTTTAAACCTTCCCCTTTACAGCATCATCCTAAACTTCTTCAGAGATTTCAACCCTGAGTGAAATTTCCAGCTTGTAATATTTTTAGCTAAAATATTTTTGGCAGTTTCCATGTGTCGCTTAAATATTTGCGACTGAATCGTTTTAAACCAAAAATTAATACTTTTTCATAACTCGAATTAACCAAAGATTACACTAAAAAATTGATACAAATTGTTTTGAAATACAAAACTTTTCCAGGTCTGCAATTCCTTAAAAACATTCCGTAAAAAAAATACCAAGGAAAACTTTAATTTCCCTGAACGATGATAAATGAAATTCCTTTGAACAATGATTTCAACGACGATAATAAAATTGGATTAAATTTAATGTTATCAAAACGACAAAAACTAGGTTTTTCATTTTATAAAGTTTGTGAACTAAATCACGAAAATAAATTTATATACGCTTTTCATTTGTCCACGAACAATTTTTATTCGAAAAGTTGTCGAGCCGAAGAGCTTCAACGGAAAATGTGCATCAACTTAAAGAATCAAATTTCCCTATAAGAGAAGAGAAGAAACTGCGGAAAAGTGTTTCCCGTTCGGATTTCGAATTTCCTTGAGCGCAGCAGTCGGTCGACGGTCGCTGTTGATGGTCTCGTGAACGTCTTTAAGGAGACAATCGTCGTTATTCCTGCTGGCTTTAGTTTTTATGACCCGGTCGTAAATTGCCGTGTGCTATATCCTGTACTTTGTCTCCGTATATCACTCTAATTGGATATCCTGGAAACCTGGCGGCATCTTCGGATGTCGAGGTTTGGGTGGACATGAGTTTGTGTAGATTTACAGAGTGGCGGTTAACGGAATTGTACTGGGAGTGTCATAAACATGTTAGCGAATTAGTGAAATTAGTGACTTTCACTAATTCGCCAAATAAAAAAAACTACACTTAATCGTTATTGTATTTTCTGGCATATATTAGCAGAGTTGTGGAAATTATGTCAATGTTTTTTTTAGAAAACCATTGATGCGCTTTTTTTTATAGTTTGGCGCAAAAATTTTTTCGGAAAGATAGGTTTTGAAACGATATTTTGAAACAAAATATTCAACAAAATTTGCAATCGATAAAATTTTTACTGGGTTGGGGAGGTGCGTTCCTGATTAGAAAAGTTAGAATGAGAAAAGTAATAAGGAAGGATTAAAATATTGTTTAGAGAATAAATACATTTTTTTCGTCTTCCATTGCTTAGAGAATGAACACATATTTTTCGTTTTAGGTCCTGTTTACACTTGCAATTTTTTTTTTGATTTTTCTCGTACACTTGCAATTTTTTTTGAGACTTTCAGGAATAAATTTCCGAATTCTGGTTGTAGTGTAAAAGATTGTGCCTAATGAATTTAGTGTCGAAGAATAATATTCGCGGAATAGTGTCAGGTGTAAACGATCCCTTAGAAGAAAAAAAAAACGTAATTTTTTTTCGCTTTTGGTGTAAGGAATATTTTACTTTTCCAGATAAGTCCAGTTCAGACTAACGAATGCGTTTACGATTACGATTGAAGCTTCTCGAACCAATGAGATCAAAGCTTTCAACGATAGGGACATGAAAGCTTTAATCTCATTGGTCGAGGAAGCTCAATCGTAATCGTAATAGTTATCGCAATCGCTAGTCTGATTTGGCCTTTAGGCCTATGATAAGCTTTGTCCACACCTGAGCACGCGCAGTTTTTTCAATCTAACATAATCTACCAGACATATTTTCATCAAAGATTAGATAACTAAAGATAAAAAAAAAATAAAAAAAATTTTTTTAAAAAAAAGCTTTTATTAAAAAAGAATGCACTAAAAGAAAAAAATAATGTTCTGGACGCTGTGTATCACAAATATAAAAGCTTTTTAAAAGCGAGATAAATTTTTATTTTATTGTTTTATGCTTTATCTCGCTTTCTAAAAGCTTTTATATTTGTGATACACAGCGTCCAGAAAATTATTTTTTTCTTTTTAGTGCATTCTTTTTTAATAAAAGCTTTTTTTTTAAAAATTTTTTTTTTGTTTTTTTTATTTTGTTCTTTTTAGTCTTCGAATATATATCCTTACATTTGAGATGTCCTTAAAGGCTTTTTAACTTGAGAATCGTATTCAGCGACCCCAAAAACCCCCAGAATAGGTTTTTTTCCGGAAAATTTGGAGAAAGGGATAATCACGTTATCCTTACAGGACATCATCGGACTTATATAAGTGTGCAAAATTTCAAGTCAATCGGACAAGTGGAAGTGGGTCAAAATTGGGTTGCAAGATTTGATCTGACAGACAGACAGACAAACAGACACGAAGGCAAGCTAAATAAAAGCTTTTAAAAACAACAGAAATTTTCATAGAACTTTTAAAATGTATGTATAAAATTTAAATACTGTAGAGATATGAATCTCAATCAAGAAATATTTTTATTGATTTTTAGTTAAGCGTCAAAATACAAGGGTAAATAATCGATTTGTAATAAAGCTTCCATTTCCGCTGTCGGACTTTTTGGGTGCCCAAAAATTTGTTCTAGGATTCTTATCTTTATTTACCTAATCCTTGGTTTTACAGTCTACGCCAAAGTTTCGTGCCCTTTAAAGTTAGGGGCAATTTTTTGAGCCATTAAAGAAGAGAAATTTGGATAAAAATATAAATATATTTTTTAGTAGTCGAGGAAAGACTAGCCAATAAGATTTTGTGGAAAAGATTTTTTTGAGGAAATAAGTTATTTGGGAAAAGATTGCCGACAGTGTGGAAAGCGGCCATAAATTACTTCAATATATCGGGAGATAGCCGGAAGGGGTAGAAATGCAAAAAGGAATATACGAGACAGTGCACTCACTCTTCTGCAATGATTCCCTAAAAATTGGAAATTGTTCTTATAATTTTGGGAAAATTTCCTATTTTTTGGCAGAAATTTTCCTTTTGTTTGGGAGTCATTACGAAAAAATTCACTGTTTCGTGTATTCCTATTTTTTGTATAAATTCCTATCTGTTCTATTATTTCTCTCCATTATTTCTCTCCATGCGATGCGATGAGACATTTTTGTACCTTCATATTACTAAAAGTTCCACAATAACGTTTAGCCCTTCTATTATGTTCAAAAAATACACACAAATAGAATGTTTGGGGTCATAAAATAATGCATACAAAATAATCGTAAATTACAATTTATACATGATCTTCGCAATAAGTGTTTGACTGTGTGCGCCAATGTTCAAAAGAAATTTGAACTCATAGAATTTTTAATAACGAAAATTTTGGTTCCGAACATAATAGAAGGGTTAAAACTTATCGGTTCAGCAAAATTCGGCAGCTACTCTTGGCTCTGTTACTCAAATGATATGAGTTAAAACTTCAGAGAAATCGGCAAAGCGGTTTGAAAGTTAAAGCCTTTGAAAGGGATTAAAATCAGACTTGAAGTTTGACCGTCATTTTTCCGAATTTATGAAAATCTAAAAAAAACAGAAATGTATAAAACGCCAAAAGGATTTGAAAAATACTAACAACTTTTTTCAGAATAAAAAATTTTGAGGAAAACAAAAATTCACACAATTCGGATCATTTTCTGTTAAAAATTTTATTCATGTCTTGAACTATCTTAAAGTTTTCAACTCTTTTTCTTTTGTTCAATAAATCCGGGAAAACAGTTTTCCAAGTGCAATGACATCACAAATTCAAGTGATTCCCAATGAAAGAAAGATTCTGAGAGAAAAAACAAACATTAGGATAAGTTGCTTATAAAACGGGCTATTTAGGATCGTTGTAAGGACATCTAGCAACCATTGAAACTTACATCGTATCAAATTGGTAAATCCTGTAACAACCAGAGGACCTTCTTGTTTTCGGTACGGGTTTTTTTTTCTGTTGTTACTCTAACAAATTTCTTGTCTTCCTGATTTTACTTACGAATTCAAAGTCGAATGGTTGCCCAGATAAGGAATGAGAGATCCGATTTAATGAAAAGTTATGGTCTTTGGGGTCTAACACACAACACCATCGACTTCAGTATCGTTTGTGTGGCAGTATTTATTGGTTCAACCTTGGGGCAGGGTTACGCTGCGAGATCCATACGGAAAACAGTATGAAATGTCTTAACACATTGTCGAAGGGAGAGGAAACAAGTCAGAGTCGGTTGCTTTCGTTGTCCTTGCAAGGAAAATGGCTGGGAATCCGTCAATGGGGAAGGAAAAAATTACGTCGTATCAGTTTGTTATCATACAATTGGGGGTAAATGTTATTTACGTGCCACGATTGTGCTCCATGTTTCAGGATATGATCCTGGCTGCTGTTTTTTCAGTTCAATCCTGCTGAACGTTTTTCTTCTTGCAAATGCCAGCTTTAAGTTGTACCTTCTGGTGGAATACTACGAAGACGCGACGCGACGTTCGGTTTCCTCGGAACATCCTGGCAAGAGAACCTGTGTGTACCTAAAGACGATTTTCTTTGGCTTTTACTTCCCGTTTGACTCGTGCAGACTGAAAACCAAAGAAATCCTTTTTGGTACACATGGTATATAACGAAAAACATCCATGTTCACATTCAATTTGAAGGCAACATCGACAACGACGATTTCTGGAAGATTGGCGTACTTTTTGAAAATACTGAAAAATGGGGCGGATGGTGGCTAAAATTGGAAACAGACACAGAAATACACTAAGATCAGACACGAAATTTGTTCAAGCTCTGATTTATTTTCCGTTTATTGGTTGCAAGAAATTTATTGCATTTGAAACTGTTTCCGATTTATTTCGCCTTTTCGACTGTTCAACAATAATCAATATTGGATACGTTTGTGCTTTTATTTGGTACTTTTCGGCGATACACATTTATGTGTTTGTGTGTGGATTGCGTTTTTTTATAACTATAAATTCCGGAAATTGGAAATGCTGATACCGCCAGATCCATCTATCGTGAATGAACAACGAAAATAATATAAAAATAATGGCATCAAATTGTATAAAAAATACTTTCAAATGTAGTAAAAATGTTTTTCACTCTGGTTGATGTAAGGGAAATAAAAGGAATAAATAATAACCACATGAAGACATGGAATTTATTGCTATCAAAATATGTTTTATGCCAACCATAGACTCGTTGATAAATTGAGTCGTTTTACACGTTTTTAAAATGTGGGTTATGTTTATCATTTTTATATTATTGGAGTTTTTTTTGCATGATTTTATCTGATTTGTTGTATTTTGAAGATTTTGCATGTAATGTTCTTTTATGCAAAAAATAAAAGAATAAATAGACTGATAAAAAAAACTTTGGGTCAGGGGGATGTCCGTAAAATACGTCGCACTTTTAGGGGGTCCAATATTTTTAGCTTTTATAAAAACGATAACACATGAAAAATATCAAAATAAAAAGAAACCCCCATAAGAAGTATTTTTTTATCCCATACACCATCAGGGACTGTCCATAAAATACGTTAAACGTTTAGGCACAAACTAATCATAAGCAGACTAACATTTTCATTCAATCCATTTTAGAACAAAATTGAATTTCCAATTCCAAAAAATAAATACCCATAGCAGCCACTCTAGCCTAGGGTACCTCAATGACGCACTTTAGTTCCTCCTCTACTAGGAGTATGGCCACGTGAAAGTGACATCTATATTCGTAATTTCAAAGCTATAGCTTTTCGGAATAAAAGTTTAAACAGCTGATTCTTTGACATTTCAGTGATTGTTTACCTTTGGAAGTTTAAAATTGTTGATATTTATTATAAAGTTTAAAAATAACTACATTTTTATTGTAAGTGGTGTTTGATCAATCGGATATCCATACCTTGGGAAGTGTAGAATGCTCGACTTTCTCGATGGGTAAGGGAAAGTGTAGAATGCCAATTCAAAGTCAACATTTATTGTATTCAATGAGATTTTGTTGCTAAAATGTTTCTCCAGTTTTTCATTTGTAAGCGCATTTGCAAAAAAAAAACTTAAAATTTAGGGGTATTTTCCTTGATTTTGTGTTAATATATATACACACACTAGTTTGGAAAGTACCGTTAAATAAAGTTTTCTCCAGCGCGCCAAACTGAAAAGTTTTTTTTTTTCAAAGTGATTAAAACATTGTGCAAGTGATTTCCAAGGAATTATCTACAAATTCATATAAAACAGGACTCCTTAATATTTTTCATTATTGTTTTTCATATTATTATTATTATTAATTAGCAAAATGTCTTGCAGTGTTATTGGATGTACGAATTCCAGAAGGAAGGGAAATACTGTATTCGCTTTTCCTCGGGACGAGAAAAAACGAATACTTTGGACACAAATGCTGGACAGAGGAAGTAATTTTAAGCCGACGCGGAATAAAACTGTTTGTATTCAACACTTTGAGGAGTACCACATTCTACGGGGTAAAAATGCAAGACCTCGATTATTGAAATCTGCTGTGCCGACTATATTTCCCGGAAATAAGATAGAATATCTTGATGATTGTAATAAGGCTGGCAGTACAAAAATATGTAGTTTTGAAGTAGGCAAAGTTAAGGGACAAAGTGTTAGAAAAAAAATGTTGAGATTCCAGAAGGAATTAAAAAGGGAAAAACAGCGAAGCAAAAGGTTCAAAAATATGT
The DNA here is from genome assembly GCA_964034945.1 of Chrysopilus asiliformis. Classification (NCBI taxonomy): domain Eukaryota; kingdom Metazoa; phylum Arthropoda; class Insecta; order Diptera; family Rhagionidae; genus Chrysopilus; species Chrysopilus asiliformis. Next base: position 90,180,367 of record OZ035960.1, on the reverse strand, counting down.
ATTTAGATTTGAGAAAAAAATATTTAAAATTACGAAGCAATAAGCATACTATTGTAGAGAAAGTATTTAATGAGGATCAGATAAGTAGTTTAGAGGGGAAGGGGTTCGTTAAGTGGTCTAAAGACACTATTGAGAAGGCACTAAAAATTAAATATAGTTGTGGGAACAAAGGTTATAATTTATTAAGAACTCTTGATTACCCTTTACCATCAGATAGGACCTTGAGAAGGAAAATAGAAAGCTTCAATTTTGCACCGGGTATTTTAGAAGATGTTTTCAAGGTTTTAGAACTAGGGACTACCCAATTTTACGAAATAGAAAAAGATTGCAGTATTTATTTAGATGAAATGAAGATAGAGAGTAGCAAAGATTATGACACGGGTTTGGATAAATATATAGGTTTTACTACATTGCCAGAAAGTGACACGAATTTAGCCAGTAACGCATTAGTTGTTATGCTTGGGGGGATTAATACGAGGTGGAAGCAAATTGTAGCGTACCATTTTACAGGAAAAGACTCAAACGGTAATGATTTTTATGAATTAATTTTAGAAATTATAGAAAAAGCTGAGAGCATAGGCCTTAAAGTCCATAGCGTGACATCTGATATGGCACCCAAGAATAGGCAGATGTGGAATTGCTTTGAAGTTACGCATAAGAAGGGAGATATTAACGGTAGTGTTATACATCCTGTAGATAGCAGCAGGTATTTATATTTTGTAGCAGATGTGCCACACTTATTAAAAAATATGACTCAAAGTTTAATTAATAACAAAGTTTTTAAGGTACCTGATCACATCAGACAAAGATATGAATTAGATACAGACGAAATTTCAATAGAACATGTTCAAGTTTTGTTGGATTTTCAGAAAGATAAGGTTTTAAAGTTCGCTCCAAGATTAGAGCAACATAATTTAAATCCGGATACTTATCAAAAAATGAAAGTTAGTACGTCAACTAGGGTAATAGATCAAAATGTTAGTGCAGGTTTAGATTTTCTTTCGTCCGTGATTAATTACCCCAATTTAAAAACAACCGCGTGGTTTTTAAGGATGTTTTACAACTGGTTTGCACACATGACTTCACGTCGACCATCTTTAGCGATTAGGCACAGCAATTTAGAAGAAAAATTGACTTCTTTCGAAGAGTTTAAAGAAATTGTCAAAAGTTTAGCGGTAGGTGACAAGGGCTTGTGGAAGCCCGTACAAACAGGTATATTATTATCTACAGACTCAGTTAGTAATTTAAGTTCCTATCTATTGAAAGAGAGAGGTTATGAATTTGTCTATTCAGGACGGTTTACACAGGATTGTTTAGAAAATATATTTAGTGTAATTAGGAATAAGCAAGCTAAACCGTCACCAATTCAATTCAAACAAAATTTAAAACTTATTGCTGTGTCACAATATTTAGATTATTCTTCAAGTAGTTCCTATGATGAAGACGAAGGTGACCTTTTCTCAGGATTTTTAGAGTATTTATCGACAAAAGTAGAAAATAATGTGGATTCAGTTAGTGAAGAAATTTTTTTTGATGGTTCGTTTATTTTGGATTCCTTAGATGACACTAATATTAGTTTTTCTGACAAAAATATAATTTACAACATTGCAGGATATATTATAGGTGAAATTAGGGACCACAACAAAACGTGCAATGATTGTTTGTCAAGTTTGTTGAGTGACGAGCCAATTCAGAATATAGGGAAATTTGTAGAGTTAAAAGAATTTAAAAAGGGAACATTAGTTTACGCTTCAGAAGCCGCATTTAATTATGTTTTGTTGTTAGAAAAGTTATTTAGAACGTTAGAGATTAATTTAAAAACAGTTAACTCTAGATATTATGAGACGTTCGTCAAAAATGCAGAAGACCTAATAGAGGAAAATTTTCTAAAGTGTCACGATATTGCCCATCATCTGAGATCTAGATTTGCCAGATTTAGAATAGCGATAAACAGTAAAAAGAGAGATAGGCCGGGAAATATAGTTTACGGTAGAGCATCCTTGGCGCGCAACAATTAAAACATTTTTTTAAGTCTTGGTTTTTTGTTTTTATTTATTTTAACTGCAATAATTTATACAATTTTTGTGCAATACTTTGTGTGGAACACAATGTTTAAGTTTATTTATTTTATTAACTTGAATTATTATTGTTTATTTTTTTGTTATTTAATTAAATATTTATTTTGTTTTAGTATTTTGTAAATTTCAAGAGGATTAGGTCTGGGAACAGATTCCGTAACTCTCGAATTTTTGACAAACTCCAGTAATCGTTTTTCCTTCAATAAACGATAGCTGTGACAATTTCATTTGTCCCCATTTTAAGAGTTATAGAATCGGGTTTCGGGAGAACCTCTATAAAAAAACGCGCCAAAAGTTCTACCTCCAGGGTGGTGTGGAAAAGAACTAAATGATGTAACACAATTTATAATTTTTCCTAGATTCCTTTATACGAACCTTTATACGCAGAGTAAAGGTTTGTTATCCTTTAACACTAGATTGCCCAAGGAAGTCAAGCAGTCAAAATGACTGCTTTTGGCAATATAGGTATAACACATATATATATACCGGAAATGAAGGAGGGGCGAGGTAACTACAATTATTAATAAACGCATTTATATGTTGTTCAAAAAGTCACAAAATTCTAACAAATTGTGTCAGTATATACATAATTGTTTTTCTGTTTGTAATTATAAAGCAGTCAAAATGACTTGCTTGGGCAATCTAGTGTTAAAGCTTGCACTGTATATGAAATACTTGTGGTTTTTGCACATCACATTATGATGGGCATCTTGAAATTTCCTCGAGTTGAAATGTTTTATGATCCCGCAATAGCAATAACATTCTTCACATATAAAAGGTAAACCGTGTCCATGGGGATAAAGGTTTCCTTTTTGTGTGGTAAAAGGGGAATGCCTTACGACATGGTTGACCATGTAAAACACCTACAAATCTGGGGCACAAATCGCCAGCATTGCCCTCTACATCGTCGGAAGTCAACATCAGTTTAAATTGCGATCCAATGCCACCACCAGTAAAAAGAAAAAAGATATTTCAAATAGTACCACCAACAGAAGTGCGCCACGACCAGAAAATACATCTACCAAGTTTTTTGGCAATCAAGAGTCCAGGTAGGTGTAAGGCGCCGGGCTGCGAAAAAACCAGTTTTATTATCTGGAAGAAATGTAATGTTTATCTCTGTGTGAAACGGGAAAACAATTGAGGGGCTTGGAAGTAAAAGGGTTGAAGTGCACCTTTTTAAATAAATTATCTAAGTGCATATTATCACACTTACAGGATACCCTTACTTGGGGATAAAATGATGTAATGTAAAATGTTTTTTTTTGGCTTTAAATAACACTAAAATATTTGCATAGTTTCCGAAAGTTATGAAATTTTGAAATTTAATTTAACTTTAAACCCATTTATCTCGGAACTACAAAAAGTGCACTTGAACCCTTTTACTTCTAGGCCCCACAATTGTTTGTAATAGCAAAAGGAAAAAAATAAACCGATTTCATCTCCCTCAACAATTTGTAAACAAATTTTGACAGCTCGAAAAAAAAATCCGAAAATTCGGAGTGCGGTTCAGTTTACAGCCACAGTTTTCGGAGAAACTCCGAAAACTTTCACTTTCTTTTCAATTTTTTAAATATTTATACTAATATTTAAAAGATCGTTGTTCAGAGCTTTTACACATTTTTTAATGCTCTATCCTTTAAAACAAATTTGAAACCAATCAAAGGTCTAGAAAAAAAGCGTGCATTTTCTTCTAAAATGTAAGATTTCGGAAGAAAAGCACGACCAAAAAGCTCGGCCGACTGTCCATACTCCTAGTAGAGGAGGAACTAAAGTGCGTCATTGAGGTACCCTACTCTAGCCGTAGCAGCCATGAGCTTTTCCGACAGCAGCACAAGACTTCGTAATGCAAGCTTTCCAGCAGTAAAATTCCGATAAATCTCTGTTCTCGTTTTGTTGATCGCATTTTGTCTTTCTTTTGCTATTTTCACTTATTGTGCTGCTGGCAGTAAAGCTCATGGCTGCTACGGTAGGAGTGGCTGCTGTGGGTATTTATTTTTTTGAATTGGAAATTCAATTTTGTTCTAGAATGGATTTAATGAAAATGTTCGTCTGCTTATGATTAGTTTGTGGTTTAAGACGCAGTTTTTGCAAATTGATTTTAGTCTAGTCTTTCACACACTTGAATTTAAAAAAAAAATCACTAAGAAAAATCGAAAGAATTCTGAGAGTAAGCCCATTCGGCCCCAAAACCCAAACATTTCCCACCTCCCGCATACTTATAGATAGTTAAAAATCTAACAAAAAGTTTATTTCCAGCATAACTTTTAGTGCTTTGAAATGAATCGTGAAAATTTTTAGCTTGTTACAATTTTTGTTTGTGATTATTTAAAAAATGGTATGAGTACCCCCTAAAGCAAAAGTTGCGCCGCAGGCAAAACTTTTAGAAACAAGCATAGAACTATTGAAAATTTTCAAATGAAATGGCCCGCTGGCTTTTTTTTTTTTTTGAAAAATACTCTAGTCAGTTTTTCTAGACGAAATTGCGCCGCAGGTTTCAAAGACAATTTTTTTAATGATTGTCTTAGGAAATTGCGCCGCAGTCGAAAATTTTTAGGTTTTATGGTCATTTTTTTAGTTTTTAGTCAAGTTACAGAATTGGTTTGCAAAATTCCGGGACAAAAGCTTAGTTTCCGGGACCCCGGGCCAATATGGCTGAATCAGAGACTGTTCCAGCCATTCCAGGACTCAATCGCAAATCCGATATGCGACATCAACTAAATTTGGTAAATGCATAAATTTCCAGAACAAAAGATAGGGTGATTGTTATCAACTTTGCCCCTCCCCCTTGCTTAGGACCCCTCACCTAATAACTTTTGAACCATTAAACCGATTAGGATGCGGTTTCATGCGTTGAATGTAAAATTTTTTAGAAAAAGTTTCACTGCATTTTTAGTGCTTTGATTTCACCCAATCCTGCGCGGCTATCTTTTGAACCACTGAAGGCATTTGTATTTTTCACTTTATTCGTTTTTTTTCTCCTCGGAAACCACTCTAATTACTTAAAACAATCAGTAAGGCCCTTTTGCGCGTACTATTCTTAAAAAAAAATTAAGTTGAGCTTACAAGTAAATCTCGCGGGGTGTAACTCTCAGATTGTTGAAACTTACTTATGTGAAAGAATGTTGAAAAATAAGAGGCACGTATTTTTTTTATTGCAAACCATCCATGTTTAGGGTCCTTTTTGGCCCCCCTAAAAGTATGCAAATTTTCGTTTGTTTGCATTTTTTGATAGAAAGAGTGGTTTTTACCAATTAGTATGATTTTACGACGATAACAACCAAGTTAATACTGTTTGTGAATACCCCTAATAAAAAAATAATGCCTTATGCGGCGGTCACACGACGCTGTTTTGCCAGCGCTGTTAGCAGCCGTTTCAACAGCGCCGTATGAACCCAAGTGCGCTGCTACTACCAGCGGCAGCGTGATGATTTTAGTAGCGCCAGTGAAGTAGAGACCGTTCTACTTTGCCAGGGATCACGTAACCCTACCGCATGGCTTCTGAGCTGTCAGAAGTCTGATAAATGGTAAAGTTTGTTTATTGTAAGTTGTTATTGTACGTTTATTTATTTAAATTCCTGTGTTACGTTTATTATTAAAAAAATCTCCCAGATTAAAATGTCAAACCACTGTTTTGCCAGCGCTACTAAAGTATAAATCGTGTGAACCCTCTCGGTACGCTGGCTGCTGTTGCTACTTGCCAGCGCTACTAACCAACAGCAGCCAGCGGCTGGCAAAATAGCGTCGTGTGACCGCGGCATAAAGTGTTTAGAATATTTTTGGATCACAGCTGACTGATGATTTTGGCACTAAGTTTTCACGCGTTTTCGTGGCATTAAGTGTTCATAGTAGATTCGTATAATGCTATATATTTTCAAAATTCCAAAATTTTTTTTCAGCATTAAATTTTTAACATTTGCTCCACAATTTCAAGCATTTCTTTTGCTAATATCAACACATCATTTTCGAAAACTTCAAAACAAAGAAAAACACTTCAATTGGTGTTTCCGTGAAATGAAGGGGAAAACAAGATAATTATAAGCCTTTAGTCTAGCACTTAACCACCATTAAAATTAATGCAATTAATGAAAATTGAATTGATAGCCAATCGTTAATTTAATTACAGTCTTTTATATAATTTGTATTCCATGTTACCAATTTCCCCCAATTTCTCTCATTCCACTTTAGGTTTCCCGCATGGGAAAAACAGCATTTTCCGAACCAATTTTTTGTGGATGCCACGTCAATTTTCATGTTTTTCGAAAGCACAGCCAGATAATTGATTAAGTGGTCAATTTTTTCTCATTTTCACTTAATTCTTGTAAAAATATTTGAATGTTTGTTGGCTTTTCATGGGGAATTTTTTGTGTGTGCGGATTCCATGGGAAATTGATTTGAATTGAATTTAAAGAGTAGGAGATCTTCCTTCTGCCGATGATACTTGAATGTGAAGTGCTACTTTATCACTTCCGATTCCTGTGCAAATTGTAATCATAGGCAAATATTTGATTAGTCTTTGGGATGGCTATAATTAAATTGTTCAATTTTTGTAGTTTTATGTGCTAGCAATGAGAAATTGTTGTTTGTTCTAGAGCACACGTCTTCAGAGGTCAAATTTGAAATGTTTGGGAAACAATTTGAAATATTTGCAGGTAGAATTGCTATTTTTGGGGCCGATTTCAGCTTGGATGTTACTGCAAGTTATACCTAGGGCGCATATTTCAATAATTTTCGCTTGTGGCGCAAATTTCGGAAAAAAACTTTGTATGGGGACTAGAAACTGTACGGTTGCAAAGAGTCCAGAAATGGCCCTGGATTTTGGGATTAATTGGTAATTTCACAAATTTTTTTTATTAAAAAAGTATTAGTTTTTATCCTTACAAAACATTTCCCTCATGCGTAGGTACCACATTTTCTTAAAGCGCCTGATAAAAAAAACACCCAATTCTAATTTTATTCTATTGTGAATACAATTAAGTGGAAATTGATTTTTCTTCAAGCGAATGGCCACTGTTTTGCACTTTCCCTGGTATTGCATTTGAATAGATTGTTTTCCATTGGATGAATAACCCTTAATGGGATAAAATAAAAACAATACAAATCGGAAAACTCCACAATTCCGATGTCCATTTCAAATTCTGGACAATTCACGTGATCCTAATCGGAAGCCATTTTTTTTTAGAAAATTCTTTCGTTTGCATTTCTCGGAATCTTAAGTTTTAAATTGTTGTGGAAATCAAAACCTTGAAAGAAGCCCCATCATCACCAAGCAAGCACACACAACAAATGCCCTCGAACAAACTGTGCGGGAAACTTAAAAGAAAATATTTAAGAAAGTGTGGAAAACCCAAGGGTGAAAATCTTGAGTGGAAAGGAATAACTTTTCAAAGTTAAATAGAAGAAAATTTTCTTGAAAGTGAGAAGTTTACTTTGAGCCTCCAGTCAAGTATAGTGTGTGAACCGAAACGGTTGAGAGGCGAAGGACGGCGGGTTCGTTTTCAGGATGAACACCACCGCCCCCAGAGAAAGTTTCTGTGGTGAAGGCGTGCAACCAGAAGAGAAGCTTCACAAGTGATTTTACTGAAATCAAACACAACTTTTTCATTGGAGTACCCGTTGAGCATGTGTTCGGCGGTCGCCAGGAACTACCGCCGGCTTTAGGGATGATGGGGGGAAATGCAAGAAGAAAAAGTTAATGGGGGATGATTTCTTTTCCCAGCTGCTGTTGGTTAAACGAAGGCCCTTCAGCTATTTGACTTCAGTCAAGCCACCAAAAACAGGTTCCATTGAGTTTTTTTTTTTATTATCGCAAGTAGCTTCAACTGATGTGAAGAACAAGTGCTTTATCGTCCTGAATAGCTCAAAAAAAAAAAAAAAAACTCTGGCTAACAATATCTGGTCCTGGTGGAATTATTTCTGGGCAAACCATCATCAGGGATGATAGGGGGCTAAACAAATGAATAGAAGAAAAGGCGTTAAGTTCGTAGCCCACTTTCTCGGGATGTTTGTTTGAAGAGTTTAACACTTTGGTGGTAACACAAAACTTTCCCAGGCCTCAAACAAACCCGTCGACAAGGACGACAACCAAGAATGTAAGCATTGAAGATCATAAAGTTCTCAGTTACCCCAAGGAAATTGTTTTAAATTAGCCAAACATACACTCATGTGCTACGGGGTAATGATGATTTCTGTACAAATACACTTGCAGAAAAGTGAAAAGATGGCTTTCAGCTCAAAGCACAGAGATATCTCAGTGAAAAAGGATGAATTTTCGTCTTGAAAAAGGATACAGATTTGTACAACTTTCTTCACTTCGATTGTTTTGGAAAGTTTTTTGCGAAAAAAAATTTTTTGTTTGGTTTCTTTGGAAGGAGTCACGGATTGTACTTTTGTTTTTAAACAGGACGATTTTGCAGCATTACGCAAATAAAATTATTTCGAAAGCGATAAGCACTTAAGGAGATATAAAACAAAATTGGTTTTTACTTGTTTTCGAACTTTTTTCATGTCATTTTATTGGAAAATTGTGTTTCACTTTTGGGCTTTAAGGGACTTTCTGTGATGTAAATTCAAGATGGGTTAAACTCTAAGTAAATGAAGTTATTTCCGGTTAGATTGAATGAATTCATCGCGTTATTCTTAGTATAAACAATTGACCTAAAATGCCTTTCGGGAAATGCCGTTGAAGAACTTTAAGCTGTGATAATATTTAATTACATAATTTATGATTTATGAATAACATTTGTGTTGAATGTTTTTGAACTTTTCTTTGGGGTGGCGGAATTCTCTTTTAATAGTAAAAATAAGTATATTTGTTTGTGTATTTATTTGTAGGTGTTTAAATATTACTTCCTGAAGAATTCTGGATATTTTTTCAGAGTGGTAAAAATCTCTTTAACTAAAGCGATATTTTCTTTCATACTTGGTGTATGGCACGTACCCGCCACTAAAAGTGTATACAAAACATAAGAAAATATACAATTGCCAGGGGCCAATCGTCAAATACTCTATATGATGACAGAGAAAATGTTTATTTTACAAAGACCTATTTGTATAGAAGAGGGGGAAAGGAGTGGTTCGATTGGATTTTAGTGTATGGTTGAGTTATGTAGAACCCTATTCTAAACACATTTTACCATTATACATTTTTCAATATGACTCACCGTCGATAAAATTGCAAAAAAAACTATTGTATTTCGTTTGTATCGGAGAGGGGGGGACGGAATGATCCAATTTTGCCCGTTCAAGAACTTAACCTAGCCATTTACAAGAAACGTAACTATACAAAATTTCAAGTCTGTAGCTCAATCCTTTCGAAAGTTAAGGTTTCACGGACGGATAGACGGCAGACAGACAGACAGACGGACGGTGTGCCGGGAAATGATATTAGGTGTGCCGCGGTAAACATTTCAAATAGCTATTTAATAATTCTTTCAAGATTTTTTTTAAATGTTTTCATTATAAATATTTTATACACAAATTTTTTTATATTTTCTTTTGTGGTGTGCCCCGGATTTCTAGAAAAAAAAATTGGTGTGCCGTATGCAAATAAAGGTTGCGGAGCACTGCTCTATATGATAGAGATATCATATAGAAGTGTATTAGATTTAGTATACCGTTCGTAACGCATGGGACCAATCATCGGACACAAAAATGAACTACACCAAAGTGTTACGATTTTGATTTCCGCATGTCCGTCCGTCTGTCTGTCTGTCTGCCGTCTATCCGTCCGTGAAACCTTAACTTTCGAAAGGGTTGCGGAGCACTGATATAGAGTATAAAAAGCTGTCGAGAATCACTGAACAGATTTGCACCAAACAGTAGCTGCAGCTTCTCAGTGTCAAGGGGCTGATTTTAGGCTACGAGCTAGCCCAAAGTCGCCACTTCGCGTTGGTGCCACCATTTCTTCTCCCTCCTGAATTGTTTAAAAAAAATTAATCCGGTTTCCACAATTAAAAAAAACTCTATGGGAGAGATTATGAAATGGGAGACTGAGAGGGAAACAAAATACTAAAATTGAAAAACTGGAAAAAACTTCTACGAAATTTTAAAATAATGTGGCACCCTCTAAACTTAAAATAAAAAGCTTTCCAGGTTCAAGCACATTTTTTGAATATTTATACGTTCAATGAACAAATAAAACTGAAATGGTAAAAATAAAAACGAAGAGAAATGCGCCGCAGGTTAAAAACCCTGCGATAAATGCATCATCCTCGACGCTACAGCTCTCGAACAGCCTGGGCCTCCTCAATTGAGGTTTCATAACAATTTCTTCCCTGCTTCGCACCTACAGTTTTACATGGATTGTGAACCAGGGATGAATTACAACATTTGTAAGGCTTTTTACGTTGTAACCCATTAACAGCAGATGCCGTGATATCAATCTAGACCGGTGATGTTGTTAACACGAAGCGGCAACTCTCAGGTCCAGCGTAGTTCAAGTGGTAAAGTACTTGGTCCGTATTGGGGAGGTCGGTGGTTCAATTCCCGGCTGTCACACGCTGTGATTCAAGTCCACTCAACTTGCTTCACGAAATGAGTAGTGAGATAAATGTGCCCTGGGTAAAAATTTGTTCAATATGTGCGTCGCAGGTGAAAAAATATATGATTTACATCAACTTACAGCCTGGAATCGTTTCATAAATATTTCTAAGCTACCCGTAGTGGTCAGATGAGACTTTTGACTACTTTATCGACCTTTGGGTTAAAATATGGTGGCTTTACTGTTATGAAAAAATGGGCATTTTTCCCGTAGTATATATTTTAACCTTTCCTGCCTACCATATAAATATGTTACATCAATATGAAAAACGTTTATGTGATTGAATACTAAGAAAAATATCCAGAAGCAAATGAAAAATGATATCCATTACACGCGATTAAGATTACTATGAAATTACATAACATGCAAAAGCGATCGTTTGTCACATGTAAAACATGAGAAACGAATTGTCGTCATTAGTATGCAATCGCATAGTGCCAGCTGATTTTTTTTCTAGTTTTGTGAAACACAATTCCAGGTTGTGTTTATCATTTTATGCTAACCGTGTTTCACGAATTCCAGTGAATGCAAGAAAGTTGCAAAAGCATAGAAAAGAATGTCTTCATGTCCTTTTGGAGACTCACATACGATTCTAATACTGATATGTATGAAAAACGCGACTGCAACGCGAGTACGTCACACGTGATTTCTGGAGGCGGTCAAGGGACTTTTGTGCAGTTCGCGCGTAATCCGATGTTCAAAGGGTTGGCAGAATGAATTTTCTTGTAGTCGTGCAGACCAAGATTTCATAAATATCTCAGAAATAGACTTAAGCTGGCTGGATCAGGTTCTAAGATTTCAATTTTGATCGCATATAGTGGTTGAAATAATCGCCAATCCAATGAATCACTTAAAATCTTAAGTCCGAGCTCTTTATGTGATACTCAAGATTAAGACGCTTGAATGATTCAAACAAAGCGACCGTTGGGCCATTCCTAAGCTTATGGCCACGATTTTAGAGTTTTGAATGCGTGAGTGGATTTAGAGATTTTAGGATCGCACAAATCTGTCCATTTGCGAATTATCTTGAGTACTAAAGGGGACAAGCACATGGGCTGGAAAGGCAGGCAATCAGCTGGAAACTTTATCGAGATGTGGTCTGGAGCGAGTGTTTTATTTTGTCCATTTCTATGGGTCTGCTAGAGGGATCTAATATTAGAATTGTTAGTCACGGTTGGCGGCCCTCTGATGACGAATCTTGATTTGTTACGGTCATACGATATAGGATTCAATTATTTATGTTAAATATGGGATAACATATGGCTATGTTATGGATATGGTATTAAATTTGTCTAAATTGAACAGTGGCCGAGTTAAGACCGATTGGCTACGAGATAATTAATCTCATAGTTTAATTTGACAGGAAAATATTTGATCACATGACTGTTTCCTCAAGAAATTCACAATCTTTACTGAAGTTTTTGGAAAACTTGAAATTCTTTTTTCCAAAGCAAATTTTGGAAAACTTGAAATTCTTAATAAATTTCGATAAGGTTTCGTTTCAATGTCAAAATCGTATACAAAATTGTTTTCCCCACCCCTTGATTTTACTCTTACCCTTCTCCTGCTATATTTTGAATCGTTAAAGCGATTTTGATGAAGTTTTCGATTATGCTTCGAAGCTTGTCTCTTTCTACTAAATTCTAAAGATTTTGTTCCTTTTCGCCCCCATTTTTACGATATTCTGAAATATTGTAGGATTTTAACATAAGTGCTTATTACTCTGTAGCTATGTTTAAGTCGGAAGAAATCCCAATAAGGTTCAATAAATATGCTAGAGTTAACGAAATTATGTGGATTTTCCATTAATTAAACAATAACTGCTCAATCCCTGATTTTATACTTCTGTTTTGCTATCAACTCCCGGCAGAACCCTAAATTTCTGGATATGTGATGGTTTAACTACCGCAATTTACTGGAAAACCACGAATGTTACTTTTAACTCCATACGCGAATTTAATTTTATCCTGCGACCTGTCGCTTTATTACTTTTAATTCCATTACTATCCAGTCCTGCAGCTAATTTAGGGCTCAGTAATTGGCTAAATAAATTATTTGACATATTATTGACGTATCAATTAAAAATGATTTAAAATGGTCTGGGATTTTGCATACATTTTATAGTCACAATATGTGATATATGGGAGTAAAAGAGTACCTACAATTGAACAAAACTGAAAGATCGAATGAAAATAAATATAAAAGAAAGCATTAATAGTAGGGGTTAAAAAGTGAAAATAAATCCAATAAAAACCAAATACGGAAAATCGAATGAAATTAAATGTCAGACAGAGTTTGATGGATGAAAAATACAGGGAATTTTTCAGTTAAAATTCACATATATTGAGAGTAAGCGTTAAGTAATTGAAATACAATAATAGAACTTTTGAAAATAAAAATCTGTACAGGCAAATATTTTAAAGAAATGTGTTTAATACTGGGATTTTCGGTTTCATTTCGATTAGTTACAGCGGGTTTTTTTACAGATTTTAAAATGTAAGGCGCCTTTTACATCTGACACTTTATTCTGCGATATTTATTCTCTGACACTAGATTCAAGTTTCGCAACCGTTTACATTGCGATCATAGATATACTAGATCGCTCGATTTGCTGTCTCAAATGGTCCCATTTCAATGCAGTTCAGTGAATCAAAACGAGTCAAGTAAGAGCGAGATAACCGTATGAAAATAAATATAGTCCCCTCATTTAAACCGTGAGCTGTCAAAGGAAAATACACTTTCGGAATGGTGTTGGCGCCTAAAGTTATTTGTTTGCGCCTAAAGTTAGTCTCAAACTTGTGAAATTTGAATTTCGCGGCAAACTAAATTTGAATTTTGCGACCTTATACAGTTCAGTGGATGCGTTCAAGTACGATAAAGAGGGAAACACTTTTGGGACCATTTTTGAGCAGAGCTTTGTATGGTGACAGTTTGTTCTATGTTATGGTTCTGTGATTGCGATACAAAATTCTGATATTTTTTCCAGGAAGACGCAGGAACCGGAATTTTTTCATACAAAATCGCCTGAGTAAATTAAAATTTTGAAAACTTTTGCTAAGTGAATTCACTCTGCGATAGATAAACAAAATTCGCGGAATTTGTTGTGAATAAAATTCGCGAAGAAATTTAAGGGGGTAAGGCCGGAAGACTATTTTACATGGTGTCTTATGGGGGATGAATGACCCGTTTTCTCATACACCACTTATCGTAGCTTAAACAAATTTTGCACACCTTTTATTACATGTTTTTAGCTGTATGTTTTTTATTCTGATGAAAACTGTTATCTACAGCCCATGTGAAACTTTTTTGTTGTTTTGTGTAATAATTCTGTACGGTCTACATGCGGGGGTTTCGAAATTTTTACAGGGGTTTTGTTAGCCAGTGTCGCCATCTTCAAATAAAAAAGTGTGACAATATATCTTGTACTTTTGGAATAAATGGGTGATGTGTGGCGATTGGGAGATGAGAACAGAGTTGGGCGAGGGGACGAGTAAATGCGGTACGTGGGTCGGGTCACCGAGCGGCCGGCCTGTAACACCCGACCTTGTCAACTTTGCACGAATATTAGAAGTACTTCTAGTTGTCATAGAGTTCTGCGTAGAGATCTCGCGTAGAGATCTGCAGTTTAATTAAGAAAAGAGAATAAATAAGTCCATTTGTTTTCTGGTCTTACCAACTTAAGAAAAAATTGCAGGTGTGAACGCCGCCTAAGATTATTCTTACTCACGTTTTAATTTTTAAAGGCGCTTCTCAAAATAAAAAAAAAATACGGTTTTTAGCCTCTGAAAACGTTATTCGAATTTTTAAGGGTGGAAATAAATAAAAAAAACATCTTAAGAAATTTCCGTAGTCGTTAAATCTATGCCCCCCCCCTCCCCTTCCCTCTTCAATACCCCGCCTACTATTCTTTGCACCGCTAAAGTGAATTTTGGGCAAGGGAGCGGAGCTTTGAGTATATTGAAGTTCCCATTACTTTTGACTTCCTAAAGTGATATTCCGTAACTTGATTCAAGTGTTTGTTTCGAGTTAGAAGAAAAAGTGGTATTTGCTATCTCGGTTTCTCTCTGTCATTTATTTCGGTCAAAACAGAGACAACGAATACTTCTTGTTCTTCTAACTCGACACAAACGCTTGAAACAAGTTACGGAATATCACTCCAGCTCTGCTGGCGATTAAACCGTTAAAAAGTTTTTGATCCGGTCTTCACTAACAGACAAAGGGTAGCTCAAGGAATCTTTGGGTCCACAAAATTTAGCCCTCTTTTTTATTAAAAACTAAATTCCGAAGGGCAAGCTAAACGAAAAGTCTCAGGTCGTTGGAGTGGAAGGCCTTAGTGCAGGCACGTACATCATTTGATGGTACTAAAATTCGAATTTGAGTTATAGAACCTCTTACAAAAAACCTGAACCGCTTAAAAACCAGGAGCGCGTATCGAAGTCCACATATACTTTATTACTACTTCCATCCTTTTCTTAAGAGCGTTGCCAAATTGGTTTCTCACGACTTATCATCGCAGTGCGCGCCTGCGCTTGGGCACAAAAAAAGAGTCGGGTTCCAGAAAAAAATAAATATATGGAGCAAAAACTTTAACATGATTTGCGGATATCTAGTACATTGAAATATTTTTACTTTCTTATACGAAGTACGGAGCATAATAAAGTGTTGTTATCATGAAAAATTCCTATCTCTTAGTTTTGCCTGGAAAACATTTCCTAAGCATTCCTGAGTCGATTGGAGCAAACCCCAATAGGTCAAACCGAAATAATTTGCAACCAAAAACAATGTTTGGTTTGTGGTTTAATGTGATTTAATGTTTTTTTTGGTCGAAGGTGTCGCAGTTGGAGTCCGAGTGGGATATTCTAAAATAAAAGGTGTGGGAGTCGAAGTTACCGACTCCACATCCCTGGTTATAACCGACAAATAAAATAAAAAGAAGTGTAAATTTCCCAGGGACGTATATTTGGTATAAGAAAGTCATATGCTGTTCATATCAGAGACTTTTTGAAGTCTCCTAAAATTGGAAACAAAAAAAATTTCTATTTCACAACTCGAATAAATACAAAATAACTCATTCTAGGAATTAGGTGAATATAAATTTTTACCATTAAGATTGAAATTTAAAAAAAAATCTTGAGAAATTTACGACCTTGTTTTAGGGGGAAAAAATAAGTGAAAATACATTAATTTTAAAAGGAATTAAAGATTTTTTTTTGCTGTGAAAACCGAATTTCTTCAGGAGATTTTCCTTCTGTTTTTCCTATTTATAGAAACGGAGAAATTAAAGTTCCATGAAAAAAATTAAAGTTTGGCCAATTTATCATATTCTCGTAAGGATGAACTTTTTTTTTTGAATTCTTCCCATACAACCTGAGTTTATAATGCCGAAATGTATAAGTTTAAGAAGTCAAATGGTGAAAAAGGTAGATATTTCTAAATAGAAAAAGGGTCTATCAAAGCAAGTCACCGGCATGGCATGGCAGTTAGGTATCTACCTAATTATAAAAATATGAAAGTTCATAAAATTGCCAGGCAAAATAGAGCAGAAAAAAAAATTAAAACTTCCCATCCTGTATCTCATTACATCACGGGAAGAAACATTTTCCTAACCTAACTTGAGGCTCTTGAACATTATAATTACCTGGAAAAAAATTTCCCGTATTTTCTGGTGGATAATTCAGTTAGGAGGAAGACAAGCGTCAAACTTTCTTTTTAAAAAATATTAATACTTTTTTTTCTTAAAAAAAGGCCAACCGTCCCAAAAGTTGTTCTTTTCAACGGGAAAAAATGTTCTTTCTGCGACCTTTACGTGAATCGTTAAATTTTAATAAATTTCATTAAAAAATTACGAAATTAATTCATTTTCCTTACGTTTAAAAGTTTTGCGAATGAGAAGTGAATATCAAAGGAATTTTATTAATAGTATTTGTGCAGAGAAAGCTAAAAAGTACACAAGAATAATAATTTTTTGAAATTAAGTACGAAACAATTTTAATATTTTTTACCAAGAAAAATTCGTGTTCAAAAAGAAGACTATTTTAGGTGCCTTTGTATTGTCGATTGAGGATGAGTTTATTTCATCCAAATAAAACCATTTGTATATTAGTTTGGTGGGCTTAGTGGCCCAATTTTCAGAAAAAAAAAAACAAAATGTTGTTTAATTTTCTAGTATTTTGTTTTTTATTTCCCAAAGTTGGATCGTTAAGCACACCAATCTAATATAAATAACATTACACGGTCGACATATTATAAAAATGAAAAACATTTGTGTAATCAATTTTAGGTAAACAAGAAGTGAATATTTTAGTCTAGTTAGTTGAACATATCATACAAACAAGAAATTAAATAAGAAATTAAATAAGAAATTAAATAAGAAATTAAATAAGAAATTAAATAAGAAATTAAATAAGAAATTAAATAAGAAATTAATATTATTAAAGCTTTAGAATCTAGAGCTAATATTTAAAACGCCTTAAAATAGGCCATTTTTGCCTCCAGAACACATTTTGGGGACGCCTAAATATAGGCAACAGTCGTTAGTTCGTTTCCCTAGCCTAAAAAATTGTGTCGAAAAGATTTATATTCTTCTAGCAGACCCTACGTTGCCAGCTTAAAGTTTTTTGTATAAATTTTAGAATGCCAAAGAACAATAAATAATTTAAAAACTTTTGAGAAAAAAAGTTATCCTTACAGGATCTTCCGTTTCGAATTTTTTAAATTTCAACACCAGATTCGTGATAAGCAACCCTGAAAAGTCAGTTTTTGCGAGAAAAATTGGAAAAGCGACACATTTGCGTTATCCTTACAAGACCATATCCATTTTCTTACTTATAGATTTAGAATGCCAAAACACCAACTTAAAAAACATAACAAAAGCTATAATTTCCAATCTGGCAATCATTGGAGACCCGTATGGTGATATTCGTATCAAAATTCGAACAGTTGTACCAAAATTCCACTTTAAAGTCAAACTTTCCAATAAGATTTTTTAAAATTTATTCCAATCGGATTTTGATGTATGGCAGTTTTATGTAGAATCATATCCTAAATAACTTTTGTTCTTGCACTTTTTTGATAAGATGCACCGTTTTTGAGATATTCACAAAAACCGTTTTCGTTGGTATGGGGGGTACCCCCCCTAATGGTTCATTTTTGCGCATTAACGAACTTAGCCTTGCATTTTACGAAAAACGAATCTGCGCAAAATTTCAAGTCTCTAGCTCAATCCGTGCGCCCGCAATCCGCGCCACAGACAGACGGACAGACAGACAGACAGACAGACAGACAGACGGACGGACAGACAGACAGACAGACGGACGGACATGCAAAATTCAATTTTTTTTATCATTCGAAACACACTGGTGTAATTCATTTTTGTGCGTGATGACGGGATCTTGGCGTTATAAACGGTAAGGCAAAGTAAATATACCCTTTGGTTTCACCATACGGGTATAATCAACGTAATCCTTACAGGGCCTTTCGTTAGAGTTATTGAAACTGAAACGCCGGATTCGTAATCAGCGACTCCAAAACCCCTCAATGCCAATTTTTTCAAAAAAAAAAAATGGAAAAAAGACATTTGCGTTATCTTTACAGGATTTTCCGGTTAGAATTTTTAAATTCCAACACCGGATTTGTGATCAGCGACCCCGGAAACCCCATAATGCCAATTTTTCCGGGGAAAAATGGGAAAAAGGATATTTGAGTTATCCTTACAGGACCTTCTGTTTCGAATTTTGAAAATCTAACATAGCTAAAAATCTGCTCCTGGCAACGCAGATCATTTTGCAAAAACCCGCGTTAAAATCGGTCCAGTAGTTTTTGAGTTTTGTAATCTCAAGCCAACAGACCAACCAACAGACCAACCAGCAAACATCCATTTTTATATTATTTATATAGATTAAAATAAAATGAAGGGGTTACAATTCAATTCCTTAGTCACGGCAGGGAGATTGGTGAGAAGAAGAGGGTGAAGAAGAGGGAGAAGAAGAGGCAATTTTTTAAACGCGATTTAAAAAACGAATTTTTCACCATTTGCTCTACCGCAATATGGGGTTATACACTTATCCGAAAATCGTCTTGCTTTTTATCACTTCCCCTAATGGCTTATTAACCACAAAAGGAGTTTTGATACTTTTTTCACCCAAAGACGGATCATTACTTTAGAAAATTGTGTTTACACTAAAAAAATGCACTCTAAAATACACACAATGCCTTTTTAAAACCCCCTTTTGCTATCTGCTGCAGTTCTGACGGGATTCAGATCCAATTTTTGACAGATTTTTTTTGCGTTTACGTTAGTAAATAAAAATCAAAAAAAACTTCGAAAATTCAGACAAATTCGTTAGTTTGTTCGTCTGTGACTCTAAAATTTTCGTGAGAAATTCGGGAAATTAATCAACAATTTTGAAAAAATTGAGGTACAGACTTGAAAATTTGTATTATATTAATTTTGTATCAATAGTAGAGACCACTTCGATGAAACTTGGCTCATTTTCTTGAAAAGACATCCATAATTACATTTACGGGGAATATCAAATCCTTGTTGCACTTTTTTAATTAAAAAACTTGAAAATTTCGAGAAAAATATTTTAAACTCCATAAGTTTTTAATGAACCCACAGTTGTTTTCTCGTCTGTCTGTTAAATTCGGCGACGTGAGGTGGTGAAAATTGGGGTAGTTTGCAAGGTCAACAACAAGAGATAAAACCAGACGACAGCATTTCATGTCATGTCATTTGATGCTGTCGTTGGTCCCTCAGGACAAAACTTAATAAATTAAAAATGACGAAAATCGCTACGTTTGTCTCGCTGTGGAAAGTCTGAATGAGCCCAGGCTGTGCTATCCTGGCCGAGAAAATTCACGGAGTATTAGGCCTATGATGGCTTCCCAGTCTTTTGGACCCCATCGAGCTGAAGCATCGTCAAAGGACCAGAACTTTAGCAGCATCGGTCGATGGTAAATAATTCATAGTTGGAAGGACATAAATTTCGCAGCGTAGTCAACACCATGTGTCGCATGGAACATGATTTGAATACAACGATCTCAATGATATACAACTACAAGTTACTGAAAATGTTCCCAAATTGGGGAGTATTTCCTATAGGATTCAATAGCTAGATAGCTTGTGATGTTTTTTTTTGCGGGGAGTAAGGGATAATAAAGATACGGACATGGTTTGCTGACGATGGCATACCAACACTCGATATTGTTTTTATTTCGCCATTTTCACCAAAAAAGGATTATAAATTTTTCATGAAAATGCCGTGCTACGCACTAAATAAAAAAAATGTTCGCACTAGGAACGAACATTGGACGGGGAAAAAATGGCAAAGCTTGCACGATGGATACAAAGATGGATGTTTTCGATGGGGATATTTATATGCATAAATGCAAATCTACGACTTTATTGCCCAGAATGATGAACGAGGCAATAGCTGAAATACAAGTTGAACGGGGTTGAAAGAGGTTGAAAGGAAACGAGAAGATATCTCTTTCAAGTGTGTGGAAATAATAAATAAGATAATATCATGGATTTACCTCCGAAAATAAATCAAATATACCCAGCAATCAGTAAATAATGTTGTGAAAGGAAAACTTAGTGAAGATGTTTTAGAAGATCAAATCCGAACTGGATCAACAACAAAAAAATCTGTAAAAGACATCTATTATCTAGCAGTTGTAATCCTTATTGATGTTTTCCGATGTTCTACAAATCAAAGTCATTCTCAACAACATAAATCACTTTTATTTGAATAAAGAATCGCAAACTTCAGCTTTAAATGGTGAAAAGAGATCCAATCGAAACGGAAACAATTAAAAGTTCAGAAAGATTTAATTTTCATTCAGGCAAAATTTCAATGGATTATGGCTTTTTGTTTATGAAAATTTCAAACCATCTTATCCTGATTTAAGCCTATTATGAGTTTAAATAGAGATTGCCAAAGCACCAGTAATTAAGATAAATAGAAATTTTAAGTACATTAATGACGTACATAGAGGACATAAGTTGAACATTTCATCGGAACCGAAAAGGAGCCTTTTGATAATTGGAGAATCCTTAAATTCAAAAGATGGTCAAATATAATTAAGGATATCATTGTTTAATAATTGATGGACTTAAATGATAATTTGTTTCAAGAGGGTTTCGCAATAGGCTATTACTGGGAGAAAAATTAATTAAAATTTGTCCCTATAAAATATTTGTTTCCGGGAAAATTCCGAATAAAATACTCATTATTATTAGTCTTTTGATGTATTAGAATCCTTTTTTCGTTTATTATGAATTGCTAAAAATATTGATTTAATTACAAATATTTGTAAAGAAGGTTTTAAGTTATTTTGAGTTTTACTGACAACATCGAAAGTCACTGCTACATGGCTGCAACTTAAATGTCGAAGAAATATGTGAACTGCGGCAACGCAGTCGACATAAATGCTTTTCAGGTTGAATAGTAGTCGAATGTGGGATTTTTTGGACCAAAAACGAGGTCATTTGCAGGGAGGGGAAGTGAAATTTTTGTTAGGAATGTTATGAAAACCCACTCAAATGTTATAAAATATCAGAAATGGGAAACGGGTGGGGTCCATTTTTTTGTCAATATTACTTTTACGACAGATTAATGGTTCAACCACAATGAAGGCGGCAAGCGGCAGCGGCGACGACGGGCGGAATGGCGCCGCCACACATACCGCCGAGCCAGCTACAATAATAGCGGCACCGTCGGCATATGCTTCTGTCAATATTGAAACGTCAAAACTTATTTAATTCGTCCGCTACTTTGCTCCATTTATTTTCCTTTATGTTTGTCCTTTTGTATTGAGGATGGGCCAAATCGTAGAGCATTGGATTTCCTTTTACGACCTCTTTTAATTTTTCCTCCGTTGTCGGCATCTTGCGAAATCAAAACGTCAAAAATCTGCATAGAATGTGGCGCCGAATGTGGTGGTTGTCACAAAACAACGAAGAAAAATCGCCATAGAATGTGGCGCCGAATGTGGTGGTTTTCATAAAACATTTTGGGCGGCAGCCGCAAGTTTGACTTTGTTTCAAACTCGGCGGCGACAGAAAAAGTGCGCTGCCGTTGCCGCTGTATTGTAGCAGCTCTCGTTGCGCTACGTTAGTGCAAAAAAAAAATGCCGCCCGCCGCTGCCGCTTTCACTGTGGTTGAACCATTATTCAGCCTCTGCGTAGAAGCTAGCCATCTCAACAGAGAGAACTTGATTGTTCTGATCGCTTTCTAAGGAGGAGAAATTTCGCCTCTTTTTATTAATACGGATGCCTACTATTTTTGTTAAAAAAAAAGGATTCATCTGTTTAATAGTGAAAACCCATTTACAATATCGTCAGCGATTGAGTATTTAGCAGAGACGGTGTAAGAAGAAATGGAACCACAACTATTCGAAGTAGAAATTTTCCTACTAACATTTTTAATGTTTGGCCAGTATCTGGTGTTATATGCTATAATATTAGATACATTTCTGGTGGCAGATACATGCCTTTCACCAAAACATTGAAACAATTTGGTTTTTCTGAATCTTAGGTGGACTTTTTACTAGGCAGAACTTCCTTAGCCTTACCCGAGGCTCCCTGAGCCAAAAATATCGGATCAAACCGTCAAATGGTTTTCGATTTGAAGTGTTGGATAACCAGTACTGTCTGATCGATCAAAAAGCCATTTTATCCATCAAAAATTCTTTTTTTTTAACCATATGGTAAAACCAAAGGGTATATTAAGTTTGCCTCACCGTTTGTAACGCCAAGATCCCGTCATCACACAAAAAAATGAATTACACCAGTGTGTTTAGAATGATAAAAATAATTAATTTTTGCATGTCCGTCCGTCTGTCCGTTCGTCTGTCCGTCTGTCCGTCTGTCCGTCCGTCCGTCCGTCCGTCCGTCTGTGGCGCGGATTGCGGGCGCACGGATTGAGGTACAAACTTGAAATTTTGTGCAGATTCCTTTTTCGTAGAATGCAATATGTTAATGAGCAAAAATGGACCATTAGGGGGGGTACCCCCCATACGAACGAAAACGTTTTTTGCGAATATCTCAAAAACGGTGCATCTTATCAAAAAAATGCAACAACAAAAGTTACTCCCATACATCAAAATCCGATTGGAATAAATTTAAAAAAATCTTATTGAAAAGTTTGACTTCAAAGTGGAATTTTGATACAACTGTTCGCTGTTTACTTAAACTTCGAACAATGCCATGTCACCACCGTACGAGTTTTTAATAATTGCTAGATTGGCAATTATAGCTTTTGTTATTTCACGCTAATGCTCGACTTAGACATACAGTGTCCGACTTAGAAAAGCCGCACTGTATAATTTTGCCGGCTTGGTTCGGTCAAGGTTTCAAGGTTTTCCGCATCATTTTTTGGTCTTAATTTTTTAAAAATAGCTCAAGATCATACAAAAATGATATTAAAAAGTTAATTAGGCAAAAACTGACTCCGGTGGGCTGGTCGACATGACCAGAATGTGGGGTTTTTTGGAGAAAAATTGAGGAGATTTCCAGGGAGGGGAAGTGAGCGACATGCACGAATGAGTGAAAGTGACCCGGCTCGGAAAGTTTTCTGCGGTAGGTTATTAATAACAGGGCGACGAGGAGGACCTAACCTCAGATGGCAATACGGCGTTGACCAGGACGCGAAGAGAATTGGGATGCAAAATTCGAGGACATCGGCACGTGACAGGGACCTCTGGCGAGAGACATTGTGGCAGGCCAAGACCGGAAACCGGTTGTAGTGCCGAGAGAGAGAGAGAGGCAAAAGTTTATGATATGGTTTTACGTAACATTTCCACCCATCCAATTCAATTTTGAACAACTTGAAATAAATCGTAAAATATTTTCATTTAACCGGTTTTTGTTTTCACTCAAAATATTTAAATATCACTAAACAAAATATTTCAGTGTTCAAAAATCAAAGATTTTTGCTGGTTTTATTACTTATTTTCGATAAATGCCAAAGAAAAATTTATAAAAGGAAATATCATTAAATTTAAACCAATTACATGGTCGAGTTCTTATCTGCTAAAAAATTCATCGATGCATACCAAACTATTTTAATAAATTCCGGAACAAAATTCTTATCATCTACAAATAGTTTTTTTTTATCACAATCTGGAAATTCATGTAAATTGAAGTAAACATAAAACAAAAACCATTTAAGGAAATTTATATGTTCAATTCTAACCTCTTGTTCAAATCGTAACATTTCGACGACTTGAAAAAACATCATTTCCGCTTCGTTCTTTGGATCACAGCTCAAATTGTTGTCATCGACCAGAGTTATATCGCATTCCGTATACGAGAGTCCAGAGGAAATGCTTGCATTTTCATCATAGTCGACATCGGCATTACCAAAATTTTCACAATTTTCACTCACCGCTCGATCGCAGTAATGTTTCCCATTACTGCCGTTCCGATTGAATGCACCACTATTTCTAAAACTATTGTGACTATCGCTTTTAGTATTATTATTATTGTTGTTGTTGTTGTTGGGTGCATTTGATGACGCCGATGATAGGCCACCATTGGTTATTGTGCTGTCACTTTCGTAACTCGCCATTGATTTTGTTGATGACGACATATTCGATGAGTACAATGTACTTTGAGACTTTTCCAATGGCGATAATAAATGCATTTTGAACACTTTTCCGGTATAGTTTTAATTACACACACACAAAAAAAACAAAGCAGTTCTGTTTAATATTATTTTAATGTAGTTGAGGACCTTTTATTCGAATAGAAACACAAATATTTAACATTTAGTGCCCTTTTTTTTGATTTTACCGGTATTTAATTAATTTTCTATCTATCGCATAATCTTGGAAATTATTCGAAAATCTTATTGACATTTTTGGCATCGGAAATAAAATGCTAATTGCGAAATGCAGTCACAAGAAAAACATTTTAAAAAATCCGCCCAGCGGTAAGATTATAACTTGCTTACATATTTATACCTTATATTTGATCAAAAAATGAAATTTACTATCCACAATCATTTGAAAACTTGAGAATTAATAGGACCAAATACTGAGATTAGAATGGGATTTTATATTACTCATCCATACAGTAAAATCCAATCAGACCACTGCTTCCCCCCTTCTTCCACACAAATAGAATACTTTTGTCCTGTTTTCTCGAAAACTGTGCATCGTATCGAAAAATTTCTAAAGTCGAAAAGTATTTAGACTATGATTTTACATAACTTATCTATACATCAAAATTCAGTTAGACTATTCCTTCTCCCCTCCACGATACAAATTGGATACTTTTTTCTCTCTCGAAAACCATGAGTCGAAAACCATGTAAAATTTATAGAGGCAAAATCTGTTTAGAAAATGATTTAACATAACCCTTCCATGCATCAAAATCCAATCAGACTACTCTTTTCCCTCTCTCCTATACAAATATTTGAAACACAATCATTCGAAAACTTGAGAACTAATAGGACCAAATACTTGAAAATTTCATTTCTACTTCATACAAATGCAAAATGTTCTTACAATTTTTCTCAAATGACTTGATCGAAAAACTCCTCCATTCTTTGAACTCCATCAAAGAATTTAATCCGGGTTTCACTATAAATGGCTCTATAAGAAAAATTTTCTCTCATCGAAATTTAGACCGCCCCTGTTTAGGCAAAAGTGTTTTTAATATGACGTTTCGAAACATCGAATTCGATTTCGAACATCATGACATTCCCGGAAGGATTTTGATCCGAGTTTCATTATAAATGTTTCTTTAAGAAAATTTTCCGTTCATCGAAATTTAGACCTTCCCCTCTCAATAAAATATAAAATTAGAGGGTGTAACAGAGATGAGGGAAGGTTGTGAAATAAATTTCAGTGAAGGAAGAACCATGTCATAGAATAAATTTGTTAAAAGTAAAAACCGGATCAAAAACCCTTCAGTTGTTCAAAGGACAGCGAAAACGTAATTTTGGGTCAATGCATTGCTTATGAAAAATGCCTTATGCAGAGTAAAATTTTATCACAATTGGTTTAATAGTTTTAGAAGAAATCGGAAACGAATACACAAGAAAAGCTACAATTGCTAGGGGCTAATCGTCAAATACTCTAATGAGGACAAATATTTTATGAAAACAAAAATTCTATTTTTGTGGGGCGAGCGAGAGGTTCGATTGGATTTTGATATCAGGAAGTGTTATGTAAGGATTTACACATTTTGCCATTATAAATTTTCCAATGCGAATCACCATTTTCGAGAAAATCGCCAATACTTATTTTATTTGTGTAGGGGAGAGGAGAAGGAATTCTCCGATTTCCCCGTTCAAAAACCCAACCTCACTGTTGACGAGAAACCTATCGGAGTTAAATTTTCAAGTCTCTATGTTAATTCGTTCGAGAGGTTTGTTGTTCACGGATGGACGGTGGACCAAAATCTTTTGTCATTCTCAACACCCTGGAGTACACGCTGGGAAAAAAATACTAAATCTAACTATTTTAATAATAAATTCCACACAAAACGGACAAAATTGGACCATTCCTTCCCCCTCTTCCATACAAACGAAACAGTTTTTTGCAATTTTCTCGAAAACGGCGAGTCATTTTGAAAAATTTATTAAGATTAAATGTGTTTAGAATCGGATTTTATATAACTCATCCATACAGCAAATTCCAATCGGATCACTGCTTCTCCCTCTCCCAAACAAATGGAATACTTTTTTCTTGTTTACTCGAAAACTGTGCATCATATCGAAAAATTTATAAAGACGAAATGTGTTTAGAATGTAATTTTACATAACTATCTATACATCAAATCCAGTTGCATCAGTCCTTCCCCCCTCACCAATACAAATTAAATACTGTTTTTTTCTATTATCTGGAAAATGGTGAGCCGTATTGAAAAATTTATTAAGGTAAAATGTGTTTAAAAAAGGATTTTACATAACCGTTCCATACATCAAAATTCGATCGGACCTCTCGTTTCCCCCTCTCTTAAACAAATGGATTTTTTTATTAAACATTTTGTCTGTCATCATATAGAGTATTTGACGATTGGCCCCTGGCAATTGTAGCTTTTCTTATGTTTAAACATAGATTTTGTTAATCATGATTTTAAAGTAACAGTTTACTATGGTTTTTTGTGAATTTAAACTCATATTCAACAAAACATGGTTTAAAATCGACTAAGAGTACGCGGCTTTGTGTTCGCACTGCAAGTACTTGTCACAGTGCAAAATAATGATGGACAGAAAGACACCATTATTCTCACGTGAAGAAAATTGCAGTAAATCATAACTTGACAACCATTACAACTTGAGCGAATGACCATTGAGTACCACATCGAACTGATAAGGTATTGTTAAGATATTGTCAAGTTATCTACTCTGGATGGAAGTGTCCAATAACTGACAAATAGAAAACTGGGCACACGATCAAATTTTTCTCAATTCATTCAAGTGTACATAGTAACGATAATGTTTTCCTGTTCGACCAGACAAAATAATATCGTTTTAATTTCTTGCGTTTTTTTTTGGGGTGTTTTTGCCGCTTTGCTGACCCCATAACTGGCCCTTTATCTAACGAGCATGTACTTCAATTTCAATTTGGTTGATGGCTTCTCTACTCAAGAACATCATTAATTATCTGCCCTCTATCGTATACAAAAGAAACGCAAAGATAAAAAGACTCCATAGTCGGTAGGTAGATAAAAAGAATCTCCAGTTGATATCCTCTTGACAGCCCTAATCTCATTGGTCGATAAAGATGTCTCTCAGTGTTTTTTTTTTCATAGTGTGTGAAAGCAACTTTGAGTAAACATCGACTTCGTTATATTCATCCCTCTTGAGGAAGTAACAGTTGGGGTGGGTGTTTTAAGGAATTATGCAGGAGTCCTAAGTTCGTCCCACGAAAATACGTTTTTTATCACACAGGGTGCCTTTTTTTGAGAGACAGGTACACAAAAGGTGGATCTTGTTGTAGACAGGTACAAATGGACTCCTGGTCGAGCAAATCCTTAATGGATGTTTGAAGGGACCGCATGCTGTGTGTGTTCTCCATGGGTTTCACATACCCGTGCCATGTAGGCCCTGATAAAAATGAAGTCTTTTGTTTTTCCATCACTTTTAATCACCAAAAAGGAACTTTCTCCAACTTCATCAAACCCTAGTTTTTCAAGGGAAAAGGATATTCCGATGTAACTAAAGAACAAAATCAGTTAAGTTAATTAGTGGTATTTCGATTATCTCGTTATCCTTTCATTGGCCAATTTTTTTTCTAACATTTTTCCTTAAATAATCGTTTAACAAACAAAATTTTATTTGCACACTTTAATGGATTTTCCACGACGAATTTTAATTTTCCATCCAAGAGGATTGAATTACGAAATTCCGTGCACATTTTTTGTGGTTTGCTTGACATTTTAATCATTTTTTAAAATATTCTTCTTCATTGTTAATTTACTGTAAACATATGATTTTTTTTCATGCATCATGTGTAATATTAAATTTCATATGCACATGTGTGAGCAACAAATTAGAGGTTTATTTATGACGACCTTAGAAATAATTGATGTAATTTAACACTTCAATTAAGGTTGAGTGGTGCAATGTGTTTGTTGGCCATATAAATATATTTATAGAAAGGGAGTTTTGAGGAAAATTTTAGATACTGTAAAATCATTTTAAGTGAGACATGAAGACTGGTTAAAAATAATGAAAAAATTGTTTAACAACTGTGAATATAAACCCGAAATTTTTAGGTTTGTTAACTTATGAGATTTTTTTTCCTGAACTTTACGAAACATCGATTACACTGGGAAACATTTTTTTTTATATTTAATGCAGTTTGATATTAAATACTGTTGTAGGGCTCCAGTTATAAAGCCAAGTTGCTACTAGCGGGCACCTTTTCTCCAAAATGTAGCGTCTGGTTTTAGGAAGACGGCCAGAGTACATTTTACAGAGAAGACCTAAATTCAGATTTGAAATCAGCATAGTTGAATTAAGTTAGAACAATTGTTACAAAAATTTTGTTCCCCAGTGTTATTTTTCACACAGAAATATTTCCTGGAAAACTTCAAGACCAAAATTGGACACAAAAATGAGTTGAAAATATTGGGTTCTTTTTATTTTATTTTGGAAAAGATTGAGAAAAAAATCCCATAAATGCAGTTTTATAAAATACCAACAATAAAGTTGTCTTTAATACTCTAACTGCCACGTCAGTCAAAAAGACCTGACACCTAACTGTTGTGTACAGTGAAACAATGAAAATTATTAAAGTGTTCGCTGCAACCGCAACGATTTTTTGTAGTTGCACACATTTTATGGTAATAAAATAACATTTAGGTATAATTTTGTTTCAATTTTTGTTTCTCTTAGTGCCTTTTTAACTGACAACTAAATATTCGAAAAAGGCTGAAAACTGTCGTGGCAGTTAGAGTGTTAAAAATCCTTTCCGAATCTAGGTCCCTTCAAAATTACAAACGCTAGCAAGAGAGGTGTTTACAGCAAGGAATGGAGTATATTTTCGCGAGAAAAAACTAACTTTGAGCGATAGGCTGTCTAATGTCCAATTTATATCTGTTGTACTTTCAATGCTCGTTATTTTTTGGTGACCTGTTGCACACAAGAACAGAATTGAGACAGTGGCGCTCTCACGCTCTCAGTGGCAGGCTGATGTCATATGAACACAGTGGACAACAAAATTTTCATTTCAGATAAACTTTCGATATTTTTATTTTTTACCTTCTCATGTTAGTTTATGAATTGTTCTCACGAATACCGAAAGAAAAGAGTCCACCTTATCAGAGCTCTTAAATAGAATTGCAAAGCATTATAATAGCACCTCAAATTTTTTTTTGCATGTGTAATCACATTTTAAACATTACAAATTTCCATTATTGTCTTAAATATCTAATAATTGTTTTTTCCAATCTGAATAAGGGTTTCAGCGCTTCATGATTGAAAATCAAAAAAGAGACTTAGTTCATTGCGTGAATGTTTGTACCTCACTGTACCTCAGTCTACAAAAGGGGAAAAAATGGCACACAACCACTCGCATCAACAGCAGAAATACTACTGCATGAATGAAGTGTCTGAATCATAGAATTCGCTCATTTTTGGTCCGCTGATTGATACTTGGAAAAATTCAAGAAACGTTCGTAAGTGTGAATGGGGCCTTAAGCCCAATTCAGACTAACGATTGCGATTACGATTACGATTGAGCGACTTCCACCAATGAGATCAAAACTTTGACATCCCTATCGTTGAAAGTTTTGATCTCATTGGTCGAGAAGCTTCAGTCGTGATAGTAATCATAATCATTAGTCTGAATTGGGCTTTACAGCCTTATTCTAGCTACGGTCACTAGTCACAACTCGGTCACAAGAGCCTCAAATTGTATGGACTTGTGACTTGTGACTTAAGTATCACAACGCCAGAATACGGCTGTTAGTCTCCCAATAGAAAATATTTTCACTCATATATAAACTAGGGTTGGATACGGAAGTAAGACTTCAATCGATACTAGTTTTTCCTAGTCAAATGCAAACTAAATATTCGCTAGAGCTAGGTTAAGGTGCCGCTCCACATGAGAGTAAATGCCGACGAGAACCTCTCGATAGCAGCTACTCGCAAATGGACACCCCAAGCAACCAGATAAGGCATAATGACTTGGATTAGGGCGTGGTGTCTTAAAATTGGTCGTTACGACCACACCAAGACCTAAATATATGCCCTGATAGTCTTAATGTTCGAATGCCTTGTTTTGGCTTTCATGGTCGTCCTCCAGACGCCTTCATAGTCGTCCTGCCTTATAAGACCAACCTTCCACCTTTCGTCCACGAAATGTCTTATAGGGCATAATGCCTTTGAGAACACTCCAATGCCCTATTTGAGAATGCTTCGAGCATGCGCAGATGAATATCTGCTTCGAGTTTATTTCTAGCATACTTCGAATATGCTTCTAGCATTCACGGCGCGAGCCGCCATGACGTTCATTGAAATGAAAAAAAAAACATTCCTACTGAAAATTTAAAATCTGTTTTTAAGGCACAATATGGAAAAACATCGAATAAAAAGTAATTTTAGGTGTTTGGGTACACAGCATAACTTTATTTTTACAAGAATTTTATTAAAATCGAGTAAAAAAGAAAATTCTTTGAATAAATAATTTTCAAATTATATCACTAAAATCGAGAATTGCTACGGCCCACGTAAATAGAGCTCCTGGCAAAACCGCTTTCTACGTAAACTTTAAATCGCATGTGAATTGTGACAATAAAATCCACAAAAAACCTTAACATCACCGTATGAAATTATTTTGAACGTTTTTTTCCACAAAATATATCCATTAGACTTTATGATTCTTGTCTTATCTTTCTCTCCTCATGCGGCCTATAGAATAGAGAAAGACAAATAATGTCGCCAGATGAAATGTCAAAAAAATATTTCGTCATGGTAAAACAAGGCCCTATTTTGGCCTTCAAAGTCGTGATGCCTTATAGGGCGTGAAATAGGACACTTCGTGGTCCGGCGGACCTTCTCCACTGTCGACGATAGGTCGACGATAGTTCGACCTAGTGTCGACAAAGTCGTGGACATTACGACCAATAGGGACGCCTTTGAAGACGAAGTGTCCACTTTACGACCTATAAGGTTACTTGGGACGTCTCTGAGAGTCGCTCGCAGAAACTCGCCAAAACTCGCGAGCTAGTTTCTGCGCGCTGTCAAAATTGATTCTACTCTCTAGTCAACAGACCTCCACTGAACTCTCGGAGAGTAGCTCGCCAGATACGAACAGCGTTTGAATTTTGCTAGTAGCTCTCCAGAACGCTAGAAGCTAGAAGCTCGATTTC
The DNA here is from genome assembly GCA_964034945.1 of Chrysopilus asiliformis. Taxonomy (NCBI): domain Eukaryota; kingdom Metazoa; phylum Arthropoda; class Insecta; order Diptera; family Rhagionidae; genus Chrysopilus; species Chrysopilus asiliformis. Next base: position 90,148,917 of record OZ035960.1, on the reverse strand, counting down.
GCTAGTAGCGATAGAAAATTCGCCGAAATTAACTCTCAAAGGGACAACCTCCTGCGAGTAACTCTCGAGAGTTTTTGAGAGTTACTCACGTATTTACTCTCATATGGAGCGGCACCTTTAACCACTGATCCTGGAATGTCTGAAACAGTTCCGGATTTATGTAATTTGTCCCGATGTCCGGGAAACTAAAATTTAGTCCCCGAATTATGTAATCTAGTGTTATAATTTATCAAACAGTAGAAAAACAATTACTAAACCCGTGGTAATAAGTTAAAGTAGCTTAAGTCGATTTTCAGGCCAAAGCAAAGTGATCTGTGTTAAAATGCAAATACAGATTAGTTTGGCTTCGCCTGAAAATCGATTAAAGCTACTTATTACCACAGAAATATGTCAAAAAAATACACTACCTAGGTTGGAGGTTCCTGTAAATGACATTTTTTCGAACCTTTATCAACAATTTTCCCCAACTGGCGTGAGGATCTCAAAAGATTTTGCCTCTTTTGGTTTTCTCTTGGAATTTTTACGATTTCCGTTGCGATTATTTGTGCAACAATCTAATAGCTGTTTCATTGCACCATATTCTGTTTCAAAAAAGTATAGAATTTATTGTTTCGTGGGTGTTCCATTTCAGGTAATCTCAGACATCCCAACAGCTTATCTTGTCCCGGGTTCACCTTAAAAAAATATGGTGACCCTACCGAAGTCAATTTTTATACCCACGTTTAGGTTCCCAACATTTTTCGCTCGTGAGCCTTTTCAAAATGCTTCAAGTTACAAAAGGATCGGTGACTTTTCTTCCCTGAATAGCTGAAACTCTTCCAATGATTGAACAAATTAAGATGGATTCGCTCCCGACTTTTAAACTTTTAATAGTAGGTAAATGTTTTCGGTACAAAAAAATGTAATCTGATTCATTTTTAATATATTTAAGTACCTTTCAGGAAAATATTCAAAAACCAGTAGAAAACCTCTCGTATTTTCTAAATTTTCATCGCAAAAAGGGGTGTTTAGTGAATAATAGTTTTCCATTTAAAGAGTTTAAAAAAAATAACAAAGAAAAATCTCCAGCACAATGAACTTAAATGTCGAGTACGACAATGAACTCTGAATTGCAATGCACTTGAAGGAGATTTACATCAATTTGAAGTCAAGAGGTTCCTTGGAAATGTGCTTTTCATCCATTGCTCTTTGTTGGTAAGAAAAACTGAAATAGAAATGCAGGTAAAGAGAATAATGATTTTTTTAGCATCATATTACATAAATGGTGCTGACATAATTTTCCTGAATAATGTTGGATTTTAATTTATTCCCCAGTATTTGTGCATCTTATGTGGTTTCTTTCGAAATGCCAAGAATTATGTAAGATTTTAGAAATTTCTCTTCACGACATGAACCTCATAACTACATCCTTCCCTTCCAGATAGCAGGAAGAAATGCAACTACCACTTTGTCTCACATCCTGGAAATTTCCCATGTCTCCAACATACATACGTAATTCAATTTCTTCATACATTTGCTGTAAATATTATTTATAAGACGACTTCCCATGATTGTTACGTAAAAGGATGAGGGATTTTTCGAATATTGATTTTCATAGCGAATTCCTGTGTATCCTGAGTTTGAAGGATTCGCTTGGCAGACGTATAAAGATAGGACTTTGACATCTTTTGTGCACGCGTTGCGAGAACTTCCAATTTCACATTCTACCCCCTAAAATTGGCCATTGGAAATACCTGCTGTGATTCTGTAAATTATTTACAGAGCTGTTTTCAGCCTGTTTTTTTATTTGTCTGTTTGACTATCTCAACTTCCCCTCACCCCCCACAGGTTAGTTATAATCAAAGCGATTGGAAGAAAACACAGACATTGAATTTCATACATGATTTTGGACCTTCTACTATTTACGAAGTCTACAAGCTGTGCGTAAAAGAAGTTTTGTTTGATTTAGTATCCACTTTAGGATTCTTGGCCATATGGCGCAAGGACATGGGTCTTTAATTCCAACTTCATGTTCAACTCTGTTATTACGTCGATCAGACTTATTGTTTTTGTTTTAGCCAAACTTTTCTCGTTTTCCATCACTTTTGTTTTTCCAATTTTGATTTGTCAAGAACGAATGAGATGTGAATAATTTTTTACTTCCAAAGTTTATCCATTATTCATTCTTTTGTGATTATTTAGGGGACAACCTTAATAAAACCTAAAGTGATTTTTGCTAGAAAAGATATTGTGCTTTATTAGAATTAAATAATCTCTAAAATATCAGACACAAGTACGAAATTTCTGAACGATTAATTATTTGAATTTCTCCACCGTTTGGTTTTTAATTTTTGGTATTAATTTTGATCATTTTCAGGCTATAAGTCATATTGGAATATTTTTGGTTCTTTCGAAACCATTTCTATTCAAGAACTAGATTTTTCATGGAACCATTAGTTAAAGTACCGAAATCATGAAATCAAATGGCAAAAACAATTGACAGAATTTAAAAAAATGTGAGGGTTTGTCAATTAACCCTCTAACAGCGGAAAATGTAGAAATCGCGTTTCACTTATTTTATACAATTCCGCGGGCGACGCTATTATCGCGTTCCAAATAGCACCAAAATGCACCGAAAATGAGGTTTGTTCTTTGCGGCTTAAAAATACAGCAATTGACGAAATCGGGTCTAAAGATTTAGATCTATGATTCACATCTGCGTACCAGAAGCGTAAGAAGTGACGAGAACGACACACTGATTAAAAGTGTGTCTGCAAAGTCACAATTGCTTTAATGGAGAATTTGGTGATCGACGGGTCGTCTTTGTGTCAATATTCGCTTCCGGAAAATCCTGTAGCAATAGAGCGTCATTTGACGGTTGTCGGGTCGATACAGTGATTAGCTGTGGGACATGAATGTCAGTTTCACTTTGAAGAAGCGTTTAATGGGAACAGGGTCGACACAGTTGCACTAGAGTCACCTCAAAGTCCCCGCTTTACAAACAAAAGAAAAAAAAGTTGACGTCTTTAGACGCCATATTCCTCATTGACATTTGATTCAAACGATTTCGCTTCGAGATTTAAATTTCTTATCTTCGGCTAAAAACTGAAGAAAATTCTATAAAAATAGATAGGAGACATTTTTGAAACGACACAATTTTATTGGCATCAAAATTTCATTGCAAAAGAAAAAAAAGTTTGACTAGTAAAATAAAATTAAAGAAATTTTTCGTTAAAAACAAAATAATTTGATGGTTCATTCAAATCTGTTTAAATTTTAGATTCAATATTGTCGAAAATTTTTAGTTACAACTAAAATCACGGCATGTTATCGGAGGAAAAGTCCATTATAAATTAATACTCCACAAAAAGTTTCCATTAATTTATCGCCATTAGATTTTTCTTGTTTGCTTTCTGTTTACGTTTTTATTTGTTCATCTCTGTTCGGTCGGTAAGCTAAGTAAGCATTCGAGGGAGAAAGAAAACTTCGCTCGAAGATTAGTGTGATGTAATGCCGTCAGATGACGCTCGCATATAGCTTGAAGTTAAGCAGCTAATTTTGTTAATGGGAGCGTCGTTTTTGTGGAATGGCAGCGTCAGAATTACGTTCTTGTGTCATAATCGCGGCATGGCAAACCACTGAAAAGTGTTCCCTACTATGCGTGTCATTGCGAATCCATTCGGACAACTGTGATGTGCCCGCGACATAAATCGCTTATCACCGCGATTTGCATGGTGAAATATGTGAATAAAGACGACACGGCCGGTTAAAATGCTATTAGGGTAGCTACCCCATTCAAGGTTTAGCTAAATTTTCTGCAAGGAATTCTTCATTGAAACCACTAACAGAATAATAAAAAAAAGTCCCAATAAAAGAATGGGCTCAATTTTATGTTGTGGCAAAAATTATGAAAAAAAATCCAAAGCCGCCAAAATGGCGGCAATGTTAACACTTTTGAACTTTGCGTTTTTTCACAAAGAAAATTGGTGAATAATAATAACTTGAAGCGGCAACATCTTTTGTTGAAAAATAAACAAATGACACAAAAATAACTTGTGTTTTTTATATGTATTTAAGCTACGGATTTTATTGTCATGGCATAGTTTAGTATTGATACAATAAATTGCAAAATCCCCTCAGGTCGTCTATGTTTCAGGAGCTCGAATTTTTTTTAAATATTTTTCCCGAATTCAGACGGTGGTTTCCATTTAGAAAATAAATTTTCCGTTAAATAAAAAAAAAATCATGGAGTAAAGGGTTAACGGTCATATTGAAACAAATCATATTGAAACTGTTATGCAATCAATTATATGCTGGGTAGAGAATTTTCAAATCGAGAATATAATATTTGAGTCGATGAAAAAAAATCGTGATTGACAAAAGAATGTGCAGTAAAACACTTTGTGTGAATTGTGCAATTTTTCGCGCATTACAAAAACCCTTTTTTTACTCGCAATCGCATGCTGTAATAGCATACAAGCGCAGAGAAATTACAACTAAGCAAATCCAATTTGACGCAATAATTTTTATTAGGTTGGCAACTTTTCCCATTTCCATTGTAACAATTTTAAAAGAATTTCCTGTTGCGGATTTATTGCAAGAATTTTATGATACGATTGTGTGAAGACGTTGTTGATAAACAAGAACTCTAAGAAAAAAAAAGTCGTACGCTTATTGCTTTTGCGTTACGTTTTGTCGACTTTTCTTAATATTTTTGTTTGCAAACATCAACAAATGCAAATAAAAAACAATAATTCGTAAAACTTAAAAGAAAAAAAAAACGTAAAATGTACGTTTTTTTACATGTGATGAGGTAAACAACCTCATTTACCTGAATATTTTCTGGTTTTTTCATATTTAATTTTTTCCTTTGTATTTTTGGGCATTTTAATATAGGCCCACTAATGGACAAGGTTGAAGAAATTTTTTGGAGAAAAAACTGTGCGTCGAAGGTAAAATTCTTGTTGACAATATTTTCTTTACTTTATTTAATGCCTCGGGGTCAAATGTGTTTTTTTTCTGGAATCTTTTTGTTCTTTAATTTCTTTTCAGTCAGGTTCAAGATGTTCCACAGTCGGTGACTAATTTAATTTCAAAATTCATTAGTAATCGTCGTGGCATGTAAATTTGAATAGTTTGCGAGTCAGATGATGACAAATTATTGCGATTTCTTTCAATAATTTTAAATATTAATTGGTGGAAATTTTAATGTTTGAATTTTGTGACCTTAATGGAAGTTGGGTTGAAAGGAAAGAAAATATGATGACAGAATGATACGTTCTGGGTGTGATATGGAAAACATTTGATTATTAAAAGGTTTTTCCGCTATTCCCGAATTTCTTGGATTATGAGATATGGAATTTTTTGTGGTACTCAAAATATGTAAGACATACGAAAAACACAAAATACTTCGGTATTGTTGAAAACCCGTAAAAAAAAGCTTTTGAGAAAAATGCGCCGCAGGTGAAAATTTATATCAAATAACTGAGTGTAATTTTTTTTGTAAAATATTCCCTTTTATACACACAGAAAAATTTGGCAACGTCAACTCAATTTCATCCGATTTTTTTTTAAACTTTAAATCCGCATGGACTTTTTTTAAAATTTTTAACTCCGCAAAACTGGATGAAATTTATACTGTATCCAAAAGGATAAAACTGGAAATTTTATCTAAACACGTTTTTATTTTACCCAGTATGGATAAAAAATTCAAGTCCCCGGAAAAATAAAATATATCAATCGGTTTGGGGTAGAAAAAAAATTTCGTGTGGTGTTTAGGATAAAACCGATTCATTCATTTTTAGAGGAACTTCGCTGAATTATTTGAACAAATGTATAATTTTTAAACTCAAATTGCCCAACTTTGGTGTTTAAAAAAGTACCTGATGGATTCTTTTATTAATGTGTTAGTGTGTGTCAAATGGATAAAATCAGAATTATCCAAACGGCGCGGCGGTTGGACCCTATTGAGACACTTTTGGAGTTAAAGTCACACCAAAATTTTCTGTGTGTGTAAAAGACTGGCTCTTCATTCATTTTTTTAGCAGATGCGTTATTTTTTATAAAGAAAAATACATTTCATGAAAAACTTTTCTAACCCACATCCCTTGAACATCACGTCACGGGTAACATAAATGCTGCTCGGGCAGGTTTTTTTCTATAATCTTTAAATCATTTATTTCCAGGGAAAAACATAACAAAAACTATAATTGCTAATCTGGCAATTATTGAAAACCCGTATGGTGATATTCGTATCAAAATTCGAACAGTTGTATCAAAATTCCACTTTCAAGTCAAACTTTCCAATAAGTTTTTTAAAATTTTTTCCAATCGGATTTTGATGGATGGAAGGTTTATGTAGAATCATATCCCAAATAACTTTTGTTCTTGAATTTTTTTGATACGATGCATCGTTTTTGAGATATTCACAAAAAACGTTTTCGTTCGTAGCGGGGGGTACCCCTCTAATGGTCCATTTTTGCCCATGAACGAAATTAGCCTCGCATTTTACGAAAAACGAATCTGCGTAAAATATCAAGTCTATAGCTCAATCCGTGCGCCCGCAATTCGCATCACAGAGGGACAGACGGACGGACAGACAGACAGACGGACAGACAGACGGACGGACATGCAAAAATTAAATATTTTTATCATTCTAAACACACTGGTGTAATTCATTTTTGTGTGTGATGACGGGATCTTGGCGTTACAAACGGTAAGGCAAAGATAATATACCCTTTGGTTTCACCATACGGGTATAAAAATTGATTCTGTCGAAAATCGAGGAAAATAATATAGAAAATATTAGCAGAAAATTAAGCCTGACCTTACTTAATTTTTAAAAAAGTACTTTATCAAAAATTAGGATAATCATACGTCTTGGATTAACCGGGAGAGTCCCGAAATTATGCACGTATTCTCTGCGTCGCGGAAACCAAATATTTCTACTAATTATTCGATCCGATTTTGAAATAATTGTTTGCGTGCGGCGTAGTTTTTTTGATTGAATGGGAAAATGCCGCATGTAAAAAATTGTGGTTTTCAAGAACAAATGGAAAAATTTGGTTGGCTTAATATATCCATCAGTTTTCCAATTTCATGAAAACTTCATATAAAAAAAGTCGCAGCGGAAATCGGAGTAACATGTTTGATAACTAACCACACAACGGTTGAAAAACAATGACCTTAATTAATATCACAATTCAAAGGACGTTATAATCTTTTCCGGTTTGTCGAATTAGTTTTTTCATTGTGGAAATTTTTTTGAAAATTTATTAAAAAAACGAAATTCCTTCACCGAAAATACAAACATTTTATTTAATTTCAACAAAATTATAGAAAATTTTCATTCTTTTATTATACAACCATAAATTTAAAAAAATATGTTTTTACAACGTGGATAATGGAACCTCCCAACAATCGTTTAGAGCTCATTAAAAACTACACGAATTGAAAATGAACAAAAGAAAAACTCCAAACAAGTTGGAAAAATCAATTGAATGCCAGAACAAGAAAACTTTCTGCTCAATCCCAATCCAACCAGAAAAATAAAAATTAAAAAAAAAACACACAGGCGGAAAAAACAGAAAAATTCTCCTTGATTTTCTGCTATTACAACAAGTACTAATTGGCTTACAGCCAGATTTCCGAATAAATAAATTAATTTCCCATCAATCCCATAAATCTAGGCCTAATCCCCATCAGAAAGCTTTGGGCTACAGGGCATTCTTTGAGTATGATGGGATTATTCTGTTTATGGGCTGAAGCGGCTGAAGGGAAGGGAAGACTAGATGGAAGGGTCGAATATCGTTTGTCTTCCTACTGGAATCTACGCAGCACACAAGCAAGATTTAATGAAATTCAGGATGCCGTTACTGTGTGGTGGTGAATCTCTGGCCGACTGCATATTAAAGAGATTCTGTAGGATCCAGTCTTCCAACGAAGACTTAACTGTGGTTACCGGGTGTTAGGGGGGATAATTTGATAACACCCGCGAAATGTTTCACGATAATTCCTGACTGGCGTATGAATTATGGAGCCTAGACAATGGTGGGTAAACTTCTCCAGCTATTTATTTTCCAAAGATATTTCAAGGAAGTGAAAATTTCAGTTTTTCCACAGATTTTGGACCACGGTTTTATCGAGAGATACTTTCAAGGATTTGTTACCTTATCTACAGAGTTTTATCTTGTTTGGGATTTATTTGGTTATGGATTTAAGATTGGTTTTCGAGCGGATTTGATTTTCTTCCGGATGAATTCTTAAAATTCGACTTGCAAGCAAAAATACAAAATACGAGTATAACCACAAGCTCTTGCAGTTTGATTTATTTTAAAAGTAAAAAAAAATAAATCTTGAAGTCGATCTGGATTTATTTTTCTTAGAGAAATCTTAAAAATGTCTCAATTTTCAAGAAAAGTCCTCTACATTCTAACCTTTGATGAAAACATTTGACTGCAACAAATGACGATAATTTTATTAGCAAGTAAACCCATTCGACATTAAGCACTTAATCCGCTTGTTGCACCACTAAGGAGACAGAAGTACCTAAAATGTCGCCCAACAAAATTGCTTCAATGGCCATAGTAGGTGAAGTGTTGTTAGCTTAACTTGTGTTGTTATACCACTTAATCGTTCAATGACTATAGTTTAGTGGAGATTATATGCGAGAAGTGCACTAAAGAGCCAAAAGTGTTCCAAAAACAAGCCACCAACATTTCTCAGTATTAAAAGGACATCGTAATGGAAAATCATAGACAATCGTTAGTGTGTGTGTGTGTGTGTATGGTGGGTGAAAATCAGAAAAAATCACTTAGTTGTCCTGTTTTGTGAGTGGTCCATTAAAATTTAACTCTAAAACAAGTCGCTTGTGGAAATTAAGGCAACATTTTTATGCTACAGTCAGAGCGCAATTGAAAATCAAGATTTTTTAAATATTTTAGATACTGTTTCGTCCAATATTTTTAGCTGGAAACCTCAGTTGTAATTTCTAGTAAAATAATTTATTCAGTATAAAAAATAATTCAATAGATTCAGGCGCTATGAACAAAAGGGTTAAGACTTTTATTGGGACGGGGTCTTTTGGGAGTGTGACCAAATTCCACTGATCGAGAGGGGAAGGGGGGGGGGAGGTCCGCAAAGCCTAAAACTAGCGTGACGCCTTTTATGAACAGACTCTTAAATACAGTAAAACCTATCCTTTGCAGGAAATTTGCTCCCATGTCGGACAGAAATCTTGGTCCCGTGAGGGGCCTCTAATGGAAGATTTCTTTGTATACGACTTTTTTCACTATCAACTTAATTTGAAAATCTTGTTTAGTATTTTGGGATAAAAAAAGGAAGCAGTATTTTAAATCCATCCATTTTCAAACGAATAGCTTAGTCAATAAGGAAAACCAATTAAAGTTCGTACGCTGGTCCAAAAAAGATAGATGATGAGGGGATGTGGGTGGGGGGCGTAGTTTCATTAATAAAAAATGTATTAAATGTGTTTAAACCGAAATTTCGAAATAAATTATCTTTGTAAAGCCGGTCGATGGAAAAACATATTTTCTGGATAAAAAAAAGAACAAATGCGCCGCAGGCAAAAACGATTTCACTTGGATGCGAGACAAAATTTTTTTTCGTGACTCGGTGGCAACGTCTGGGATAGAGCCTAAGGTCTTAGGGCCACAAACTGAACGCTTTATTCACTAAGCCAGACTGTCGCCCATAATTTGTGTGGGCGAATGGTGAATTTTTCCAAGATCCTCCGCTTTGACTTGTAATTTAAGAAGAAGAAGACACAGCTTTATCCACCTAACGGTAAGATGATACATTTCTTACATAATCAAATCTCATATGATGTATACCAGGTCTGACCAACCTTTTTGTACTAAAGTTCGACTTTTTTTAATCCAACTACATCGAGATCTACCCATATACAAAAAAATAGATCTTTAATTGGTATAACTTCAATTTATTTCATTTCAATTTAAAATAAGGTAAAATAGTAAAATAGACCACTTGCTTTAACAGCAAAAAAACAAAAAAACGGAGAAGTAGATAGTGTGATTACTTAATTTTCACTTTCCCTTTTTTTTAATATTTGTGTTCACAAAAAATTTTTTTTTTAACATTTTCAGTCTGTAGTAGAAGATTGACCCAAATTCGTGTCGAGATAGACTGGTAGATCGCGATCGCCTGGTTGGGCAGCACTAATGTATACTGTTGAAAGTTTTTACACAAAAAACATTTGAAAACTCAAGAACTTTTAGAAGTATAAAGTTGAAATTTGCAATAGAACAGGCTTTTATCAAAAAATTAACCTGTTCAGAAAATGGGGATTGAACCACCCTTTCCCCTCTCTGCAACAGAAATATAAACTATCTCTGCGATTTTCTCGAAAACGGTGCATCGTATCTGAACATTTATGAAGACGAAATTTGTTTAGAATATGATTTTACATAACCGTTCCATACATTAAAATTTAATCGGACTACTCCCTCCCCATCTCCCACACAAATGTAAAAAATTTTTGTGATTTTCTCGAAAATGGCTAATTTTTTCGGAAATATTTTTAGACAAAAAGTGTTTAGAATATGATTTTAAATAATTCTACCATATATCAAAATTTAATCAAACCACGGGCGAACTTTCCCATACAAATGGAAAATATATTTAGGATTTTCTCGAAAACGGTTTATTTTTCCCAAAATCTATGGGACGATAACATCATCCGAATGCAAAGAACCGCGTCAAAAACGGATAAGGTCCCGTTATGATTTCGGTTTTTGGAGTGATTTAAATATTTTTCTAGTATGTAAGTAAACTAAAAACATTTGTCGTTGTAATCCTAAAATTAAGGCCCAGAATGAAAAAAATCCTGATTGGCACTCAGAATGCAGCCTTGGATTTTCTGCAAATACCAACCACAGATGGTGCAAAATGCCAACCATAACCGAATAATGCCGATCCATTTGGTGTTATTACTTAGTAATCCAATGGATTAAAAGTTTCTGCAAAAACCAGGAGAACACTAACCCCAAAATGTTTTTAGATACTTGCTTCTATAGTCCCACTTTATGGACAACGATACGAAATAAACTACTCGTATTCCACTCCAGTCCAGTATAGAAATCTCTGCAGTTCTTTACCTTTTTTTTGCCATAGGGGTTTGTGGAATTTATCCTACCGTCGATTTTGTTATTAAGGGGTGAAATAACCCTTCCTTAAAACCGATTTTCATGCTTATGTTATTCGTTTCGGTGTAATGTGAACACAAAATTCGTTGGATTTTACTTCTCGGGGCAACAAGTACCCTTGATATAACTAACCCCCTTAATACATGGCAATTTGTACTTTGAGAAAAGGGAAGAAGTTTATTCCTGGCTTCGTTTGTTTGTTCAATTTTTTTTCCTTTGCTTTTAGTGTATACACTAAAGTTGTATTATTTGTTGATTTTGTTTATTATTTACTGCGTTAGCATTATTTGTTATGTTTATGTTGTCATTTTTTTCGTAAACATAATAGAGGAAGTTGAATTCAGAACAGTTCACTAGTTTAGTAAGAAAGGTTTTTGGTTTTTTTTTGCCACAGCGGCGGAATAGAATAAAAAAGGCTCTATTCTGACGGTTCCGGCCCTTAAGGCCGGTGTGTGTACGTCTTTTGGGGGAAATTTCTTAACGTATTTTAACCACTTATAAGTTTTTATGAGTGTGAAAGAACTATACTGAATACTAAAAACTTGGCGCTGAGTTGGTTTAATTTCAAACAAACAAAATTTCATTTTTGTCACAGGTCAGCAATAAAAAAAATTTGTATCTGCCTTTGGAAATAAACTCGTATATGCGGAGTCAGAGTATGAGCTCATAATGAAATGCAAACACAAACATATCGCTTCCGTTTTTTCCAACTTGGCTAATTCAGTTTTCAATATAAACAAACTTCATGGCTCATGGACAGAGGAGGAACAAGAAACTGAAGTAAGAAGAAGTTTTTTCTTTTCTTCATATTTTCTTGGGGCAGAAGAATAAGTCATTTTAATTCAAAGCGTGAAAAATAAGATAAAACGAATTTCCATGACTGTCGAGTGAGTAATTCACGCAAATATCTTCCATTGCAATTCATGTGTGCAGAGGCGAATTTTAAGACGTTGGTTTTTTCTTCAAAATGCCGTCTCGAAATTGATAGCCAAGTGGATAAAGCTGTCTTCTATGTTTACGAAGATCCAATTTTTGGCTGGAATCATACAATGGTGGCTTTTTATGAGTTTTGCAGCTTGTTATACGAATTTATGACGTGTTAAATATCGGCGAATATTTTTTTTGTAAATATTTGGGAGTCTGATATTTTGGCGGCAGAGTTTAGTAATTTGAAAATAAGTTAATAGATAATAAATTTAACTAATTTTTTGGGATAATAAGAGAAAAGCTACAATTGCCAGGGGCAAATCGTCAAATACTCTATATGACAGAAAATTTTTGGTTCAAAAAATTAATTTGTTTAAAGAGGGCTGAAGAAGTGGTTCGAATGGATTTTGATGTATGAAACGGTTATGTAAAATCACATTCTGAACACATTTCGTCTTTATAAATTTTTCATTACAATGCACCATTTCCAAGAAAACAGAAATAAGGTATTCCATTTGTATGTGGGAGGGGGGAACTGGATTTAGTGTTTGGACTAGTTATGTAAAATCTTATTTTTATACCCGTATGGTGAAACCAAAGGGTATATTAACTTTGCCTTACCGTTTGTAACGCCAAGATCCCGTTATCGCACACAAAAATGAATTACACCAGTGAGTTTAGAATGACTAAAAAAATTGATTTTTGCATGTCCGTCCGTCTGTCCGTCTGTCCGTCCGTCCGTCCGTCTGTCCGTCCGTCTGTCCGTCTGTCTGTGGCGCGGATTGCGAGCGCACGGATTCAGCTAGAGACTTGAAATTTTGCGCAGATCTGTTTTTCGTAAAATGCGAGGCTAAGTTCGTTAATGGGCAAAAATGGACCATTAGGAGGGGTACCCCCCATACAAACGAAAAAGTTTTTTGCGAATATCTCAAAAACGGTGCATCTTATCAAAAAAGTGCAAGAACAAAAGTTATTTAGGATATGATTCTACATAGAACTCCTATACATCAAAATCCGATTGGAATAAATTTTAAAAAATCTTATTGGAAAGTTTGACTTCAAAGTGGAATTTTGGTACAACTGTTCGAATTTTGATACGAATATCACCATACGGGTTTTCAATAATTGCCAAATTGGCAATTATAGCTTTTGTTATGTTTTACCTTAATAATTTTTTCGATTTTACCTGAATATTTTTTTCGATAGCACTAACCGTTTTCGAGAAAAGTGTAAAAAACTATTTCGATTGTATGGGGGAGAAGGGAAGGAATAATCCGATTTTTCCCATTCAAGAACTCAGTCTTTCAATATATGAGAAAAATTTTCTACTGTAAAAAATTTCAAGTCTCTAGCTCAATCTTTTCGAAAGTTATGGTGTTCACGGAAGGTCAGACAGACAGACAGACGGATGGACATGCGGAAATTGAAATCTTTTGTCATCCCTAACACCCTGGTTCATTTTTGTATCCGATGATTGGTTCGATGCGTTACGAACGGTATACTAAATCTATATATATATAAAAATTGCTGTTTGTCTGTTGGTCTGTCTGAGATCACAAAACTCAAAAACTACTGGACCGATTTTAACGCGGTTTTTTGCAAAATGATCTGAGTTGCCAGGAGCAGGTTTTTAGCTATGTTAGATTTTTAAAATTGGAAACAGAAGGTCCTGTAAGGATAACGCAAATATCCTTTTCCTCGCTTTCTCCGGGAAAATCGGCATTAGGGGGTTTCCGAGGTCACCGATCACGAATCCGGTGTTGCAATTTCAAAATGCGAAACAGAAGGTCCTGTAATTATAAAGATTTTTCCCAAAAGTTTTTGGGTTATTTATGGTTTTTCAGCATTCTAAAATTTATACAAAAAACTTTAAACTGGCAACGTAGGGACTGCTAGTCTAATATATTTCTTTATGATTCTCATATCGAGTAAAGAAATTGGGTAACCTCATACAAAGAACATAACAAAAGCTATAATTGCCAATCTGGCAATCATTGGAGACCCGTATGGTGATATTCGTATCAAAATTCGAACAGTTATACCAAAATTCCACTTTGAAGTCAAACCTTCCAATAAGATTTTTTTAAAATTTATTCCAATCGGATTTTGATGTATGGGAGTTTTATGTAGAATTATATCCTAAATAACTTTTGTTCTTGGACTTTTTTGATAAGATACACCGTTTTTGAGATATTAACAAAAAACGATTTCGTTCGTATGGGGGGTACCCCCCCTAATGGTCCATTTTTGCCCATTAACGAACTTAGCCTCGCATTTTACGAAAAACGGATCTGTGCAAAATTTCAAGTCTCTAGCTCAATCCGTGCGCCCGCAATCCGCGCCACAGACAGACGGACAGACAGACGGACAGACGGACAGACGGACAGACAGACGGACAGACGGACAGACGGACAGACGGACAGACGGACGGACATGGAAAATTCAATTTTTTTTATCATTCTAAACACACTGGTGTAATTCATTTTTTTGTGCGATGACGAGATCTTGGCGTTACAAACGGTAAGGCAAAGTTAATATACCCTTTGGTTTCACCATACGGGTATAAAAATTGAGGTCTTCAATTGAATAGCCAAAAAACGTGACAAATGATACTTGGTATTTTTGGAAAGAAATTTTTTTGGAACATTCACCTCCCATCCCCGCCAGATTTTCTATAGTGGATTAATCATTTCTGAGAAATTGGTTGATATGCGAAGGTTTTTCTAAATGATTGTGTTTTCGATTTATTTTAGAAATTTTCTGAAACTTTCGAAAATTAGAAAATTTAAAAATACAGGTGATGAAAAAAGTAGAAATTTTAGGCCATAAAAAAATCTTTATTTTATTAACACTTGAAAACAGAGAACTTTTTAGGAGATGAAAAATTTGAAAACGGTGAACTTCGGAACAGATTTTAGGCCATGCTTAAAATTTTGAGGTCCTTTCGTACTGTGGGAAACTTACACTCAGGAAAGTTTCGATGCTGCCGTGAAAGCGTCAATTTGTGGGGCTTACACTCAGGAAAGTTTCGATGCTGCCTTGAAAGCGTCAATTTAATTTTTCGTAAAAATTAGGAGCTCTTATTTTGCAAACATTTATTTTGTACTTACATACCAATTCGACAAAATATTTTATTGGTCTTTTAAATGCAGACTAAAGATTTCCGATGCTTGTAAGGTTTTTTATATTGTTAAAAAATCCCTTTTGAATCCTAACCTAATTGTAGATTCAAGAAACATTCATCACTCCTGTTGAAATTAGAAAAAAAAACACAAGTAAATTGACTCAAAAGATAATAAAATCAAAAGGTCTCGTTTTATAACGCATAATTACAGTGATAGAAACAAATAACAGCATTTAAATGCTAACTATAAGCGCTTTATTCCTATTAGCTATAAATCAGTCCAATAAATTGCCCCTGCAAACCCATAAAACATTTTCCAAACGATAGCAAAACTCTAAATGACAAGAGATTTTGTTTTACTCCTCATGTGATTTTAAGTGTAGTTAAATCTTATGCTATTATGCTGTGATGTGTGTACGTACATCGTTTTATGCTATAATATGCTAATTGATGTCTATCAGTTTATACACAGAAGACGAGCTAAGTAACCGTTAAAATGCTTCGATCATCAACAATTCGCGGGGATCAAGTGATATAGAAAATCTTGAGGAAAATCGTACAATCGAATGACTCTTCTCTACGCTCAGGGAACTTGTCGTGTGGGCGGTTTAAAGAAATATTTCTAGAATTAAATTAATTGAATTGCATGAAACTGGTGAGTTCACGAACTAGAAATTCTCAACAGGTTAAAAGTTATATTGATGAAGGATAAAATTACAAATGGAAATTTATTTACAGGTTTGTAAAATTCGACGGAAAGAAAAATATTTTGTATAAAGAAGAGGCTATTTAATCTGGAATTTAGAAATAGGTATTCATAAATAAAAACAGATTTCAGTTAATTATTCTTTCAAAATCATGAAGCTGGTTGTTTTCCTAACTCATTCGAGACTAACGTTACATATATGTGATAAAATGTCTCCCAAAAACTAGTTTTTTGGCAAGAAATTTTATTACGTATGTAACGTTAGTGATGAATGAGCTAGAAAAGTTTTTTTTCCTGTTCACAGATTTATATTTTTAGACCCAGTATGAACCTTCAGGCGAATTAATTTCCAAAAATTCGAGTTTCGAGGCTTTTATCCTTAACGGGTTAAAATATTAGAATGTGGACCATTGCCGGGTTTAAGTACTTAGTATAAGTTTTAGAAATGCGGAAAGGATTCCGGAAATCACTCCAGAAGTTATAAGTATTTAGGAATATTTTCGCGCTCGTTTTTGAAAGACCAATAGACTTGGTAACCTATAACCTATACATCCTCCACACACGACTAAAATTGTTAAACTAATGCTACATTTACACGAATGACAAATTTGTCATTTTTTTCTTGTCATTATGTTAATTCCCGTGTAAATGGCAAAATTTTTGTAATTTTTTCTGTCAGAAAATGTCAATCTCTCATAAAAGAATGAACTTGTCCATTCTTTTATGCCAGATTGTCATTCGTGCAAACGCAATATTAGTTATGACAACTTTAGTATTCAACTTTTGTCATAACTAATATTGCGTTTGCACGAATGACAATCTGGCATAAAAGAATGGACAAGTTCATTCTTTTATGAGAGATTGACATTTTCTGACAGAAAAAATTACAAAAATTATGCCATTTACACGGGAATTAACATAATGACAAGAAAAAAATGACAAATTTGTCATTCGTGTAAATGTAGCATAACTTTTAATTCCATTTTTGGACTTCGACATTTTTTAATACTTTCCTAATAAATTTCAGTCCTCTCAAATTATTAACTACATTTTCAATCAAATTTTTATTATTTTTCAATATTTTTAGAGATTGAAATATTGTAATCATCATACTAATATATAAAAATGAGTTGATGTCTGTCTATCTGCCTGTCTGTCTGTCTGTTCCTCTTTCACGCAAAAACGGCTGAACCGATTGACTTGAAATTTGGCATGAGTGTCTGTGGTAGTTCTGGTTCTAACATAGGCATACGGAAAAGTTGCGCGAGGGGTGGGGGGAGTAAGAGGAGGGGGTAAAGTGATTTCGAAACTTAGTTTTTGCGCTATGTTACTCTTTTGCGGGGAAACTATTGAACCGATTGGCCTGAAATTTGGCATAGATGTTCGTCGGGGGTCCAGCCCAAACATAGGCCCATTAAAAAGTAGCCCGAGAAGTGGGGGGAGTAAGGGGAGTAGGTAAAGTCATCTCGAATTTTAGTTTTTCCTTGGATTTGTTCCATTCACGCTTTTAGCCGGAATTTCAAAATAACCTATTATTTCAAAATCTATTGTCAAAATTTTCCCGATATTTCTTAGTATAGATAGATAAATTAAACGCGCGTATCATGTAGGGGGTGAACCGCGAAGCGGCTCGGGGCGTAGCCCCTAGTAAAAAATATAAGAAAAGTTAGAATTGCCACGGGCCAATCGTCAAATACTCCATATGATGACAGCAAAAATCTTTATTTGACAAAAATTCATTTGTATAGGACAGGGGGAAAGGAGTGGTCCAATTGGATTTTGATATATGGAGAAGTTATGTCAAATCATATTTTAAACACATTTCGTCTTAATAAATTTTTCGATACGATGCACAGAGAAAAAAGGAAAAAGTATTCGATTTGTATGTGAGAGGTGGTAGCATTGGTCTGATTGGATTTTATTGTATGGATGAGTTATGTAGAATCCTATTCTAAACACATTTTACCTTTCAATAGGACTCACTGAGTCCTATTGAAAGGTGAAATGTGTTTAGAATAGGATTCTACATAACTCATCCATACAATAAAATCCAAAAAACTTTGCAAAAAACTGTTTCATTTGTATGGAGAGGGGAGAAAGAAAAGTTCGATTTTGCCCCTTCAAATTTCAAGTCTCTATCTCAATCTTTTCGAAAGTTATGGTGTTCACGGACGGTCAGATGGACAGGCAGACGGACGAACATGCGGAAAAAGCCACAGAGATTCCAGGTGCCATTTTACAATTTAATCATTTTTTGCAAATCTTTGGATTGTCTTCGAGTGTTGAGAGAAAATTCTAAAAATATTCGAGGGGAATGATGAGGCATTTTAAGGGACTACAAAAATGTGTCCTTTAAAAAATGTCCTCAAATTTTTGGTCGTCGAAACAACAGTTTTGATTCTTTGGGGAGCCAAATTTTTTTTCTTTATGTTCCAAATTTGACTGTTTGGGACGTTTGAGATTTCAAAAATCTAAAGGACTGCGACAAATTACCCTCAAAAATGCCAAACTTATTGCCATAAGTCAAGGAAATATTTCACCCCTAAAATGATTTCACCGAGAAGATGAGTTCCGTTAAAAATTTACGACTATAAACAATTTTATCGTCTAAAACTCGCAGAACCCCTAACATTCGTTTGGCTGACCTATATCAAAATTGTAAATCAGACCTATTTCTCATCCCCTAAATAGTTTAAATATAATATTTCCCATCTCCTAAATACGATTGTTTAAATCCCTCAAAATATCAACAGATGGGAATATCAACATCCTCACATAACAAAATTGAGAAGATTTCAATACAAATATATTTTTTATATTACAGATGTGAGGGGACACCCTTGACGTATCACTTCAATACCTTAAATGGCTTCAAGGGAAAATAAGTGGAGTGTTAAAGTCACACAACTTATCCGAACATTTTCACAATTATTTAAACTATTTCCTGTGTTTTCGGTTTCTCCCATTATGCGGTAGTTCCGAAAGGTAATTCAGGTGTTGCCGGCATATTGAAAGGACAAGCCTACAAGCGCGTGACTCAATAACTAAAGTCAACGATCTGTGAAACCGAATCTTCCGTACCGTAAAACCTTAATTTCAAAATACAGAATCACTTTCCATTCAACTTGATATTCAACTGGGGCCAAAAACTAAAAAAAAAACACTAGGGTACCAAAGATAGATCCCTGGGGTACTCCAATCCAATCATCATTTCCAAATCGGAAACAGAACTAAAATCATTGCGAAACACACACAAAACCCTCGCTTAGGCTCCAGTGATGCATGAAACTTTCATAATAAACTCTCAACTACTACTACCCAATGATCGCAGAATATCCGGAATCAGGGAATCTTTTGTCCTAGTAAAGATGAAATGAATTTGCCAGTAAAACTGAAAATTCATAGCCAATATCTGAATAGAATGCGCATATAGAGAGAGTTTGAAGGAGGCGGGCGGGAGTTTGAAATAAAACTCAATCAAGTGTTAAAAGGGAAGAAATATAAAAAAAAGGTACAAAATTGCATTTTACAGGTAAAGCTACACCGATTCCCGTCACTGTCAATGATTTGATGGATATGCGGACGAATTGAATTTTAGGTGCGGGTAATTTCTGTAAAAGCCAATCCCATATCCTGAACAAATTCAATCATTTAGCAGCAGTCTATGATTATTCCGGTGTTTTGAATTTAGAACAGGTAGAATATAAACGAGATTATCAACCTTAGATATATCAATTTCTAGTGATTTTGATAGCAGGTTAAGTAACCAAAGAATTAATCAACCGCGAACATAAATTGTGATTTATTTTTGTTCAAGAAAAGAAAATGAAATCCATTACGGGGTTATAGAAATATGTGTTTTATGATCTGATTGACATACATTTTTTATGTCTCCAATGCCAACAATTTTATAGCAAGATGCGTTGGGAAGTGGACTGAAAACCCCAAATGTAGATAGACTTGGAAGGTGAAGAATAACCGATGCGTATAGAATTCCTTAAAGACTAAAATTGCGGTTAGTTAGATATAATACTCGCATTAAGAAACCACAATTTAGAGCTTTTTGTTGTTGTTGTGAATGTGGTGTTTACATAATTGTGGTGTGTTCTTTACCTGCAAGAAAATCAATCATTAAGGCCTAATGAAAAGACGAATCCCACTTGCTTTAGGGGAAATTACTTCCAAGGTTTTTAAATTGAAAACTTGCTGGGGTCAATTGAGTTTGAAGACGATGTGGCTTACCTGGAGTTTAAGGAAGGCTTTTTTGGGCTAATATTCTTCGGTAACGTTAAAAGACGTCAAATTTTACGAGGGATATTAATATGTAGCAAGCATGTTGGAAAATATTTGTGGTTTGGTTTGATTTTTTTTTGAACACCAGAAATGTGGTGCATATTCAGAGCTTTTGTAAATACCGAGGTACTCAAATATGAACATTTAGTTTTCAAAATTTATCAAAATCAACATTCATATAGGATCGTAAATAGTTATGCAGGTAAAGGTTTTCATGTTTTTAGGGTGACTCATTTCGAAAAATTGTGTTTACTTCAAAACCACAAAATAATCTGTAGACAAAAATCTTGAAAAAATATCTTATTTCGGATCAAATTACTCAAGAAACAAAAAAAGAATTCAATATTCATCTAAGTCCAGCGTAGTCCAAGTGGTAAAGTACTTGACTCGTATTCCGAAGGTCGGTGGTTCAATTCCTGACTGTGGCACGTTGTGATTCAAATCCACTCAACTTGCTTTACGAAATGAGTTAGTGATAGTTGCCGCTTGGTGTTTACGACATTTTCGGTCTAGATTGCTATCACGGCCTTTGCTGTTAATGGGTTGCAACGTAAAACATAACAAAAGCTATAATTGCCAATCTGGCAATCATTGGAGACCCGTATGGTGATATTCGTCTCAAAATTCGAACAGTTATACCAAAATTCCACTTTGAAGTCAAACTTTCCAATAAGATTTTTTAAAATTTATTCCAATCGGATTTTGATGTATGGGAGTTTTATGTAGAATCATATCCTAAATAACTTTTGTTCTTGGACTTTTTTGATAAGATGCACCGTTTTTGAGATATTCACAAAAAACGATTTCATTCGTATATAAGTCTAATGGTCCATTTTTGCCCATTAAGGAACTTAGCCTCGCATTTTACGAAAAACAAATCTACGCAAAATTTCAAGTCTCTAGCTCAATCCGTGCGCCCGCAATCCGCGCCACAGACAGACAGACAGACGGACGGACGGACGGACAGACGGACAGACAGACGGATGGACATGCAGAAATTAAATATTTTTATCATTCTAAACACACTGGTGTAATTCATTTTTTTGTGCGATGACGGGATCTTGGCGTTACAAACGGTAAGGCAAAGTTAATATACCCTTTGGTTCCACCATACGGGTATAAAAAACCTTACAAATGGGTTAATTCATCCATGGTTCGCAATTCATGTAAAAACTGTAGGTGCGAAGCAGGGGAAGAAATTGTTATGAAACCACAATTGAGGAGGCCCAGGCTCTGCGAGGGCTGTAGCGCCGAGGATGATGATTCAATATTCATCTACCATATTTGAGGCGTTAAAAGCTAGAGTGGACCAACCCACATGCCGAAGTTGTGAATTTTTTTGTGTTTGAATCACTATTGCGAGTGAGTTTTTAGACAAAAATGTTTGTATGCACCAAAGAACGTTTCAACATTGAGTAATAAAGTCCACAGATTTTTTTTTCCAAAAATTTTCAGTCAATAATAGTACAGAGTGGAAAAGCTTCAAAAACTCGATTATGTGGGTTGGTCCACTCTAGCTTTTAACGCCTCATTTATACTCTATATTATATATTATATAGGAGTATATTAAATTTAGTAACTAATGTTTGTCGAACCAGTTGTATGAAATGTCTCTACGTGTATAGCCTCCGAAAAGACAAGTTGTACAGCATGGTTTTAGAACAATTCTCATAATGTACGACCGGCTTTAGGGATGATAACAGATTTTGATTTCCGCATGTCCGTCCGTCTGTCTGTCTCTCTGTCTGTCCATCCGTCTGTCGGTCCGTCTCTCTGTCTGTCTGTCCGTGCGTGAACACCTAACTTTCGAAAGGATTGAGCTAGATACTTGAAATTTTATATAGTTGCGTTTCTCGTAAATTTGATTCCAGTTACTTTCATTGTGGTTGGACCTTTACAATCGCTGGAAAATGACTCATTGTAGTTGAACCTTTATAAAATGGTCATTAAAATCTCCTATATTTTAATAACGTAAAACAAAAGGGCGTTTGCGCTTTCTTAAAATAGAAATATGTATTCAACTTAAATGATTCAAGTCATAAATAATTGAACCTTAGATTTAATTACACAGAATTCAGCTTCTTTTTTGAAGTTCGTCCAACGGGTGCGTAATCCTTAACTCATTAACACCCGCTAGTCGATTTTTTGACCGGTAACTTTAAGCAACCTTAAGCCTTATTGTTGTCCAAAACGGGTAAAAAATCGGACTGTGATTTAAAAAAAAAATTACTTATGTTGCTATTATTTGTTGGTGCAAATGACTAAAAACCAAAGTCCCAGCTCAAGGAGGAGTCGAATTTGAACTTTAACGTGCAATAAAAAGATACTCGTAGGACATTTTTTTCTTCTTTTACATTTACATGACCTTTTAAAGCGTCTTGAATGTTTGCAATTTCACGAAAAAAAAACACACACAAAGCAAACACATTCGTATTCCACGTGTCATTTTCGCTTTATTGCAAAAAGAATGGAATTTGATTGTCTAACATCAATCAAGTGAAGAAAAAGTTACGTTTATTTTCATCTTGAAATGGAATTCGCCATTCCGTAACACTTAAGTAAAAAGTCATCTAACAAATAAACTTATATCCCTACAGGCTAAAAAACAACAACAACAACAACAACAACAAAAAAAAAAACATAACATAACAAGTAAGCCGACTGAACCAACAGCTCATTATTTATCTTTTAGATACATCTTCCTATAGCCTAGCCTCGCTTAGCCTAGCGCTGGTTCATTTTGCATATACACAACATTCCAGAGAACACAGCTGGAAGTATACAAATTTTTGATCATGGACTACAACGAAAACCTTATCCTGGCAATAAAATTTATTCCTATAATAGCGGAAAGTATACGGAGATAATCGAGGAGACTGCCAGTTATAAGTATAGTGGTTAAAGTGTGTATGAACCAACCGAGTATCATCCCTTCGGTTTGGTAGGGATGAAGAGGCTTTTCATCCAGCCAGCATCAAACATGCGAGGAATTTAATCTTAAATTCACAAAAATACGCTGAGAATTTTCCACATTCATATGCCGAAAGTTGTTCATTTTTCCTTTTGTGAAATGTACGTCGGTTATCCTTTTTTATCCTGTGGCTAAAATCGAGCGAGTAATATACGCCCATCGTGTGTGCGTTTAAACCAAGTTGGACCATCGATCCAAGATTATGCGATTTGTTGCGGAGGGAAGTGAATGCCTTCGAATAATAAATTACTTATAAAAGGCACTAAATGTAAATCATATTCACATAAGAAAACATTTTCACATATACATCACTGCGAAACAAAAAATTCACTTTGAATTCCAGATAATCCTTTCACCTTCTTTACACCATCAACATATGACACGCACTTTAGACTGACTGCATTCGCGACATAATCACTAGACCGGGTACGAACATCTTATGCTAATTTTTTAGCACATACTTTTTTTCAACAAAGACAAGGTTTATTTTTTTTTCAATTATTTTTTTTCAAGCAAGTATCAAGTATGTTGTTAATTGAAGGCGCCTGTCGCGCGGGTTTTTTGACATGTGACTGAACGGACAGTACTTCGACGTCTACACGAGGCGAATTTTCAAGTAGAACTGGCGGAGTTTTGAAAAAAGAACGTTCAACGCTGGGAACCGCGTGTATTGGACGCGAGATATGTTTTATGCTGCACTTCGCGTATGTACGTACACACAATCCAAGACCGAAGCCAGAACCAAAGACGAGCAGATCACAGTTCAATTTCAGCCGGAAAGCCCCAAACGTAGCCCAAAGCTTAAAAGTCTGTTCAATAGTTTGGGCTGGAGTTTTTGGTTTGGGATCGTTTGACTCCAGAGCGAAATTCCATATGCATAAATATGAGATTAGGGGCGATGCCAAGGGAGAAGTCGAAATGTTTCAGTGACGTTCTCTACTGATTAGTCTGGTATCGTTACTGGCTAATGGATGGATAGCTCATATGGTATTAAAGGCACATTTCTCTGCAGTGCTGTCGATTTTACGGAATTTTGGAGATGAAGAGCAAAAGATTTTATGCTATGATTTAGAATCAATGATAAAAATGAGATAAAAACATTGTGACAAAAAAGGAAACCATCTTAAGTCGGTTTTCAGACGAAGCCTTTGGAAATGGGAATACAGATCACTTTGGCTTCGCCTGAAAATCGACTTGAGATGTTTTTCCTTTTTTTTTTAACACAGAGGAGTAGAAGTTGCTTCTGAACATAGTTTTACACTCTATAGTAAAACCATAATGCTATAAATCTCACATATAGATTTTGCTTTTGTTAAGAATTAAAAAATATCAGTTCTGATCAACACAAAATTTTCCTCTGCAATATCTAGTTTCGGAAAAAATATGTAAAAAATAATATTTTTTCAAATATAGTGAGAAGCGTTAAAGATATGTAAAAACCGTTAAAGGGAAAAATGAAGGAAATTTAATTTCCTTTGAAATTGGTAATATATATTTTTTCATAATAGCGCATAGTTTTCGAGACATTTTCAAGAATCTGAGGAATTTTCAAAGAACTTAATTTGTTTAAAATATGTTGACAATCATTAAAGATACGTATAAACGGTTAAAGCAAGAAATGTAGAAATTTTTATTTTCTATAAATTTGGTTATATGTTTTTCATAAAACCTTTTTTTTTCAAATATCTTGAGAACCTTTAGATGTACCGTTATAGCTGAAAATGCGGAAAATTGTATATCCTTTAAATTTTCCTATATTCATGTTTTCCCAAAAGCTCATAAGTTTCGAGAAATTTTCAAAAAACGGTATTTTAAAAAAAAAAGATGTTTGGTAGGTACCCGTTATAGCCACCGTTACTTTTCCAAAATTTGATAAAAATCACGATTTTTGCAAAACTTGTTCACAAAAAATTTCAAGTCGCTAGATCAACATGTTCTCGAGTTATTTAACAACGGACAACGGAACAACAACGGAACAACGGACAGATGCACGGAAATTCTCGTAATTTTGCTTGAAACAGATTTCGTACTGATCAGAACGTTTCTATCTGCCCCCGTTCTCAAGTCGGTCTTCGTCATGAATACAATATTTTCCCTTTATATAGAAGAGAAAAAAAAATAATTGAAAAGATATTTTTTTGGTAGGCAAAAGGTTTTATGTGGGTAGCGTGGCCATACTTTTTTTGGGGCTAATCTGGGACAAGATATGCATATTCAGTGATTGTTTTTCTAGTGCATGAAAAATTATTACACTAATTGGAAAAATGCGGGACAAAAATTTAGCTTCCAGCACGCTCTCGCGTCGCGCCGCTTTAGCGTGCGTTTTTTAACGCACCATTGTGAGTGGTTCTATAAGAAAATACTATTTTCTACTTTCGACATGACGCAGCCCACGACGCCATCACTGTAATTTCACCTTTATTCAAAAAATATAAAAAACCAATAGTTTTTTTTTTCAAAATACAGGGTGGGAAGGGGGGGGGGGCGGTGGGGGAGGTTACGTGGCCCCGCGTCTACCGGGACGCCCATGCTTCCTATAACTTATCTGTAGACCTTTAAGTGGTTTACTACCTGTTTCATTTGGCAATCGAGTTTTTCGGTATTTTAAGTTGTGAAAGGAATTGAAAACTCCTCACAAAACTACACCGGGGCGATTTTTACTCAAGAAAACCTCATTAAGAAAAATGCGCCGCAGGTGAAATTTGTCATCGTTCATAATGAAATGTCGTTATAGGTTTGTTGGAAAATTTATTTAACTTGAGGTTTCTCCACTAAATAACCAACGCCTTAATAGTTCTTTAACAGATCTATTAGGTTTTTAATTTCGTTGAAAATTGATCATTATACATATAAAAAAAATCATGGCGTATGTCGCGAATTCCCTAAAAATATTTGGTGTCCGTAACCAATCGGCTGGAAAATAGTACTTTAATAGCTTTTGAATTATAGGACAACCCGATTTTTTTTTCGAGGGCTTAGGAATTGTCGCAGTGAAAACCTATGCGGCGGCAAATTTCAATAACTGCTCCACTTGTTTTCTAAAGTTATTCGCGTGCTTAAAAACTTTCTTCCTTGTCGAAACCATTAATAAACACTCTTAGTTTGTCAATTTAATTGTTTTTCCATTCATTTAATGATCTTTGAGAAAATTGCGACAAATTGTACAGGCATAAAAATGTTCAGACGTAAAAAATGTTCAAATAAATTATTTTGCAGGGACAAAGAAGTTGCCAGTTTTTTATACTGAACCTTATTTTAGATTACAAACGACAACACTCTAAAGCAGATATCGCGCAAGATTAGCCTGGGTTGAGAACTGAGAAATTTCAAATTTGTCCAGCCAAACATTACAGAATAAAATGCATAAAGTGCAAGTAGATAAGTCACCTTCCATAGCGTCTGAATGCATGACTCCAAAGCATGGAACGCGATTAGCATTGGTAAGCATGCAATAAAAGAACAAATTAGAATGGAATGAATGGAGAGACACCACAGTCAGGAGCACAAAACCTAACAAAATCGCAATTATGTTGCTTGGCATTGCTTTGACGCAATCAGAAAAACGTGCATAGGACATACCTGAGTATTTTTTGTAGTGCCAAAATTACCTGGAATTGCAGATGCCTAAATTAGGCCTTTTTGATATCAAATTCAACAGACGGGAAGCGAATTACAAAATATCGTTGAGTTTGAAGATGAAAAAATTGGCGTAGACAGACTTTGGAATTAAAAAGCTGACGTCACTTGATGCAACAATTAGAAGGGATTCGTTTTTGAGGCGCGTTATTCGAAGGTGAAAGAAATGTGGATAAAAAAGTGGATAAAAAACAACCGAATGATGGCGGATCCGGGAAGATTCAGGAGTTGGCTGGCTTTTCCTGGTTTTTGTTAAAATCTTGAATGAGATTTGTGAAAAGTTCGTATTATTAGTTGTTTGTGTATGGTTTAAATTTAAGGGCGCGTATCTATGGGTGCTAGAATAAAAAATCTGCCACTCAAAGTATTGAATTTTATGATAATTGGAGGACCGAAAGAGGATTTATGTTAAACGTGACGTTAGCGATTGCTGTAAATGTTTCTTGATGATTCATATGAATATAAAACAACAAGAAAAAAGGGTTTTTAGTGAAATTAAGGGAGAATTTCGCCTTACGAAATATACGTCTAGGATCAGACAGTTTTAAGAGTAGTTTCCTAATTCACAAAAAATGTTTAAGGTTATCGGAATTAAAGAAAACTAGAGTCCGACCGATTAATCGGCCACCTTCGGCCAAAAATCACATCTTCGGCCCAACTTCGGCTAAAATTAAGTCGAAGGTTTGGCCGAAACCGAAGGTGCAAGTAAACTGTTAAATATTAACGTAATGGAAACAATAACTTGGCGTATGTTTTTCTGAAACTCAAGTTTCCCAAAAATTTGTATTTGGTGAACGACGAATCATTAATTTTCCAGTGAAATTTCCTCGTCAATTCAAAATATTTGACCAGAAAATTTTTCATGGTAAGATTTCGTCTCGACAGACAGATTTTTTTCGAATAGTTTTGTCCAACAAATTAGAAATGTCGTGGAAAATGAGATATTTTATGGCAAGAAAATACGCGAAATTTATTTTGAGTCTAAAAATTTCGCGTATTTTCATGTCTTGCCGTAAAATATCTCATTTTCCAAGACATTTCTAATTTATTGGACAAAAATATTCGAAAAAAATCGGTCTTAAGAAAAATTGCAGAAAATCAAAGAAAATCTACTTCCCAATGAATTTACACATGAATTTTTTTGTTAGATGTTGAAAGTTGTATTTGAATTTCTTAATTTTCGAAAACCACTGTTTTCAGAAATTTATAAAAGCACGTTTTAGGGAAACCATAAGGTAGATGTCACACTGGCCAATCAGCTGCTGCAGCTGCCTGATCCCGACATCAGGTCGCGCAGCTGCAGGAACTGATTCGATCAGTTGACGTGGCACACTGAAGTGGGATCAGCTGACCTCAAACGTCAAAATGTCGAACTCGGAGGAAGAACTTCTCCTTAATCTCTGCTAAAAAAAACTGAATCTGTGCAACCGTACAAGCATCTACCTTTTTCTACAGCTTGGACGATTGCTGTGTTTAATTTCTGCCATTCGATGGACATCGTATTTATTTTCGCTTGTTCAAAAGTAATTATTTTAAAGTCAATATTATATGAAGTAGAGAGCCTATAACGTAGAGAGTGGCCATGCTACCTTAATAAACTGTGCTACTGATGCCAATTATTACCGCCAGACGAAAAAAATATTGAAAATTATCATTTTATTTGATTTAATCTAACAAAAATGACATTAGAAACTACCCGACATGTTCCTGATATCAGCTACATTTAGGGCAGTTCAAAAAAGTCAGCTACGTGTCCTAGACATGCAGCTGCACATTTTTTGCAGTGTGCTATGCGCCATTGGATTACATGTGCAACTGATGTCGGGATCAGTCAGCTGCAGGAGCTGATGGCCAGTGTGACATCTCACTAAGGGTACAAGTTAATGTTTAGGAAACATTTTGAGAATAAAATTTTCCTTTTTTATTGATGGGAGTTCTTGTGCTTTGATTTTGTAAATATTAAAATGTTTATATTATTTTTAACGACGAAAAATTTTTTTTAATGGAACCGCAATTGCATTTTCCTTACGGTAAAGATTCATCTCAGTTTTTATGCAAGAAAAAAGCCGAAGTTCGGCTTCAGCTACAGCCAAAAACTGTCATTCGGTTGGACTCTAAAGAAAACCCTTAGTTTTTTAGAATAAGATTTAACATAACTTGTCCATACATTTAGATTCAATTGGACCACTGATGGTATAAAACACTCTCATCAAGTTCTTTCTAAAAATATATTGGAATGATTTCTGAAATTTAAGATCCAGTTATATGATTTGCTGAATTTGTGGGAAGAAGCCTTTAGTATATTTTAATAATTGCGATCAAGTTGAACAATATATTAATAAAATTTTGCATTTGCGTTAACCAACATCAAGGAAAACGCTTTTAAATAAAGCCACCGAGTTGAAAATTACTGAAAACTGGCATTTCTTATTAACAGACGGGTATTTTACTCTGGATTTAAGAGCAAGAGGGGTTGAAAATGAGGAAATCCAGTAGAGTTTCTTTTGAATGAAAACGAACAAAACACTTTGGAAATAATTCAACGATGATATTGCCTGGGTGGATCATGAATCTCCGTCATACGCCGTCCTTTTGAGAAAATTCTTCCTCTTGTTCATTTTTGTTCATTTATAGACGGTTTTTCTGGGTCTTGTATTTTTATCCCAAACGAAGAGATCCCTGAGGAAACCAAGTGCCTGTGTCAATGTGGTAATTTCTTCATTCAAAACTCTTAAAGTGATGGGCTGTTAATTGAATTCGCAAAGTGGCCATGCAAAACAGCCAGGCCATAGAATGAATGAAAAACGTTTAACATGGCAACAAATAATGGCTTCATCGGGGAGATGAAATCTGAAAATTGTGTTTAAAATTTCGAAATTTATGCTGATGTTGAAGTTAAAAGATTTCGCCTAGAGTGGGTTGAGAACAGGAATTTCGTAACAAGAATTACGTTTTAAAGTAACACATTTTCACCTCGGATTTTATGATGATGGAAGTCAAAAACAGGAAGTTCTATTCAATATAGGCTTTTTAAATGAAAAAGGTGAATATTCCTTTTTTTATCCGTTCAGAAAAGGTAAATAAATGAATGCCTATGAGATTTACGTGATTAAAAGTGGTAAATGCTGGTAGAGGGGATCCATTTTATGTTTAATTTAATGCTTATCTATGTTTAAACTTGTTTTGTTTAATGTGTGTGAAGGGTGAGTGTTAGATTTTCATGATGATGCCAACAAATGAGGTTTTAATTACTCTTCTTTAAATCATTTTGTTTGCGGTTTTAGGGATTATAAACATTTTACATTTATTTGGTGTTTTGTTAGAATCAATTTGTGATGAAACTAATTTAATTTATCCACATTTTTTACTTTGGTAGGCTCTTTGGAAAGTTTTTAACTAAAAACAAGTTTTTTTGAAAACTTTAGAGCAGAGTTGTCCACCTTTGGCTCACTAAGCTCCTCACATGCTTACAATTTTGATCCATAGCGACCGAGAATTTTACGAAAATATTACCAATATTGTCACATTTCCAGTTGTATCTCCTAAAAGCTTATGCGAGGTATCAAACAGCAGAAAAAACGAGCGCACTCTATGAGTCAGACACTTCATTCACTCAGTAGCATTTCTGCTGTTGATACGAACTGTTGTGGGTCGGTTTTTTCCTCTGGTAGACTAATGTACAGTGAAGTACAAATATTCACATCATGAACTAAGTCTCTTTCAATTTTCAATTTTAAGGTATTGTAGACAATAATGGAAATTTGCAGTATTTGAAATGTGATTAAATTTCCAGAAAAAAATTATATTGGGCGCCATTATAATGCTTTGAGATTCTATTCCAGAGCTCTGGTAAGGTGGACTCTTGTCTTTCGGCATTTGTGAGAACAATTAATAAAATAATACGATAAGGTAAAAAATAAAAATGTTGAAAGTTTATTTGAAATCAAAAATTTGTGGTTCACTGTGTTCATATGACCTCAGTCTGCCACTGCGAGCGTGAGAGCGCTACTGTCTCCAATCTGTTCTTAAAAAAGAATAAAAAAGAGTATCGGGTAACGAGATGGAAAAGAGGAAGAGAGTGAGAGGGAGAGAGGGAGAGGAAGAGAGAAAGAAAAAGAGAGAGAGAAAGACAGAATGAGAGAAAGAATGAGATAGAGAAAGAGAGAAGCAGAGAGAGAGAGAGAGAAAGAAAGAGGGAGAGAAAGATGGAGAGGGAAAGAAAGAAGGAGGGAAGGAAGAAGGAGAGAGAGATAGAGAGAGAGAAAGGTAATGAGAGAGAGATAGATAATGAGAGAGAGAAATAACGAGGGAAAGAAGGAGAGAGATAGAGATAGGGAGGAAAAGAGAATAGAGGAGAGATAGACAGAGAAAGAGTGGGAGACCGTGAGAGGAAGAGAAAGAACAAACATCTGAAATAAAAAATTGACGGATACCAACATTTTTAAAAATTCTAAACTATTTAGAAGTTATTATAGCAAAACTAATCGTTTTTATTGATTCTTTATTTCGATATCCTCTGCCAAAAACATGAAGTCAATTTTTTTGGCTTCAAAAACTCCAAATATTTCTTCAAATCAGTTTAAATACATTCTTTAAGATAATTAATTACTCTGAATTATCTTCGAACAAATGAAAAAAATCCAAACAACGTAATCTGATTTAAAAATATTTCCGTAGATATACACAGCCACACCAAAATCTTGCATTCTATTTGAATTTCTCTTGAATCTTAATGCCATCACTTCCTAAGAAATTATCGTAAAAATCTTTGGGCTCGTGATCTCTTGGAACATCAAACACCATAAATAACTTCATTCGAGCGAACCACGTATTTAACCTTTTCAGTCAATAATAAATCAAACGTTTGCGCACGGGATTATTATTGATATAACGGATCGATGTCTCTACGAAAATCATGAGCAATTGGCCGGCATGGAATCTCCAGGCAAATCCCGAAACTGATCCCATCAGGAGAAAAAAAAAATACAAACACCAGAATAAGAAAAGAAACCACGTGGAACAATCATAGAAGAACAAACACAATTTCAAGATTAAGAAACCACCAGGAAAACAAATTCTTCGAGAAGATCAAAAGGCCGCCTTTTCCACCTATCGAAGACACACGACCGACGTCTTTGTTGACAATCGGCCGGTCATATTTGATTAACCAATGTTAAAGAAAATGAATTTCCCTTCAATTTTTTCGGGATTGCCGTGGCCGTCAATTTCACACAAGAATGAGGTTTGTGTGCCGAACCAATTTTCTTGGAAATGTGATCGAAAAATGAGTGCAAACGGGGAAAAAATCAAACAGTAGTGCATGAGGTCAGAAAAACGTTTAAATTTGCATTTTCCCCGGACTTTTCCGTATTAATAAGTGAGCATTTTCCTTGCATTTCTTTAACATTTACGGTAATTAATTTTGCAATTTCTCTAAAAGCTGATAAGACTTCGGACAAAATACACGACATAAGTGGAAACATTTGCGCCTGACATCAACCTCAACGTCCTAGCGTTTGCTAAATATTAGCACATTCTGGCAGGACGTTCATTTTCCAATGTGAAACGCAAGAAGGAATTTCGGTGTTGAAGTGGTTTGCCATGTGAAAGTGTCGGTTTGCTATTCCATGCTAGCAAAGATGGTTAATAATATGCTTCCATGTCAAGCTTCATCGTCGAAAACACTTGAGCCACTTTACCCGCAGTCAGACCATAAATTTTATGCTAAAGTTAAATCGTAGGGAAGAGAGGGACGAGACGGCACACCAGACGACAAGTTGCTTCACTCCCAGCTGGCTGAGATTTTCGATGGTGGTTAATTTCATTCGGAGATGTTGTGAACTCCTGTCTCACATAAAGGGACACAAATTTTCTTCTCCTGATAAAATCCCTGGTAAGGGAGATCGGGGAATTGGCGAGAAATGATTTTACTGGGCTGAGACTTTAACCTTAGATGTTTTTTTTTTTGGGAATCTGATGAAGCCGAAGACGCAAACACAGACTCCTTGTCTCCAATCGATGGCTGATGGGTTCAAGATGCTATACTCGTAAAGACTGCGTGATTTTAGTACGATTTTTGGGATTTTTTAATGCTTTGGTTTTGATTTTCAGATAAATGTCAGCGGAGATTATTCTTATTGGCGGAGAACGTGATCAAAGTGACATTAAGGTGAGCCTTATATCGAAGACAGGAATGAATAAATCTTTTTCGGCATAAATTTATAAAATCTGATTTTAATGGTCGATAAAGAGACGGAAAAATTAAATATTGAATTTTTTTATTATTGAGGATTACGCGGTAATTTGTTTACCTTTCGAGAATTTATATAGGCAAATAGATTTATTATGGTGCCTTTAAAAAATAAATTGGTGGAAATTTTTAAAGCGTTTTTAGAATTTGGGGATTTTTCGCATATCGTCGGTTTACAAGCGAAATCCACCAACAAGCAAACTCTGAGATCTTGATGAAACTTACATGTGTTAAAGAATGTAGGTAGACTTTGGGGGTTTAAACCAAAAAAAAAGAGTAAAGGAAGCTTGTTAATGTAGTTATAATAACTCAAAACCCCCAAAAAAGTGACTTACTGAACTTTGCGGAAAACCGACAATATTTACACATTTTTCGAAAAGAATTTGAAGAGATTTGTGCATTTCAGAAATATTTTTTAAAAAGCCATCACAAAATTATTGCTCTGTGTCTCGTTTTCTCTCTATCTCCGTGTTTTTTACTTTCTTATACGTAGTACAGTAATCCCTCCAACTGCGCGGTTTCTAACTGCGCGGTTTCACAACTGCGCGGTCAAGTATTTAACACCAAAATTTCGAACTGCGCGGTAAAAATTTCGCAGTTGCGCGGTGTTTTTTATAATTTTCTTTTTAAAAAACATGTTCTGAATATATATTTTGGTGAATCCCCGACAAGAAGGAATCAGCTGGTCATTTGGTATCTTCGTACATATTTGGTAATTTCGTGCTTATATTTAGTGCGAAAAACAGCAAATTCTTTTGTGCTTAGTAGTCAACTTGAAAAAGAAGCTTTTTTATCATTAGCTCGAAAGCTTTACGAAAGCTTTTTTATGCTTGTGCTAATGATAAAGTCCCATATTTCACGCCATATTTTTGTCGCTCAGTGTCAATTTTAACCTCTGTTCTATAGAAGCTCTGTGGTAGGTACATATCATATGTTTGTATTAACTTTTAATTTATGAGGTGGGTCCAGTGGACCCACATAGACTTTTCTTTCGTTGCTATCTCTCATGTTTTCAGCACAGTGACTCTGAAATCTTCAGTACCTAAAAGCACGGATTTGGTATTTGATTAGAACGTAGTGAACATGGACCTCACCTCATCATTTACGCATATGATTTTCACCTCATAAATTAAGGTTAATTTAAATATGTCGTTAAATAAAAACTTTTTTCTATTTTTTTTTTGGAATTTTTCTAATATCTAGGACCTAACCCCAAAATTTCATACAAAGTAGGGTTCACAGTGCGCGGTTTCGGTTTGCGCGCTCTTTTTGTGGAACTTATCTACCGTGCAGTTGGAGGGATTACTGTATAATAAACTATTGTTTTCATGAAAAATTTCGACCTCTTAATTTTGCCTAAAATCTACTCATTTTATTCAATGTTGGAGACAAAATTTTTTTCTAAAATTCTATATTTAACGAGAATTTTGTATCTCAAGCCGTTATCGAGATATACCATTATTTAAAAAAATAGTTTTTTGCGATTATCTCGAATAATAACGGGTTTTTGGTGGGTTAATGTATAATGTGAATTGAATAGAATAATGTTTGACACAATTTTATCTGTTGCTGTTATATGATATATTTTACCGTTATCGAGATATTTCAGATTTGATAAAATAAAAATTTATGTTTTAATTTGTCAGGTAAATTGTGCAGAAACGTAGATTTTGTATAAGAAAGTCATGTGCTGTTCACATCAGATATATTCTTTCTTTCTTTTTGACCGGGACTCATGAACTAGAGTTTCGTAGCACTCCGCCCCCCCCCCCCCCTAACATGAAACATTCAAAAAAAAAAAATCATGAAAAGCGGTAAATGCCGATTTTGGATATCGCAAGTTTGTAAAAATTCTTGGTATAAGAATGAAGATTAATGGGTCACAAAAAGCTTTGCTAATAGAATTTTCAATTTTAAACTTAGTTTGACCCAAAATCATTAAATGGAGAAAATTCGTCAAAAATATCACTATTTTTTGTTCTTGGATTCAACTTAAATTTATTTTTTGTGCAATAGATTGTATATTAAATATGGGGGGTTTTTTTTTAACCCTTCGTTGGGGTGAGATGTGGGGGGCTTTGTGGTGGCATATAGGGTTTTTTTTAACTTTTCGTTGGTGTGGTGGGATATAACATACCCCACCACACTAATAAAGTGTTAAAACTACTTGAGCTACAGTAATGAAATTTCACGCACATGCTTGGTCATTTAATGGGTCAATCCGGTTCACTTTTGGTGAAATTTCGTTGACCAGAAGTGTCGAAAATGGCGGCTTTTTAATCGTTCGCTTCTGTCGTGGGGTATTTCTTCGAATTCTTCGAATTTTTACTTGCATTCTTCAAAAGTTGGGAGGAATCTTTGAATACTCGAAGCTTAAATTTTAGATTAAAGAATTGCTCATGAAAAAAATGGTGAAACTTATACTTGGAAAACATTGGATTGTGTAGATGCCTAGACTCAATTTAAAAAAAAAACCCATTACAAAATTATCTTGTTCTCCATGACTTGAATGAAATTCATTAACAAAACAAGTAAAAGTCATGAGTTCTTCCACCTTAAAAATTCAATTGTTATTCACTTTCGAGAATCATCCACGCAAAGTGACAATAAAAAGCGGACTGACATGCTGGGTCGTTGAACAGGTAATAAAAAATATCTTTGTCTAAAATGACATGCAGACGGGCTATCAAAAAAATTATTTCAATCAAAATGCTCAATAAGAAATCAGATGGAAGTCAGATGTGCGTTAAAATTGAAATCATAACTGAGTTTAGTTTCTTTAACCCTCAGACTACCGGCATTTTTTGATTAAAATTATAGGTTTCTGTTTCGAATATTTGTTATATATTTGGAATCTACACGGCAAAAAATCCGGGAGTATTTTTCAATCCAAAAATTATATTGAAGAAATCTTAATTCATGCGGTGGCACAGAAAATGGCCGGCCCCAAGGGCTGGTAAAGTGTTAATACAATTTTGAATTGGAATTTAATACATGCGAATTATAAAAATATTTTAGTCTTTTTTGCTTTCATACTTAAATTATTTTTTATTTATATATTAAACTTAAATATTTCAAATATTAATGTCTTTAATTTAATCAAAATTTTAGTTTTTAATACTATACTAAATTGAACAAAAAAAAACAATTTAAAAAAATTACTAATCCAGACTATTGGACTAGACTTTTGCATTGGACTAGACTTTTGCATTGGACTACATATAAGTCCAATTTCGATTGGAACTTACTCCAAAATTTTTTGCCGTTAAAAGATTATGTGGACTCGCTAAAACTGTATGTGGGGTCATGCCGGTAGTCTAAAGGTTAATTTTCCTATAATGCTGGAGCATAACAATAGTTTTTCGGTGTTAAGGGGGGTCACGCTCGTAGGCTATTTCCATACAAAAAACGTGAAACGTAAGTGCCTTTTTTTCAAAAACTGCTCGATGGATTGGAATGAAATTTTACACATTTGTTGTTTATGTAATTCTTAAGCTACATAAATGAGGATTTTAAGCAACATAATTTTTTCTGAGTTTTTAAAATGCGTTGTTTAGATTTTCACCTCCCTTCACACTAAAAAACCACCTTCTAAATATGTCGAATTTTGAAATTTCTTCGTTTTTATCGATGCTCAATAATGGAAACAAAAAATAAATCAGGCCGATATTTTTCTTAGCTTTGGAGAATAAGGTAGGGTAAAGTATTCAGATCTGAGCCCGGCACCAGTTCTGAGTACCCCTGTTAATTTTCCTGCTAAAACAAGAATTGTGCGCGATTAAGCCGATTAAAACACATTTCACAACGCGATGAAACCAATTATTTTTCGAATTCAATTCTTATTTCTATGAGTTACTAGGCGTACTTAATTTAATACGGGTGGGTTAAGGGGGGCTCAGAAGGGGGCTCAGAAAAGGCTAAAGGGGGCTCAGAAAAGGCTTAAGGGGGTTCAGATTTGGGTATTTTACCCTACCTAAGTAGAAAAAATTATACCTTTCAGTTTTGATGCGTTCTTTGAGTTTCGATGATAATCACATGGTTTTCCGAGTTATATAAGGATTTTTTTTGGTCAAGCTAAACCCTTGCTCTTTAACCCCTCTCCTGCTATCTTCTGCACTTCTGAACGAAATTTGATGTGGCTTTTATCATTAGATGTCCTGTTATTTAAAGACAATTTTTAACTACTAATTTTAATTCTGTCCCAGCTTTTTATCTGTATAACACCTCATCAGGTATCTTTTGGACCGCTGACGGGATTTAAACCCAGTTTGTTTTGGATGCAAGGCTGTCTGTCAACACACTTGAATATACCGCACCCTTCCTTTCAAAACTTAGGGAGAACTTTCCCAGAATCGCTTATGAAACTTTTTGAGTAAATTTAAAAAACAAAGAAACATTTAAATAATCAAAAAAATTTGACAATATTTGTCCACTAGTTTCGATAGGTTACACCCTTTAAAAAAATACTCCGAGTGAATTTCACACAGTTTTCAAAAATGAATGCATTTCACGACTTATTCATTAAATAATACCGATCTGATATTCAATCATTTCACACTCATTGAATGGTTATGAGCTTCAAACTCAAATGGAAAAGGCAGATAATTGAAGGTATAATACCTAAAAGAAAATACAGTAAACTATTTTAAATGGGCCTCAAACGTGACGCCGAATAATCATGAAAAACGTCTTTGTAAATCCTACACCCCGCAGTTTTCAGTAAAATTTAATTGTGATGCAAGCAAGTCGAATCACAATAACTTATTATGACTTGAAAGAATATTTTTCTTTGTGTCGTTAGTGTGACATGGAATTAAATTAATATCACAGGATGATCGCAGTGTGGTGTGCAGACATAGTAGAAAATGCGGAAAAGAAAAATGTGGAATAAGTCGACATCAGAAAGAGATCTTTGTCAATTTGAAGCAGCAAGTCTGCAAAGCAATTATTTATGAAATATAAAAAAAAACTAAATTTTTAAAAATTGCCTTGGTTACCAACGTAATTTATATAATCCAACAATATTATAGTCTTCTTTTTATTATTTATTTTATTCTCTTTTTTTTTCATTCGGGAGATACTACAAAAGAGGGAAAAACTTGAGAAAAATTAACCTGTCAGAAAGTTTTCTTTTCGGAATTTTCCTTTTCTTCGAGTTTTGTTTGAGATTCTGTTGCTTTTTGGTTCTGCAACACCCCAGGAAAAGTACAAGTCTATAAAAATTTCCTTTTTGGGCTTTTATTTAGTTTTTCTTTCACTTTTGTTATCCTGGTTAAAAACACGAAATCTTAACATCACTCAGAAGTTGATGTACTTATGAAATACTTTTTACTCGGCTAACAAACTTTTCTTTATGTATTTATTTTTATTTTTTCCTGCTCGGCGGCGTCTTAAACAAAATTTCTTCTTTGCTTAAAGTTTTCGTTTTTTTTTTTTGAAGTATAGCAACTTAACCGAAATAAAAAATCAACCCAAGTCGTAAAGTTTTTGGTTTTTGCCTTTTAACACCACTTTCTAAGTTGAAATAAGGATCTCCAAAAGAAAAGTGAAACAAGTGGGGGGAAAGAACTGAATGCGAAAACGAGGAAATCCCTTAACGATTAAAGGACCAAGGGTAGTTTATACCCTGTTCTTGCACAAAAAAAAAATCTTAAGAGTAAAAAAAAACTTTTTTTCCCACACTTGAGAACTTAATCTCTCATAAAGCTAAGCAGAACATTTTCAAGAGATTTTCCCAAAAAATTCAGTAGACCGAAATATACAACTTTGGAGTGGCGAATAATCCCACCAGAGAAACAAGATATCCCGAAAACCTAAAATTATTTACGCCTACGTTCCTTAAATGCCCATCTTTTCGATCTTCGGGACAGTTTTATTCATGGTCTCGTTTAGTGGTCAAAAAAGGAATTAGAAACGAATCCATCATACAGAATTTCCAAAAACGCCATCCCGAAAATCCCATGATAAACCCGTGCTAAGTTTTTCCGTATGTGTGAACAACGTAACTCGCATGTGCGTTAATAAATGTTAACTTGGGAACATACCGCTTAAGGACTTCATTACATCTCGGCTGGAGAATGTTGGAATTGGCAAAAAGGGACGACGAAAGACCAAAGGATCGAATGTGCGACACAAAGTTGTGAAGTCTCTCTCTATTTGAAATTAGCACTTGAGTTGATTAAGGAGTGTTAGACCGCAAGAATTTTCAAATTCATTTAATGAGGGTCATGTAATGGAAAATTAAAGTGAAATTCCTTAAATATGGCGAGTGATGTGGGGTTGATTAGAGCCAAATCCTGTAGAATATTTTCCACACTACGTAGTTGATAATATTTTTTTAGTGGATTAAAGGTTGGGTTTTTTTTCAATAGTGTGACAAAGGTACTAAACTCCATAAAAAAATCGCGGAAAAGGGGATTCGTAGGGCCGAAAATTCACGTGGACGGGAAGTTAAATTTCTTATACACCCAGAGGAAAAAAATAGTGAATCTGTCTCTATCTCTCTCTTGGCACTACAACCGGTTTCCGGTCTTGGCCTGCCACAATGTCTCTCGCCAGAGGTCCCGGCCACGTGCCGATGTCCTCCAGTTTTGCATCCCAATTCTCTTCGCGCTCATGGTCAACGCCATCTTGTCACCTGAGTCGGGGACTTATTATTATTAACACGTTGGCTACCAGCCAAAAAAACGCTTACTCCGCTAGTATACACTGGGAAAAATGCAAAAATCATTTCTGTACTTTGTGAGTCACCAGTGAACACAAGATCAATACAGACAAAAACGAACGAATCGAATAAAATATAACGGACAAAAAAACCCCTTTGTATCGCACGAGCGACTGCACTCAAACATGGAACTTGAGAAACTGACGGTAATGACAATAGTGTGTGTACACCGGTGACTCACATGGTAGCCAACGTGTTAACCTACCGCAGAAGACTTTCCGTGCCAGGTCACTTTCACTCATTCCAGTGACATAACCAGCCCAGTCTGTTGAGTCTTATGAGCTTGACTACGGGCACGTGCTGATATCTCTCATAGACCTCGTCATTATAGAGTTTCGGGAATCGTTCCCCCGTCATATATGGGGAGTAAATGTAACTACCTTATAATGGGAAATCGAGGCTATCACTAAAATAGTTAATTTTCATTACAAAATAGTTAATTTTGATTGAAAAAATAGTCAATTTAAATACAAAATAGTAAGATTTACTACTAGGAAGCTAAATTTCTTATAAAAATAGTCGATTTTAGCTATTTATGTAATTAAAGTTAACTATTTTAGTAATAGTCAAGATTCCCCATTGCAAAATAGTTAAATTTACTATCTTTTCTCTCAGTGTAAGAATAAATAGAGATTATGCAGATCAGAGCTCTCCGTAGAAGGAAAAAATTCTTAATAGCAAACCCAAATAACCAAATAGGGCATACAGTGGACGTCGTTTCCACAAAGTCCGACCAAGAGGGCGTGACGTTGGTGCAAATGTCGAATTGGATTCGACGTCGATTCGAATCGAGTTCGAAAGTGGGGAATGACGTGATG
This sequence comes from Chrysopilus asiliformis, assembly GCA_964034945.1. Classification (NCBI taxonomy): domain Eukaryota; kingdom Metazoa; phylum Arthropoda; class Insecta; order Diptera; family Rhagionidae; genus Chrysopilus; species Chrysopilus asiliformis. Next base: position 90,108,306 of record OZ035960.1, on the reverse strand, counting down.
TCCACTTAGCGTCTACTCAAACGTCCGCAAAGGCGAAAGTTCTATTAGGACGTCAATTGGTCTTCGTTTGGGCGTCGGTAGCCATCGGAAATTAATCTTCTCTGTTGACGACATTGCATTCGCTACACATCATCAAACGGAAATACTTATGTCCCTTGTTTGATTACATGAATTGCTGGGCGAACAAATATGGGTAGAAAGATAAACGACAGCACAAACTTACAGATGATAGCGACGAAATAATGGAAACTTGTTATATTTACTTTTCGTAAATGGGCTTTTCATCATGTTATATGCTGCCATTTCAGTTGCAACTAATTTTTTTTGACAAAATGCTATCTAAAATGCTTTATATTGAAATGGGCCATCTAAATATTTTGTTTTCAACAAAAAATTTCTTTAATTTTATTTTTCGTCAACATTTTTTTTCCCCTAATTCAATAAAATTTTGATGCCAATGAAATTGTGCTGCTTCAAAATTGTCTCCCATCTATTTTTTATGCGATTTCCTCCAGTGATTAGCTTAAAATAAGAAGTTTAATTTTCGAAGGGAAATTATTTGAATCAACATCAATGTGGAATATGGCGGATGGAAACATGTGCGCCCTCAAAGACGCGTCAGCTCATTTTCGCGCCCTATTAGACGTTAAGTTCTAATGGGAGGGCGTGAATACCTTCAAATACGCCTAAAAGGGCGTCTAGTGGAATTCAAGTCTGTTAGGGCGCCAAAATATTTTTTCAGAGATAATAAAAAATGTCACCTGTTTTAGTGAGACAAAAGAACTTGAGACAGAGTGAGACAAAGCACAAAATTACTCTCTTAATAAGCCCCATATCCAGGCTTCCTCTCTAATCAGAGGACAAACTTCTCGCACTTGGTTTTCTGTCTTGCTCTAATACGCCCAATAGGACGTCTACAGTAGAAATTACGCCCTATAAGGCGTCAGCTTGATTTAGATAAGGGATTGACGCCCTTATAGACCGATAATGGACGTATTGTCTGCCATACGCCTTAAAAGTCCCACATCGCATGAAGGCGTCACAAAGTCTCAATGCCTTATATAAGACGTTTAGTTCTTTTCAGGTCTTATTGGGCGATACTTCCATTAAGGTTTAATTTGAGGGCGCTCGGTCTTCTTTTCGTTCAGACGATACGCCTTATTGGAAAAAACGTCTTTGAGGAATTTTAATAGGTAGTGAAGTGGACATCTCGACCGAATATAAGGCGGCCAGACTTTAGTGCGGTCGCCGATTACCAATTGCGTTACTTGGGAATCTAACTATTTTATAATGGGCACTATAATTAAAATAGTTTATTTCAATTACAAAAACATGACAAAAGCTATAATTGCCAATCTGGCAATTATTGAAAACCCGTATGGTGATTTAAGTGAATGGCGAACAGTTTTATCAAAATTCTACTATGAGATCAAACTTTCCAATAAGATTTTTTAAAATTCATTCTAATCGGATTTTGATGTATGGGAGTTTTATGTAGAATCATATCCTAAACAACTTTTGTTCTTGGACTTTTTAGATAAAATGCACCTATTTTGAGATATTCACAAAAACGTTTTCGTTTGTTTGGAGGGTGCCCCCCCCTAATGGTCCATTCTTGCCCGTTAACGAACTTAGCCTCGCATTTTACGAAAAACGAATCCAAGCAAAATTTCAAGTCTCTAGCTCAATCCGTGCGCCCACAATCCGCGCCACAGACGGACGGACGGACGGACAGACAGACGGACAGACGGACAGACGGACAGACGGATAGACAGACAGACAGACGGACATGCAGAAATTAATTATTTTTATCATTCTAAACACACTGGTGTAATTCATTTTTGTGTGTGATGACGGGATTTTGGCGTTACAAACGGTAAAGTAAAGTTAATACACCCCTTGGTTTCACCATACGGGTATAAACTATATTTAACCACAAAATACTAAATTTTATTATTAAATAGTTAAATTGATCATTAATATAGTCGATTTTTACTTTTACTTTCTTATGTAATGGAAATTAACTATTTTACTTATAGTTAAGATTACCCATTATAAACTGGTTAGTTTTTCCATTTTTACTTTCCTCTGCTAAAGAGGGAAAGTATAGTATTCGTGAGGGAGACCGCATCGAAAACGGGGACAAACTTTCTGATCAGTACGAAATCTGTTTCAGGCAAAATTATAAGGATGTCCGTCTGTCGGTCTGTCTGTCGGTCTGTCTGTCGGTCTGTCTGTCGGTCTGTTTGTCGGTCTGTTTGTCGGTCTGTCTGTCGGTCCGTCGATTTGTCTGTCGTTCTGTCTGTCGTATGTATCTTAAATAACTCGAGGACGCGTTGACCTAGCGACTTGAAATTTTTTGTAAATAAATGTTACAAAAATCGTAGTTTCCTGTCAACTTTTTGAAAAGTAACGGTTGCTATAACGGATACCTCCCATATAATTTTATCTTGAAAATATACAGTTTTTTTTGAAAATTTCTCAAAACCTATGCGCTTTTGGGAAAAATGAATATAACCAGATTTAAAGGATATAAAATGTTCTACATTGTCTGCTTCACGGGTTTTTTTTGTATCTCTAACGGTTCTCTAGGAAAAATTTTCTCGAAAGCGGTGAGTCGTATTGAAAAATTTATAAAGGTAAAATGTATTGGGAATATGATTTATCTTTGCATCAAAATACAGTTTAACTACTCCTTCCCCCTCACCATACAATTGAATACTTTTTTTTCTATTTTCTCGAACACGGTGCATAGTATCGAAAAATGTATATAAGATATTGAAATATGATTTTGCATGGCCATTCCATACATCAAAATCCAATCGAACCAACGTTTTTCCTCTCCCCCAGGAAAATGGTTTTTTTTTAATTTTGCCTGCCCTAATACAGATTATTTGACGATTGCCCCCTGGCAATTGTAGCTTTTCTTTTGCTCAAATATGTAGAAATAGGCTTAGGGACAGGCAGGAAAAAATCTACATCTAAATCAGGCAGGAAAGAATCCAACGGCAGATTTAGAAAAATATTGCAGTTTTTCGCAAGATACTGTTGAAAAGCACTTTTGATTTTTCGAACAATTTTATTTGTCAAAAATTGAGTTTATTTCGCTCTGTCGCTTTTTCTAGCAGTAGAAGTTTATAAAAGCATTCTAAAAATTGATTAATTCAATAGTACCGGGAAGAAGCTTTTAAATAAAACATTAAATTTTAAATAGCCAGCAATTTTCCAATGCATTTCATTCATCCAGAATTTCCCACTTCCATTCAAGGGAATCACGATTCCCCAAATTTTCCAGGAGCAAGTGTTGGGTGCAATTTTCGTATAGTGGTTAAAAGTGAGCTTTTTGCCCGCAACACTACAGACTCTGATAGAAGAATTTATTTTGCTCAATTATTTTTTTTCCCAGTTCCCATGCCGGACGAATTTAAATCTCTGTTGTAAAATTAATGCTAAAAATATATGCTACGAGTATATTGGTATGCATTTCCGGGCATACGGAAAAGCGAAAAGGCCATGTGGCGGCAAGAAGCTTTAAAAAGGTTGATTGCTCGCACTTTGCTATCTCAAAAATGCATTTACTCTACCCAGAATTTAAATGATATTCTCTTTGGAGCTGCATTTTCGAATAGCGTCCCATTAGTGCCATTAAAATATGTCGCTGTAATTTGAGTAAGTGTACGTTTGTGCTGCACATACATTGCTTCGATACCTCCCTTCACCCTTGCATCCATGACATCCGGAAAACTCTTTTCTTTTAACTGAAACTTCATTTTGGTCTGTATCTAAAGAACTTTCCATGGGCGAAACCTCAACTAATTTAAATTTAACATTTTTGGGGGCTACTGAACCATACTGAAGGGGTTGAAAAATGAAAAGTTGTTTTAAGGGTGTTTAAAATGAATGACTGTGATAGGAGTTTCATGACATTTTCCCTAAACTTTGAAATATTTCTGAATAGGGTGAATATATGGACATCAACTATACAGTGCTATTCTGGAATTCTAATTATGTAAATTATATATCTACATACATATATGCATATGCTGTTAAATTGTGGTTTATGCTTCTATATATTATGCTCCAGTCTATGATACTTTAGTGTAAAAAGCCCTTGATTAGCTGTTGAATGTTGTTTAACAAAGTTTCGAACACTTATTTCGAGAGTGTGTGATAAATTACTCGAAAGAGGGTACTTTGATTTGACCAAAAAAGGATATAGAAAAGTGGTTTCCGACAGGTTTTTTTTTTTTAAAAAGTGATTTTATTCATGTGTGTCCTTGTGTAATTAACTTAGGTTCTGATAACCTTAATGAAACATGTACAATCATGGGTTAATTCTTTACAAAAATTTAAGTGTCTACGTTTTTAAGTATTTGATGTGTGAAAATGGTAAAAAAAAGAAGCGGTAAAATTTCATTATCATTCTCAAAATTCCAATATTCAGGCAATTTTCTTGTATTTCCTTAGAAATTCGGTATTTTTTTCAATGTCATCCACTTCAAATTCTATTGAAATGAAAGGAGATCTCCAGAATTTGTGAACAACGCAAAACTTTCACCTTTGCCAGATGTTCGAAAACCAAAACAAAGCGTTGAAATTTTTCATGAAAATGGAAACCATAAGCACCTTGAAAACTGAATAAGATGATCATATGGTCCAAAGGGAAAATAAATTCAACCGCAGAGATAGAAAAGTAAAGAAGAAAAACTTGCTAGGAAAAATACTCCAGGAATTCTTTGGTCTGAGACTAGGGGGATGATGACGTCTATGAATTGCGAAGTGCAAAAGTGCGGTTTATTTAAAAACCACATCACGTCTGGAAAACGCTCATTTTTCATCCACGTGTATTTTCCACTTCTTCGACTCCTGCTATTCGTATATATTTTTCTTACTGCGGTGTACTTAAAGAATCTGACACATTTGAATAAAACAATTTTTCGTAGCGTATTTTGGTTTGAATTTTTTCTGAAATAAATTCTTTTTAGCAATGATCCAGAACTTCGCATTTGCGGCAGTATAAGGGGAAATTAAACTCCATATAAAAAATCTCCAAAAATAAAGGGCAGGTGGAATCAGAAAAGTCTGAAATAGTCGTGACGTATTTTATGGACAGTTCTTAAGTTGATCCAGAGTTTTGTTGCTTGCGCTATAAAAAAGTTCTAATTGTTCTAATCCTTGTTTCACAAAACTTTTAGTGGCCACTGAATCGAGGTAGCTCGAAATTCGCTAGCTTACTCGATTTAGCGGTCGATAAAAATTTCGTAAAACACGCCATTAGACTGCCAGAAAGAAGCTTCAAAAATAAATATGACACACAGAACCGTAAACCGCTTTTGTTTTTGGGGTAAACTATGACCATATTTTTGTTAATCCGGGACTGATTACCCATACCAGCTAGGCGAGGGGAGAGGGGCAAGAAGAGGGGTGATGACATTTTTAATGCCTCGAAATTAATCGTTAAAATGTTGAAAGCCCGATCGGAGAGAAGAGAATATGTTTCAATTTTTGGTTGTTATTATAAAATAGTGTTAAGGTTTATGGGACAACAAAAATTGAGCTCGGGCAAAACCAACATTTCACTATTGAAAACTGTTAAGCCTAAACCCCAATTACGCGTTCGTGCGTGCGGCACCCATGCGGTGAAGGTAAAAACTACGCATTTATATGAGTAAATGTATAATTGCGCGTTGCTCAGACGCGTTGCCGCGTCCGTGCCGCGTAGAGTAGGCTCAGTTTCTACTTTTAGACGCGGTGACAATTACTAGATGCCAGAACAAAATCATGTCGCACGAACGAACGCGTAATTGGGGTTTAGGCTTTAATGAGATGCGCCGCAGGGGATTTTTTTTACAAAATCATTAAAAACGCCAATTTTTGGGGAAAATTTTTGAGTTTCGAGGTGAATTTTATTCCAATTAAAAGATGTTGACAACAATTCTACATCGACTAAGCTCAAAGAAGAAAATGTGTTGACAAAAAAAAAATAGATATTGAAAAATTGTGTTTTTTTCTGAAAGGAAAACAACCGACCGAGACTAAAACAATGAAATGTGGTAACAGTGTTAGTTTAAATGTGCAAACATTTAAAAAGAAGCAGCAATAAAAACATTTTCAAGTATTAAAATTTTCACGGCGAAGAAAATCAAGTGTCATGAAATGAACTTTTCCTCAGGTCCAAATAAATAAGAAATGTGCTTTGCGGGCGAAATTTTTTTCATAAATTGTAACGTAATTTAAAATGAATGCAAAAACTGCACAGTTCTAAGCGCAATGCGGCTCCATTTTCGTGCTTTTCACGTTCCAAATTCATGCAAAAATAACAATGAAGAAAATGCGCCGCAGGCGAAATTGCTTGAGTTTGCATAAGCCTAGGCGAAAATTCATTGGTAAAATGTACCGGGGATCGAAAAATATGATTCCAAGCAGCTCCCAAGTCAGACTCGGTTGCAAAAAACATTAAATCGACTGGTGTAGCTGCGAATCTTTTTGGTCTGTCTTTTAGCCATTTCTGGGTACCTGTGACACTGGAAGAAGCTGCAAGTTTCACTAGCCTAATTAAGAAGCTGGTTTTTCATTGTTATCCTGTCAAAAAATAATTCGAATCTGGCATTCAGTGAAATTCTGGATGCTACAGAAATGTAAATTCTGATTAAAACTAACACAATTAATGCAAATTTCTTGAATAAATTCCTTAAAATGATACCAAAGTGATGATAAAATAAATTCAAGGTACACGCAATTCACATATATTCTGAGATCTGCCTGAATTCTAGTCTGAATCCAAATTCAATGTTTCGAAATATGAGGATTTTTACAATTTCAGCTCAAGGGAGGCAGGAATACTCCTGAAATCAAAATTTCAGAAATTACGAAGTGTATTCAGCAGATTATCCCTCACATCCACCGGTTTAAACATAACACGGCACTCATTTTTTGGTATATTTTGAAAACGATTGAAATCTAGATAAAATTCGAGTGGATTGAATGCAATCCAGGACAGGACATGGACCCGTTGTGCATTTATATGCTAAAAAATCTTCCTTGTCTAGGCATGATAACACAGACGTAGCATAGATAGTTTGTAGAAGCGAATTAGATAAACTTTTTATGAATATGCAAATTAACCAAACAATTGGATAAAGTTTAAATGGATTCGCTTAATAAAAAAAAGTTTCATCCACAGGAATTTTGGAAATGGTTTGCATTTAATTTAAAAATTTAAATTCTGATAAAGGCTTAGAATTGCCCATTTATGCTAAAAATAGATAAGTGCTGACGATAATGTAGAAGTTTTTTCTTCATCTGGTTTAAATTTGAGGTAATTATAAAAATCTCTCTAAGAGCAACATATTGGGATTTTTCGATAAGAGGATGAAAGTAAGGTTTTAATTGTGTTTTTCTTAAGTTTTCAGGATTAAGATAACACAAATGAAAGGAGTTTCGTGGAAACTGCAAATCTGTGGTAATAATGAAGGCATAAGCACTTGCAAAAATGTCACTCTGTTTGGCCGTTTATTTTAAACTCGAGTTAACATGGCACCGATCTGAATTAAATTATAACAAAAGATTTACAGGCGCTTGGGGAGATACATACTTACGAACTGTCCATAAATTACATCACATTTTTAGCGGGAGGGGGAGGGTGTTAGTACTAAATCCCATACAAAAACATAAAAGCTACAATTGCTAGGGGCCAATCGCCAAATACTCTATTTGATGACAGACAAAATGTTTATTTAAAAAAAAATCATTTGTATAGAAGAGAGAGAAAGGAGTGGTTCGATTGGATTTTGATGTATGGAACGGTTATGTAAAATCCACAAACTAATCATAAGCAGACTAACATTTTCATTCAAATCTGTTCGTTTTGTTGGACTTTTACTACTGGAAAGCTTGCATCACGAAGTCTTGTGCTGTTGGCAGTAAAGCTCATGGCTTCTACGGCTGGAGTGGCTGCTATAGGTATTTATTTTTTGGAATTGGAAATTCAATTTTGTTCTAAAATGGATTGAATGAAAATGTTAATCTGCTTATGATTAGTTTGTGGTAAAATCATATTCTAAACAGATTTCGCCTCTATAAATTTTTCAATGCGACTCACCGTTTTCGGGAAAATAAAAAAAAAATCAATTTGCGGGGTGACAGAGTGGTCCAACTGGATTTTGATGTATAGATCTATTATGTAAAATCACATTTAGAGCATATTTCATCTTTATAAATTTTTCGATACTATGCACAGTTTTCGAGAAAACAGGAAAAAAGTATTTCATTTGTATGGTTGAAGGGGGAAGTAGTGGCAGGGGGATTTGAATTTGGTGTACGGATGAATTATGCAGAATCCTATTCTCAACACATTTTACCTGCATAACTTTTTCAATATAACTCACCGTTTTCGAGAAAATTGCAAAAAACCGTTTCGTTTGTATGGAGGAGGGGGAGGGAATGGTCCAGTTTTGCCCATTCAAGAACTTAGCCTAGCCATTTACAAGAAATATAACTATACAAAATTTCAAGTCTCTAGCTCAATCTTTTCGATAGTTATAGTGTTCACGAACGAGCGGACGGACAGACGGATTGTTATCCCAAACACCCTGGTGTAGTTAATTTTTGTGTCCGATGATGTGTTCGATGCGTAACACACGTTATACTAAATATAATATACTTCTAAATAATATACCACACTAGCAGACCCTTCGTTGCCAGCTTCCAGTTTTTTGTATAAATTTTAGAATGCCAAAAAACCATAAATAACTTAAAACTTTTGGGAAAAAACGTTATCCTTACAGGACCTTGCGTTTCTAATTTTGAAATTCCAACACTAGATTCATGATAAGCAACCCTGAAAACTTCCCGAAGCCAGTTTTTGCGAGAAAAATTGGAAAAAGAACATTTGCGTTATCCTTACAGGACCTTCCGTTTCTAATTTTGAAAATCATAGCTAAAAACCTGCTACTGGCGACGCAGATCATTTTGCAAAAAAACGCGTAAAAATCGGTCCAGTAGTTTTTGAGTTTTGTAAACAAATATCCATAGATAGAGTATAAAAATCATAAAAAAGCGTGATAATGAGAAAGGCCTAAAAGAACCATGCAGGAAATAGCGTTTTTCGTGAATCTGGGTTAACTTTTGAACCCGTGTAGTTTTCAGTTTGGTTGATTACTTTTTGGAAAGGGCACAGTCTCTAGTTTCATCTATATATGGCGTCAAGAGCCACAGGATTTCAGGGGGATGGTGAGGGGTTAACGAACTTTCCCGTGGGCACAACTTCCATTTCTGCAATGATTTCTGTGAAAAATCACAAGAAAGTTCGTTAACCCCTCACCACCCCCCTGCAATTCGGTGGCTCTTGAAGCCATATATGGATGAAACTAGAGACTGTGCTCTTTTCAAAAAGTAATCAACCAAAATTAAAACTACACGGGTTCAAAAGTTAGTTTAGAGGGGCAAAATCGTGCATCGTTCTTTATGTAAATCTCTATTACCCCTCATTTTTACCCCGACTCTGCAATTTTTCGAACAGTTAAAGCAATTTTGATCTGGAGTGGTATTCCGTAACTTGGTTCAAGCGTTTGTTTCGAGTTAGAAGAAAAAGTGGTATTTGCTATCTCGGTTTCTCGGTTTCTCTCTGTCATTTATTTCGGTCAAAACAGAGATAGCGAATACTGCTTGTTCTTCTAACTTGAAACAAACGCTTGAAACAAGTTACGGAATATCACTCCTGGTCTTTGTCATCATTCAGTTGGTCACTCTAGAAAATTTTCAAATCAATCAAATCCACCACTCGTCTAATATCTTCTAAACCCTTAAAGTATTTTAATTCGGTTTTCAATTTTAGAATTTGTCGGACTTCAAATAATTTTCGTTTTCACTAAAAGCAATCCCTGTCAATTTTCATTCCGTAATATGTGCAGGCCACGACTGCTATCTTCGACAGTAGTAAAAAGTCAAACTTTTTGGAATCTAGTTCACGGTATTTTGAAATTTTACCTCTGGAGCCCAATGAACGCAACGCGAACGCAACTGCAACGCTCTGAACTGTGACGCAGCGCAACATTTCAGCGGCAGAGCCCAATGGCATCTCGTGAAGTAGTACAAGTGACATAATATAAAGTGGTATAAAGTTGGCAAAATTACAAAAATGGATCATTTTGAAGCGAAATTTTGCTTTGTTGGTCTTTATCTTTGTTATTTGTCTGTTATTGCACTAAGGCTATAAATTTTTCCTCGAACGACATTTCCCCAACCTCACTTCAACACAAAATTGCTGCGGCAAAGTTAGAAGTTTGCAAACTTTTACGTTGTAGGTGCGTTCACTGCGTTCACTGTGCTCACTTTAAATGATTTCTATGGAACAAACTTGTAAGTGACAGTTTTTGCGTTCGCGTTGCGTTCATTGGGCTCCAGGCATTATGGATAATTGGAAATCTGGGTTGTATTTTATGGATTATTGGTTACCTGGAATATAAACCATTACAATCCAATTGCCGGATTTCTGACGGGGAACGAAAGTCAGGAAACTTGTTTTTCAGGAACGACTCTTCCCCACAAGGGGTTAAATCAGGCGAGTACAGTGGATGCGAAATGATTTATGGATAAAAATTTAGCTCATCAAATATAGTTTGAAACATAACAAAAGCTATAATTGCCAATCTGGCAATCATTGGAGACCCGTATGGTGATATTCGTATCAAAATTCGAACAGTTATACCAAAATTCCACTTTGAAGTCAAACTTTCCAAAAAGATTTTTTAAAATTTATTCCAATCGGATTTTGATGTATGGGAGTTTTATGTAGAATCATATCCTAAATAACTTTTGTTCTTGCAGTTTTTTGATAAGATGCACCGTTTTTGAGATATTCACAAAAAACGATTTCGTTCGTATGGGGGGTACCCCCCCTAATGGTCCATTTTTGCCCATTAACGAACTTAGCCTCGCATTTTACGAAAAACGGATCTGTGCAAACTTTCAAGTCTCTAGCTCAATCCGTGCGCCCGCAATCCGCGCCACAGACAGACAGACAGACGGACGGACGGACAGACAGACAGACAGACAGACGGACGGACATGCAGAAATTAAATATTTTTATCATTCTAAACACACTGGTGTAATTCATTTTTTTGTGCGATGACGGGATCTTGGCGTTACAAACGGTAAGGCAAAGTTAATATACCCTTTGGTTTCACCATACGGGTATAAAAAGCAGATTTTTAAAATATTTTTATTGCTTATCAATCAGTGGTTTTTCAATATCATAGATTTTATTTATATTTTTTGACTTTTCATTGTAAGAACTGCAATTTTCAGATAGAATTTTAAATTTCAAATCACTGACTCAGAAGAATACAATTTCTCAACATTTTTCTCTCGCAGGGCACCAAAATATGTTTTATGCATTTTAAAATCTAACTTCATCCATGCATGTCGAGTTAGAAGAAATTGAGTGCATTTGATGTGTTTAGTCTGATAAATCTCAATAAACTCGGATACTCGTAGATCAGAGAATTTATTTATCTTGTCATCATCAGTCAATATCCAGACAATGTGAAGTATAAAAACTGTTGGTAAATTGAACTCAACTAAAATTTACATGACTAAAGTCCCCATGTGCTGCTTATTTGTCTGAATAAATCTCAGCTTTAATATTCGTATCTATGAATGGGAATAGAAGTAGATACACATTGAACTATGTTGGATATCAGTATCCAATATTCATCTGGACAATTTCTGGTATATATCTTTTCCACAGTCAGTTTTACATCATATGCAGCCCTAAAACATATACGAAACGACAATTGGGGCGCCTACAGTGAAAGTACTAACAGACCAGACATGTGTCCAACTGCAGACTAGTTGGAATTATTGTTACTCACATATATGAGAAGTGTTCACAATTTTCAAGACTTCCATATGGCCTGGGTTTATTGGATATGGCAGAAAAGTTATGGTGGAAAAGTTCGCAGCCAGAAAAGAATAAAATCCACGAGCACATGTGAGAGTCTGTATGTGCGGTACTAGTCTTAATTTAAGATAATTCAATACACGAAGATCTGAGAAAGGTCTCATTGGATGGACTTAAGATTTTTCTTGGCTTTTTTGAAATTTATGTGCCAAATGTCGAGATCAGGATATACCCTTAGACCAGACTATTTATTACTGTCCCAGCGAAATTCCAAGCACACGAAGCCATATTGAATCTGGCGGCACCTTGGACAATAGTTGAATTTATCTAGGGTGACCATATCTGTTTTATGTGAATCCGGGACAAATTACCGGAAAAGTGCCGGGGAGTAAGGGGGGTGGCGAGTCAAAGGGTGAGGGGATTTTTAATGCTTCGAAATTAGTCGTGAAAATTTTGAAAACTCAATCACAGGGAAGAGGGTTTGTTGCAGATCTTGGTTTTTTTTGTTAAGCGTTATATTAAAAGTTGCGCCGCAGACAAAACTTTGAGAAATAAAGATCCCGCTATTGAAAATAGTTAAAATTGTGTGACAAAAATTTAGTTTTCAGGACGCCCGAACAACAAGCCTAAATCTGAAACTGTTCCGGCCATTCCAGGACTTATGCTCACCCCAAATTTATCTCATAGATACTCCTGCCATGCCGTCTTCAAGTAGTATTTGAGATAATAATAATCGAGATACGGTATTATACAAAACTCTTCCCTACGACATTGCCTAATACGCGACACAATTTATTAGCGCCTCATTGCGAGATCGTCTAGTCTAGACCATAAACCGTGGTGAGGTATGAAAAAAAGATGCGAAAGAAATGTTGACTTGCGATGCGAAAAGTGCGAAAAATTTAAACTTATTATCACCTTTAAGATATTTCTGCTAAGCCGTTAAAAAATCAACAGTTAAATTATGAGAATGCGGAGTGGGGGACTTAGGAGCATTTTCAAAACCAGAAAAAGAAAAAAAAAACAGTAACGCCCATCAGAAAAACAGTAACAGCCATAATCCAGAAGAATATATTGAGGTAAATCCTCTTATATAAAAAAAACTAGAACTAATCGGTGGAAAAAGGTAAAACGAAACAGAACTTTGCAGTAAAAATTAGGATTTCTGGTGTGGATATGATTTTCTCTAGTTTTTACCAGCGAATAAGCAAAAACTATAATCAAAAACCGTGCAGTCTTAAAAATTGGAAAAAAAGTTAGATACATTTTTGAAAGGATATCCGGCGTAAACCACATTTTTAATGCTGGCTCCAGACTTTTGGCGAATGCAGGCAAATCAGTGCTTGGCGAATGATTCGCTTGATTCTGACCAAAGCGAATCTGGCTTCCACATTCTTGACAATATTCGCCGAGCCCTTCATTGGTTGCTTGGTCGTTCCGAACTTACTTTCTAGTATTCTCTTCTATAGATGGAAACTATTCATGGCTATTCTGGAATCCGAAGTTAAAACGTAAAACCAAACCCAAGCGATTCGATTCGCCATTCAATTGGTATTCTGGTATTCTGAATTTTGCAACGAGTAATTCTACCCTCAAAACGTTACTAGATCATACGCAATCGAACAGAAGTGAAACGCAGCGGATTCAAGAATACAAATTGAGAAGAAATCGAACAAACCTAAAGGCCTGTGTCCACATGGAAGTTTATTTGCAGAAGTCGCTTCTAGAAGAGATTTCTGGTGTCACAACTTCTGGAAGTTCACTTGCAGTTAGTGTTTCCACGGGAAAAACTTCCAGAAGTCTCTGCTAGAAGCGACTTCTGCAAATAAACTTCCATGTGGACACAGGCCTTAACGCTGCTTCGGATTCCAGAATAGGCATGATTGTATTTATCACGGAGACCAACTTTCTGATCAGTACGAAATCCGTTTCAGGCAAAATTATGAGGATGTCCGTGGATTTGCCTGTCGTTCCGACAGTTTCACGTATCTTAAATAACTCGAGATCGCGTCAAGCTAGCAACTTGAAATTTTTTGTAAATAAGTTTTACAAAAATCGTAGTTTTCTAGCAACTTTTGGAAAAGTAACGGTAGTTATAATGGGTATCTCCCATACATTTTTTTTTTGAAAAATACAGTTTTTTGAAAATTTCTTATAAATTATGCGCTTTTGGGAAAAAATGAGTACCTACAAGTATAAGGGCGAAAGCGTTTAACACATTCGCCTGACTTTCCAAAGTTCAGCCTCAACCCGAACGTAGCCGGTCTTAGGCAAATCACTGCGGAACAAGACAAATGCGCCACATTCTCACTCTTGTCGTGATTTGCGTACATTCGCCATAAGTTTGGCATCAAAACTGGATGAAAAATCGCGGCTTAAAAAAATGAAATCTGGTTTAAAAAATTAAAGAAAAACAAAAAACTTCTAGCTGCAAAAACTTTCTCAGAAAATTCTAAAAATGACATTGAAGAGGTTATAAAGTGCACACAAAAGTGTTGATAATGGAAGAGGTTCAGTTCACGTCGTGAAATGTCTTTTAAAAAAGTCAACGCCATTTGCATTAAACATTCTTCTGTACAAAACCAAGATTGCTTTAATGATAGCTTTTGGTAAATTCGCTAAACAAATTTATGGTTTCCAGGCTCATCTCCGTGATTTTCAATGCTATTCACATCCACCTGAACCAGTTGACATAGCAAATGTATAAGACGCCTGCCGGGAGAAAGGAAATGATTGTGATTTGTATGAAAAGTCACAAGTTTTGGGATATTTTGTGGGTTAATGTGACACACATGATGACAATTTCATATCATTTTCACTCATTTATGATTCCTGTCTGTATTGTTTCCTGTTTTTTTTCAGTTCTTTTGTCTGACATGTCATGCAAATGGACGTATGTGAAGTGAAATGACAACTATGCGATATGAAATGGAATTTATGTCATCTCTGCTGTTATTTTGAAACTGAAACTTGTCAATTATTCATGTTAACGTTTGGTCGTATTTTCATTCTAGCTGCATTCATTGTTCGATGATGGAGAAATGATTTTCGGGCACCGATCCAAAGTTAAAGATAAATTAGCTTTGATTGTTCTCGAAAATCAGATATTCATACGGAATCACGTGTGAACCAATAAACTTTTGACTTTCATTAAGTTTGCTTCAATGCTGGTGACGGGGAAAGTGTTTCGAAGAAAAATTGCTTTGATTAAAATTAATATTTGTGGTCTCGGAGCATACAATGTGATAATAAATCTATATGGAACATTTTAGGAAAACCTGGGAGACTCTAACATAATTCAAATATAATGATCTCGATATGTTTTATGTTCTGTGATCTCAATTTCGAATGCGTTTAAAATTTAAAATAGCATTTTAAACCTTCTAGGAGCATGTTTATGATTGGAAGCTAGCTTTCTGATCCAATTAGAGCCTGCCCAATTAGCCTCTGCACAGCCTAACAGGATTTTTGTTAGTGTGGTATAAGAACTTCACTGGATTACTATATATATATATTTTTCCTGAAATATCTGATGCGAAAAGCACATGACTTTCTTATATAAAATCTACGTTTCTATATAATTTACCGGCCGAATAAAATATTAGTTTACAGAAAAATATGAATTTTTATTTTACAAAATCTAGAATATCTCGATAACGGTAAAAGATCTCGATTTACGGCAAAAGGCAAAAATGTAGAGAATTTTAATACCTTTAGTTTGCGAGAATTTTAATACCTTTTTTACCGTTAGTTTGCAAACAATTCGCAAATATTTTTTTAAAATTTTAATGATAATATCTCGATAACGGTAAAAGATATTGCATGACGGTAACAAACAAAATTATGGCAAACCTTATTCTGTTCAAATAATTTTATACAATAAACCACTAGAAAACCCGTTATTTTTGAAGATAACCTTCAAAAACTATTTGTTTTAAATAATGGTATATCTCGATAACGGCTTGAGGTACGGAGTTCTCGTGGAATACAGAGTTGTGGAAAATTTTATAGTCTCCAACTTGTGTTATACAGAAGACTACTAAAAAACGCGCAAAAGCCGCCATTTTCGTTACTTCCGATTAACGGAACGGACGGATTTCCCGGATTGTCCCATTTCAGGACCAAACATGACTGTAAAATTTCGTGGCTCTAGCTCTATTACTTTTCGAGAAATCTTGTACACAGACTGATAGACTGACAGACTAACAGACTAACAGACTAACAGACTAACAGACTAACAGACTAACAGACTAACAGACTAACAGACTAACAGACTAACAGACTAACATACTAACATACTAACAGACTAACAGACTAACAGACTAACAGACTAACAGACTAACAGACTAACAGACTAACAGACTAACAGACTAACAGACTAACAGACTAACAGACTAACAGACTAACAGACTAACAGACTAACAGACTAACAGACTAACAGACTAACAGACTAACAGACTAACAGACTAACAGACTAACAGACTAACAGACTAACAGACTAACAGACTAACAGACTAACAGACTAACAGACTAACAGACTAACAGACTAACAGACTAACAGACTAACAGACTAACAGACTAACAGACTAACAGACTAACAGACTAACAGACTAACAGACTAACAGACTAACAGACTAACAGACTAACAGACTAACAGACTAACAGACTAACAGACTAACAGACTAACAGACTAACAGACTAACAGACTAACAGACTAACAGACTAACAGACTAACAGACTAACAGACTAACAGACTAACAGACTAACAGACTAACAGACTAACAGACTAACAGACTAACATACTAACATACTAACAGACTAACAGACTAACAGACTAACAGACTAACAGACTAACAGACTAACAGACTAACAGACTAACAGACTAACAGACTAACAGACTAACAGACTAACAGACTAACAGACTAACAGACTAACAGACTAACAGACTAACAGACTAACAGACTAACAGACTAACAGACTAACAGACTAACAGACTAACAGACTAACAGACTAACAGACTAACAGACTAACAGACTAACAGACTAACAGACTAACAGACTAACAGACTAACAGACTAACAGACTAACAGACTAACAGACTAACAGACTAACAGACTAACAGACTAACAGACTAACAGACTAACAGACTAACAGACTAACAGACTAACAGACTAACAGACTAACAGACTAACAGACTAACAGACTAACAGACTAACAGACTAACAGACTAACAGACTAACAGACTAACAGACTAACAGACTAACAGACAGAAAGACATTTTTGTAATAATGCTTCAACCGACTCAGGAGCGCCCTGGAAATGTTTTTATGCAAAATTAAGAGGTCAAAATGTTTCATAAATACAATATTTTATTATACTACGTAAAGGAAAGAAAAAAAATCTTAAACTATTTTTTATTGGATTTCCATTGTTGCAACTTTTATTAAAAATTTTGTAGATCAGCGAAAAACAATCACATCGAAAATCAATTCTACCAAATACCAACTAATTTTAATTTATAATGAGGGTAGATAAATAAATTTTCCACTTTATAAAGTCTTTGTGATGATTATGCATTGCAATTTAAAATCAATACAATCATATTTACTATCAACATAAATACCATTAATTAATTGATTGTCTCTCTAAAATGATTTTCTGCTTAGCATTGATAAAAACGCAAAGTTCCAATTAAAAAAAAGACTTTCAACAAACCAGCATTCAAACTCTCATAATACCACAAAAGCGGAGAAAAAAAAATCACTTAATAAAATTGTGGATATTATGTTGCAAGTGAATAAAAACTTAATCGACAAACTTTGACCCAATTGACGAATTGTTTTTCCTCTTGTTTTCGAAAACCGATAAATTATGTTGAGATAATTTTCTATTGAGCGAAAAGCGATTTTATCTAAACACCAACAACAACATAAAGAGCATAAAAATCATTAAAACACCCCGAAATGACGACGACCCCTTGCTAAAAAAAAAGCCAGCCCAAGCCCAACACAGACTGGATAGCAATTTAATGCTATATAACCGAATAAAGTCAGGTCTATTATGGATGGATGGATGGATGTAGTCAAAGTGACTAGCGTCTAGTTAGGTTGGCTGGCGAGCCAATTTCCTCCAATAAAATTAATTACCACCGTTCTTAAAGACGTGCCCTGCCTCTTAATTAGCTGGCAAAGTATCCAAATAAGAACTTGTCATGTCGTTTCAATTAAGACCTAACCCGACCCTAATGACTTCAATTGCTCTTGTGCGGAAACACCCTTCGACTTTGGGTCCTGTTTTCGCCCTGTTTGCTGGGCGATTCCACAGAATTTTTCTTCCTGATTGCTGTTTCTCCGTACACCTCGGAAAAACAGCAAATGCGGGTTGAAAATTGTTTAAAAGAACAGAAATTTTTTCGGTTCCTGAGTAGTAGTGGATTGCATTTTCCAAACTATATTCCACTACCGATGGTTGCACATTTCACACCTCAACCCAACTCCGTAAACGAACTGGAATCGAAGCGCAAGTTTGAATCAACCAACAAGTTGTTTAATTAATGCTGCAATTTATGTTTGGGATTGAGATCTTGTTCAATGTGTACTCACCGTCATGTACTCGTCCAGACGATGTTTCCAATGATCCGATCGATCAATCAAATTGTTCCATTGCTCCGATAGTTTAGCAACTTCCCGGCGAATGCTCCGCGTCAGTTCACGGCTCTGCTCCTCTGCTGAAAGATATCTCGAGTCGGTGTCGATGGCTGGAATTTTAAAAAGGAGGAAAATGAAGGCAAAAAAATACATGAATTGAGACATAAATAAAATCTAAAATTAACACTAATTAAGACACGTTTTTATTGTTTGTTTTTGGCTCTCTCTGTTTGAGGTCAGTGAATGCTTAGTCAAGGAAGTTGAATTTGTGTTTAGGGCACCTTTTGCTCAGTCACTTGGAAAAAAGGGTTCAACCAGGAAGTATCTTTTCTTTTTTGCTATATTTTTTAACACAACTTTTTTGCAGAGTGTAGAGTCGAATTTGTGGATTCAAATTTCTTGATAGGAATTTGACTTTCTTAAAAAAAAGATCTCTTGTAGATTTATTCCAATTAACAACTTGTGAAAATTTTTTGACATTTGCAAATATTTTGACAATACATACTTTTAATACTTTGAGACTATCAAGGAAACTATTGGTCTTATTGAAACCTGTTTTATTCGACAGTTGATCAAAAATTAAGAATCCGGCTTGAAGGATCAACCCTCGATCTTCCCCGTTTCGGAGATAGAGAGGTATGAAGCCCTCACCCACATCAAATATTTAAGGTTATTTATATTGAACCAATGGAGCTAAAAACTTGAAATTTGGTACAAATTTGTTTTTCATTAGCAGGAATATTGATGCCAAAAATTATTAAAACGGACACGTTTTTAGACATAAATGTTTCAATCGGATCTGGGAGTGTCACCCCAAACAGTTCCCTTGTGCAAAGAATTTGAGATAGAAAGATAAGTAGTTTCAATGATTTTTTTTTTAAATTCAGAACCGGAAGAACGAAAATTGTTTTGATTATTTTGAACAATGGATATGCATTGGATTATTTCCACGAATTTTATTCAGAATTTTTTTCGCGAATTTAATTTAATCAATGAAAAAATATTATTTTTTTTTCAATGAAAAAATATAATTTTTTTGTGTCTAAGGTGCGATGTTACTTTTGAAAGTATGAACGAGCTTGAGTGTTATTCAAATATTCCCTTTTTGTCGTAATGTAAACAGTTGTGAGACTTGAATTCAGTGTCACAGAATAAAATTCACGAAATAATGTATCAGATGTAAACGGAGCCTTAGTTTTGGCAAAAACGGCTGTCCTGTGCGAACTGGTTGACATACAGCTGAGCAAATGGGAGAAATTCACATATTTTGATTTGAAATTGTAGAAATGTTTTCAACAATCTAGAAATATCATACTGGAGTGCTTTTAACAAACACACTCGAATTAACTCGAGAGAAAGTGAAAAAATGTTTTAAAAATTTTCATGTTGTATTCATTTTTTATTTTTTCAATATCTTTCAGTATTTATCGTAAATAGTCTAACTCAAAAGGCCGCCAATCGATAAATATGCACACTCGAGTTAATCCGAGCAGCACAACTGTTCCTGAAGCGCCACAAAAAAAAATGTGAAGCATTTTCCAATGGAACTCTTACTCAAAAAAAAAAAAACCAGGCAAAATTGCGGGATGATTGGTCGAGTGGTGTTTGAGTTTAAGCTTGGGGAAGCTTGTAACTTAGATTTAATTTTTGATTAAATCCTTGTGGAAATCAAGAATTTCCCTAAAATACGGTTTAGAATATCAAAAAAACAGTGCAGGTACAAGTTGCGAGAAAGTAATTGATTTACATCCATACTGAGGTCGCCGAAAACCAAACTCACCAAATGGAAAACTGGAAAATTGTCAAAAAATTAGTTTTTTGAAAAAATCAAAACATTGATGAAAATGTTATATGAGGCAAAATTGCGGGATGATTCGACAGTTGATCAAAAATGAACTCATCCCTTTCATTATTTGGGGCTTTTTTTTGCATCTCACAAAACAGCCCGACTTTAAACCTATTCGTGACTAATGTTACATATATGTAACAGTAAATGTTCCCAAACTGATTTTTTTTTGCGAATTTTTTGTTTCTGGACTCAGTAAGCGAATTTTCACCTAAAACATTTTCAACTCGATTTCTCAAGCGATGTAGAATCTAGCAGGGGAGGGGTTTAAGGTGGTAGGTCGACAGAGGGGAAATATATAAAAGAACCTTCCTGGTGCTGTGCTGAACACAACACAAAAAATTTCAACTCGATATCACGAACGATGTAGAATCCAGCGGGAGAGGGGATTTGAGGGGGTGGGTCAACAGGGGGGAAGTATGTAAAATATCCTTCCTGGCATTGTAATGAACACAACACAAAAAATTTCAGCTCGATATCTCAAGCGATGTAGAATATAGCAGGCGAGGGGGTATGAAAGCATAGCGCCACGGGTATAAATTTGCAGTGGTGCCCAAGCAGGAACTTTCTCTACAACTTTCTCTTTGGGACGAACAAAATCGGTCTACCCAGTAAAAAGTTAGGCTTGAGCAAACATTAAAAAAATATTCAGGTCGAATTGAGAACCTTTTCCTTTTTGGAAGTCGGTTAAAAATAAGAACATCGAGGCTTCTGTCCTTTCACCTAATCCGAAAACCGCTAAACCATTGAAAAAAAAAATACTGGAAATATGAAATGCCTTACCAAAAAAACTACAGAAATTTCTTTAAATCTGAGGTAAGAAATTCTTGCACTTTTTTGCATACAAACAAGAAATGGAATTGTGATGTTAATCGTCTTAGAAAATTTAAATTTTCGGGTTTTTAAACCGTTTAACACAGTTTAGTTTTTTTTAAGAAATTCTCCACAACAGAAACAGTTACGTCCTAGAATAATAGTTTAAATATATGTCCTATTTTATTGAAATCTATTTACTAATTTTTTTTAACACGTAGACTGCCATGTGAGGCGGACGCGGTCTCACATTCAAATGGGCTTCTCAGGTCGTGTGAGACAAATGTGGTCTTACAGCACTGTACTTTAGTATAAGCAGAATGGTACAGTTTTGGATGTACTGTATAAAACTTATAAAACTGTATAAAACTTATTTTTTGATATTTGGCCTGTGAATTATCCGAGTCCAATGTGGAAGCGGTAGGTATATCTCGGAAATACATAAAAATTACATCATTTCAAGGAAATTTATTAAAAAAGTCTACTGGCCTCTAAAACCCGATTTTTTCGCGTCAATGGTGGCAGTCAATGTGTTAAAAATAATTTTCTTCTTAAAATTTACCTTCAGTATCACTGGTATCAGAAACAGGTGGTTCACTAGCGACATACTGACGTCCGCTCAGCAAATTACTCTCGACGACCGGTCGTTTATCTTCCAACTGGCGTCGGAATGCTTTATGATCGTCCTAGAATAACAAAAAAAATATCACAGCAAATTAGTTAAACCTTAATCAAAAAGTAGTAAAAACATAAAATAATAATTGAATCGGTAATCTGCAAATTAGGCGTAATATCAATTTGATAACAAACACGCCGAAATGATGAGCACAAAATGTAACAAATAACCCTTTTTTCATTCAGGCCTGCAATAGTTTATACTTTACAGATAAAATGTGGGTTTTGTTGAAGGAAGAAAGGATTTTTTTCTTTGCAAAACTTTCGTCGTCACTCGCAATTCTGTAACAACACGACAACGGTTAGGATCGAATTTATGTGATTTTATGAGTGTTACATAAACCACCTTAATGATCCGTAAAATGATTTTGTGGTTGGATTTTTTTTTTCGCTCGATTCATTCCAAGGACACTACTAGAGTCCTTGCAGTCAGTCAGCGTGTGTTTATCTTCGGTTCGTTGATGAAAAAGGAAAAAAACTTTTCGCACAGAGAGAGAACTCTTCAATGGGTGGGATCAAATTTAATGGGTGATATATAGATGAAATGGTGCCCAGATCCTTCAAGCTAGGATTCTTCAAGGAGTAAATCCTAAACTGGTCTGGCCTTGCCTGTAGTCGTGAAGATATCGATTAAGCTGGTAGAGTGAAGCCTATTAAAATGGCAATTTTATTATACTGTTAGTATTGTGTTTGCGTTTTATAGACATGTTCTTGGCAGATTTAGTGCCCTTTTGTTGAAGGTTTTTTTTTGTTTGATATAGAAAAGAAAAGTCCTTCATGGTCTCTTTACAGTTTCCTCTGGTTTTTGTTACATATCACTCGCATTTTGTGTTCTCTGTGGATTCGGCAAGATTGTTGTCAGGATTGAGGAATTTATCTGCTAAAGTTTATGTTTTTATGTTTCCAGATATTGAGCGATAGATGTTGGTACATTGTGCACTGCGAGCATAACTTGTTTGATATTTTTTATTGGTGTTTAATGTAAGAAGAACAATTCCGATTCTATTTTAAATGACTTACTATGCTTTAAAAAACTATTTTTCATTTGCGTACTGAAAATGCTGGGGTCAAATCTCATTAAGCGCAAAACACGATTGGCCCGACACAACATTTACGGCGACATTTCAGATTTTAAACTCACAACAATCTATCCTTCTATATTCAATCAATCCAACCAACATTGTCGTCGTTAAAAGTTGAGTCGAATTTAACTTTTGTCGGTCAGCTCGCCGACAAAATTGCATGGTTGATTCAAAATTAAATCTTATGGGGACGTCATAACATCTAAATTTCGACACTCAAGAGGGAATTAAAGAAAGTATTAGGAAATACGATTCGTATGCTGTGTTGCTTAGATTCACATTCCTATTATGTATGATAATTGGTAACAAAAAATGTTATATGTGGCACACCGTCCCATTGTCAAAATCAAATGAAAAACAAATGAGATTTAGAACAAAGTGTGCGCAATTGTATATGGAGGGCGGCATTGTACCCATAATCTGTGACCGTATATGTTCTGTCGGGCCAATTGTATTCCGGCCTTTACTTTGTGGAAAACAATGTTTTTACCTTTTTTATATCTTTCAATAAGGACATAACAATTTTGTATTTAAATAAAACACAGAATAATTGAGATATCGGGGTGAAATTTATTCCAGGTGTAGTGGACATATTATATTTAAATATGAAATTCGATGTCGTTCATATGGCCACCGCGAGCACGTTTGCTGATTGATTTTTTGGAGCCAATTTTCCACCATTCTTCCACAGATATCGGCCGGAACGTTGTCAATTTCGCGTTCGATATTGTTCCTGAGCTCCTCTAACGTTGTTGGCCTGTTGGCATAAACCAACGACTTAACATAACCCCATAAAAAGGAATCCAACGGCGTTAAATCGCATGAGCGAGATGGCCATTAATTTCTCGAGATTACACGATTGCGACCACCGACCCAGAATTTCGGTAGTAAGTTTTAATAATTCCCAAACGTTGCTCGTTCGTGAACTTCACCATGATAAAAATGTAAACCTTGACTGACATTTTAGCATTGCCAGATCATAAAAAAAGTTTTGAGGTGCGTTTTTATTAAAATACAAAATGGTTATTTCCTTGTTGAAAGACCCTTTATAAGAAAGGTATTTAAATCACTCCAAAAACCGCCGCCGGAACATACACCCATCGACTCAGTTTAATGAATCCGCAACATGTCTGCATGTGTGTGTGTTCGTTCGATAATTGTAAGATCGACTTTTACCAGTAAGCCTTAGGTCCCTATTACACGGGGCAACTTTATGCGGCGACTTTTCTTAAGTATAGGCGCGAGAAGTGAGGGAAGCAGTGGCTAATGTCGCCAGTTCCGAAAGTAGAAACAAGGCGACGAAATACGCACACAAGCACAAAATCACAAAGAACGGGTTCGTGAAATTTTTTTGCGATTTGACAGTTCGTCCAACTTCACACACACATGAAACACTCACTGTGTAATATACAGAAATTTCTGGCAACTTGTCTCCGCGTGTAGCACAAACGAGCAACTTTTTGTATCGTGTCTCGGTTTAAAGTTGCCGTGTGTAACATAGGCCTTATCCGATTTTGACGCGGTTTTATGCATTTAAAAGCTGTTTTTGGAAAAAAATGAACCGTTTCCGAGAAAATCGCAAAAATCTTTTACATTTGTATGGGAGAGAGGGCAAGGGGTGGTCTAAATACAATCACTTCTCACTAATCTGAAGAAACAGAACTAGTATTTATGATTTGTAAATTATCACCCAGAATAACTGCGGATTATCGTTAATTTAATAAAAACGGTCACGCATAAAATCAAAGTCAAGATTAAATTGTAGAAAAGAAATTCTCCTAACCGCCATAAATGTATTGAAAACAGACAAATTGAGGTTATTGTACTTAATTAGCTCCAGACGGTGTGAATCGGGGTTAGACTGAAAACACACAAATGCGGTTTTGGTTTACACTTTTAATAAGTCTACGAAAAAAAAACACCCTTTCAAGTTGAAGTTACACAAAAATACACACGTTTACTTTTCTAAAAAGACGGGGTGGATTTTAATTTACTTTATTTTTGTTCTTGTCTGGTTGGGTGACCTGAAATCGCCCTTTCTTTGTAAAATTAAACTTGGCTGAAATGAAAATCATATTTCTGGGTTAATATTTTCACCTTCGTACGAAGGAATCGGTTTTCTTTCATTGGAAACCCTTCAAGTTTTCTAAAGATTTGTTGAATGTTTTTGCTGTTCTTGGGGATTTTCTTTTCTGAAATTTTTGCAATTAAGCGTTTTGTTCTTTTCAAGTATAAAATGAAAAGTTAAAAATTTCTAAAAGTTTCAGTAAAATCAAGTACCAAGAATTTTGTTACTACTAATTGAACCAAAGGATTTTTAAAAATTCAAAAAAAATAATCGAGTTGTCCAATCTGAAAATAGAACCAATAAAGAAAATGGCGTAAATTTTCCAAACGATGTAATTTTTTGCTTATCGCCAATCAAATACCCTTTTAAAATGCAAGTATTCATAAAATTGATAAAAATTTCAATAGTTTGCGTTCAAATAAAATGGCGAAATGTATTCGATTGGGAATTTCAAATCGAAATTGAGAGGAATAAAAACCCCAATTTAATGGATTTCACATAAAAAGCTCATTTCTGATTGTGACCATTATCGTGGTGCACGTAAACGTTTCACGCTATTTCTGGCGTTTTATATTTGCAACAATATGGCCTGAAATGAAATTTGAAATTTCGCTGGTTTTTGTGGTCAATTTTAAGTGAAACGATAGGTAAATAAATTTTCTTTTCATCACATAATTTTATTCCGATGTGACCACAATCGGTGCTGCCAAAAAAAACCCCCATATTTTCAAAATATAGAAAAGGGAGAGTGGTTAACAATGACGATGACATACCCAGTGTGAAAAATCCAATTTATGGGGATGTGATATATTATGCTTATATGGTTATGCTTTTATTATTTCCCCTGGGGTTGAAATTTAAAATTTAAATTATTATCTGGGATATGTTAATGAAATTCATTATTAATTCATTGCTGGGGGTTTTTTTTTGTGTGGTAATTAAATTGGTTACAAAGGATTGTTGGCTGAGTTCGTGCCATTAAAGTGGTTGTTTCAATTAAAAAATAATGGAAATTATTTTGTGGCTTTAAAACTGTATGTTTATAAAGTCATATTGATAATCAAATTATTTTTAACCCTCGTGATTCGAGGTTTAAAACATATTTTTACTGGATTTGTTTTAATAAATTTTAATCAAATGCGCTTTTTATACCCGTATGGTTAAACCAAAGGGTATATTAAATTTGGCTTACCGTTTGTAACGCCAAGATCCCGTCATCACACACAAAAATGAATTACACCAGTGTGTTTAGAATGATAAAAAAAATTGAATTGTGCATGTCCGGCCGTCTGTCCGTCTCTGGCGCAGATTGCGGGTGCATGGACTGAGCTAGAGACTTGAAATTTTACGCAGATTCGTTTTTCGTAAAATGCAAGGCTAAGTGCGTTAATGGACAAAAATGGGCAAAAATGGGCAAAAATGGAACGAAAACTTTTTTAAAAATTAGTTTTATGGTGGTTAAAATTGCATAAAAATCCTCTTCACCTTTCTTCTCAAATCCCCTCTCCTGCTATTTTCTAAACAACTGCACTGATTGTAGTTTGAAGAAGCCCAAACCTTCGGCTTAATTTTCGCCGAAGCCGAATTTGGCTGAAGGTGATCGAGGCCGAAGTCGCCGTGGAGTGTTTCGTGGTACTTGTCTCATGTTGTATTTTAGATCTATGACGTATTCCATTCAATGGGTTTAATTTTAATTTTCCACATTTGGGTTAGTTTTCTTTCGGTGAGTCTTTCGATGAGTTTAGCTATAACAGTAAGGTAGACCCAGTTTAGGGCATAATACCCATATAGCATTTTAAGCAGTCGATTCGTCTTTATTCACATATTTGTTCACCATGCAAATCGCGGTGGTAAGTGATTTTTGTCGCGGATGCATCGCCGTTGCGCGAATGGAAATCGCAATGACACCCATAGTGAGGAACATTTTTCAGTGGTTTGCCACTCCGCAATTATGACACAGGAACGTAATTCTGACGCTGCTATTTTACAAAAACTACGTGCCCATTAACAAAATTATCTGCGTCAAGCTTTATGCGAGCGTCATCTGACGGCGTTTCATCACAAATTTTCAAGCAGAGTTTTCTTTCTCCCTCGAATGCTTACATAGCTTAGCGACCGAACAGAGATGAACAAACAAAAACGTCAACAGAAAGCGAACAAGAAAAATCTAATGGCGATAAATTAATGGAGCCTTTTTGTGGAGTATTATTTTATAATGGACTTTTCCTCCGATTGGATGTCGTGATTTTAGTTGCAACTAAAATTTTTCGACCATATTGAATCTAAAATTTAAACAGATTTTAATGAGCCACCAAATTATTTTGTTCTTAACGACAAATTTCTTTAATTTTATTTTGCTGTTCATTTTTTTTGCAATGAAATTTTGATGCCAATAAAATTGTGCTGTTTCAAAAATGTCTGCTATCTATTTTGTATGCACTTTCCCTAAGTTTTTAGCCTGAAATAAGACATTTAACACGTTGAGCACCACGTGCCCACCGGGGGTCATTCTTTGAATTACACAGTACATCGCGAGCTTACTAGCGGGTATTCGTTGGGTGACATTCTGGGACCAACATTTTTTAAATTTAAATTTATTGATTTATTGCAAGTACCTACTACCAATTACAAGTAAAATAGGTTTACCTCCTGGGCCAAACTTAATATTTCTCAAAGCTTAAATATCTGGGGCAACAAGTCATAAGGGCTTAAGTCTGTAGGCTAAGCCAAATTGCTCTGTCTATTAAAGTAAATACAGATCTTTTTATTTTGATCTGAAAATCGACTTAGGCTCTTATGACTTGTTGCCACAGATATATATAAAAGGTTCCCATTGGTGGTCACGATGTCTCGAAATGCAACAAGTAGTGTGTCCACGGCTGGTCACGTTGTCCCACAATAGACATCCAATAATGCCCACCGGTGGTCACTTGGTCCTCTATTGGAAAATTAAAATGCTCACCGGTGGGCACGTGGCGCTCAACGTGTTAATTCTCGAAGCAAAATCGTTTGAATCAAGGGTTAATGGGGAATATGGCCGCTGAAGGCATCAACTTTTTTCTCGTTTCTTTGTAAAGCGGGGGCTGTGAGATCACTCTAGTGGTAACCGTATCGACCCTGTTCCCATTACACGCTACTTCAAAGTGAAACTGACATTTAGGTTCCACGGCTATACACTGTATCGAGCCGACAACCGTCAAATGCCGCTCTATCGCTGCAGGATTTTTATGAAGCGAATATTACCCCAAAGACGAACCAATGTCCCTCTAAAGCAATTGTGGCTTTGCAGACACATTATTAATCAGTGTGTCGTGGTCGTCATTTCTTACGCTTCTTGTACGCGGATGTGATATATAGGTCTAAATCTTTAGCCCCGATTGCGTAAATTGCTGCATTCTTAAGCCGCAAAGAACAAACCTCATGGGTCCAAGCATTGGCCTCTATCCAAATAACGTTTGTTATACAGAGAAACTCAAATCGCTATATTTCAAGATGCTAAGTTTGATTTTTGAGTAGAATCAGACTTGTAGTATTACTAACTATGTATTCTATGTATTCTTTGCAAATAAATTTCGAATGTGAACGTTCAACGCTCAGGCCGCTCAGGCGGTAACAAATAGTTTTACAGCAATGTAATTTATTAGTTATGGTTTTTCAGATATTTGTTATTCGATTTTTCAAAGAAAAACATTTTTGACTATGAAACATTTCAAATGATTTACTTTTTAACTGACCGTTTGTTAATAAAAGTTTTACAGGTAGAAATTGTGCCTGCAATATGAAATGTGAAAACACGAATTAAACAAACCAATATAGTTTCAGTAATAAATCTTCTTGAAATATCCAATTTAATTCTCGTGTTTTGTAAATATTCTCGTGAACAATGCAAACAAATAGTGGAAACAAAAACCCTGAAAATACATAAACGGAATGCTGGAACTATACTTGTTAAAACGATCCAGTACCGCCCCGGATTTAAATATCTTCCCACATCATCCCTTACTTTGGAGTTTTTATCTATAAAAGAAATATCCAAAATTTTTATTATCCACGAGGATAATGCTCTCGTGTGCAATTTTATAGCCGTCTGTGTTATCGAATTGAATCGGCAGTGCATCCCCAAAAACATTGCCCCGGTGGGTTCGATCCCTGTTAACGGCAAACCGGTTTCAACTCATTTCAAAATCGACAACATTGAAAACAAATACCCGAATTCCTGATAAAAGGCTTTCAGCCGGGGAAAAAAACAAACAAAATGAGAATTGCTGGCGAAAGTTTTTGAGGTCCGCGTCCGCGTGTATAGCAAATATGTGGAATTTTTCCCCATATCCCTTTTGGATGGGTATGATTTTGTGATTGGTGTACAAATTCAGAGAGTGTTTGATGCATTTTGCACATTGGGAAATGTTCAAAGGATTTCGCTTCTGGTTATTTTGATAGTGGTGTCTATTAAAACGTTCGCACAGTCAAAATATTATAGGGGCATTTTGTCAATTTGAGACGCCTTTATGTTAAATTTTTTAGACACTTTTGTTCGAAAGATTTCAACAAAATGTGAGCAATTTTCAAAAAAATCCAGAAGTTTTAGGCGGGTGAGGGGTGTTAAAAACATTTTGACAATGAGTCGCTTGGATAGATTTTAGTGCTCTCGAAAATTGTAGGGAGAAGTAAATTTCAAACGAAAAACTAATCCAGCAACGGTTTTGTGATTTCCAAGTGTGAAAAATTTTTGCATGGGAAAACCGAAGTGAGTTTTCACATTATTTGGTTTTCACATTATTTGATTGTAATTACAAATACGAAATCTTTCATATAAAAGCAAAGGCTAATAAATAAAAGCAAAGGCGGTTAGTTTTAATGTTATTTCTTTTATTCGAAACTAATTGAAATTTATTGCATTCTATACATATATTGCTAGAAGAAAATAACTCCCAGACAGAGAAAAGGTGTTTATAATTTTATATGTGAAATTTTGTAATTAAATGTGCTGAAAAAAATGCTAAAACACCACACTTTAGATTTAGAGAATTTTTTTTATTGTTTACTAGCTTGCATACCCGTTGTTGCCGGGTTAAAGTTTTTGGTATTAATTTTAGAATACCAAAAAAAAAACCGGAAAGAATTTAAAAATTTTTGAGAAAAATCTTATCCTTGCAGGACTTTTCGTTTCGAATTAGTCTACACCCGATTCGTAATTAGCGACCCCAAAAGTCCCCTAATGAGAAAAGGATATTTGCGTTATCCTTACAGGACCTTTCGTTTCGAGTTTTGAAAATCTAACACCGGATTCGTGACCAGCGACCCCGAAAACCGGGAAAAACGAGAAAGAGGATATTTGCGTTATGCTTACCTTTCGTTGTGAATTTTGAAATTCTAACCCCCGAGTTCCACTTTTCAGCACCTTAATTAGAAAGATTCATGGCGAAAATGAAGGTTTTAAAACACCCAAACCCTCTTTACTCTCCGTTTACTGCCCTAAGGGTAAAATTTCAAAAAAAAAACCCGCTTTAGTGAGCGCCTAAGTGATGGTTGGAACATACTGTGAACATTTCAAGTGTCTAACTTCCGGTGTTTGGGGTGGGCGTTGATGACTCAGTCAATCAGTCAGTCAGTTACCACCTCGTTTCAGATTAAAATCACAATACCGCTGAAGATAGAGTTGAGTTTTCTAATTTTCATCCGATAGAGATGAGTTTTCTAATTTTTATCAAAATAACTTTCATTGAAAATTCATAAAAGGTTTTTGGGAAATCCATTAAAGATTTCCCTTTTGTGTCTTCGGATGGCCGGCTTTGTTATCTATCATAAAAATCAGTAGGGAAACAGCTTTTCCTCAAATTTTCCGGAATTTAGCTTAACACTGGAAAAATTTCTACATAAATCTTTTTCTAATATTTTTTTTCAAATTGCTGATGACATTTTAAAGAATTTTAATATACATATCATAAACCTCCGACCACCCATTCGTAATGCGGCAGTCACACGACGCTGTTTTGCCAGCGCTAGTGGCTGTTTGGCTGTTACCAGCCGTTTTAGCAGCACCGTGTGTTGCTACTACTAGCAGCAGCGCGATGATTTTAGCAGCGCTATTGAAGTAGAGACCGTTCTACTTTGCCAGCGCTACTAGGGATCACGTGACTCTGTTGCATGGTTTCTGAGCTGCCAAAAGTCTGACAAGTGGTAAAGTTTGTTTATTGTAAGTTGTTATTTTACGTTTATTTATTTAAATTTTTGTGTTACGTTTATTATTAAAAAAAATCTCCCAGATTAAAATGTCAAACCACTGTTTTGCTACTTGCCAGCGCTACTAACCAACAGCAGCCAGCGGCTGGCAAAACAGCGTCGTGTGACCGCCGCATAAGCTATGAATTCATTAAAACACTAATTTTTTTTAAAAACTGTACAGTTCTTCCTATAACTCAGAAATTTCGTGGATATTTTTCTTCACTAGATTTTTTGGGAAAGCTCACACAATTCTATTACAGTTCCACGGAAAAATTGTGTGTCTACGATAAACGGTTCGGGAGTTACAATTTTGTAAAAAAAATGAGTTTTGGAGGAATCGGAAAATTCGTACATCGTTTTCTTGGAATGTTTGCGGGCTGCGATTTTTATACTCTCCATGATATATCATTTCCACATGTCCGCCCGTCTGTCTGTCAATCTGCTCGTCCGTCAACACCATAACTTTCGAAAGGATTGAGTTAGAGACTTGAAATACAGTCACGTTTCTACCAGTTACGTTTCTCGCTATGTTCTTGAATGAGGGAAAATGGACAATTCCTTCCCCCTCCCCCATACCACAAACTAGTCATAAGCAGACTAACATTTTCATTCAATCCATTCTAGAACAAAATTGAATTTCCATTTCCAAAAAATAAATACCCATAGCAGCCACTCCATCCGTAGCAGCCATGAGCTTTTCTGCCAGCAGCACAATTAAGTGAAAATAGCAAAAGAAAGACAAAATGCGATCAACAAAACGAACAGATTTAGCGGACTTTTACTGCTGGAAAGCTTGCATCACGAAGTCTTGTGCTGCTGGCAGTAAAGCTCATGGCTGCTACGGCTGGAGTGGCTGCTATGGGTATTTATTTTGTGGAAATGGAAATTCAATTTTGTTCTAGAATGGATTGAATGAAAATGTTAGTTTGCTTATGATTACCCGGCCCTTACACGCGTCTGTAGAGCTGACACAGTCGCTGACACAGTCTCATGTAAATGCATTGACTGCCAGTTCGCTAAATGTCTTTTAATTCGTTGTCAGTAATCTGACATCTGAAGTCTGTGCTACTGACAGACTTTACAGTCGCGTGTAAAGGCCGGGTTAGTTTGTGCCCATACAAGCGAAACAGTTTTTTGCAATTTTGTCAATAAGGATGTGTCATATTTAAAAATTTATTCAGGTAAAATGTGTTTAGAATAAGATTTTACATAACTCATCCATACTTTAAAATCCAATCGGACCATTCATTTCCCCCTCTCCTAAACAAACGTATATTTTTTAAAATAAACATTTTGTCTGTCATCATATAGAGTATTTGATAATTGGCCCTTGGTAATTATAGCTTTTCTTATGATTAAAATTCTATTTCTGTTTATAGAGGCACTAATTCTACTTTGTTATAGAATTTCAGGCAAATCTTAGAGCTTTTGGCCCAATTTTTACGATAAGATTTTTTCCCAATATTTCGCCCAAGTTATTAGCAGTATATGAAATTATTTGAAAAGTAAAAAAATATCCAGATTTTTGAAATAAAAAAAAAAAATTCGCGAATAAAAATTCTTGATAAAAAAAAGTTTTTATATTCTCAAAAATTTATAGCAGTCGAACATTTTCTTTGTAAAAATTAATCATTTTTCCTGAAACCTTTTACAATAAAATTAAAGTTAGAAGAAAAAGAATTTTCACAGAACACGTTAAAAAATCTTCATCCAATTTGACATGAAAAACTCAATTTTCTAAAAGCCGTTCCCTTCGGTCTGTTCCCTTCAACGCTCGCTCATCCCGTTTTGTTATCGCTAAATGGATACGACGCGACGTAGGGTTTTTCTGGTACTCATTTTATCGTTGCCAGGCGACTTTCAATTCTGTAAGAGGATTATAGGGATGGATTTTCGCGGTGGTTGAGCTTTGATCATGCCTGGGATTTGTCGTATTTATGAGGATTTCATAAAATGATGACGCGATGTGTGATAAAAATGGAAAAAAGAAATTCTAAACGGAGCGATTTAATTTTGTAATTATAAATGATGATATGTGGAAAAAAAACTGATCCTTTTATCTCACGTTATTTATGCGTTGAATGTAAAAAGTAATTCCCTTTGACGGTGAAAGACGTGCAGGCGTGAATTTTTAACGCACTTTTCATTTGATTGCATTTTAAATCGTAGGAAACACATTTACTGTTTACTTTAATTAAACGAGACGCGACTATTGATGTCGGAGATTTCAAATTTAATACTTTATTCGGCAACAAATTTTATGTCTTCGTAAGTTTTTCTGATGAAATTTTAGTATTTTTTTAAAATGTTATGGGAGAAATCTATTTTTGTGAAATTAGGTGACTGTTTTGAGGATTCAATTTTTCTTCTCAGTCTTCGTTTTACGAGTTTTATAGTATTTTTGTTATTGAAATTTACTGAATTGGATTAAAACAATCAAAATGTCTATAAATCTTGCTTTTTATCAGATGATTTATACTGTTATGGTACTTGACTATTTTTGGATTACAGGTTAGCTGAAAAAACCATTCAAAATGGAACCATAAATATGCATACGAAGTTTCAATGATAATGAAAAAAAAACATAATAGTTGACAAAGTCGAAAAATAGTGTGATCTACGAAAAATCAGGTTTTTTTATACTCTATATAAGAATTATAGTTATACTAGTATATTAGGTTTAGTACACAGTTTGTGAAACACAATTCAGACTAACGATTGCGATTGCGATTACGATTGCAATTACGATTGCGATTACGATTGCGATTACGATTGCAATTACGATTGCGATTACGATTCGGGCTTCTCGACCAATGAGATCAAAGCTTTCATATTCCTATCGTTGAAAGGTTTGATCTCATTGGTGGAGCAGCTTCAATCGTATTCGCAATTGTTATGGTTCAACCACAGTTAAGGCGGCCAGCGGCAGCGGCGACGGCGGGCGGCATGGCGCCGCCACACATACCGCCGAGCCAGCTACAATGATAGCGGCACCGTCGGCATATGCTTCTGTCTTGTGAAATCAAAACGTCAAAACATCTGCATAGAATGTGGTGGTTTTCATAAGACATTTTGGGCGGCGGCGGCAAGTTTGACTTTCTTTCAAACTCGGCGGCGACGGAAAAAGTGCGGTGCCGTTGCCGCTGTATTGTAGCAGCTCTCGTTGCGCTACGTTAGTGCAAAAAAAAAATGCCGCACGCCGCTGCCGCTTGCCGCTTTCATTGTGGTTGAACCATTAGTCTGAATTGGGCTTAATGCATCGAACCAATCGTCGGAATCAAAAATTAACTACACCAAAGGCCCTATCACCAAACACGATAGGATTTGTTCGAATCGTAAATTCAATGATGTTGTTGGTATAAAACACATTGACTTTACTACTCGAACCAATCGTAACGTGTTCGGTGATAGGGCCTCAGGGTGTTTTGAATGACAAAAGATTTTGTTTTCCTGTTTTCCGTCTGTCTGTCTTCCCCCTTTTCGGCTTACCGGCTTACCGTCTGTCTGTCTTCCCCTTTTTCGGCTTACCGAATCGAAATTTTACGGATATACTAGCTCGAATATCTCGCTTTTCTTAACAACCGGTTATGAATAGTCGTTTTAGTATCCCACTTACGTAAGTCCCGGCTTTAGGCATCTTGTGCCGGTATGCCGGGTGTCCCGGAAACTAAACTTTTGTGCCGGAATTATGCAATCTAGTATTGTATTGGCTGAAACACCAAAATAAAATAGACCTCAAAACCCAAAAAGTTCGCCTGCGGCAAAATTTCCTCAGAGATTATTATATCTGTCAGGAATGGCAGTGGATGATCTCTTCGGACCCAGAAAAACTCTGAATTAAACACGATATATTTAAAATAGAACTTTATTACTCTCCCTCAATCACACGTTCGTTCTGTTCTCGATCGGTCGACTCACTGGCTTGCCAGATTAGCATTTTCTCCTTGAGTGCTGTCAGATGCAATTTCTTCGTGTGACATATCTAGCCGATTTTTCTTAAAAAAAATTCACTTGCGGTGCATTTTTTACAATAATTTTCAATAGTTGGATGCATGTTTCTAAAAGATTTGACTGCTGCGTAATTTTTATAGTTTTTTAAAGATCAAACACACTTTTTATCCGCTTGGCAATAAGTCACATATGCTTTAGTCGATTTTCACAAAAAAAAAACCGTATCTAGTTTACTACACGGGAAAAACATATGGGAACCGTTTCACCAAAATTGTATGCTTCAGTCTCATATTTATGGGAAAAAAGGCATAGTGGCCAAATATAGCAGTGATTCCTATCAAAAAATTGTGACTGTTCCAAATTTTTTAGGAGACATGTGAAAGGAATCAATCCTATAAAACATTGTAATGTCTTCATTGATTATTGGACTCTCTCCTATATATATATTCTCATTTGAAATACATTCGCGCGACATTCTCATTTGAAACAGGATTGGTTCCTATAGTTATAGCACCAAGTCCTATCCGAATACGATTGACTACTTTTTTTTATTGGATTCTGTCCAAACTAAAGGGAAAAGACAAAAATTCGAGATATCGAATATACGAGAAAGAGGAACTTCGAGGGGTTTGAAAATATACGAGATATCAAACTGCTCGAGTAATAAAATGCCCTGTAATTAAAAAATTTCTCCGACACAAGTGTTCGAGTGTGGTAGTAGGCATGTCCACTACGAGTTCGCAAACCACATAGTAAAATTATTTTTAAAAAACCTAATTTTGCCTATTCTTCTTTAAAACTCCATCGGTTAAGACGAGTCGTATTTCGATTTTCTTAAGTCTTATTTCGATTTTCTTAAGTCTTATTTCGATTTTCCAATTAGAGAAAAAAAAAATCTGCTGCTATTTTAATTAAGAAAAAAAGTAAAAAAGTTGCAACTTTAAAATCATTCGATAGTCTCTTCAATTTATAAAAATAATCGCATTTTCTTGTGATTGCTCTAATTTATAAAAATATGGTCCGTTTTCAGTTTCCATAAGAAAACTCTGCACACAACATTAACGACTATTCACAGTAGAATACGCAAAAAAAAACTCTAGAAAACCCGGAAAAATAAAACAAAACCGACTGAGAAAAAGTAAATGGAATGTATTAAAATAAGAGAAGGGAAAAGCTTCATACAAAACGGTTCATAGATCCGTTTCACAAGAAGAAACAAATTAGAGCCCATGAAGCTAATATGAATCTGCTCCGTTAGATCTACAACACATTCATTTCATTTTCCATTTTCATTTTCGTTTTACCATCCCTACTACATTTTCCTAGACAAAATTCCCCTATCTGCCCCTCCTGTCCCGCGAAAATCATCAGCCATTGCCAAAGGGTAGGTTTCGGGGGTTCTGTTTCCCTTATTTATGTCAATCCATCAGAATGCAAGGATGTTGTCATTAACAATTTACGCTACGATAGAGCGAAGTAAACGAACGATGAGAATTTCCGAACCACCCCTCAAAACACTTTCCAGTTCCATAACCTTTCATTCTCGATTCCCCCCACACCGTTTAGATGATGACGGTGAGATCTTGGCAAAGTTTTCCGCTAACTACCGAAACGTGGTGGTATAGTTGATATTTCCACCCTTCTTGCTACGCTGCAATCATTTAGTTCTTGGCATTCCTTCGCATATCCATGGAGTCCCACAAGGGTGCGTCTTGACTCCTTCACTATTTCTAATCATGGTTACTATCGTGATCAACATGCTTTTCGAAATGATATTTCTTCTCGGTTGTTTTAGCGTTTGCTGCTGCTGTTCAATTGTAGTTCATAGAGACACTAAGATAGGTTGTATCAGGATACCTCCAGAGGTGTATTTGCTGTTCCTTCTTGAGATTCAAGTTGTGCCACATCTCTTGATTATTT
Organism: Chrysopilus asiliformis; assembly: GCA_964034945.1. Classification (NCBI taxonomy): domain Eukaryota; kingdom Metazoa; phylum Arthropoda; class Insecta; order Diptera; family Rhagionidae; genus Chrysopilus; species Chrysopilus asiliformis. The sequence continues at coordinate 90,071,178 of OZ035960.1, read as the reverse complement.
TCGAACGGAGATGTTAGATAACGGTTGATACATCCTGCTGATAGTCTCATCATCATCACAGTCGTGTTTGTAGCTGAACACAGTTCAAAATTTTTATGCTGTAAGCATTTTAGCTAAGTGAGCATTGTCTCATATACTATAATGAGTATTATTTCTTCGTATGTATTTCTTTTCAAGTTTTGTTGCTCATTTTTCCATCGAAAAAGCAATGAAAACGAAAGCTCGGAAAATGGTTTAGGTCGTCATCCTCCTGTTTTCCACCATTAAAGTGTGATTCTTTTTCCAACATTTTCATTTGTTCTTGGCATTGTGTTCTTTTGTTTTGGGAATCCCTTTTTCTATCCTTTCTTCATCTCTGGTAGAAGCAGCAGCAGCAGCAGCAGCAGCACGTTGAAGTTGTGAATATTTCACATTTTCACTGTTGGACATTTCTGACAAAACACTAAAAATGGACAAAGGAGTTTCTACCCTAAAGGAGAAGTAAATTGCTTCCTTATTCCGTTTTGTCTTCGTGCTAATGTTTACCTCGACATTCTTTATTTGGGAAAATACAAGAGAAAATTACATAAAAGACTATGGCAAGTGTGGGTGGTATACCTTTTGCTGTTGATTCGTTGTTCTGTGTTTCTGGTTTTGGCGTTAGTTTTCTCTGTGTAAAATTCAAGGTGAAAAGATTTACCGAAATTCTGTTAATTGTTGTGCTAAAAGTAAAGATGACTACACCAAGATGTAATTCTGCTAATGAGAAACATCTGATTTTCATGAAAATTAGCATTTCAAAGATAAACACCAGAGTTAAATAAGTCAGTAGTCTTGTTATAGATTTTAATTTCCCCACAGCAAGATTGCGTATTCGAGGATTTTTTGAGGTTGATCAACGAAAGGAAGATTAAAATTGCTAATTTAGAATAATATATGTAGTGGAAATAACAATTTCTGATTCATGATTTTTACTCAACATCCAAATAAGGGCCGTTTAGGCCAATAAAATAATTTTTGGATATATTAAGTTTCAAAATTAGCGCCAAAGAATTGCAGGCTGAAAATTAGCGCCAAAGAATTGTCGGGAACAAAACATTAAGCTAGAACCTGAATCGTACGTCGATGCATCCGTCATGCGTGCGTCCGATTGACAGTTCGAGTAGAATCAACGGGCTGCTATGAGTACTCCCATAATAATGCGTTTTCCGATGCGGCAACCGCATAGAGTAGGTCGAATTTCTACTTTTACATGCGGCAACGCACGGAAATGTCATTTCGCAAAAAAGTTTGTGTACGATTTAAGCAATTTAAGTATGGAACAAATTGAAAGTAATTGTTTCGACGATAAACTAATAGAAGAAGTGCAAAACAATGAATTACATAACTCCAGATTCGTTGCCGTACCCAACTGTCACCGCATAAAACTGTCAACCAGACGGACGCATGACGGACGCATCGACGTACGATTCAGGTTCTACCTTTATGCATCGTAGACCCAGACGACGCAAATCTGGTAATGCCCATATAAGAAAATATCTTATATGAAAGCATATGACTGTCTTCTGCAATATTTAGGGCTAATCCACACCACGCAACTCAATAGAAACTAATTACTGACGCAAATCACTAATCAGTCCGTGATGAGTTAGAACCTTTGTATTCGAAAGGAGCACTACTGATTACTAACCAGTCACTAACGCGTTGGTAATCAGTTGGAAGAAACTTCACCTGCTGTTACTTGTGGCGTATTCGCATGGCCAACTCTTTTTGCTCGAAAATAGCTTTTAAATCGAAAAGAAAATTTTGACAAACTCTTTCTAACGAAATTGTATTGAATAAAGTAGACACTCTTCGTATTCTAGAATAGAGCATGCTCTAAATGTGACTCAAATTCGCCATTATTTTCTCTTCTGAATGAATACATCAACCATGTTTTCTTATGTTTATTAATGTATTTTCTTATGCTAGTTAATATTTTTTCTCGTGTTTACACAAAAAGGTGAATTAAGTGACCAAGTAAAAAAAATTGTCTCGGATTTCTTTCAAATCTAGCTTATGTATGGAATTTTGCTTGCATATTTTTTATAAAATTATCAAAATTTGGTCACATTGCGGTTCCATCATGAAATTTTACAGGAATGAAAATCGGTCTGTGAATTAAAAAAAAACTTTGCCGTAGTCAAGCTCAAATGTTCGATGGGATGACTTTGAAATTAAACATAAGAAAAGCTACAATTGCCAGGGGCCAATCGTCAAATACTCTATGTGATAAAAGACACAATGTTTATTCAAAAAAAACCCATTTGTATAGCAGAGGGGGAAAGGAGTAGTCTGATTGGATTTTGATGTATGAAATGGTTATGTAAAATTATATTCTAAACACATTTCGTCTTGATAAATTTGTCGATACTGTGTACCGTTTTCGAGAAAATAGGAAAAGAGAATTCCATTTGTATTCCATTAGAGTGGGAAGTAGTTGCCCGACAGGGTTTTGATGTATGGATGCGTTGTGTACAATTTCATTCTTATCACATTTTACCTTAACACTCTAACTGCCACGACAGTTTTAAGCCTTTTTCGAACATTTAGTTGTCAGTCAAAAAGGCACTAAGAGAGAAAAAAATTGAAACAAAATTATACCTAAATGTTATTTTATTACCATAAAATGTGTGCAATTACAAAAAAAAATCGTTGCGGTTGCAGCGAACACTTTAATAATTTTCATTGTGGCCGTTGTGTACAATTAGGTGTCAGGTCTTTTTGACTGACGTGGCAGTTAGAGTGTTAATAAATTTTTCAATATGACTCACCGTTTTCGAGAAAATTGCAAAAAAACTGTTTCGTTTGTATGGGGGAGGGGGAAGGAATGGTCAATTTTGACCGTTTAAGAACTTAGCCGTGCCTTTTACGAGAAACGCAACTATATAAAATTTAATGCTTTTGACAGTTATGGTGTTCAAGGACGGGCAGACAGACGGACAGACAGACAGACAGACAGACAGACAGACAGACAAATAGACAGACGGACAAGCAGACGGAGGGACATGCAGAAATCAAGATCTTTGGTTAACCTAACACCTTAAAATGTAGTTCAAGATTGCGTATTCGAGGATTTTTTGAGGTTTTTTGAGGTTGAAAATAATATTTTAAACTGTGATTTTAACTTATCTAAAGAGTTTATTAAGAAAAATTATGCAGTTAGAGTACTTAAGTAAAAATTATATATTAGTTAAGTAGAAATTTATATATATGTACAAGTTACACAAATAATCAGTTGGCTTTGTAATCCTGTTGATTCTCAATAAATAAGTAGGTTGAAAAGAGGAGAATTGTTGGCTGCAGACGAAAGTTTTGCGATTCAGCTGAGCGGATCAGTCGTCAAGCTATCACTAAAACCCTGGTGGAATTTTTGTGATAATTTTTCCCATGTATCAAAAAAGCTAATCCTCAACATAAAAATTCGAATATTTTCAACTAAAGGAGAACTTCAATTAGATATTTTAACAACGCTGTCAAATTCAGAACTGAACTTATTTAGGCAAGGACGAGAGCTGTTAATACATTTGTCTGACCCAAGCCGAACGTAGCCAAAAGACGAGTCATAGCAAATCAAAGCGAACACACACTTTCACAGTCACCAAAACTCGCGTGCACTTGGCGAGAGTGTAATTCCGACATAACGAGGATTGTTTTTTCAACCAGGATTTTTTTTCAACCAGGATTTTTTTCAACCAGGATTTTTTTAAGCTACTTGCAAAATTAATATCATTACTTAACTTTCCAAGGAAAAATGATAAAAGTAATAAATAAACTATTTTTGGTCAGAAATTAGATAACGAACAAGAAATACGATTCAATAAAAGAAGTTGAAAAATTCTTCAACTTCTCACAAACTGAAAAACTAATTTTCACCATAGCAATCTATACAAAAAAAAAACCGAATGGTTTTCCTGAGAGAATTACATCCAATTAGCAATTTTCAATATCAGAATTTTCCATGCGATATGAAAACGCAGCAGAAAAACTTCTCAACTGTATTTCTCATAAAAAAAAATTCCCAGTAGTGAAGTAAAAACGACCAGAAAAAAATCAACTTTAATAGCATCCAAGGGTAATAAATTTCTATATGAGATACTTGAGTTTTTTATTTTCATATATTTATTTTTTTTATTTTAGTTCGGTCAGCCGTCGTCATGCGATTATACACATATAAGTTTCGTTTCATCCCATATGCGGTTTTCATTCCATTAAGTACCGAAGTCTCCTCGATTCCAGTCTCTTTTTCCACAGTTTTTTTAAGTGTGGCCAGGCATAAGAGGATAAAAAAGTCGCCTCTCCTTCTGTTCCACATACACAACATGAGATTATATTCGGAAGTATAAAAAAAATGAAGGAATCTCCTTAGGAAAACACGCAAAAAATGGGGCATTCAGAAGTCCTGTGGTTATCGCACGAGTCCTTTTTATCCACAGACGAGGCTTAGGTCTACTGGACCCCGGGTGGGACGGAACTGAACTCTGAAATCGCTCATATTCATATCGAAATATTATATTAACATTGAAATTCATGTGTGTGTATATAACGTTGGACGCATAGAGGACCATCATCTGGCCAAAATATTACAGAGTCCTTCGGTTCCAGTATATTTCAATGGGTATGAATAGACCGAGTCTAGGTTTGAGAAACGCCATAAATTTTTTATTACAACCTACCGTCTATCTATAGTTGGAAATCGATTCCAATAATTTACGCAGCCAATAAAATCAGAGGATAATGGCGACTGCAATTTCAGACTCTCTATATCTCTCTGTGCACAGATCCTTGCTGGTCATCTAGCGAAGGAGTCACATATGAATTGTATGATACCATGTATCTGTTAGATACTATTGAGTACAGGATATTCGATCCTGTGTAAATCGATAGTAAATGTTGGGATAATGTGTATATACAACATTGTATTATAGTGCTTCGTTAATGTATCGTGTAATAACAAGGACCTTTTACAATTTAAAGGAAATATATACAAGGTTTCGGGTTGAAAAATTGCCACATATTTTTCAGTCTCCAACTTGGTCAACATGCGTTGCAATGATTTCCTGATTTTGTCGCCTTTCCTCCCGCTTTTCAATTTCCTTGCATCGCTGTTGGAGATTACGCGATTATTTTCTGGAAAAATCGCAAAGAAAAAACTCCTGAAATAAATTCGTTGTCGTTTTTACAGTTTTAAAAGGGCTTTTGCGAATCTGACAGAATTTTAATTTAATTTTTTTCAAATATTTTATCATTAAACTAAGGTTTTTAACTTTCTTAAGGTGATGGCCCTTTTTTGCTTGCTTTACTCGCTTCGACAGCTGAATTGAACTCCGTGTTTCCTTATGAGAGCTGGCCCAATACAAGAGCGCTTAAAGCAAAGCGAAGCAAGCAAAGCTTCGATTTGAGCAATTCTCAAATAGATGCTTTGGTTTATGGGCTTTGACAGTTCTGACAATTCAGGGCAGCAATCATGTATTCCGACGCGTCTCTGTCTTTCGACTTCGACGCAGCTTTTAACTCTTGACTTCGCCATATCAGCAGCTTCAAATTTCCTGGAGTGACAGTCAGAATCACGTTTCGATTCATAGTGACGATTCCGCGAAATTTCAAGCTGCAGATATGGCGAAGTCAAGAATTAAAAGCTGCGTCGAAGTCGAAAGACAGAGACGCGTCGGAATACATGATTGGTGCCCTGTTTTTCACCTACTTGATGGAATAAAACATGTTTGCACAAACTTTTTTTTTCACTCGGAGGGTATATGTAATTACAATAGAACTGCCAGATATCAAAGCGCTCAAAACAAAGCGAACATTGGGTATAGAGATGCTTTGCTTGCTTTGATCGCCTCGAATGCTTCAGCAAAGTAAAGCAAGCGAAGCAAGCAAAGCTTCTATTGGGCCATCACCTTAACATATATATATATATATTACTTTTCTTACGTAAAGAAAGAAATTAAAATCACAAAAAGTATGTTTTTCTGTGTAGGTAGATTCGGAGAGGATGAAAGGCAACAACGAATTTTATACATAAAGGTTGAAATACAACAATTGGCCCGACACAACATTTATGCTGTCAGATAACGGGGACAAAGTTGTCCTCCAAATACCGTACACTTTGTTGTTCTAAACGTCATTTGCTTTTCATTGGATTTTGTCCAAATCCGGGCGGTGAGCCACATATAATAATCTTTTGTTACCAATTAGGTCCAGCGTAGTCCAAGTGGTAAAGTACTTAGCTCGTATTCCGGAGGTCGGTGGTTCAATTCCCGACTGTGGCACGCCGTGATTCAAGTCGACTCAACTTGCTTTACGAAATGAGCAGTGATAGTTGCCGCTTGGTGCTAACGACATCATCGGTCTAAATTGCTATTACGGCCTCTCCTGTTGATGGGTTGCAACGTAAAAACCTTACAAATCTTGTAATTCATCCATGGTTCGCAATCCATTTTAAACTGTAGATGCGAAGCAGGGAAGAAATTTTTATGAAACCTCAATTGAGGGGGCCAAGGCTCTTTGAGAGCTGTAGCGCCGAGGATAATGATGTTACCAATTATCATACAGAATAGCAATGTGAATGTAAGTAACACAGCATACGAACTATATTTCCTAATACTTCCTTTAAGTGACGAAATTTAGATTTTATGAGGTCCTGGATAGTGATGGCAAAAAAATATTATTAATCGATTAGTGCATCATATGATTAATTGAAAGGTGTTAATTGCAATACAATTAAATCGGTAAAAAATAGAAAATAATCGATTTATTAATCGATTATTCAAAAACAGGTTAAATACGTGCAAAAGTACACAGAAATTTTTTTTCTCAAGCTATTAGATATTTAAAATTTAAAATTGCTGCATTAAAATTGAAATACTTTCGCTAGAATTATATTAATTTCATAAAATTTAATAAAAATAAAACATTTTTGCGAAAGAAGGCCTTTTTATGCAATTTCATCTTTCCGGAGATAGCATCGGTTCGCGACTCTCCTGTAATTTCAAAATAATTTCTATCTGCTAAAGAAAAAAAATGTTTGTGATAAAATCATTTTTATTTTTAATATTATTTAGGAATATAAAGCTTAAGATACTAAATTTTTTTTTTGTTTCAAGCCAAGAATTTAAAAAAAGGATTTTGTTTAGCCGTTTTGTTAAAAGCCTATTTCTCTTTTCATTTGCTATGGCTCCAGCTTTCGAAAAGAGCCGTTCGGATGGTACCGAACTTCCGACAATGGGATAATACTTCCTGGCTAAGTTATAGAGCTTCGGATACACACCCTTCATTTCATCCCAGGCTTCTATAGGATTTTGTTTTACGCTGTGGGGAACTCTAAATAAATTTGTAATAGATCTAAAACGAATAACTGGGAGAGGAAATAATAGTAGATCTGCCAGTATAGTAGTAGTAGCAGGTTCAAAAAAAAAAATAAAAAATCGATTATTTACCTATTAATCGATTACATATTTTTAAATTGAAAGGAAAAATGTGATATGATTAATCGACATATCAAAAGAAAATAATCGATTAATGCAATCATTTGATTAATCGTTGCCATCACTAGTCCTGGATCAACCACGAAATTTTATCGGCGAGCTGACCGACAAAAGTTAAATTCGATTCAACTTTTTACGACGACAAAGTTGGTCGGATTGATTGTATACAGAAGTAAGAGGTGCTCTGAGTTTAAAATCTGAATTGTCGCCGTAAATGTTGTGTCGGGTCAATTGTGTTTTGCGCTTAAAACTACAGTTGCTAGGCGCCAATCGTCAAATACTCTATATGGGGACATACAAAATGTTTATTTCAAAAAAATTGATTTGTATTGGAGAGAAAAGAAGGAATGGTCCAATCGAAATTTGATATATAGAAAAATTATGTAAAATCTTATTTTAAGCACATTTTATCTTCATATTTTTATCGATACGACTCAATGGGTGATGTGAATAAAAAAATAGCTTTTGCTAAAACTGATATTTTTTAGCTAATGGAGACTGCACTGCATACAGTCTGCTTTAGCTAAAAAAACATCAGTTTTAGCAAAGCTTTTTTTTTTATTCACATCACCCAATGGCTGTGAGAAAATGGTGAAAAATAGTTTCGTTTGTATATGAAAGGGTGAAGGAATGGTGCGATTTGCCCGTTCAAGGACTTAGCCTTTCTGTTTCCGAGAAACGCAACTGTACAACATTTCAAGTCTCCAGGTCAATCATTTCGAAATTTCTGGTGTTCACGGACTGACAGACAGACGGACGGATGTCGATGCGTTATGAACGGTATACTAGTATCATATAGAGCGGTGTTTCCCAACATTTTTCGCTGGTGTACCTCCTTACCCCCTTATATCATTGTATACAAAATGTTGGCCAAAAATGGTGTCGCAAAAATATACTTATTAAGAATTGTAAGATTATGTCCGAAAATCAAAATAATAAATTTATAAGAAATCAAAAGAAGAATGATTTGTGCCGCAGGCGAAAATTTTTCGAAAGCGATAACTATAATAAAAAGCCCAAATGAATGGGTTTAAAAACTAAAAGACTTTATTTCAAAATAATTAAACGCGGACTTTGAACATTTTTTCCGACAGGTCTTCATATAAAGGGTGGTTAAATTTTAAGGGCCGATGTTGAATGTGAACCACACCTAAACGTCAAGTTTTTTTCTGCATTTCATTTGACATTTCTCAATTTCAGACTAACTCAATTTGAACCATGGAAAGATACACAATCGAGCAACGCGTTAAAGTTATTCAGGCTTTTTATGAAAATGGGCGTTCAAATCAAAATGCATATCGTGCACTTCGTGATTTTCTCACTTTTGGTCAGCCCAAAAAAATAAACCGCACCAAACAGTCACTCTTTGTGGGTGCATCGGTTTTTCAACAATCGTCCTTGGATTTTCATCAGCCAAAATGCGACGAAGCCACTGAGATGAAAATGGGCTGACCAAAAGTGAGAAAATCACGAAGTGCACGATATGCATTTTGATTTGAACGCTAATTTTCATAATAAGCCTGAATAACTTTAACGCGTTGCTTGATTGTGTATCTTTCCATGGTTCAAATTGAGTTAGTCTGAAATTGAGAAATGTCAAATGAAATGCAGAAAAAAACTTGACGTTTAGGTGTGGTTCACATTCAACATCGGCCCTTAAAATTTAACCACCCTTTACTTATTATTACATTGTATGAAGATTATTATATTGTATGATTCTACAAAGAACTTGAGCTAACATAAGTACCAAAGAAAATACGAAAATATTTTCAGAATTAAATTACAGCTTTTAATTTATTAATAAAGATTTTAGGGCTTATTCGCCATCTAAAATAATTTTGTTTGTTTCGTAATCGTTTCAATTCAAAAAAATTCTTTTAGAAAATTCTTGGCAAAACACAGAAGTGAGGTTGGTTGAAGTAACTGAAAAGCCAACCTTTTTTCTAATACTAATGAGAAAAAGAAACTTTGAACTATGAAATTGAATTTTTATTATAGAAGCAAAGAGAAATTAGAAAAAAATTTGTAAGGAGGCATCCAGTCGAACCATCATAAGATCAACACATTGAATTTGTGGTCAAAACGGTAGAATCTAGTTGCAAGAAAATTTTTTGTGCTCAAAACAAAAATATTAATAGGAATTTAAGATATTTTTTTGTTTACAAATTGTTGCAAAATTTTTTCAAAATTTTGTTTCCGCCATTTTCTATTTCAGGTTTCGCGTACCCCCTGGAATCAGTCGATGTTCCCTGGGGGTACAGGTTGGGAAACACTGATATAGAGTATAAAAAGTTTACACTGCGTTAAACATTTTAATATTTTATACTTTACGAAAAATAAACTGGTAAAAAAAATTTCAAAGTTGCAACTTTATGTACAGAAAAAAATCCTCATTTGGCCAACAAGAAAAAGAAATTGAAAAAATCGAATTTTCCAAATGAAAAGCGGTTTTTGCTTAAAAGCGGTATAGTATTGTGGTATTAAAAGAAAACTCATAAACCGTAACTTAACCGGAACCAGCCTCAAAGCAAGCAAACTATAATATAAAGCCCTATGGTCTTTCATCCCTTAGAACTTTCACCGAAAACGAACGTAAAATTTTTGGGATGTTGGGCGTTACGAAACCACCCAGCCAAAGTACGGTAAACATCGATGTGAACACAAAAATAGTCGAGATGAAAGGATTCACTTAAAGACAATAATGCCTTCAGCTCTCAAAGTGCATTTAGTGCTTTTAATGGTCGTATAAAAGTTGATAGTGTGGACTACAAATTGCTGGTGGTTCTAGGGGATGAAAAAAAATGGGATACAGGGCGGCTTCCTGGTCTAGCGGAACCGATTTCACTGTACTTTGTGGTGTTACTCAAAATATAAACAAAAAAAGCAACAAAGATTTTTTTATAGGAAAATCGAGTATTTTGTAGGAAACGCGACGTCGTTTGTTGCAAAAAAGATTGTTTATTGGATCGGGATAGAAGTCGTTGAACAATTTTTTTCACCACAATTTCGGTTCTCAGGGAGATTGCGGCTCAATATCCTAAGTTTTTCCCTTTTAAAAACATTTTATGGTGGTTGTAATTTATAAAACTTAAGCAATTTAATGGACTGGAAAAGAAAATTATAGTCTTATGATTTTTAACTTGAAAAAAAAATTATAAAAGCGCTGATGCTGCAGGGAAATGTTTTTAATGGGTGAATAGATTTCAAAAGGGAAGTTTTAATTTTATGGCAACAGGAAATAATTCGATATAAAATATTTGCAGGATATCGTTTTGGGGGGTTTTTTTTCAATAACCGATGGTTGTTTTTTAGAGAAAGATTTTTTTACAATCAATTAAATGTAAAATTTACTGTAGCGGAGTCTAGTATTTATATATAATAAATCTTTAAGGGATTTTTCTTATTGTTAGCTCGAAAACTTTTCTACCAAAGAAGAAAAACTGAGATAAAAAAAACCCCCAACTATCTTAACCTTCAAGTACTCAAGAGCAATTAGAAGAATTTCCTTGTTCTAACAATGGTTGACAGTAATTAAAAAAGTACTTTTATCTTTCTTTGAAAAAAAAATCTTTTAGAAAATTCTTGGCAAAACACAGAAGTGAGGTTGGTTGAAGTAACTGAAAAGCCATCCTTTTTTCTAATACTAATGAGAAAAAGAAACTTTCAAAAAAAAACTGTGAAAGTTTGGTATCCGTAAAATTAGAGTAGAAGCTTTTCCTATTTAGTTGTGGTTTTCAATTAATTTAATTATCCTACATTGCCAATTTCATTTTCACGAAAAACATTTTCCGGACTAAACTCATACGGAATTCGATAGTAAGTTTTTTTTTAACAAATTAGAGTTATGTGAAAATATTTCAAACTTACCAATTGTTTTTGAAGGCTGGCTGCATCACCTCGAACCGGGCCGAGACCCAGTGTTGATAATTCGGTGTCCTTTCGAATAACCCATTCGGTTAATTCCCGTAAGGATAATAAAAGTGCATTCCAGTGTTCTGCGTTCGATTCCAGGCGATTCCTGAATAACACAAAAGAGGAAGAAATTAAATAATGGGAAAAATTGAATTGATTTTTAGTTAAAACAAGAAAAAAAGATCAAATTTTGTGGTCTCTACTGGGACCAGAGACTAAAAATAGTAGCATGGAATTCTGTATACGATGACCATTTATTCTGGGTAGAGCTTTAAATTCAATTAAAACCTGTTCCTGGAATCAACTTTTCCTAGGAATTTGGCTTGTGGTATTCTAACAGGAAGGAATATTTTATTAGTTGAACTTGAATTCGAATTTATTTGCTTGGGGAATTCAGAACAGCACAGTTGAGGGAAATATTTGATCAATTTCGTTGCACAAAATGAGGCGATAAAATTTTTTACGGGATACTCATTTTCAAATTGAGTGTGGAAAGAAAACACAGTTTTGAAAACCAGTTTTCTTAAATATACTAAAATGATTTTGAAATAAAAGCAATGACTTTTTAGAGGGATTACTTTTTGGCAGGTGCCCAAAAAGTAAAGTCCCAAACGTAAAAGTCGAAAAGTTTCCTATTTTTGGACTTTGTCTGAATTGAAGTCAACGTGAATGCGACATTTTCACCAATGCGAAAACCTACCGTATGCATCATAAAAATCTGGAATCTAGTACTGCAAGTATTTTCAACGAGATAACGACTGCTTATTAATTTGTACTACGTTTGAAAGGATTTGTAAATACAACTTCGTACATAATTGAGCCAAAAAATTAGTTGTTTATAAATATAGCAACATGGGGAGGCTCGAAAAGTGAAAATCATGAAGTTGGTCCACGCGCGGAAGTCCAATAAGGCGATTTCCAATAAATTAAACGTAGCGTTGTCAACTGTTTATTCTGTAAGAGCGACTTGTTTGGCCAGGGGAATAGTTAGGCCGCAATCTGAAAGCAGTAGACCCATTTCAGTAAGGACTGCAGTGTTGATTGGGGTAATCAAAAGAAGGATCAGAAGGAATCCGGTAAGGATATTTTGGACAGTCATGTAAAACCATCAATAGAGTCAACCTACGGTAATGATGTATTTTACGTGTTTCAACAAGACGGGGCGCCGTGCCACACTGCCAGAAGTTCCCGAATTTGGATAATTTAAAAAACCAATAATTTAACACGTTGGCAACCAGCCAAAAAAACGCTTACTCCGCTAGTATACATTGGGAAAAAACGCAAAAATCATTTCTGTACTTTGTGAGTCACCAGCAGTGTTGGGGCCAGATAATTATTTTTTTATCTAGATAAAGATAAAGATAAATGCTCGTAATGTTTATCTAGATAAGATAATAGATAATGAAAATATGAAAGATAATAGATAAGATAAGATAAAAAGCCAAATTATCTAGATAATTTTTAGATAAATATTTATTTTGACATTGCACAAAATTCAAAATTACGTACTAAAAAAAATAGCACAAAATTTTTTGCTTTTCTTGATTTCCAATTTAAATATAATAAGAAACGAAATAATAATAAAAGAAAACGGATAAGAAACGTTATCGTAACGTAACGAAATAACGAAATGATTTTCGGGCTTTTTCTTCAAAATTACGTTATAATGAACGTTATAGAAATTCAATTCCGTTACCATAACGAAAAACGAAAAAAATATTACGTTTTTTCGTTGTTTATTAGTATTTCCTTGTTTTGTTCAGTATTATTTTTTGTGAAATTTCCCACAAAAGTTCATCAAGTATAACCCCACAGACATAAAATATAATCAAAAATATTGGAGTAGTGTTTTTAATCGTATTTTGATTCTAAATCGGATTTTGTTTTGGCCAGATTCACTCTATTTCTGGAGATACAAAAATGGAAATCTTCTAAGCAAGTTTTTTGGTAGCAAAAAGATTTTCTTTTTAGTAACTCCAGAAGTAGAGCGAAATTCTATAAAAAAATTCTATATCTTTGATATCAAAATCACGCTTTTGTGGAGACAGTTTTTTTTAATGAACAAAACTTTTGTGTGATTTTTTGTCTTTTGTATTTTTTATTGATTTTTTAACTTAATAATCACATTTTTTTTCCGTTTTTATTTGTATTTTCTTTTTGCTGAGTTTTATTATTTGTTATACAATTTATTTTTATGGAAACTGAACAGAATTACTTTGTGATAAACTATTATTACAGTGCGTTTTTTTGTTTTCAGTTTCAATACAATGTGTAACGGAATAATAACATTATAACGTAACGAAATTAAGTTTTTTATCGATACAAAACGAAATAACATCACGAAATATAAGTTTAATTTTGCTACGTTATGATTTTTTATTTCGTTCATAGCCCGGTTTACACTTGGCAACAGTTACTGGCAGAACTTTTTTTTTATGGAGAAGAGAAGAGAGGCGAGGGAAAGAGTGACACTTCGCTTCCTTGTCCGTAAACAAAAATTGTTGCCAAGTATAAAACTGTTCCTAAAAAAAGTTTTTAGGTTTTCAAAAGTATGCAGAAAACAATTTCGTTTCACCATTTTTTCAGATTTAATTTTTTGATTTTCGGTGGTAACGATTATCTCTAGATAAATGGGATTTTCCTTTATCTAGATAAGATAAAGATAACTTTTTTGGGGTGTTATCTAGATAAGATAAAGATAACATTTTTTTTTATCTAGATGATTATCTAGATAATTATTATCTAGATAACCCCAACACTGGTCACCAGTGAACACAAGATCAATACAGACAAAAACGAACGAATCGAATAAAATATAACGGACAAAAAAACCCCTTTGTACCGCACGAGCGACTGCACTCAACCATGGAACTTGAGAAACTGACGGTAATGACAATAGTGTGTGTACACCGGTGACTCACATGGTAGCCAACGTGTTAAAAAACTTCTGGTCTAAGGACATCTGGTCACCAAACTCTCCAGACCTTAATCCCCTGGATTTTTTAATATGGGCATATGTTCAGGCTAAGACTGGAGCTAAGGCTTACAATAATATGCAAGCCCTGAAGTCCACCATTACCATCGCATCGAACGACAAGTCGGAGTCTTATTTAATATTGACCTGCACGAAGTACAGGCCCCGTTTGGAGAAGTTCGTAAATGCTGGAGGTGGAGATTTTGAATAATTTTTTTTACTAGTATGTAAGATTTAGTTTAGAGCAAAATACATTTTTTTTCGTTCAACTTCTGTGTTTTATTAAACGGTTTACAATTTAATATGAATTTTCCAGATTTTTATGACGCATACGGTACTTTGGGGTACAAAAAATGCAAATTCATATTGACAATTTTTTTGTTTATATTGAACAATTTCATTTATCAAGTTAATCATATTAACAAAAAAAAAACATCAAATTTTAAAACTATTTTATCAGATTTACAAAAATGTTTATCACATTGACAAAAGTTTTGTATGTACGACTAAATTTTTTTGTTTCATGGAAAAAAATTCACCATATTCATAGTTTTTGGTATTGACAAAAAATTCCGAGAAAAATTTCCCGAATGTGAATTTTTACAATTTTGTTCAGATGACAAAGTTTTGTTCATATGACAAAGTTTTGTCCATATGATAAAACCATTTTGCAGAGTCGGTTTTCAACAAAATTTTTGTCCATATAATCTGAAATTTTGTTAATATGATAAAACATTTCTCTGGAAGTACATGGGATTCCACAAAAAAAAATCTTTTGTAGGGGTCCAAAAAAATAAGGGTATTATTTGTAACCAAATAAAATTACCCATTGGGAGTTTACGTATTTCTTTTAGCGGACTGTTTCATAAACGCACCTTTTAAAAAAGTTGTGTAATCGTGAACTGTTCGGCGGTCTTTTCTCGGCACCCACAAAATTAGAAGTTGGAAATGCCGAGAATTAATGAAAATTTAAAATGAATTAAAATATTAGCACAAATGTCATAAAAGTAATGCTTCTCATTGCAGCTGAATTTCAAAACTTCTTAAAATCTCCGAATTTGACGTGAACGTAATTTTACGAGGATGTTTACACACAAAAGTCGTGGCGTAAACTTACCGGGTTCACGAAAATTAATTTAGTGTTCATCAACTGTTTATACAATTTTCGTGAAAATCACGAATTTTGTCGAAAAGTTAAACCCAACGCTGAAATAAAAAACGCAAATGTCCATTTTCCCATTTTTCCCCCGCAAAAATTGGCACTATATGGTTTTTGGGGTCGCTGATCACGGCTATGGTGTTGGAATTTCAAAGTTCGAAACGGAAGGTCCTGTAAGGATAACGCTTTTTCCCTAAAGTTTTTAAGTTATTAATGGTTTTTTGGCATTCTAAAATTTATACAGAAAACTTTATGCTGGCAACGAAGGGTCTGCTACATAGTAGAGTATAAATAGGATTTTGTTTGAACACGAATTAGATATTTGGAATTTACTAGAAAATAGTGCGTCATAAAAAAAATTATAGACATAAAATAGACGAATATGATTTTATATAATTCTTCCATACATGAAAA
This sequence comes from Chrysopilus asiliformis, assembly GCA_964034945.1. Classification (NCBI taxonomy): domain Eukaryota; kingdom Metazoa; phylum Arthropoda; class Insecta; order Diptera; family Rhagionidae; genus Chrysopilus; species Chrysopilus asiliformis. The sequence goes on along the minus strand of OZ035960.1, from coordinate 90,055,211 downwards.
TTTAATCAGTTTGCAACCACTGTTTATACAATTTTCGTGAAAATCGTGCGTTGTGTCGAAAAGTTAAACATGACGCTGAGATAAATCATCAGTTTTTTTTTGCCAATTTTAATCCAACCTTGCTTTAAAAAACTGTTTCATATTTGGCCATTAAAATATGATAAGCGATTACAAAAACTTATACAAAAATATAGGTTTAATTGACTGGAAACAAAATTAAAGTACTTTGAATTTTGTATATAATAATAATGACCATTCAGTTTTTGATTTTCCTTCTCGATGCGATGGGGAAAATGCGTTCTCTATTAGTTTTTACAATAATAATAGTTATATTTGACATTCAGGAGGCAAATTCAGCAAAATCTAATTATTTTCCCCGAGTAATATTAAAGAAACTCGTGTGCAATTTCAATCAAGATCAAATTTGTGAACAAACAATCTGTGAACTGACTCCAATTAATAAAACCAGCGTAAATATTACGATGTCATGTAATTTGAGGAAATCGGTCGACAATATTATGGTTTAAAATTTTACAGATTCATTTTTACGTACTGCTAACAGTCTTCATAACTTTTTAGATAACACTTAAGGGCCTAAGGAGAGTTCAAAATGTTTACAAACCATATTTAGCACCGATTAACTTGGATGTTTGTCAGGGAGTTCAACATTTGGCCCACAATCCTATTTTCGGAGCACTTTTCGAGCACGTGAAGAAATATTCAAATGCGAAAGATTCATGTCCGTTTGAAGGTTTCCAGGAATTTAAAAATGTACCATACAATCCTAAACTCCTTCCTCCAATTCCATGGCGTGGAGACATGAAAAGTATATTGCGAATGTTTACTCGAAAAAGTAATGAAACAATTTTGTATTCGTTTTTGGAAATTTTGTAGGGTTTCCCCGAAGTTTTAAAAACCAATAAAGCAAAGTTTGAACTCAAAAAAATTGAACAGAACACAGAAATATTAATTATAAATAAAAACATGATAAAAGCTATAATTGCTAATCTGGCTATTATTGAAAACCCGTATGGTGATTTAAGTGAACGGCGAATAGTTGCATCAAAAATTTATTTTGACGTCAAATTTTCCAATAAGATTTTTTAAAATTTATTCCAATCGGATTTCGATGTATGGGAGCTTTATGTAGAATCATATCCTAAATAACTTTTGTTCTTGCACTTTTTTGATAACAGGCACCATTTTTAACATATTCCCAAAAAGCGTATTAGTTCATATGGTCCATTTTTGCCCATTAACGAACTTAGCCTTACATTTTACGAAAAACGGATCTGCGCAAAATTTCAAGTCTCTAGCTCAATCCGTGCGCCCGCAATCCGCGCCACAGATGGACTTACGAACATGCGAAATTCAATTTTTTTATCATTCTAAACACACTGGCGTAATTCATTTTTGTGTGTGATGACGGGATCTTGGCGTTAGAAACGATTAGGCAAATTTAATATACCCTTTGGTTTCACCATACGGGTATATATGTTATGTATATCAGTTATGATCAAAACAAAACTTTCCTCAGGAAAATTTATTGTCGGGAAAAATGCGTAAAAGATTATATTTATTTTTTCAAATATGTATCTCGAAAACCGTTAAAGATATGTAAAAGCCTGTGAAAAATTGTATGTTCTTTAAATTTTGTTTTATAGAGTTTATCCAAAAAACGTTTAGGTTTCGAGAAATTGAAAAAAAAAACGTTTTTTTTTTCAAAACAATTGTATGGCTTCTACTCCAACAGTTGATGCAAAACTACCATTTTTGTAGAACTCATTTACAACAAATTTCAATTCGCTAGCTCAACGCGTTCTCGAGTTATTTAAGATACGTAAAACGAACAGAGGGACAGACAGATGCACGGACATCCTCATAATTTTACCTGAAACGGATTCCGTACTGATCAGAAAGTGTATCCCTTTTCTCGAATCGGTCTCAACCATGAATACAATACTTTCCCTCTATAGAAGAAAAAAGTAAAAATATCTTATGTGAACAGCACATGATTCTTATATAAAAGCTACGCTGATGCGTACACGGTTAAAATTATTGGATGAACTTTTAATCTCATTTCTGTAATTCGACATTTTTTAATACTTTTTCGATTAAATTTCAATCCTCTCAAATGATTAACTACATTTTTAATCAAACTTGTATTATATTTCAATGCCTTTTTAGAGTTTGATAGGTTGTAATAAAAAAAGTATCACATCAAATGTTTCTTATTTGAATTAAAAGAAAAAGTTGTAAAAACAAATACCATTCATTTTAAATGCAGGTTATTTAAAACAAATGTCTTTTGTTTAATTTAAATGAATTTATCTAAAATTATTTGAATGAAAAATATTAAAAACAAAAACCCAGAAAGTTAATTTGACTCTCTGACAGAGCGCGCTTTCAAAACAAAAAATCGAGCATTTTTTTGAATGTATAAGCCATTATACCGGCTAATTTATTAATGGCGAATAGAAAAGAGAATGAGAGAGAATCATCATCGTCGTACATTTTTTTCTGTTGTTATGGACACAGGTGGCGATATGATTTTCCTGTAAATTAGGCCACTTTCGAACACGATATTAAAAGCGTTTTCTTTATTTGTTATCAACTTTAATAATAAAAAAACAGTTTAGGGGATAAAATCTTCATGTAGAAATTAGTTTGAGTTATATTTTCGCAAAAATTTTTTATGCCTATATTTTCTTTTCAAAAATTTCTTTTTTTGCAGAATACGACGAGGGGAGTATGTTTTTTCGAGGTATTACTATCATATCCATCAAGAGAATTCATTCTTTTGAAGTTTTTGATCTAAAATTAATCAAATTTCTGTGATTTTATGTTTAAATATTTTCACTTTGAAATGAATATTAAGTGTGATGACTGGTAAACATATACATTCCATAAACTTACACTAATATTAAAGAAGAGAAATAATAAACAAAAAGAGAATAATAAACAAGAAGAGAGATAATAAACAAGTTATGGCCTCGTTGTTTTTCTCTGACCAAAAACAACAATCATTTGGTTTAAATACTTTTAATTTAAATCAAATAGACAAACGGTTGGCGCAAATTTAGCGATTTTTTCATTTGATTCAACTGTTTTTTCGTTGAATCTAATGTCAATTTTACATTTTAAACGGCAATACCAAACAATTTTCTGGCTCCTAATAGGGTTTCAGAGCAAACAACCCTGACCTGTTGGAGGGAATTTGGATGTGAAAACATCTACAATAATACAATTAATATAACATTTTGTCATATTATTTTTTTAAAAACCTTTTTTTTGCTTAGATAGAACTTACGAAAGGGTTAACTGTCAAACGAGCTGTTATACTGCGTTCACTTTATGACATTTATGATCAGTATACTCTGGCAAATCATCATGAATAGACCCACGCTTGAACAACGCTGCCAAATTATCCAAATTTCCTTTGAAAACTAGTCGTATATTCGCTCCACTTATAAGCGACGTTTTTTTTCAGCAAAATTTTGTTCAGCGATGAAGCTCATTTTTGCAAAATTGCCGCATATGGAGTGAGACCAATCCACAAGAGACCCTACAGTCTCCATTACATCCAGAAAAATGCACCGTTTGGTGTGGTTTACACGCTGGTGGCATCATCGGACCTTTTTTCTTCAAAAATGAGGCCGGAGCTCGCGTTACGGTCAATGGAGATCGTTACCGCACCCAAGGCCCAATTAACCATAGGGCTAATTGGGCTACAGCCCAGGGGCGCCATCGATCCGAGGCGATGAAATTTTGATTGCTTTTTTTTTGATTTTCTTTTGCGTAAATATATATTTAAGTTTTGAATTAAAGAATATTTTAAAAAATAAAATTGAATTTTTACAATAAAACTATGTAAGGGTGCAACATTTTATTTAGCCCAGGGCGCTCAAACTTGTTAATACGGCTCTGACCGCACCATGATCAATGATTTTTTGTTTGAAAATATGGATGACATTGATCCGGACGAGATGTGGTTTCAACAGGATGGCGCTACGTGCATTACGGCAACCGCAACCATCGACTTATTGAAATCAAAATTTGGCGATAACTTGATTTCGAGAAATGGACCTGTCAATTGGCCTACAAGGTCGTGTGATTTGACACCTTTCGATTATTTCCTGTGGGGCTACGTTAAGTCACTGGTTTATGCTGATAAACCTGCATGTTGGAGGCCAACATTGTTCATGTTATTCGTGACATACGGCCAGCAGTGCTCGAAAAAGTGGCCCAAAATTGGACGTCCAGAATGCGCTTCGTCAAGAACAGCTGCGGTGGCCATATGCCCGAAATCATTTTCAAATGTTAATGTCATGTATTAATCTTTCGAATAAATAAAAAAAATTTTGATTAAAATTTAATTTTGTGTTACTTTTTAAAATTTGAAGTTCATCGGGCTTAAAAAAACACCCTTTATAAGCCAAGAAATTCCAATAGAATAAAAAATTTTCTAAATCTAGGAGCTTAAAATTTCCATTCTGAATATTAGTTTTAAAAAAAAATCTACGCATTTGTGGAATTTCACAAACGGAAGCAAAAAACCTCCACACACAAACATTCGTATGTGGATAAGAAAAAAGTGTTTATAATATAGTTTTCAATTAATTGGGCCACTATAAATTCACAATAGGATTGCATTTAATTAGGTCAGTTATATTACCAGCATAAATAGCATAAATGTAATGTTCTTATGCTCTCATGTACATTTATTAAATTTATATTATTTGTTTTGTTGGATTTAGTTGGATTCAAAACGTCCATTTGTCCATTTACGTATTTGTTTGTTGATTTATTTGTAAGCATGCTGGTTAGCATAAATTTGTTTATATTTGAATACATGAATAATTAATGAGATACACTAGTCCAACATTATTCCATATCCAACTATAGAAATTGAAGACAGGAATAAGATTTTAAGCTTAAAGGAGGCTGAGCTGGTCGTCTGAGGCTATCTAAGAAATTATACAAGGTTAAAGATACCAACATACAATACCCTCATTTAAATGGAAATCCAAACTTCTTGGGGGATGCTCTTCAAATGTACAAAACTGAATGCAGATGCAAGTACAGAGTATTATTAGTATGCAAATTATAATGTTATCTATTAGTATAGCTTTCTAATATGTGTACAAGTTAACGCCATTTGTCCAAATTTCAACTGTGGGACTGTTTGTGCCTGTGGCATAAACCTGAATTATAGCCCTGTTTTATTATAGCTTATAGTTTTCATTGCCAATTCTAAACTCGGTCGATGATAATGGATTTTGGATTTGAATGGATAATACATATTTTTCGCAAATTAATTAATTGCTGTAACATAAAAAAAATATGAGAGAACAAAGTTGTAAATAGCCATCCATGAGCACTTCGCGAGTTTCAATTTTTTGGGTCCTTTCTACGAAGATGATTTTTCTCCGGAATTATTTCATATGTTTTACAAAAGGTTCAAGTACTTCGAAAATCGATTGAATGTAAAGCTGCAAAATAAAAAAAATTCACAGAAGTATTGAAAAATTGTGTTTTTAACACAAAACATACACTGACACAAAAATTTTTTTCTCCGGACAAAATCCATAGATACAATAATATTCGCCGCAGGTGAAAATTTGGAAACAAATGTAAAAAGAGTTTCCATCGAAATGAACGAAAACATCACAAACTTAAATCTATTGGCCGAAAAAAAATTCCACCAACATTTTGTAGCCCTTTAAAAAGGGTGTTTATACGTCCCTGGTTTGTCGAAACAGTTCCGGAATCAGGCATGGTGTCCCAGAAACCAGATTTTTGTACCGCATTATTTAAATTAAGATTATCATTTATTAAACACTAACCAAATGATCACTAAAAACTTTTTTTTTTGAAGAATTTTTACCTGCGGCGCATTGCTATTTATTGGTATTTGTTTCGTAATTTGAGTAGACATGGGTAAATCAGCGCTGAGTTGCGCCATTGCGTTGATACAGTATACTGTGCTATGTGCGCTGATACGCGAATAAAAATTTTAGTGGCGCAATAGCGCACATAACGCAAACGAGTCAAACGAAACAACTTGGTTATTGAGCCAACTGTTGGGGAAATTTTTACATATCGTCGGCTAAAAGTGAAATTGTGCTAAGTCCATTTGGTATAAATTTCCAGAAGAGCAATGAAAACCTTGTTAAATCGTTTTAATTCTCTTTCAATGACACTGAGTTTTCTTTAAATGAGAAAAATTGGGCTCAGTTTTCTTTAAATGAGACTCTGTTTTCTTCAAATGAAAATTAAAATGATTTAACAAGATTTTTTATTGCTCTTTTGGAAAATTTGGTATAATGGACTTAGCACAATTTCACTTTTAGCCGACGATATGTATTCAATACGCTAGATGGGAAATATCGCTTTGTCTTGCTTTCTCGCACATTGACTTATAGGCGAGCCCAAAAATACAATTTCTTGTTATGTATATACCTATTCTCTTTTCATGGGTCTTGTTAGCGCAGTAACTCAACTCAGCACTGTATCTCATGTCTATTGTAAATACATATGATACACAGCGCAGTATTGAGTTATTTTGTTTGTTCCTGCTCTTGATCGAAAAATTGACTGTTTCACACAACGAATTGACAGCGCGGCAAAAAAAGCGAAGCCATAATGACGATAGTTCCAACCGGTGCGCCATATGGCGCAATTGCGTTAACGCACTGCGCTGATACAGTGTACTGCGCTTGCGCTACTGTATGAGCGCACGAAATTTTACTGCGTTACCCATGTCTAAATTTGAGTTGCATTTATTTATAAAACGTGAGAAAACCCGAAATTAAAAGCTTTTACATAGCTTGCCTTCGTATCTATTTGTTTGTTTGTCTGTCTGCCTGTTAGGGTCAAATTTTGAAATCTAATTTTGACCCACTTTCACTCATCTGATTGACTTGAGATTTTGCACATATACTTAAGTCCGATGACAACACATCTTTGTAAGGATAAGGGAAGGTTCTGTAAGGAAAATGTGAATATCCATTACTTTAAATTTCCCGGAAAAAAATCTCATTTTGGGGGGTTTTGGGTCGTTAAATCCGATTTCGATGTTATAAAGGCTGTAAGGATAACGGAAGGTCCTGTTAGGACAACGTGATCCTCAAATTTTCCGAAAAAAAATCTCGTTTTTTGGTTTTTGGGGTCGCTGAAAGTCTGTAAGGATAACGGAAGGTCTTGTATAGATAGCGTGATTATCCTTTACGTCAAATTTTTCGGGAAAAGTCTCCGTTTCTGACTTTAAGAAGTCTGTAAGGGTAACGGAAGGTCTTATTAGGATAACGTGATTATCGTTTTTCTTAAATATTCCGGAAAACATCTGGGGATTTTTGGGGGCGTTGAGTTCGATTCTGAAGTCAAAAAGTGTATAAGGATATCTGAAATACAAGAATATAAATATATTGGAAGACTGAAAAGTATAAACAAGCGTGGCGAAGGACGGACGTTATTTTGGATTAAATCATACTAATCAAATACAAAAAAAAACAAAAAATCACAAAATAAAAAAAATTAAAACTTGAAAAAAAAATTTTTTTTTTAAATGCAAATTTACAAAATTAATCAAAATATTCTTGTAAATTTACGCTAGAGAGCTCGTAGATTACCTTTTTCCCTTTTAGGTGGAAATTTACCATAAATGGTAAAACCACTATCTGGCATCACTGGTTAACTAAGTAGGCGGAGAGTATTTTTAGGATAGAGTGGGAAGTAGCAGAAAAAGTTTTTTTTTAAATGCACTAAAAAGTAAAAAAATATTTTTCATAACACGCATCGAAAATATGCCTTTCGATGCCTCCGTAGCGGGTCGAAAGTTGCGTTTTCGGCCCTAGGGGCGAAAGGGCTTCGCCCCCAAACCCACTTTTGCATTACTCTCCACTACCAAAATCGCGCTTAAATGGCATCTCAAGGCATATTTTCAATGAATTTGTTATGAAAAATTGTATACGCAACTCGGAGCGGAGTCACCGATTTCACTCGTGTGATATCTGCCCTCGCTTCGCTCGTGCAGCTAACTTCACACTCTTGAAATCGTTGACTTTCGCCCCTTGTTGCGTAATATACTATTTTGGTACTGTGGATCAGAAATAAAAGCATAAAAAATAAAATAATTATTTATCTCGCTGTTGTTTCTGATATACAGCGCCCAAAAAAAATTTTTTCTCTTTTTAATACATTTTTTTTAAATAAAAACTTCAAAAAATTTTTTTTTTCATTTGTGTAGCTTTCGATTTAAATTCACATTCTGGTTAAAAAAATTTTTGACTGAATATTTAATAAGTCAAATTTTATTTTCTAAACCAGTACAAATGACTTTTTTCCCAGCATAATTCTTTACGTCTATTTCATACGCAGGGAAAGTTTTACCATGCTGCTCGCAGGTCAATCATAATCTGTGGGTTTTGATGATAAAACAAGAAACTCGTTGCCTTGCTATTTTTAAAATTAATAGTTTTTGAAATATCGTAAAACAGCATTTATTTATTTGCCCTGCATTTCATACACGGCTAATTATTTTTCAAATGAGGTTTTCCTTTCAAAAATTGAGGCTCGTCATAGTAAGTCCGCTTTAGATTTTTTTTAAAATCTATCAGTAATTGGCATAACAGGACAGTGAAAATAGCTATATTGGGATGTAAAATCAAATTATTCCGTGCCATGCTGGAATATGAAATGCACGGCAATTTTCCTTGCGTATGAAATAGACGCCAATTCTTTCGTTGTCCGTTTGTACACGTAAACTTTACAATTACTCGTATAAAAAGAAAAGATAAATATGTTAACTTGAAATTTTCAAAGTTCTACAATATATGAAAAATTTGTGATTTCCTTTCATCACCTCCATCCAACGCTACGTCAGTCCTGGATTGGTAAAACATAAATATGATCACCCTATTTATAAACCACATTTCCACAAAACAAATAATTGAAAAAGAGGACCTTAATGCAAACACATAAAACAACATTTTTCCTGTTGATTTATTTGCATATTTGAGAAGCCAAAATCAATTTCACGTTTTCCCTGATTTCCTGGAAGGTATATTGACTCGTGGCCGAGATTTGCTTTCCAAGATTTGTTTTTTTTTCCTACAAAGCATCGCCGAAGGTAGAAAAAACGTATTATCCTTAAACTAAAGGTTAACATTCTGTTTTCGTTCATTCATCCTGTAGAACAAACAGATTAGAATACGGCTTTATCCTTTGCCAAAGCGAAAGTTAAGTGAGGAGAGATACGATAAATTCTAACGGTTGTTGAACAGGAAGATATTAAAGTATACTCTCTACCAAAACATATCAAAACAAACTTAAAATCTGATGGGAAAGATATGGCGATCCATGCATGAATGTCCTTTGTGCATTTATATTAAACGATAAGTGGATATTTGATATGGGGAGATTCAAGAGCAACTTCCTGGATTTTCTATAACCAAGTCGAAAGACCTTTTATAGATCCTTGAAACCCTTTTCCGGGAAAAGCAAAACACATAAAATATCCTTTACGACGATTAATATTGCAACTATTCTCGTTTCGATATGATTTTGTTATTAATTTCCATCCTGATCAAAGTGATCGCTTAAGCTCTTTAAGTCCTTAGGGAGTATACAAAAGATGGTGAAAATGGGAAATAGGAAAGAGAAATTAGAAAATAGGAAAATGCTATACAGAAATTTGAATACTTTATGATTTGAAAGTTTGACTTTTTGATTTTTTGTTACATTAAATCCATATTCTGTTCCGATATTTTACATATTTTAGATATTATACCCGATCTGGAAATTGCTTTCATAGCTGATTACTCTGTATTAAAATCTAAATCGATGTGTAGCACATACTGGTAAACACATATTTATATTGATGCCAGAATGAATGTTTAGTTTTTGATAAATCGAAATTGAATTTTCAACTCTTTGGGCAAACTAAAGTACTTAGAATCCTTTGATTCCAAGTACTTATGAAGGATTTAGTTACATTAACTCCCTGCACTAGAAACTTTTGATCAAGATTTAGCCAAGTACGTATAGGTACATAAAGGAAATTGTTTGATGCATTGGAATCCAATGCAACAAATCGCTCAATTTCAGTTAAATTGATTTTGTGAGCTTTCAAAGGACTTTTCGAATGTGGGTGAAGCAAAAAAATAAAACCGCTTCAATAATTTAATTCTGTGATAGAAGTATATTAGTTATTATTAGGGTAAATTTTACATAAAAATCAGGGATGGGAAACGTTGTCCTCATGTAATGAAATAACGAAACGAAATAACGATTTTCCGGTTTTTTTTTCTCAAAATTGCGTTATAACGCTATAGAAATAGCGTGCCATTTCTGTTCCTTGGAATTTTATATAGACTTCTTTACTACTTGGATATCAGGTAAAGTTAGATCAAGACCTGATATCCAAGTAGTAATAAAGTCTTTATAAAATTCCAAGTTTCGGCTCACATTTTTGAAGTAGTACTGCTGAACAATATTGGAATTCTTCATTACCATCCTGGTCAACTTGCAAAGCTATTATCGGGCAAATAGATCATTGCAAATTCACATAAATTTACAAATTTAATTGAAATATTCTCGTAAGTTTACGCTAGAGAGCTCGTAGATTACCTATTTCCCTTTTAGGTTGAAATTTACCATAAAAGGTAAAACCATAATCTGGCATCACTGGTTGGCTGAGTAGGCGGAGAGTATTTTTAGGATGGAGTGGGAAGTTGCAGAAAATGTCACAAAAATTAAATACGAAAAATGTTTTTACTGGCGGAAAATTTTAAGGATCGCTCTGTTGCACCAACTCTTGTTTGTACACTAAAAAAAGCCGTATAGGAAATTTTCCTATAAAATATGGGAAAGCGATTATAGGACTTGTTACAGCATTTTGTAGCAAAGGCTTCCATAAATATTGGAGCTAGTCCTAGTTTTCGTGGAATCATTACTATCAGTGTTGGGCAAAACGGCGTAAAAAACAGTTTTTTACATTTTTCACGTAAAAAACGTAAAAAACGTAAAAAACGTAAAAAACTGGTAAAAAACGTAAAAAACCGTAAAAAACGTAAAAAATAGTAAAAAACCTAAAAAATGGGACACTGCAGTTCCTACAAAGTATGACAGTCTGTTTTAAAGTTTTTCTCAGCATTTTATTAGAGATCCTATAATATAGAGAGTGGACATCAGCACTTAATTGACTGTACTACTAAGTAGGACAGTCTATTAACTCAAATTAGAACAGTTGTTTGAACGGAATTTTTCCAGTTTTTAGAATTTGTTTTCCCTTTTTCCAGTTTTGTTTCAATTTCCGCTTCCGGAATGAGTCTCCTTGTGTTTAAAAACGATTTTTTGATGCAAACTTTAAAATTACACTTGTTGCTACAAGAACTAGTCCAAATATGTTTCTTTAACCCTTTCATGCATACATTTTTCTATGGAATTAATTTTCACGGTTTTTGGTATCCAAGGGTTTTTGGGGTCGCTGATTACAAGTCTGAAGTCAAAACTTCAAAAATCAAAATGGCGGATCCAATATGGCGGTCAAAAAAGATAAAATTCATTAGATTACGCTGAAAACTAGTACGTAATTTTATCTTTTTTGACCGCCATATTGGATCCGCCATTTTGAATTTTGAAGTTTTGACTTCAGATTCGTAATTAGCGACCCCAAAAACCTTTATAAAGCTAATTACCGATTTTTTAACTGTAATAGATTTGCCACAGTTACATTTAATCTGCAAAAATAGCTACTTTTTGCTCTTTATTTATTTATAAAATGCAGTAATTATAAAAAAAGCGCATATTACTTTTTTTCATAACAATTGATGTCCTGGGATACTTACGAAATGAGTCAATATAAGTGCATGAAATATATGTTATAATATTAAAAAACTCGGCTGGAATCATGTATCTCCACGCGTCTCTGTCTTTCGACTTCGACGCAGCTTTTAACTCCTGACTTCGCCATATCAGCAGCTTCAAATTTCCTGGAATGACAGTTCAGAATCACGCGATTCTATGAATATCGATTCATAGTGACGATTCCGCGAAATTTCAAGTTGCAGATATGGCGAAGTCAAGAGTCAAAAGTTGCGTCGAAGCCGAAAGACAGAGACGCGTCGAGATACATGATTCCAGCCCTGAATTAGAAAAGGTGTTGTTGTACAACAACACTGCAACAAAGGGTTAAAATAGCCCATATGTCGCAAATCTCTCCACATTATTCACATTAATTAACGTTAAAATGAGTAGGCGGACGTAATGTGATGAAAGGATATAAACAGTTTTTGAACTCCGAGTTAAAAATCTTTTTCACATTCAAGAGGAAATGCTTTTGAATATTTTTCTGTGTTTGCTGAAGACTATTAACCTTTTTATTGTTCTAAGATGATTTATTTACGAATAATTACTATATTTAGTGAATGGCTACTTATTAAATTTTTTATCATCAATGTTTTAGGTTTTTTACAGTTTTTATACCCGTATGGTGAAACCAAAGGGTATATTAACTTTGCCTTACCGTTTGTAACGCCAAGATCCCGTCATCGCACAAAAAAATTAATTACACCAGTGTGTTTAGAATGATAAAAATATTTAATTTTTGCATGTCCGTCCGTCTGTCTGTCTGTCTGTCTGTCTGTCTGTCCGTGGCGCGGATTGCGGGCGCACGGATTGAGCTAGAGACTTGAAATTTTGCGTGGATCCGTTTTTCGTAAAATGCGAGGCTAAGTTCGTTAATGGGCAAAAATGGACCATTAGGGGGGGTACCCCCCATACGAACGAAAACGTTTTTTGCGAATATCTCAAAAACGGTGCATTTTATCAAAAAAGTCCAAGAACAAAAGTTATTTAAGATATGATTCTACATAAAACTCCCATACATCAAAATCCGATTGGAATAAATTTTAAAAAATCTTTTTGGAAAGTTTGAGTTCAAATTGGAATTTTGGTATAACTGTTCGAATTTTGATACGAATATCACCATACGGGTCTCCAATGATTGCCAGATTGGCAATTATAGCTTTTGTTATGTTTTACGTTTTTTACGTTTTTTACGTTAAAATTGAGGTTTTTTACGCGTAATTTTTTACGCGTAAAAAACTAGGTAAATTACTTTACGTAAAAAACCGGCACAACACTGATTACTATGCATATAGGGCTGAGAGAAGAATGGAGATATTCCAACAAAAGTAGCACCCGTTCCTAGTTTTTACTGGAGATATTCCTAAACTGATGAGGATACAATGCTATATTATGGAATGGAATCGTTCCAATTGTTTTTAGAAGTGACTCCAATATTATGTAAGATTCATTCCTACAAAAAATTTGGAACGAATTTTAAGTGTTGGCAGACTCATTCCTATGCAAATAGGATTCTGAGAATATGGTAATTCAAACCAATTTTTTTTCTTCGATTATAATTCGCATGTGGACTGGTCTAATACCATACTCTAAAGGCCGGAATACAATTTGTCCGACACAACATTTACGGCGACAGAGTACAGCAATAAAGTTGTCCTGCATATACAATTCCGCACACTTTGTTGTTTTAAACGTCATTTGCTTTTCATTTGATTTTGAGAATGAGACGGTCAGCCACATATCGGGTCTTTCAATTAGGACATAACAATTTTGTATTTAAATAAAACACAGCATAATTGAGATATCGGGCTGAAATTTATTCCAGGTGTAGTGGACATGTTACATTTAAGTATGAGCAAATTTTCCACCACTCTTCCACACATATCGGCTGGAACGTTGGCAATTTCGCGTTCGATATTGATCCTGAGCTCCTCTAGCGTTGTCGGCTTGTTGGCATAAACCAACGACTTAACATAACCCCATAAAAAGAAATCCAACGGCGTTAAATCGCATGAGCGAGGCGGCCATTCGACCGGACCATTTCTCGAGATTACACGATTACCGAACTTCTCCTTCAATAGATCAATTGTTTGACCAGCTCGTGAACTTCACGATGATAAAAATGTAAACCTTGACTGACGTTTTAGCATTGCCAGATCTTAAAAAAAGTTTTAGGGTGCGTTTTTATTAAAATACAAAATTGGTTTATCCTTATTGAAAGTCCCTTTATAACATTCTTTTGCTACCAATTATCATGCATAACAGGAATGTGAATGTAAGCAACACAGCATACGAACTATATCTCCTTATACTTTATTTTGCGCTTAACACTTGTGTAGGAGAATTTTCTCAATTACAGGGCATTTTATTACTCGAGCTATTTGATATCTCGAATATTTTCAAACCCCACGCATATTTGATAACTCGAATTTTTGTCTGTCCCCTTTAGATTGGACTAAATCCAATAAAAAAAGTAAGCAATCCTATTCGGATAGGCCTTGGTGCTATAATTATAGGAACAAATCCTGTTTGAAATGAGAATGTCGCGCGAATGTATTTCAAATGAGAATATATATAGGAGAGAGTCCAATAATCAATGAAGACATCACAATGTTTTATAGGATTGATTCCTTCAGGATTGAGTCTAGTACAAAAGGGAATGTTCCCTAATTTTTTGTCGATACATGTCCAACATATACAGTAATCCCTCCCATAATTTTGGGAATGATTACACAAAAGAAAGAATACGACAACTTTTTTGTTGGAATGTGTCTTAAAAAATTTGGGAACATTCATAATTTTTTTATAAGAACGACTCCCATATTTGGCCACTATACCGTGTTTCCCTATAAATATGGGACTGGAGCATGCAATTTTGATGGAACGGTTCCCATATGTTTTTTTTCCGTGTAGGTAAAAAAAAAACATTTTATTCAAAAAGATTTTTTTTGGTTACATTCTAAATCTTTTGCACCAAAATTTTTAAGGCAAAAATCCGGCCCTCTTTTTTGTCAGATTAACTACTAATGCAAGATGTAAAACTCCGAAGGTGATTCCGAGGCTTTAGGGCCCTGAAAACCCGGTCACCAAAAAAGAGCGACCGATTTTCGGTGTAATAAAAAGCTTTTCAACTTGTCTTGCTCACAAAAAACCGCTCACAAAAAATTCAATAGAGCTTTAATTTTTTGGGGCCGATAAGAATTTCCAGCGAAGGTTCTAAAATTCTGAACCACGCCACTGCCTGGGTGCTTTTTAACATGAATTGGATTTTCAGAAGAACTTTTTTCATTCAATCGTAAATAAATTTTTTAAAACATTGAAAAATGTCTCGAAACATCTTAAAAAATGTGAAGAAACAGAAATGTAAAACAATATTAAAGAGTTGTAAAGCTTGAAAACAAAAAAATTCTGTTAAAACTCACCCTTATTTGAAAAAAAAAACAACAACACAATGATGGAAAACTTTTCAAAGCTACAAAGAAAATTGAGCAATAATTTTGATCTTTTTCTCGCGGGTTTAAAAGGAAAAGTTTTTCCATGTACCGACTATAATCGGAGTAAGGACAGCAGCATTTCACAGTTTTTGATGCTTCTACTAAACACTAAAAACCACTGGATGCATTTTTTGCAACTCTATGCAAGAGCATGGAAAACTGTGATACGATTTTCTTTAGACTTTTCTTGTGTTCATTTTTTTTTTGTTTTTCCACACGACAGTGACAATAATGCAACCACTGCTACAGAATTTTCTATGACAGCGGTTGCATTATTGAGGGAAAAAAAAGACTCAACAAAAATTGACAAAAACTCCTAGAAAAACTTCATACAGAAGATCAAAAGATCCGAAAGAAACATTGACGCTGTCGGTATAGCCATTTTGACTGCTGCCAGCGAGCGGAAGGAAATTCAAGTGAAAAAACTCGTACAGCAAAGTTTTATTTAGGTTTTTCAACATTTTCCAAGCAACTTTGAGTAATGTTGCAGGTTTCCATGGAACTGCATGACTTTTAAAGAATATTATTGCCATTTTTCGTGCATTTACAGACGTGTTTTATGGTAATGTTATCCATACTTTAAAATTTTTTTTTTGTTATTTATCAAAAGTTTAACGAAAATATTCACTTGCATTTTTGTCATTCTTTACGAGTTTGTTATGAAAAATATTTTTTTTGGGGGTTTTTTTTTAGAAATCAATTATCAAGTTGGGAGAAATAAGAAAACAATTTTAAAAAAATTCAGCTCTTCGAACGACCATTCCTTCCCCCCTCCCCCATATAATCGAAACAGTTTTTTGCAATTTTCTCGAAAAGGATGAGTCAAATTGAAAAATTTATAAAGGTAAAATGTGCTTAGAATAGGAATTTACGTAACTTATCACTACATCGAAATCCCGTTGGACCACTCCTTTCCCCTCCTCAATATAAATTGGATACTTGTTTTCTATTTCTTCACAAACGGTGCACAGTATCGACCAATTTATAAAGGCGAAATGTGTTAATATGATTTTACATAACTCTTCCATACATCAAAATCCAATCGGACTACTGCTTCTCCTCTCTCCCATACAAATGGAATACTTTTTTCCCATTTTCTCGAAAACTGTGGATCATATCAAAAAATTTATTATTAACATTGACTGCCATGGCTATCATTTTTGATAGTCAGTGAAAATTGGCACTATGATTCATGAGTGGCCAAGGCTATCATTTTCGATAGCTGGGTCTACAATCTACATGCATACATACATACATTCATACATACGTACATTCTACATACGTCGACATGTATTGGCATCTCCCTTACATTTTTTGCAAAATTGGCCTGGCAGTCAATGTGTTAAGATGAAATGTGTCCAGAATATGATTTTACATAACCGTTTCATACATCAAAATTCAATAACACTCCT
This sequence comes from Chrysopilus asiliformis, assembly GCA_964034945.1. Taxonomy (NCBI): domain Eukaryota; kingdom Metazoa; phylum Arthropoda; class Insecta; order Diptera; family Rhagionidae; genus Chrysopilus; species Chrysopilus asiliformis. Next base: position 90,038,437 of record OZ035960.1, on the reverse strand, counting down.
CTCGTTTACAAATGGATCTTTCTAAATAAACATTTTGTCTGTCATCATATAGAGTATTTGACGATTGGCCCCTGGCAATTGTAGCTTTTCTTATGTTTTGTTTTTAATAACGTTGTTTTTAAAATTACTTGCTTGCCTTGGTTTTTCTATGAGCATAACATCTTATGTTTATATGGAACCATTTTATATGTTGTGGTGTTGTGGTTGACCACAAACGGCGGATGGTTCTATGGGAGTTGCTGTCCAGATTCTTTCAATATTTTAGAGTAAAATCTTATCGCTTTTCGCCACATTAATTTTTTTTTTCACCACAAGTTTACAGAAATAAAAATCTGGTCACCCAAGCTAATACTAAGAACAGGGCCTTAAATTCTTGTTCTAATCGGTTTAGTGAATATAGACTAGACTTTTACAGCGAGACGCTGTTATTATATTCACTTCTCAAATTTCGACAAATACGACCATATCCAGTAAAATCACAAACAATTCCTGGAAAACTTGTCTAGTGCTTAGATTTGTTTTAGCAATATGGCACGTGTAACTTTAATATCTTTTAACCCACACAGTTTTTAAGCGTAGGAAATTCCATCTACCAAAAAAAAAACCTAAACGATTTAATGACATTAATAAAACGTGTAGAAAAGAACGACAGTAATAACAATAATTGAATATTATTGATGTTTTATTCCATCATCCGTACAACAAAACACCTTAAACTCTCACAGCGTTTTTCTTTTTAACTTTCATCATAAAATTTCTAAAGGTGACATCAAAGAACAAGGAAAAAATCGTCTTTTCTATGGCATTCTATAAAAAACAACAAGAAAAACTCTCATAAAAAACATGAAGGAAAATGCCTGTTAAAAGCTACGTGTCATTATGAAATATATTTTGTACTTCACCTATTATGTATGACCCATACCTTAGGCTGTTGGTGAAAAATACAGGCAGTAAAAAAATATAAATATTTAATAACAGTCCCAGTAAAATCTTTACAAACAGGAATCTGTCTACGAAATAACAAAACATTGTAAAGATCCCTGGAAAAAATACCCATAAGATAGACAGAAAACAGGAAAGAAAAACATATATACGAGTAATACAAGTATAAATGGTATTAAAAACTTAAAAAAAAAATCGTACACAAACAAAGCAATATTTATTTATAAAAAAATGAAAATAAATTTTCTCAATAGGACAGCAGGCTCCTGGTTGGTAATTTATTGCTCTGCATGGTCACACGATAATAAATTAGGGGAAAACAGGCTGGAAAATGTAGAAAAACGTGGGAGTTTCCCCTGATGTCAACATAAAAATTACGCAGGATATTAAAAATTCGGTCGAAAATTGCCAGGAAAAGTTTGGAAAGGGCGACCAGTTTTCCTTTTGGTAAAATTTTTGCACTCTATTGTTCGGGAGCGGAGAAAATAGGGACCGATTTTCTTTCTTCCTATTATTTGGTCAACCTGAAAAAGGATTTTTCATAATAATAAAAAAAAAGTTGAATTCAATTCAATTATTCCGGTTTAGATTTTTTAATATTTCTGACAAATTCAATGTGAGAAACGCCTCTTGTAAACTTAGTACGTGTGGGAATTGCATTGGGAAAACTGTTTGATAATGCAGGCTTTTAATTTTCAATGAAGGTGAATTTTCAATTAATTGAAAAAAATCTAATTGTAGAAAAATTAGGAATTCATTTCAAGCATTTTTATCTCCTAGTGCAGACGCGCACCGCGTTGGCAAGCCTGTAAAATGGTGCTTAAGTTGGAATTTTAGTTTTTAAAATGAGTACAATCCAACATCGTAGTTGATAACGAATAAATTTCTACTTATATCTCTTTCGATGCATACGATAAAATATTAGTTTAACCTCCTGCCTACAGGTAACCTTTTTTGTATGGTAGATTAAAGGAACTCACAGGGTTGGTTCTTAAGACTCAAATAACATTAAAATAAAAAATTCGATTTTTTTTAAACTGCATTTGGCAAATACTCAAAAATATTGGTTTACCCCACAATTTTTTTTTGTTTAATGGTGCTTTAAAAACTCAAGTTGCCACTTCGATACCATTCTGCATGCTAGCCGATGCGGTGCGCGACTGCACTTACATAACTTTAAATCTATAATCTCTCTCACTCTCTCTCTCTCTCTCTCTCTCTCTCTCTCTCTCTCTCTCTCTCTCTCTCTCTCTCTCTCTCTCTCTCTCTCTCTCTCGGCGCTATAACCGGTTTCCCGTCTTTGTCTGGCGCAATGTCCCTCGCCGAGGTCCCGGTCGCATGCCGATGTCCTCCAGTTTTGCATCCCAATTCTCTCCGCGAAAATCTATAATTACCTCTTCTATATTTAGAAACAGATTTAATTCATTAAATTTAGGCAGGATTCGCAGGCTTTGACACGTTTTTGCTTTCCTCTGCTATAGAGGGAAAGTATTGTTTCGTGAGGGAGATCGACTCGAAAACTGGGGGAGATAGAAACTTCCTGAACAGTACGAAATCCGTTCCAGGTAAAATTTTTAGGATGTCTGTACATGTGTCCCTTGTTTTTAATTAACTCGAGATCGCGTTGAGCCAGCATCTTGAAATTTTTCTTAAATGAGTTTTACGAAAATCGTTTTTTTTCTATCAACTTTTGGCCAATTATCCTTAGCTATTACGGGTACCTCCCATACAATTTTTTTTTGAAAAAATTAAGTTTTTTTTGAAAATTTCTAGAAAACGATGCACTTTTGGGAAAAATTGAATCTAACAAAATTTAAAGAACATAAAATTTTATACCTTTTTTCCTTTAGATGTTTTTACTTTAACGGTTCTTGAGACATTTATCTTTAACGGTTCTTGAGATATTTTAAAAAATATAATTTTTTTTCACATATTTTTTTTCCGAAACTAAATATTACAGAGGAAAGTTTTGTGTTGCAAAGGAATGCTTCGAATTTTCCCGCTCAAGAACATAGCCTTGCTATCTACTAGAAACGCGACTGTATAAAATTTCAAGTCTCTGTCTCAATCTTTCGAAACTTATGGTGTTCACGACAAGCAGGCAGACGGACAGACAGACAGATGGACAGACAGATGGACAGACAGACGGACAGACAGACAGACGAACAGACAGACAGATGGACAGACAGACGGACAAACAGACAGACGGGCAGACAGACGGACAGACGGACAGACAGACGGACAGACCGACGGGCAGACAGATGGACAGACGGACAGTCAGACGGACAGACAGACGGACAGATAGACGAACAGACGGACAGTCAGACGGACAGACAGACGGACAGACAGACGGACAGACCGACGGGCAGACAGATGGACAGACGGACAGTCAGACGGACAGACAGACGGACAGATAGACGAACAGACGGACAGTCAGACGGACAGACAGACGGACAGACAGATGGACAGACAGACGGACAGACAAACAGATGGACAGACAGACGGACAGACAGATGGACAGACAGACGGACAGACAAACAGACGGACAGACAGACGGACAGACAGACAGACGGACAGACAGATGGACAGACAGACGGACAGATAGACGAACAGACGGACAGACGGACAGATAGACGAACAGACGGACAGATAGACGAACAGACGGACAGACAGTGGGAAGAAATCGATTATTTTTGTCAGCTGAAACAACCTGGTGTAGTTAATTTTTGTGTCCGGCGATTGGTTTGATGCGTTACAAACGGTATACTAAATCTAATATACCCCTATATGATATATCGAGGGTATTCACAGTCCTCTTTTAATTTTCGGTATTCGGTATTTTCGGTAATATTAAAAGACTGAAAATATTCTGTTGTGAACATCCCACAGCACAGATTTCCGAACAGCGCTATTATTTGATACGTGACCAAATCATGAACTGCGAATTTGATTGTAAAATATGTCACATACCTTTAAATCCATGTTTGATGTATTCTTTTGAATTTCTATTGTGGCAACGGTTATCAAAATTGAAAAAATTTGCAGTCCGATGAGAGTAACAAAAAACCAGCGAGAAAATTTGACAACTAAAAACATTACTAGCGCCACTCGCGGTTTATTCTTGATACCGAATAACCGGGCCGGAAAACACGACTCAAGGCATGTCTACAATTACGGAATCCGGTAATTCATTTTTACATGAACTAAATTACCGTCTCGGTAAAAATCTGTTAAATTTGACTGAATTACCGGGCGGTAAAATTACTCGCAATTTAAAAGACGACTGTGAATACCCTGATTATAATAGAGTATAAAAAGAATTTATCGTAGGATTTTACAAATGAAACAAATCTACTACATCCGATAAAAAGAAACACTTGAATATTTTTACAAACGCCTGTTGATATGCAATATATTCTGATATACAGAGACATTACCTATGACCGACTCATCTGTCTGAATTCTGAAAAAGCCTCGAGAGAAAAAAAGACAATCTTTCCGGCCCTTTGATAGTAATTAAAAGTAGAAATTTTAATATCTAACCTAAGATTAAACACAGAATGCCATCATTTAGTTGCTATAGAACTAATTAGATCTCAGCTTCGCTATTCATCCACGAGCGTTTGGTATTTCTTCTTAAGTTTATTGTTTATAAGTAGAACTTTTATAGAATCACATCTACACAGAGTCAAACACGTGAAATTCCCCTGGGAATATATAAAATACTTCCCGTTTCACTGATGTTATATTTTAAAATTAAAAGAAAAAAAAACTTTGTAGAATGATAAAAAAAATGTGTACGAACCTAATTGCGATGCTTTTAGCTTTCAGATGATTCCATCGCTGATTCATTTCATCAAGACGACGTTGCAGCATAACAGCATCCTCTTGAGATGTCAACGAACCGAGAAGTTTACGTCCTGTTCCATCTAGACGGTCATAGACAACACGGTGCGATTCGATCTCCGATTGTAGATCCTGGAAAGTAAACCAACATTTAATACTTTTAATTTTTCTCGTTGTTGAAAAGTTTATTTTATTTTCACTAGCAATTATTTGGCACTTTAAGACGTCGTAAGTCTTGAGTCGTCGGAAAAATGTTAGCTAAAGACTGTAACGATAATTAAAAATTTCGAAGACCTTTTAATGGAACGTTGAACTTTGGAGTGGTTTTCGGATTTACTTGTGCACTCAGATTACGGCGAGACTATTTTGAAGATTATAAAGTAGATGTTGTAGGTGGTTTTTTTAAGGAAATTCGAGTAATTTTGTTGATATTTCGTGTTAAAAAGGTGTATATTTTTTGGTTGTAGAGGAAAATGATTTTCCCTAGATTTGCAAGTAGATATTCTGCCTTTTTATTACCCTATATTATTTTTCTAGCAATTTTTAAGATTCCAAAAGGCTTAGAATCACTCTCCAAAATTGTTTTCAGTAGAATTATTTCAATAAGAGAACCATTTTAACCCTGTAATATCCATTTAATTTCACCAGAATTTTTGAAAATTATTTAATTTTCCCTAATAAAATTAAAGAAGGTGGACAAAATAATGAAGGTTTTATTATGTCTTTAAGATTCCATCCTGGGATTGAAACTTTGATTTTTGAATGGTGAATAAAAGTCAAATAACAAAGTTTTATTTATTCATTAAATTCCCTGGGGCACTTTAACGGAACGGTATCGTAAAAATTCTTTTGATAAACTATTTTTGTTTCAAAGAAACACAATAACTTTCAACTGGAGTACATTTCAACATAGTTGATTTCCGTTAAGCTCAACGTCCTTCCAGATGCCAACATAACTACAGATAGATATTTCCTATATGGTATAGACGTTGTATGAGGACCAGAGGCAAATTCCAGTCTTTGGAATAGCATACAATAGCTATATAGCTATTTCGATTTTCATTGCTGTCTTTTGGGATTTTTACGATGATAAGAGAGGTGGAGATGATCAAGTCGGACGCAGGAGTCGAGAGGGCAAAAGGAAAAACAATTGATCGGCAACATAAGAAGAGCAGTCGTAAAGTGGATTCCAGAGATTATTTGTTTTGGGATTATTTGCATGCAATTTGTCTAGAGAAGTTAATATATGTTGTGGGATTTATCAAGTTGGGATATTTAACTCTCGAAAGGCGAAATTCTGTCAAAATTAAAGTTACATGAAAAAAATATAACAGCAAAAATACAAAAAAAACTTTAAAAAAACTTTTCTTTTAAAAAAAATGCACTAAAAACAAAATTTTTGGGCTGTATAAGAACCAAAACCGACATAAATATTTATTTTATTTTTTATGCTTCATCTCGCTTTTATTTTTGATACATAGTGCAAAAAAATTATTTTTATCCTATTTACTGCTTGTTTAAAATAAAAACTTTTTTCGATAAAAAAAATTCTGATTTTTTTTATTTTATCCTTTTTAGTTACAGTAATCCCTCGAACTGCGCGGTAGATACGTTCCACAAAAAGAGCGCGCACTGCGAAACCGCGCACTGTGAACCCTACTTTGTATGAAATATTGGGGTTAGGTCCCAGATATTAAAAAAATTCCGAAAAAAAATAGAAAAAAGTTTTTGTTTAACGACATATTTAAAGTAATACAAAGATATGATATGTATTACTAATCTTTTTGAAAAATTAGTGATTGATTACCCGATTTTTGTTTTTCATTATGCATTTCTACGTATGGGGCTAAAGCGGCTGTCAAATTTCACCGAAATTTTAAGGCACGCTCCATATCAGGGTCCATATTAAGAGCTTCTTATTAAAGTTAACTACCAAGCATTAAAACATTTGTCAGTTTTTCGTGCGTAAGGTTTTTCTTTCTTATAATCTCTATAACTTCACTTTCATCATTTTCGTCGCTATAATTATCGCCGAACTATGTCAAAATACCGTCAGCAGTCATATTTTCTTCATTGCGTGCAAGGACTTCCATGATATCTTCTGACTCTAAGTCTTCAAATTCGTCCCCACCAATTGTCTTACCTAATGTCCCAATTTTCACTAAATATAGACACTAATATAAGCACGAAATTACCAAATATGTACGAAGATACCAAATTACCAGCTGATTCCTTCTTGTCGGGGATTCACCAAAATATATGTTCAGAACATGTTTTTTATACGAAAATTATTTCGTATTTGATTAGTATGACTGAAAATCCAAAATCAAAAGGATAATCAGAATCACGTTACCCTTACGGACCTTTTAATGCCAAATTTGGAATCACGGACCCCAAAAACTCACAGAATATATTTTTTCCCGCAAAATTTGAAGAAAAGCATAATCATGTCGGATTCAGCGACCCCAAAGACCCCCATATGAAATTTTCTCCGGAAAATTTGGGGGAAAAGATAATCACGTTATCCTTACAGGACTTGCCGTTATCCTTGCAGACTTCGTAATGCCAGAATCGGATTCAGCGATTCTGAAAACTCCCAGATGATTTTTTTTCCGGAAAATTTGAAGAAAAAATGCTTACAGGACCTTTCCTTGTTCTTACAAGGGCGAAGTAGACAAAATATTCGAATTAACGTATGTGGGCAAAATTTCAAGTCAATCGGATGAGTGGAAGTGGTTGAAAATTGAATTGCAAGATTTGAATCTGACACACAGGCAGACAGACACGAAGCCAAGTTAAATAAAAGCTTTTAATAACCAAAATTTAAATCGATTGTTTGACAATCATAAGAAAATTTTATAGTATTAGTTCGAAAAGGAGAACTTAAAATTTTTGGAGTCTAAACTGGAATGAAATTCATATATTTTAACACAAATAATTATAACAAAGCTTTGAAAATTGTTTATATTAACCCTTTCGGTATTTTGATGCCATATGGCATCATGCTAAAAAAATTGAATTGTCTTATTATTTATTTATTTTCAACACTCTATTCTCTGAAATAGAGTGTTGAAAATTTTGATTTTTTGAGTAAAAAGCTGGACCACAATGGACGTATTTGAAAAAAATTAAATTTTTTTTTTTTTTTGTTTTTAATGAATACTAATAGCTTAAACATCATTAATTTGTATAGAGAGTATTTTTAAAACCCATAGAAAAAAACATGTACCGAAAGGGTTAACTTTCAAAAAGGAAAAGGTTTTCAATTGGACTCGTATGTCTTTTAATTTTTTTTTATGAATGTTCACGCATATTTTTTTACTGGGTTGACCGATTTTGGTCATTTCAAAGAGAAAGGTGTAGAGAAAATTCCTGATTGGGTTCCGCAGTAAGCCCCATAATGTATGGGAAATACCGTAGAATTATGAATCTTAATAAAGTAACGCATGTAATTTAAATATTTTTATTGATTTTTTAATAGTTAAACGTCAAAAGATAATGAAAAGCAATTTTTTGAAAGGTACCTTAAAGATTCCATTTCCGGTAGCGGATTTTTTTTACCCCCAAAATTTGTTCTAGTTTTGTAATCTTTATTTAACTAAACTTTGGTTAAAGCATGATCGAGCTAGGAGCCGTCCAGTCCATAAAAAAATAAAAGCTAATTTTCAGTATTTCTGTCTTTCTAACCCCCCCCCCCACTTCTTTGTTTAGGTTTTCGCGGTTTTTGTGGTCCCTCTTCGCCCTAAAAGTGTGGCGCGTTTTATTGACAGTAACTTTTTGGACCATGCAAATGTAATAAAAAATTCATATTAAAAAAAAGGTGAAAATTTAATTAATAAAAATTTCCTAATAATATACTCTTTTCGGTTCATCGTATAATAGCGTATAACGGTTAGGTAAAAGCTCCAACATAATGAAAACCCCTGAATATATGCAATAATGCAATTTACCAATGATGCTAACTATTGTCGATGTGTTTCGATGGTTTAGGTAAAATTCATGCCGCACTTTGCACTGCACACAATGAAAACGTTTCCTAAGCGGAAAGGATTCTAATAAAATCTCTGTTCCCACAGGATTTCACAGTAAGCTCTGCCAACACCTTAATTAGTATTTATGGAATGGCAGGTAAATACGTAGAGCAACACAAGCTCTTTTAGGGTGTACCAACGTCTGTTATCATGTCCACAGGAGTTTTCTTTCCGAATTTCCCAGCTTCCATGAAACAAGGCTAAATATGCTAATTTTTTTAATAGTTATGGGTATCTTCTACCCGCCCTAACATTCCAAACAACCACCCACTTTTCACCCAAAACACTTAGGCTCGCTATACACATTTTCTCATTGGCGCCTTGTTTGCATGCCCATTGGGGGGCTAAAATGTTAGACTTGTGTTCGTATCTAATAGGACAGTGTGTGGAATTATGTTGCCAGACACTTTGGGTGGTTGCCGTATGAATAGTTAACTCCATGGGAGATGGTTTATTAATTTCAGACAGCATAACGTCCACCTGTGTATTGCCAGTCGTTCTCTACCAGCTTGCATATCCAATGTGTATTAATTTGTTCTGCCATTTTCCTGCAGAGAAAATCCTGAAAGTGGTTCCTTTTCAGCATTTTCATGTGAAAAAACGAAAATGGTTAGACGCCTGTTGGTTTCCAATATTTTCATGGGGAATCATCAAAGGTGAATGTGCCGCAGGGGGGATATTTTCCGGTAATATTAGATAGAAATGCGGCAGTATTCAAATTTGGTGATTTTATGTGTATTCGGCAAGGAAAAGGTCTAACATGTGTCGAAAATTTAACTTCTATTAAATTAAGTGCTTAATGTCGATTTAATTGATCTTTCAATTTCAATTTCTAAAGATTGCCAACTGGTTGCTCACTTCTTTTCGATTCATTTGATATTATTTGCTCGAAATTAAGTAGACAAAGCATAAAATTTTAGTTGAACTATAGATGAGATTTTAGCTGCCTTTACCTTATACAGTGTTCTTGGCCCTTTAAAACTTTAAAATGATTTAATTTATTAACAAAAAACTACTTAGAGCCGATATATCGATTTAGAGGAAAAGGCAAAAATGTAGAAAATTTTAATATTTTTAATTCTGCTATTATCTGCCATTAAATTAAAATCCCCTAGTTTGCAAGCAATTCGTAGAAATATATTTTTTTAATTTTTAATGATACTATTTCCATAACGGTGAAAGATACCGGATAACGGTAAAAGATACAGGATAACGGTGAATGATACCGGATAAAGGTAAAATACAAAATTATGGCAAACTCTTCATTTCATATATTAAATCACCAAAAACCCGTTTTTTTTCGAGAATTTCGCGAAAAACTGATTTTTTTTTAAATAACGGTATATCTCGATAACAGCTTGAGATACGGAGTAAAATAAAAAGATGTAGAAAATTTTATTGTCTCCAACTTTTGGTATACATAAAACTACTGAGAAACGCTTAGTTTCGGAGTAACTAAACAAAAAACGAATTTGCGATTTTTAAAAAGCCGCCATTTTGGTTATTTTCGGTTAGTGGATTTCCACCCAAAAGTTCCAGCACTAAACAAGTCTGTAAAATTTCATGGCTCCATCTCTATTGGTTTTTGAGAAATCTTGTACACAGGCTGATAGACTGATAGACAGACTGACAGATAATCTGACAGACTGACAGATAGTCTGACAGACGACAGACTGACACACTGACACACTAACACACGGACACACTGACACTCTGACACACTAACACACGGACAGTCAGAAGCACATTTTTGTAATACCATACTTTATTATACTACGTATAAGAAAGTAAAAATCATTAATGTGCAGGTGACTTTTTTTAAACAGAATGCAGCGCAATTATTTAAATCCAAAGCTAAAATTAATTTAAATTTTTGCGCTCTGTACGTTTCATAAATAGTCACAACGGAAATTGTAAATAAAAATAGCAACAAAGAGAAATGCGCCGCAGGCCACAATTTTTGACATATTCCATATTTTATGGAAAATGATTGAAAAAATGTTCCGCTGTCGAAAATAAATGTAGTCTGGAGCAACCTCCAGTCGAAAGAGAGTTCATTGTTTGTATGTATTCAGTGATCGTTTTTTCTAATATTTGAAAAATTATTGCATTAATTTAAAAAATACGGAACAAAATTTTGGTTTCCGAGAAGCGTAAACTGGGACTGTCCCGGCAATTTCGGTAAGCCTTTTTTCTGGAAAAGATATCATGCAATGAATATGCTGAAGGGGGGGGGGGGCGTACCTGCGGACGCCCATTGTTGTTGTTCAGTTAGTTCCACGACTGACAGACCCTCCCTTTTATTTGGTCCTGGATGGGCGTATAATAAATATGGTCACCCTACTTGCAATCAAAAAGGATACATTTATAGCTCCAGAATTTTGTCTCGAACTTTTCATCTTAGTCTCGTAAGTGGTCATATTTTCTTAGGAAAGTAAATCAACTCGTTTAGTTACATTTTACTTCTTTTCGGTTGAGTGGCACAAAAAAAAAAGTATTCCAAGATCCCTCAAGAGGTGATGAGAGGCAGCAGGGATCGGTTGTGGGTAACATCAAGTAGCAGAAGTAGCAAAGGAAAAAAAATGTACAAAAATAGGAAAAACTACAAGGATATATTATACGACTATGGGGACAAAATCCTTAAGATGTGTTACTTGTAATACTGTTTGCTCCTTGACTTGTCGAAGAATGAGACACGTTCGAGTGGAAGTAGTTTTTTTTTGTCATCCAGGTGAGAAAAATATGCAGACGTCCGTTAGGTGATGGCTTGTGCCATATATTTATGTTGTCAATTCTGTAATTCAATCTATATACGAGTATACTACACTTTATGGAGTCGAATTATCCTTAGGTAATTCTTTTCGTTCCATTTCCCAAGTATCCGAGGCAAGTAGATTCATTCTTTCCAAGTGGCAAATTCAATTTGTCCTTCAATAGGGGGAAATGACGATCGCCATGAGTTAACAAGGACTAAAGTAATTTCATTCCGCATTAACTAAAGTGCCATCGTCAGCATTTAAAACATTTTCCATTGACATTAATAGACCATGTCGAGGAAATTTCTTACATTTTTCACCAGCTCTGTGGGGAAAATTAAACACAAATTTACCAACGAATGGCTACATGAATAATCATGTCAAAAAAAAAAAGAATTCTTTTGAATGCTGCAATTATGAAAATTTCCACAATCTTTTTGTTCAGGCCTAAACTCATGGGAGGCTTCATTTGAATGAAATTTCAATTTAAATTACTAATGTTCCACCAACAACAGCAACAACAACAACAAAATGAGTCAAAAATTCTTTCAAATTCATCTCGATTCTCGTTTTAATTCCATCCATTGTTGAAAATTAATTTACATTTTCACAATTTTCTTTTCAACTTTTCCTTTTCGCATTGTCCAGCAATATTGATTTTGGAATATCAACGCAATTATATTCAATTATTATGAAATGCTGCGCGTCCTGCTGGGGGTGGAGGTAGTCAAAATCCCAAAATAATGAAGAGATGAAAATAATTTCCGCTGAAAATTTAATTAAACTTGGAAAATACCAGAAAATATCATTAACAATTAATTTAGAACGATGAATGCTAGCGAATGGTATGCAGTTAATATTTTGTTTCATTTCTAACTTTCTTATACAAAGTATATAATACAGTATTATATTCATGAAAAATTTCGAACTCTTAATTTTGCATAAATGGAAAAAGCATTTCCCGAACACTCCTGAGTCGAAAAAATGTCTTTCTGTCTGTCAGTCTGTTACTTCGTCTGTTAGTCTGTGAGTCTGTGTACAAGATTTTTCAAAAACTAATAGAGCTAGAGTAATGAAATTTTACAGTCGCTTTGGTTTTGCAATGGAACGATCCTATGAACTTTTGGTAGAAATCTGTTAACCGGAAGTAACCAAAATGGAGGCTTTTTAAATGTCAGAAGTTCGGTTTTCACGATTTACTTCGAAACTACGCGGGATAACAAAATATTTTGATTTCCGCAAGTGCGTCCGTCTGTCCGTCTGTCTGTCCGTCTGTCTGTCCGTCTGTCTGTCCGTCTGTCTGTCCGTCTGTCTGTCCGTCTGTCTGTCCGTCTGTCTGTCCGTCTGTCTGTCTGTCCGTCTGTCTGTCCGTCTGTCTGTCCGTCTGTCTGTCCGTCTGTCTGTCCGTCTGTCTGTCCGTCTGTTTGTCCGTCTGTCTGTCCGTCTGTCTGTCCGTCTGTCTGTCCGTCTGTCTGTCAGTCTGTCTGTCCGTCTGTCTGTCCGTCTGTCTGTCCGTCTGTCCGCCTGTCCGTCTGTCCATCTGTCCGTCTGTCCGTCTGTCTGTCCGTCTGTCTGTCTGTCTGTCTGTCTGTCTGTCTGTCTGCCAGTCTGTCTGTCAGTCTGTCAGTCTGTCTCTCTGTCCGTCCGTGAACACTTTAAGTTTCGAAAAGGTTGAGCTAGAAGCTTGAAATTTTGTATAGTTGCGTTTTTCGTAAATGGCAAAGCAATGAACAAGATCGAACCATTCCTTCTCCTCTCTTCCATACGAACATCGCAATTTTTTGCAATTTTCTCGAAAACGACGAGTCGTATTGAAAAATTAATAAAGACAAGATCTGTTTAGAATAGGATTTTACATAACCGTTCCATACATCCAAATCCAATGGGACCACTCCTTTCAACCTCTCCCAAACAAAAGCATTTTTTAATGTTTATCCTTTTCCCCTCTCTTATACCAAAGCATTTTTTTCATCATATAGAGCCATTGCAATGACAAATCCTAGAATATTAGTATGTATTCTACGTTTTTTACTAATATCTTTAGGATTAGTATATTTTATTTGTGGCCTAATATAACTCGTCTTTCCCAATGTGGCCCAGGAAAGCTAAAAGGTTGGATACCCCTGATATAGAGTATTTGACGATTTACCCCTGGCAATTGTAGCTTTTCTTGTGGTTATAAGGATGGGTCGTTTTACTCTCTGAGCCAGATGTCATGAATTCAAACCTCTCCTGAGAAAAGCTGTAATTTCAAAACCATTCAACTTGCTTTAGTACAGATAGTTACTGCTTGGTGCGAATGGCACTATTAGTTCATACTGATATCACGACCATTGCTATTAATGGATTGCAATGACAAATCCTACAAACATTGTAATTAATCCATGGTACGGATTGTAGGGGCGAAGCAGACAGGAAAAATGTCTAAAATTCTCAGTTGGGGAGGGTCAGTTCCTTTTGTGCGATATATAGATTATACATTTAGGGAAACCTGTAGTAAAACAATAAAATTAATTTTGTATTGTATTCAAGTTTTTCAATTTTTGTGATGAATTTTAATAGACTTTAAAAGCAGGAATAAATCCTGTTAAAGTATTAACGGTAGAAGGAATAAAAAAAATAACCACTTTGTAAATTAAATTATATTACATGCATAATGAATCCAGGAAATATCTATTTTCATATATATTTATATATTAGCAATAATTTTCACATACTTTGTGTTGTTGAATTTGTTGAGTGAAAACATTATAAATTACCATCAAAGCTAGAGATTTAATTTATGCAGCTAGTTACCAAAAATGTGGCTTAGCTCGATTTAATTAATTATAAATGTAAATAGGACAGGAGACTTTCATCCAATTCACTCATCCTGTTGGGTTTTATTTATTTTATGTATTTATTTATGATCCACGAGCAAACCCTTATGTAAATTTAGATCAATTTTCCATGTGATATCAAATATTTTATTCTGATTTCCACTCTTTAGAAAATTCCAAATAAACTGCTAAATTCTCGCGTATGTGTAAATGTTTGTTTGTGTGAATTTTCCTCACATTTGTGGCTGCATTTCACATCCTAGAGGACAATTAAAATTACCGCAAACAACGAGATTCAGGATGAAATATGGAATATTCAGTCGCATCCAACAGCGAGTATGTCCTTTAAAATAAACCCACATGCACAAAGCCAACATTCAAATGCAAATATTTACTTGGGGAAAGTCGTAATTGTTTTCCATATTATTCTAATTACATTTTAGATTTTCCCAAAAACAAGCAACAGATTTATTTCAAGTTAGATTTCTCGAATTACAAGCAATTCCACTTAAATTTCGGTTAGAGCGATTCCTTGAAATCTAAATGTCTGTCGAAGTGTCTAATTCAGGAATATGAAAAGTTTTATTAAAGGATCCACAGGACTTTCGTTTCAGGCAGAAAAGATGATGAACTGCTGGAAGTTATAATTTGACTCGTGTCGACTTGATTCCACTGGAAATTTAATCCAAATCCAAATTAATAAAATTATTTCGATAATTAATTCACGTAGTTGATCCCTCAGCTAACTTCTGTTTCTGATATTCATGGGAAATTAGGGAGGAGCGCGACGAACGTCCTCCCAAAAATCCTAGATAACTTTATTAGACTTGTTCCTGTCTGGTAATAAAAGTTCTTAATAAAATGTAAGAACAGAGTTTGGCAATAGACGGGTGTGAGAGATGGTAGCTGGTAAAGTAGAAAATATTCGTAAAACAGGAGTAGAACAGGAGCACATCGGAGAGTTAATAAATTTCCAGAAAAACATTTTCATAGCACCGAGATAGAAGAAGCGTGGCGTGGTTTGTTGTGTTTTTTTTATTATTATAAATTCTGTACTCTGGAATGTTTCACGAATGTTCTCCGTTTCGCTTTCTATAAATTAATTTACATAATTTAATAAGTTAATCTGTGATGGTAGCAGACGAATTAATTTCTTACCATCAGGGAGTTGGTGTTAATTTGTTTAAAGCAACAAAACTAACATGAAACGGGATGGGACAATCACAACTAAGAAAGTTGAAAAGAATTGTTGAAGTGATATTTTTAAGATTACTTTATAGAGAGATTTTTTTATTACCAGGGCTCAGATTTTCCCGCAATTTCCAATACTTCCTGGGGTTAATGGTATTAGAAACAAACATAAAATTGTGAATGGATTTTCCGATTTTCCCAAAAATAACTTTTTTTAAAACAAAAATGTATGTCGTGAGTGGTTTGTCGTGGATACATGATCTTTTATATCAAAATAATGTGGCGAATCAAAATTTCCCACAACATTTTCCGTAGCACTTTTCGGAGAATTCCACGAAAAATTGTTGTATTACCCACCGATGCTCCTGATTTTTAATTTTTTTCTGCTATAGAGGGAAAGTATTGTATTCATGAGGGAATCAAACCTTAGAACGAGGGCAGATAGAAAATTTCTGTCTATCTGTCTATCTGTCTGTCTGTCTATCTGTCTATCTGTCTATCTGTCTATCTGTCTATCTGTCTATCTGTCTATCTGTCTATCTGTCTATCTGTCTATCTGTCTATCTGTCTATCTGTCTATCTGTCTATCTGTCTATCTGTCTATCTGTCTATCTGTCTATCTGTCTATCTGTCTATCTGTCTATCTGTCTATCTGTCTATCT
Organism: Chrysopilus asiliformis; assembly: GCA_964034945.1. NCBI lineage: Eukaryota > Metazoa > Arthropoda > Insecta > Diptera > Rhagionidae > Chrysopilus > Chrysopilus asiliformis. The sequence goes on along the minus strand of OZ035960.1, from coordinate 90,022,190 downwards.
GTCTATCTGTCTATCTGTCTATCTGTCTATCTGTCTATCTGTCTATCTGTCTATCTGTCTATCTGTCTATCTGTCTATCTGTCTATCTGTCTATCTGTCTATCTGTCTATCTGTCTATCTGTCTATCTGTCTATCTGTCTATCTGTCTATCTGTCTATCTGTCTATCTGTCTATCTGTCTATCTGTCTATCTGTCTATCTGTCTATCTGTCTATCTGTCTATCTGTCTATCTGTCTATCTGTCTATCTGTCTATCTGTCTATCTGTCTATCTGTCTATCTGTCTATCTGTCTATCTGTCTATCTGTCTATCTGTCTATCTGTCTATCTGTCTATCTGTCTATCTGTCTATCTGTCTATCTGTCTATCTGTCTATCTGTCTATCTGTCTATCTGTCTATCTGTCTATCTGTCTATCTGTCTATCTGTCTATCTGTCTATCTGTCTATCTGTCTATCTGTCTATCTGTCTATCTGTCTATCTGTCTATCTGTCTATCTGTCTACCTGTCTACCTGTCTATCTGTCTATCTGTCTATCTGTCTATCTGTCTATCTGTCTATCTGTCTATCTGTCTATCTGTCTATCTGTCTATCTGTCTATCTGTCTATCTGTCTATCTGTCTATCTGTCTATCTGTCTATCTGTCTATCTGTCTATCTGTCTATCTGTCTATCTGTCTATCTGTCTATCTGTCTATCTATCTATCTGTCTATCTATCTATCTGTCTATCTGTCTATCTGTCTATCTGTCTATCTGTCTATCTGTCTATCTGTCTATCTGTCTATCTGTCTATCTGTCTATCTGTCTATCTGTCTATCTGTCTATCTGTCTATCTGTCTATCTGTCTATCTGTCTATCTGTCTATCTGTCTATCTGTCTATCTGTCTATCTGTCTATCTGTCTATCTGTCTATCTGTCTATCTGTCTATCTGTCTATCTGTCTATCTGTCTATCTGTCTATCTGTCTATCTGTCTATCTGTCTATCTGTCTATCTGTCTATCTGTCTATCTGTCTATCTGTCTATCTGTCTATCTGTCTATCTGTCTATCTGTCTATCTGTCTATCTGTCTATCTGTCTATCTGTCTATATGTCTATCTGTCTATCTGTCTATCTGTCTATCTGTCTATCTGTCTATCTGTCTATCTGTCTATCTGTCTATCTGTCTATCTGTCTATCTGTCTATCTGTCTATCTGTCTATCTGTCTATCTGTCTATCTGTCTATCTGTCTATCTGTCTATCTGTCTATCTGTCTATCTGTCTATCTGTGTATCGGTCTATCTGTCTGTCCATTTTACATCTGTCTGTCGTTCTATCCGGTCTATGGGTGATAGGACAGACCCGTTCTGTAACCCGACAACGCGTTGAGCTAGCGACTTGAAAATTTTTTTGTGAATAAGGTTTACGAAAATCAATTAATTTGAGAAATAGCGTTGTCTACAATGGATACCTTACATATAATACAATTCTTTTGAGAAGTTTTTAATGGGCAATCAATTTTTTTTTGTTTTTAAGGAAAAATTTCTTTAATTTGATTTTCCAGCTTAATTTTTTTTTCTTTTGCAATGAAATTTTGATACGAATAAAATTGTGCTGTTTCAAACATGTCTCCTACCCATTTTTTATGCACTTTTTTTATGCACTTCAGTTTCAGTTACTTCAGAAATGAGAAATTTATTGTAATTCTCGAAGCGAAATCGCTTGAATCAAATGTCAATGGGCGTTTCCACACGCTGTTGTTACCACCCTAGTAGATTTTGCTCATCAGTACTCTACACTATCAAAGGAAAAACGGACACAATAACATGGTGTGGGTATATACAGAATTATTTGTTAAAAAAAACTTTAAAGTAAATGCTTTTAACCGCTTTGAATTTGACTTCTGATGAGCATATGATGAGCCTACGATAAGTTGTCATGTAATGTTAAATCTGAAACTGAAATGCTTGAAAACTATTATTTATTTTCATTCTAAGTTAAAGTGCAATTGAAGACAGAAGGTTAAAATAATATGAGTTCATCAATTTTAGTATGCTTGAGTTCTTCAGTTTCAATTCTGGTGAATTCATCAAAATAACGAATTCATCAAAACGTTTACTGATCAGGTAGCCAATTCGGCTCGCAATGAGTTCACCCATGAACATCATCAATACGGTGCCATTATACTCATCGAGAGGCTCATGCAACGCTCATTGAAAGACTCATTGATAAAAATGAGTATATAAGTGAGCAGTAATGATGAGAATATTTCCCAGGCCTAGAACAAAACTCATTATGAGTATCATCACTTCGCGATGATGAGTTCATCGATGAGTTTATCATGAACGATCTACTAGGGCAGTTGTGTCAGTTTTATATGTGTAAGAGCGAATATTGTCATTGTGGTCTGAACATCAGTAGAGAAGTATCGTAGTGTGAGAAATCATAATTTCACCAATGGAAAAATTTTATTGCTATTTAGCTGTGTTAGTGCATGCAGAATCGTTCTTGAATTTCGCTCAACCGTGCATCACTTGCAGAACCCCTTCCTCTAGTCACTGACCAATCAGAACCCGTTCCGCTGATGCATGACAACACGTGTAGAAAGGCCCAATGGAAAATATGGCGACTGAAGGTATCAACTTTTCTCCTTTTGTTTGTAAAGCGGGGGCTTTCAGGTAACTCTATTGGTAACCGTGTCGACCCTGTTCCCATTACATGCTTCTTCAAAGTGAAACTGACATTCAGATTCCCCAGCTAATCACTGTATCGACCCGACAACCGTCAAATGGCGTTCCATTGCTGCAGGATTTTCATGAAGCAAAAATTCGGTATACGTCGATTCGATATACGTCGTAAAATCGCGAAATTTTGCTCTGTTTTTCTAAAATTGTTTTTTTTTATTCTTAAAATAGAACGCGGTTAGTGTATAGCAGATACACTATATTTATATCAAAGTACAATAAAATTTCCTGAATAATTCCAAAAAATATGCTTAACGAAAATTTACATAGAAAATGTATCTCAGTTAAGGTTAAATTTTTTTGAGTGTTCTCGGTGTCCGAATAATTTGAAGAAAAATTCCTTAACGGCCGGTGGGTCCACATTTTAGTACTTCAGCAGATTATCAAATTACGATGGGTCCATATTAAGAATTTAACAGTTTATCAAATGCAGAATATTCGCTTTAATCGATTTTTTTTAATGAGGGAAGAAAAGAAATGTGTTAGTTTTACTTGTTTTCGCTGACTGCATATACAGAATCTGAATCGATATTTTCCCCTCCAAACTGTTTCGCTAAAGTGTCCAAACCGGGGGCGGGGTGGAATTTGAAAACACGTACGTGGAGCATCAAGTTTACTAGAGTGCCATTAAAGTAAGAAAAAAGGATGTCAAGTGATACCGCATCACATCTCAAGGTAGGCATTCAAAGCAACTCAAATAGGCATGGATGTCATCTTATTCTCAGTTTCCAGTTTCGAGTCACCTTCAACTCTCAACCCCATATAATGATACATCATTCATGTGTGTTAATATCTACTCGTGTGTCTCTACTTTTATGTTTATATTCGTACAGTGTATCAATTGAACAACCGCACATAAACGCCTTAAGGACATGTCTCTCATTTTTACCTTTATGGCTCACCTGACATCTCCCTTTCATCTTGTCTCATCGCATCTCAACGTCTCGTCCTTTCCTAACTGACATTTTATCACCATTTAACTACATTTTGACTGATGTAGTGTCCTCCATTTCATAGTCTACTGACATAGAGTTAGAAAACCTGAGGGTGGTTGAATTCACCCCAAAAACTTCACTCATCCTTCTCAAGAATATATCCTGTACACAGACACGCATAATAATTTTTACTTTTATTGCCCGTTCTTTCAGGCAAAACGTGAGATCTCACAATTACCTCGATGCCTCTTCTAGGATTGCCCAAGCGGAAAGAGAAAAGGAAACTTCTTCTTCACCAACATTTCTTCGTTTCATCGTTAAATAGTTGAAAAGTTGCTTTTACTACTTTCCACTTTGACAGCCTATATCCTGGCTGACATTTATGCTTTTTATGCTACTGCTGGGATATTTATGTACGACTATATTCTGATATTGCTTGATAGTTGAAACTACCGAAGGCCATTTTATGTTCATTGCATGGCTTTTCCTTCTAGACGCCTGTCAAAGTTGATGATATACAAAAACACGAACTAAATTTATATCAACTTTTCAAAGGAACGACAGATAAAAAAAAAGTATCTGCGTTCCATCTTTTGAGATGCTAACAAACTTTGTGAAAGCAAAACTTTATCTACATTTTCAGGGTTTACAAAAATCATACATAATAAATATAAAACTCGAGCTAATAAAACATTTATTTTTTATTTATTTTTGATAGTATGGGAGAAATGTGATAGTTTCTATAAACAGCAACTTATATAGAAGTGTAATTAGAGAAATTGCTTTAACACATTGACTGCCATGGCTATCATTTTTGATACTCAGTGAAAAATGGCACCAATTTCATGAGAAGCCCCGGTTATTATGTCCGATAGCAAGTTCTACATTCTACATGTATACATTCAGCATACATACACTCATTAATATTACATACATTCATACATACATACATACATACATACATACATACATACATACATACATACATACATACATACATGCATACATTCTACAGGTCTACATGTATTGGCATATCCTTTTTTTCAAAATTGATTCGGCAGTCAACGTGTTAAATAAAATTAATGAACAGTTTTTACTTTTCTTACATATATTACTTTTCTAACATGTGAGAGCGGCATTAAATAACTTGAAAAATCGAAATCACAACAAATCAACAATTGACAGGTGTATATGTGTGTGGGTAACGAACATTTGTAAAAACACTTTTTCCCGGTAAACCTTAACCAATTTTAATGCGGTTTTTTGCATTTTGGAAGCTGTTATTTTTAATTCAGAGATAAAGGCAATTGTTGAATACCAAATTGTCCCTCACCCCTCCTCTGCTATTTTCCTAATCAGGGAAGGGATTTCGATCCGGTTTTTACTATAATATAAGTTGTTCTACGCGAATAATTCCCCCCATACAGACTTTAACTTTACTTCCTTCATGTAACCTCCTCTATTTCTATCGGATATGTAGACAGAGGTCAACTAAATTTCAGTGAGAAGAAAAATTCCTGATCCACTACGTGAAACCCGGATCAAAATATTTTTACTGGTTACGAATATAGCACTCGAGGAGAAAACATGGAAGCGTGGGTAACTTGTTGTATTTTACCTTAAAGTCAATTTCTTTGCCTGATTCACAATTTTACTGTCTAAAAGTTTGTTAGTTTACCTGTTTATGGGCTTGTCTGTCTGTCTGTAGGTCTGTCTATTATTTTGTTACCTACTGTAATTTCCATTCAACTCCCCCACCCTTTAAAAACTTCTACAAGCATGTTTAGGACAACTATTGAATTATTTTGATCAAGTTTTCTCATCAATCTCAAAAATGGGCTGTGAGTGCATCTAAATTTTCGTAAATAAAGTTTAACTACAAAACTTGCAGTCAACATGGCTTCGAAAAAATTCTATAAAGTGTTAGAAAATTTAAATGTAAAAAGTTTTAAACTACGAGTATAATAAGGTAAATACACACATGTACAACTATAGAGGGCACAATAAAATGTTTTTCTATACTATTTTGCACAAATGTTCACATAACCAAATCCTTTATATTCGAGGAACTTTTGGAAGTTATTTTCAAAAGAATTTTCATCTCTAGTGGAAGAAACTTTTACCCACGACTTAATCCAAACAATAAATGCTCCCAGCCATACCATCGTTGCTATCTCCCGCCACCGCCCTGTTACCCATAATATTTCTATTTTCCATTTGTACTAAGAGTTCATGTTGATTTTCATGGTTTTGTTTGTGTGGGTTGTGTGGCTTTTCCGGTCTTATCTCAGCTTGGCAGAAGCGACCGTTTTAAAACAATTTTCATGCCGACACCATGTGACCATTTTTAGTTTCCCAGACACATCGGAAACTGAGGGCTGTGTGAACTGCAGAATTTTGGGGGAAATTTGCAAAAGTTTGGCACAGAATTTATGGTGGTGAGAAATAAATCCAAATAAAACAATTAAATTTTCAATGTTTTTCGAACAACATTAATTGTTTTAAATTTAAATAGAAATGAAATTTTGTTTTGCGTGAAAATTTCAACCTTTTGTGGAGTAGGTTTTGAGCAAGTAGAACCTTGGGATGTTAGTAAGGTTGGGCTTTATTTTTGGTCAAGATTTTTTTCTTGTTTCCTCAATTTTTTACTTGTTTTTCCAGTTGTGATAAACATGAGTTTCACTGAACAAAAAACCATAGCAAACTGTCAGTTTAAACTCATGTTTAACAAAACCTATGTTTGATTTTTTTGTTGAAGAAAGATTTTTTGTTAAAAAAAAGAAAGAAAAAAATATTTTCGGCGCTGTGTATTAGAAATAAAAGCGATATAAATATATATTTTGGTTTATTATTTGTGCTTTTATTTCGCTTTTATTTCTGACACTCATTATTTTTTGCCTTTTTAGTACATTTTTTTTACAAAAAAGCTTTTATTTAATTTTTTCCCCCTATTTTTGATTTTTATTTTATCTTTTTTAGTTATTTTGTATTGGATTAGTATGACTAAAAATCCAAAATGACGTCTGGCTTTCGCCACGCTCCTTTATCTAAAAAGTATAATATATAGAATATACCATATATCCTTGGCTTTGATAAATCCTTACAGATTTTTAATATCCGATTCGGATTCATCAACAACAAAAACCCCCTATTGAGATTTTTTTCCGGAAAATTTGAGGAAAAGGATAATTAACAGGAGCTTCCGTTATCCTTACAGACTTTTAAATTCCAGGATCGGACTCAGCGAAGCCAGAAATCACCAAATGAGATTTATTCCCAGAAAATTTGAAGAAAAGCATCCTTACATGACCTTCCGTTATCCTCACAGATTTCTTAATGCCAGAATCGGATTTAGCGACCCCAAAATCCGCAGATGAGATTTTTTTTTTCGGAAAATATGAGGAAAATGATAATCAAGTATCCTTACAGACCTTCCCTTATCATAACAAGGTCGAAGTAGAAAAAATATCGGACTTACGTATGTGTGTAAAATTTCCAGTCAATCGGATGAGTGGAAGTGGGTCAAAATTAGATTACAAGATTTGACCCTAACAAACAGACAGATACGAAAGCTAGCTAAATAAAAGCTTTTAAAAATGGCTATGAATACGCGCTAATATTTTGGCTGGTTTTCGAGAAAATAAAGGAAAATAAAAAGTAAGGCAAGAAATTTGAAAAGAAAATCAGGCTTTTGGACTAAAATTCGAAAAATATAAGAAACCACTGAAATTTTCGAACTATTCTGCTATTCATTCGTTCTACAAAAATGTGACTAACCACGTAATGCTAGGGTTTCTTTTTATAAAAAATAGGTCAAAAAAATAAAATATCAGGCTTTTAAGTAAAAAAATATCAAGTTTGAAGCGCACTGCGCGCAATCCAACGCACTGAATTCTAAATTCTACCTCGAGATTAAAAACTGAACACATTACTGGCGAGAGTTACTCGGCTTAGCGCATCAGTCGTTCAAGATGCTTAACCCATTCGGTATTTTGATGCCATATGGCAACGCAGTTAAAAATTTGAATTAAAGCACACCACATAACTTATTATTTATTTTTTTTCAACACTCTATTCTCATTCAGTGCACCTTTAAGTGCTTTTGTGACCCAATTTTGATTTTTTGAGTAAAAAGCTGGACTACAGTGGACGTATTTGTAAAAAATAAAAATTTTTAATAAACAAAATGCTTCATGGTATTTCTTTACTCGCTGTCCGCACCTACAGTTTTGCGTAGATTCCAAACCATGAATGAAAAGCAACATTTGTAAGGTTTTTGCATGCAACCTCCCCAAGAGACTGGGCCTCCTCATTGAGGTTTCATAACAATTTCTTCCCTGCTCCGCACCTACAGTTTTTACATGGATTGGGAACCATGGATGAATTAAAACATTTGTAAGGTTTTTACGTTGCAACCCATCAACAGCAGAGGCCGTGACAGCAATCTAAACCGATGATGTCGTTAGCACCAAGCGGCAACTATCACTACTAATTTCCTAAAGCAAGTGGAGTCGACTTGAATCACGGCGTGTCACAGTCGGGCATTGAACCACCGACCTCCGGAATACGGGCCAAGTACTTTACCACTTGGACTACGCTGGACCATAGCAGATGATGTTAAACAAGTCTAGACTGAGGGTGTAGTCAGCACCAAAAGGAACTATCAATAAACTTGAAATGCGGGCGCGGTAAGTTTCGAACCCAAGACGATCTTGGGCTTATAAAGTTAAAAGGACATTTTTTTTCAATTTAAAGAAACTGGTAAGTTGATAACTTTGCAAATACCGTTATAAAATTTTATTTAATCTGAAGTGTTTCCCTTTAAATTAAATGGTTTGATCCGACACTGAAATCACATTTAATTGAAATTTTTGTCTAGTCATGTCATTTGCATTAAATTTATTACTCTATATAGAATAACAGCATGAATTCGTGTAAAATCTGAAATGGTGGCCATAATTATATCCACTACATTTAATTTACTCGAATAAAAACATAACTTTCACAATAAAAAAAATCTCTTATACTCGCATTAATTACTTTCATCGCTCTTTTAATTCATTTTCCCTGTTTGTAAGGGCGAGACTATTGATTATCGCAATGTTTCTAGAAAAGCTGAAAGTATTGTGATTATGACCACAAAATTCACTTATCAGAAAATTACATCAACCAGTTAAGTATGTAATCAATGGTGCCAATGAAAGTGACCCATGTATTATGATCGCCACTTAACCCTTAGGGCATCAAATGAACGCCACTCCGCCACAACAGGGAAATTATTTCACACCCTTTAACCCCATCAGACACGAGAACGTAATCTAATAAATTCACACGGTGCCCGCACTAACACCAGCCTAGATTATAATATCGGAAAAATTTCATGTTGAATTTCATCTCCGCATCCCTTAATTAAAGCACACCACATAATTTTGTAGCTAGCCCTGATAAAATTGCGGGGCTGCTCTTCGCCATAGAGAACAAAACTGATATGGGCAATACGCACGGAACTGCCATTTATTGAGGATTGCCAGCTGCGCTCACCTACGCTATCGGAAGGACGATCCAGATTCATCCCCATCACCTTTGACAGAATTTCGAAAACGCTTTCAATTAAATAATCAGCCCCAACATTTCATCGTCAATTAACCAATATTGTGTGCGATTATTTTCCCTTGAAGCAGACACCAATACTGACACGATTTTCCACACAACAATGCCAAATAAACATTTATAATTTGCTTTGATGATGGTATTTTATGTCCATAGACTGTTTGTGTTGAAATTTCTGTCTGTTTGCGGTTTTCCGTACTGATGTGGACGGCCCACAAAGCCACCCCCTACCCCCTCACTAACTCTAGATCCATTCATCCCCCGGATCTACTGACATTAGACCCTGCCAATGGTACATGCGGGGTAATATTCTCTTTGGTCCGATATGAGTTGAAAGTGCCTGGTAATGTTGATGTGAAAGGGGATAAAACATGGAAAAAGATTTTTACAACCCTGTAGTGAGGGCCAAGGGCTCGTATATGTTTTCACATAGACTTGATGTTCATAAATAGCATGGAGTTTTTTTTTTGATGGGGTAAAGAGGCTGGCTAGATAATATGAGCTCATTTGTCGGAGATTCGCCTACAATGTCATTTACGATGATGTTGGACGATGCGTACGTATTTCTGGAATAACTCTGGTGGTTGACCATCCAGTGGCCATAATCGTAACGAGAGAAACGAACAATGGACGCAACATTTTTTATAACATTTTTTGCACCAGACAAATTTATGAATTGCTGATTTTACTGGTTTTTGTGATTTTGGCAAATTGGCCAGTATTTTGGGAGATTTTTTTCTGGATTTATTTGACATTCATTGAAAACACTCAACCTTAAAAAAATATTGTCTTTCAAAAGATATTAATCACTCGAAATTTTTATCTTGAGCTGATTTGTCGTGTGAAAAACATATGGTAGATGGAAAGCTGTCTTTTTTCATTAATTCATGATTCAAAATCCAAGTATAATTTTATATTCATTAATATTTTTAAATATAACGTTCTTGATCCATTATTTCAAAATAATAAAAACTAATTTTGCCGGGGCCAATCGTTAAATACTGTATATAAGGACAGGCAGAATTTTGATCTAAAAAAAATTAATTTATATAATAAGTTCGGACTGATCCGATGGGATTTTGATGTATGAAAAAGTTATGTAAAAACATTATCTAAACACTTTCTGCCTTTATAAATTTTTCTATACGCTGCACCGTTTTCGATAAAATTGCAAAAAACTGTTTCATTTGTATGATGACAAAAAAAATGGTTCGATTTTGCCTTGAGAACGCGTTGAGCTAGCGATTTGAATATTTTTGTGAATAGGCTTTACGATAATCGCAGATTTCTATCAACTTTTGGAAAAATAATAATAGCTATAACGGGTATCCCAAACATTTTTTTTAAATACACACATTTTTTTGAAAATTTCTCGAAACTTATGCGCTTTTGGGGAAAAAATGAATATAAAAAAAATTTGAAGGATATACGAGTAAAATGTTCTACGTATTTAACCATAAGGGTTTTTACGTAGCGGTTCTCAACATATTTCAAAAAAATTAAATTCTTGAAAATTCTGTAAGTATCGGGTCTTTCAACAAGGACATAACAATTTTGTATTTTAATAAAAACGCATCCTAAAACTTTTTTTAGGATCTTGCAATGCTAAAACGTCAGTCAAGGTTTACATGATTATCATGGTGAAGTTCACGAACGAGCAATGCCACACAGCTGGTCAAACAATTGATCTATTGAAGGAGAAGTTCGGTAATCGTGTAATCTCGAGAAATGGTCCGGTCGAATGGCCATCTCGCTCATGCGATTTAACGCCGTTGGATTTCTTTTTATGGGGTTATGTTAAGTCGTTGGTTTATACCAACAAGCCAACAACGTTAGAGGAGCTCAGGAACAATATCGAACGCGAAATCGCCAACGTTCTGGCCGATATGTGTGGAAGAGTGGTGGAAAATTGGCCCCAAAAAATCAATCAGTGCAAACGTACTCGCGGTGGCCATATGAACGACATCGAATTTCATACTCAAATGTAACATGTACACTACACCTGGAATAAATTTCAGCCCGATATCTCAATTATTCTGTGTTTTATTTAAATACAAAATTGTTATGTCCTTATTGAAAGACCCGATATAACGTAAGGTGCTGTTAGGATGACGTGAATATCCTTTTTTCAAATTTTTCAGAAAAAAATTTCATTTGGGGGTCGTTGGGATTGTTGAATCCAATTCTGGAGTTAAAAAGTCCGTAAAAACATCGCGAAGGCATCAAGGATATTCGAAGATGAAAATGTATAAACAAGCGTGGCGAAAGACAGACGTCATTTTGGATTTTTAGTCATTGATTAGTATGATACAAAATCAATAAAAAGGATAAAATAAAAACATAACAAAAGCTATAATTACCAATCTGGCAATTATTGAAAACCCGTATGGTGATATTCGTATCAAAATTCGAACAGTTATACCAAAATTCCACTTTGAAGTCAAACTTTCCAACAAGATTTTTTAAAATTTATTCCAATCGGATTTTGATGTATGGGAGTTTTATGTAGAATCATATATTAAATAACTTCTGTTCTTAGACTTTTTTGATAAGATGCACCGTTTTTGAGATATTCGCAAAAATCGTTTTCAATCGTATGGGGGGTGCCCCCCCCTAATGGTCCATTTTTGCCCATGAACGAACTTAGCCTCGCGTTTTACAAAAAACGGATCTGCGCAAAATTTCAAGTCTGTAGCTCAATCCGCGCCACAGACGGACGGACGGACGGACATGCTAAATTCAACTTTTTTTTTATCATTCTAAACACACTGGTGTAATTCATTTTTTTGTGTGATGACGGGATCTTGGCGTTACAAACGGTACGGCAAATCTAATATACCCTTTGGTTTCACCTTCAGGTATAAAAATATAAAAAAAACTTTTATTTAAAAAAAATGCACTAAAATAATTCCATATTTTGCCGCGATGTGTCAAATATTGCTTTCATATTTACACCATAAATTCATAAATTTTTGAAAAACCTGGACTTTATTAATTATCAGTTGTGATCAACATAAAACTTTCGTCTGCAATATTTAGTTCCGGCAAAAATTTGTGAAAAAAAATATTTTTTTCAAATATCTCGAAAATCGTTAAAAATACGTAAAAGTAGTTAAAACTAGAAAGCCGGGCGAGGTAAATTTAGCGCTTTTCGAAGTTTAAACTTCTGGAAAATCTATAAATTTTGACCCATTTTTATGAAACTTTCTGATTTTTTATACTTATTTATTACAATTATGATCACACATTTTTAGTTGGAAAAAAAAATCTTAGGAAATATTTTATGTTTTATCTTCTGAAGCCAAAATTGTATCCTCCTACTGTTTTTCATATATATTACACCAATTAATGTATACCCAAGTAACAATTTGAGGTTAAATTCCGGTTAAGAAACGTATTTGAAACCATGGTAACAAAACTCAAAAGTTTCACATTTGGTTTCTGTAACCTTTCAGAAACGTTTCAGAAACCCTATTTAGAAGCTGGTTTCAAAATAACCGTTTTTGGCGGGTTTATTCGGAAGCCATCTAAAATGTAACCAAAATGTAACCTAAATTGAAGGTTTTTTTGTAGCCACGGTTACAAATTGTTTCTTGGGTAGTTCTCCCGTATGTGTGCAAAATTTCAAGTCAATCGGATGAGTGGAAGTTGATCAAAATTGGATTTCAGACAAAAAAACAGACAGAAAAAACGAAGGCAAGCTAAATAAAAGCTTTTAAAAAAGTTTTTGGCTAAAAAAAGGGATCAAGTCTCCCTATTCTCCCCTATTAGGAAAGTTTTTTTTGCCCGAAAATGTTTTGTAAGCATTGAAAATAATATATTAAAATTAATATATGTCCAATATTTTTCACTTATTTGGCATACAAATTAGCATATTTTCGACACCCCGCTTTACTGCAATACCCACTTTATCGCAACGTTTATCTCAGCAAATTGTTTGTGCAATTAATTTTAATTTCCGCTTTTCCGTCCGTGCTTCGGACAACATGACTCTCAAAGGAATTAAGCTAAATACTAGAAATTTTACACATATAAGTTTCTCGTTAAAAGTGAGGCTAAGTTGTTGAACGGGGAAAATCGTACCATTCCTTCTTCCTCTCCCCTAAAAATGGAAAATTTTCTGAAAAAATGCAGTATGTCCCTATATTGAATATTTTATGATTGCCGACTGGCAATTGTAGCTTTTCTTATGTTTTTGAAGAATTTCCAGCTTATTTGTGGCTTATGTTTTCGAAGAATTTCCGACTTTTTTTTAACTTTAAATTTCATCTCAAAAACCGTGCAAACTTTCCCATAAAAACCAAAAATATTACCATTTTTAAATGACAAAATTTAAACCTTCATTATCCAAGCAATTTATATCACATCTTTTGCTCCATAGAAAGGAAATATTATTATAATAATTTCGAATAGAATTGAATAACAAAAAAAAAACTGTTCCTTGTGAACACGTTCACAGTTTTTCATGTTACTTTGATGTTCCTTATTTGATCTGCCAAAAATTTTATTTAGGAACATTTTTTGCGTGCACGCTCTCTTTTTAAACGGAAAAGGCCCAAAAATCTGAATAAATTTATGCTAAAATCATAACATACGTAAAACATCACATGATATTGTTGTCGGATCACTAACCAAATCTTCCGCTAAGTTGCGCAAAAAAATCATAAAATATCCTAATTTTACATTACGTTATGATCTGTCTTTGAGGCTGAGATTCAGGAATGATTCCTGGAGCCAAAATGGGAAACATATATGCCCGCTTATGATGGTATATAAACAGATTTTTCGTTTACACAAAGATTATACACACATCCCGTAAACTTTGCATAAAATCAATTTACCCAAGGAAAATGCGAGGAGGAAAAAAATTTCACACGAAAAAAAAAAGAAAATGAGAACCTCAACTTCGTTTCCCGGCAGTTTCTCATACGAAAATCTTTTACCATGATTTCGAATCCTTGTCCTTTTGTATATCCCTATATCGCTAATGCTTTGAATTCGGGATAGGCAGATTTTTATGATGTTCCTTTTTAACGCTTTAAATCCACTTTAGAGTAAAAAAAATCAAATAAATAAAATTTCTAGGGGGTTGTCGACAGAAAAAAAAACGAACAGTGTTGGAGGGAGAGGCAGCAGCAACATGGGAATATTTTCCAACCGTTTCCTATCGATGGGTAAAATATTCCGGAAATTATTTTCACCCAGTCAAAAAAAAAATCACTTTCCGGAGAATAATCTCATGGCTCCAATTCTACAGCAAGTTGGATAGATAAATATTTTTTTTCTTTTACTTTGAGATCGAGTTGAGTCGAATCAAGGAAAAATATTAAAAAATATTTGGAATTACTGCTGGAAGGATAATAGAACGAAAAATGTTTTGCATATATAACAGGATGGGGGCAAGATGATTTCATATGTAGGTGTAAGCATTTGATTTCTATTTTTTTTTTCAGGAAATATTTCTGATACGGATATCGTTTTTGATGTTTAATTGAAATTTACTGAAAAAAAACGTGTTAAAAAACGAGTATTCAACGCCTATGTATTAAGCAGATTTCCGAGGAAATTCAGATTTATATTTCTATTTATTAATAATATGTTTTTGCAAAAAAATTAAAAAGTGCTTTTTGTTACACCATATTTTTAAAGAGAAATCTGCTGGATTTTTGTTCGGAAAGTTTGTGAAAACATCTGCTATGTACACGTTTTTCCTCGACTTCGGCATCATTACTGCGATAAAAAGGATTCGAAAAACATATTTCAAATTTAACATTGGAAGAAAAGAGCATTTGGAATGTGTCCATGTCGACTGAGTGAGGATTTGAATAATCCTAAAAGGTTTTCACTTCTGTGACGTATTTTCCATCCCTGGTGGGATTTTTTTTTGCTTACTTTGGAAATTTTTACGAGAATCACTTGTACAGAATTGTGTATTTGTGATCCAGATAAATGGCTAAAAATCATTTGTAAAGTGCCGAGTTTTCTTTCGTGTCTTTTCGCCAAATCAAACTACTTAAGTCGATGTGTTCATTTTTCTCGTCCTTATTTTTCTATGGATGTTTTCTGGATTTTTTTTAGTTCTGGATTTTTTAGGACTGAATGTTCTTTGATTTTGGTTTCTTGTTAGGAAAGCAATTTTGATTAGTCAAACGAGAGTTAAATATTTGTAAAAAATATTTTTGAATTTAATTTTGACTGAAAATTTTGATATCTTCATTGCAAATTTATTAGTTACTACAATTAGTTTAACTGGATTTTGATGTAAAGAAAAGTTTTGTAAAATCATATTCTAAACACATTTTACCTTCAAAGATTTTTCAATATGACTCACCATTTTCGAGGGAATTGCAAAAAACTGTTTTGAGTGTGTGGGGGAGGGGGGAAGGAATGGTCCGATTTTGCCCATTCAAGAAATTGTGATAGCCATTTACACAAAAAAAGGCAAGTACACAAAATTTCAAGTCTCTAGCTCAATCTTTTCGAAAGTTATGGTGTTTACGGACAGACGGGTTGATGGATACACGGACGGACATGCGGAAATCAAAATCTTTTATCATCCCTACTCTTTTGTCATCCCTACCAAAAAATCTTTTGGTGTAGTTCATTTTTGTGTCCGATGATTGGTTCGAGGCGTTACAAACGGTATACTAAATCTAATATACTAGATATATCATATAGAGCAGTGGTTCTTAACCTTGTTGGAGGTACTGACCCCCACCAGTTTCATATGCGCGTTCACCGAACCCTTCTTAATTGGAAAAATAAAATATGATTTTTTCAAATTCAAAACATAGGTATATATTTATACATAGGTGCATAAAATGAACAAAACCATTATAGAACAAATAACATGATTTTCACATAAAAACAAAAAGTGTGTGTTTTCATCTCCGCTGAACCCCGGAGACTCACTCACCGAATCTCTGGGGTTCGATCGAACCCAGGCTAAGAACCACTGTCCTAAAATCTTATTAAAAAATGAGCGAATTCTATTGGTTCAACCACAATGAAGCCGCATTGGCGCCGCCACATATACCGCCGAACCAGCTACAATGACAGTAGCACCGTCGGCATATGCTTCTGTCTTGCGAAATCAAAACATCTGCATAGAATGTGGCGCCGAATGTGGTGGTTGTCCCAAAACAACGAAGAAAAATCGCCATAGAATGTGGCGCCGAATGTGGTGGTTTTCATAAAACATTTTGGGCGGCAGCGGCAAGTTTGACTTTGTTTCAAACTCGGCGGCGACGGAAAAAGTGCGCTGCAGTTGCCGCTGTATTGTAGCAGCTCTCGTTGCGCTACGTTACACCGTGTCTTCACTTGGGATTTTTCATCGCAGAGATTTTTGATTGACCAATCAGAGCTCGAGTTGATGACGATATCGCCGTCAACTCGGGCTCTGATTGGTCAATCATAAAATCTTTGCGATGAAAAATCCCAAGTGAAGACACGGTGTTAGTGCAAAAAAATGCCGCCCACCGCTGCCGCTTGCCGCCTTCACTATGGTTGAACCATAGAGTCAGACACTTCACTCACATTTCTGCTGTTGCTACGGACGATAGCATTTCTGCTGTTGCTACGAACGGTTGTGGGTAGGTTTTTTTCCCTGGTAGACTAATAGTACAGTGAGGTACAAATATTCACGTCATGAACTAAACTAATTTACAGTGAGGTACAAAAATTGACGTCATGTACTAAGTCTCTTTCATTTTTTATTTTCAATCATGAAGCGCTAAAACCCTGATTCAGATTGGAAAAAACAATTTTTAGGTACTGTAGACAATAACGGGAATTTGCAGTGCTTGAAATGTGATTACATTTGCAAAAAAAATTTTTTTAAAGCGCCATTATAATGCTTTGCCATTCTATTCCAGAGCCCTGGCAGTGTGGACACTTTTCTCTCCATATTCGCGAAAAAACAATAAAATAAGACGAAAAGGTAAAAAATAATAAAAATGTAGAGTTTATTTGAGCTCAAAATTTTGTGGTCCACTGTGTTCGTATGACATCGGCTTGACAATGAGAACGTCAGAGCGAGCGCCACTATCTAAATTTTGTTCTTGTGTACAATAAGACACCAAAAAATGCGAGTAGTTGTAATTCAACACATATAAATAGGACATCTCTGAGTAAAAAAATTCCAACAAGAACCAGGAGGAGCGCAAATATCACAGTAGTCACTCCAACTTTCAAATAACAACCTTGGTTATCTTTTTACATAAAATGCTAATGTAAAAAGATAATCAAGGTTGTTATTTGAAAATTGGGGTGACCACTGTGATATTTGAATATCTCGAAACAGTTTATTGGTCAGTATTTTGAATAATTTTTGCTTCTCTTCGAGAATTCATTTGTGTTCATTTGTACCGGATTTCTCCTGGCGAACGATTGAATATTTTGAAATTTTAGTTCTATTAAAATAAAGGAAAAATTCTGGTTACATTTTGATTTCAATCACAAGCATTTTCAAATATTTTTTGGCCTAAAAAAGTATTATTTTTTTAAAAAACTTTTTCTTTGGTAATCCTAGTACATCTACAAATAACTTTCCACAATATGAATATTATTTCATTTGTTGAATCGAAAATACTTTTGAAGATTTGAACTGATTCTGTAGAAATACCCAACGAAACTCTTATCCTGATTTCGACATATGCCATGACAAAATAAATCCTTAATAGCTCATATATGTCAGAGTTCATTTCGGAATTTTATGTTCCCCGAAAAACCTAAAGGACAGAGAAAAAAACAGAATGGAACACCAAATGAATGAATAAATATATGTTCGTTGTAAAAAGGGCGGCGATATGTTGTGTCTAAAGGACACAACAGGGGGTTAAATTGATGGAGCCGAGCACAATATACGCAGACATAGACGTATTTTTGTTACTTTTGACATATAACATAAATTCAATGTGTCCTGGTTCGCCTCGGTTTCTAGTATTTCTCAACTCATGATCGTATCTAATGTTTGAAATGGGAAATCGAACCAACGTTACTGCTGGTCCCCGAGAAAAAAAAACGTTTATGAAAATTCTGACTGTGAAATGTGCAAATATAGAACAGTGTTTAGGGTGAACAGAGACACGAGAGGGCTTGAACTCAAAACAGGGATGATGACGAAAAACGAAAACTGTATCGAAAGGAGATCTCATTTGGGGTAAAGAGATTGTGATATAAAAGCACAAAAAAGGAACCTTCTGGCCGAAGGGAACTTTCAATTCCATGGAAATATGTGGAACAACAGCTCCAACAGCCCTTAACCCTCATGGGGTGCACCCTTAACACACAAAGGCACGAATAAAATATCAAAAATATACTTTCCATCCGTTGGACAGCTGTCATAAAACTCGACCATACCAAAGTTTTATGTTTCGGGAAGGAAGATTTGAGGATTTAAATGGTAATCAAATGGTGGGAAATAAATAATAAAATCGAAGATTGAAAATCTTTTTACTCACATTATATGGATGTGGTGGTGATATGTTTTTCCTCATATACCATTTTTTTTCGGTTTTCATTTCCATCGGACGTCGTTTTTTATGTGACAAAGGTTGGGCGATTTCATTTGGTTTTCTTTTCTGGCTTTTCACTTTGAAATGATTTCCTTAAGTTTATAGCTGCCATTTCGATTCAGATAATGCTGAGTTGAGAACATTTTTATGCAAAAGGTGAAAATTCACAGATTTTTTTTTTCTCAGATTGAGTGCAAGATTCGATATTTTTTTAATGGTGAATGAAAGAAAGTATTTTGATATTTTTTATGAAATAAGATAAAAGTTAAAGGATTGAAATGTAATTTAAGATTTGATGGTACATCAGAAAGCTTCAGCATGACAATAGAAGTTTAAGACGTTAAAGTCAAAAATAAAAAAAATATTTAATCTACACAGAGAGAAAAAAACATGGTAAATTTAACCAAAGCGCTTTGGTGAAATAATTTTTGTATGGGTTTATCAAACTTATCAATTTATTTGGTAATCGTACCAAGAAATTGGTTAAATTACCCATGGTTGAAATTTGGAAAAATACGAATAATAAGTGATGAAAATTAAAAAAGGTCTTGGTAAAATATTACCAGCACATAACCAAACACCTTAGTTTTTAACGATACCGTCAAGAGACGTTTGAACAGACTTGATATTTCTGTATAATTGATATTTCTGTGTTCTGTTCAATTTTTTTTTTTGAGTTAAAATTTTTCTTTATTGGTTTTTTAAAACTTTAGTGAAACCCTACAAAATTTCCAAAAACGTATGCATGTAAAAAATTGTTTCATTACTTCTTCGAATAAACATTCGCAATATAGTTTTTATGTTTCCACGCCATGGAATTGGAGGAAGGAGTTTAGGATTGTGTGGTATATTTTTAAATTCCTGGAATCCTTCATACGGACATGAATCTTTCGCATTTGAATATTTCTTCACATGCTCGAAAAGTGCTCCGAAAATGGGACTGTGGGCCAAATTTTGAACTCCTTCACAAACATCCCAGTTAATTGGCGCTAAAAATTGCTTGTAAACATTTTTAACTCTTCTTTGGATATTAAGAGTTATCTAAAAATTTATGAAGACTGTTAGTAGCACATAATAATGAATTTGTAAAATTTCAAACCATAATATTGTCGACTAATTTCTTCAAATTACATGAAATCGTAATATTTACGCTGGTTTTATTAGTTGGAGTCAGTTCACAGATTGTTTGTTCGCAAATTTGATCCTGATTGAAATTGCACACGAGTTTCTTTAATATTATTTGATGAAAATAATTAGATTTTGTTGAATTTGCATCCTGAATGTAAAATATAACTATTATTATTGTGAAAACTAATAAAGAACGCATTTTCCCCATCGCATCGAGAAGGAAAATCAAAAACTGAATGGTCATTATTATTATATACAAAATTTAAAGTACAATAAATTTGTTTCCAGTCAATTAAACCTATATTTTTGTATAAGTTTTTGTAATAGCTTATCACATATTAATGGCCAAATATGAGGCATATTTTTTAAAACAAGGCTGGAATAAAATTGGCAAACAAACTGGTGATTTATCTCCTCGTTGGGTTTAACTTTTCGACACAATGCATGATTTTCACGAAAATTGTATAAACAGTTGATGAATTCTAATTAAATTTTTATGTGTGGAAGAATTATGTAAAATCATATTCGGCTATTGTAAGTCTATAATTTTTTTTGTACGACGCGCCATGTTCGAGTAAATTTCAAACAACTATTCCGGGTTCAATCAAAATCCTAATTGTACTCTATGTAAGAATTATGTGGAGCATATTAAATTTAGGATATACGAGTACACGGTAAAAAATCTTGGATTAAATTCTAATCAAAATTGGAACACTCTGGACCTCTATGCAGTTCAATATTAAATTATAATCGAATAGTATGATAAGAATTTTTTTTTCAAATTTAATTTTGGCTTAATTTAGTCTTAAAGTCAATAATTTTGATTAAATTGTAGAGATTAATATTAACTGTATTAAACTTCAATATATAACAAAAACTAATTAAAATATGATGGCAAAAAATACTAAAATATTTTCAATAATTCGCTTGTATAAAATTCCAATTCAAAACAGTAAAAGATTTCGTCAATAAAATGTCTGAATAGAAAAATATTCCAGGATTTTTTGCCGTGTAGCTAACACCGTGTCTTCACTTGGGATTTTTCATCGCAGAGATTTTTGATTGACCAATCAGAGCTCGAGTTGATGACGATATCGCCGTCAACTCGGGCTCTGATTGGTCAACAATTATAAAATCTCTGCGATGAAAAATCCCAAGTGAAGACACGGTGTTAATGTCAAAAGGTCGTAAGCGGCAAAAAGCTTTGTTACCTGGACGCCGGTTTGTATGGTCATCCATACTCTACAAACATAAGAAAAGCCATAATTCCTCCGTCAAATACTCTATATGATGACATACCAAATGTTTATTTAAAAAAAACCCCCATTTGTATAGGAGGAGGGGACAAAAGTGCTCAGATTGGAATTTTATGTATGGATTAGTTACGTAAAATATTATTCTTAACACATTTTACCTTTATAAATTTTTCAATATAACTCACCGTTTTCGAGAAAATTGTAAAAAACTTTTTCGTTTGTGTGGGGTGGGGTGCCCGTTCAAGAACTCAGCCTAGCCACTTACGAGAACCGTTACTATACAAATTTCAAGTCTCTAGCTCAATCCTTTTGAAAGGTTTGTTGTTCACCGACAGACAGACGGACGGACGGACAGAGAGACAGATAGACGGCAAGACAGATAGACAAAAAGACATACAGACAGACACACAGACGGACGAACTTGTGGAAATAAAAATCTTTTGTGATCGCTAACACCCTGGTGTAGTTAATATTTGTGTCCGATGATTGGTTCGATGCATTACAAACGGTATATTAAATCTAATATACCTACGAGATATATCATACGGAGCATAGAAAGCTTTTATTTAAATAATGCACTAAAGAGGACAAAATAATTTTTGGCCGCTGTGTGGCAGAAATAAAGGCGTGATAAATATTTATTTTGTTTTATTTTTTACGCTTTTGTCTTGCAGTGTATCTATGATACACTACGCCCAAAAAATTATTTTTACCTTTTTAGCGCATTTTTTTGAAAAAAAACATCTGTTTTCACATTTTTTCAAAAATATTTTTCCTATTTTTTTTTATTTTATCCTTTTTGGTAATTTTGTATTGGATTAGTATGACTAAAGATCCAAAATGACGCCTGCCACGCTTGTTTAAACTTTTTGGTCTTCGAATATATATCCTTGCCTTTGAGATATTCTTCCAGGCTTCTTAACGTCCGAATCGACTTTACCGACCCCAGAAACTTCAAATGAAATTTTCCCGGAAAATTTGAGGAAAACGATAACTACGCTATGCTTACAGGACCTTCCGCTAACCTTATAGAGTTCTTACCCCCGTCGCACACTTCAGTTAAGAGAGCTCAACTACGTGAGCTAAGTTTCTCGCTGAAAGTAAAATCCTTAGCATTTGCATTATCGACCGCACACTTGAGCAAAACTATGAATCTACAACGCGTAGTCATGGGCGACGCGGACTAAGCTCGCTCGCGTAGTTCAGACCTCAGCTACGCGAACGACTTCGCTGGCATCGCTGGCATCGCTGACACTCACATATACACACTTTCGGCGTTATACAGTGTAGAATCGGTGTTTGCAAAAGTGTAGTATTTTGTGGACATAAAAGTGTAAGGAAAACGTGAAAATTGAATTCTTTTGCGGAATATTTTCAATCGCGTTAAATAATTTATATCTAAAAATGGCTGCAGATAAAGTGGAAAAATGCATAAATTTACCGAAAATATCGCCACGTAGCTTAGCTGAAGTGTACAACGAGGTGAGCTAACCCAGCTAGGCTATGTAACTATAGCTAGCCTCGCCCACATAGCTTAGTTGAAGTGTGCGACGAGGGTTAATGTCGGAATCGGATTCATCGACCCCAAAATACGGCGGATGAGATTTTTTCCGGAAAATTTGATGAAAAATCCTTACAGGATGATGCAGTGATAATATTGTGTTGTTATTGAAGATACGTAAGTGTGCACAATTTAAAGTCAATCGGATTAGCGGAAGTGCGTCAAAATTTGATTGCTGATTTGACCCTGACAAACAAACAGATACGCATGCAAGCGAAATAAAAGCTTTTAAAAATAATAAACATTAAAAATAAAATATCAAATTGAGAATAATTTTAAATATAATTCAGATACCAAATCATGATATGGTAACCTTATATGAAATATAATTACCTAATGGTATTTTTTTTTGCTTATGTGAACATATTTAATTTTCTGGAACGAAATTGCAAACCTAGGGCTTTGTTTCGGGGGGAAAATTCCTCAATTGAAGTCACAACCTTGGGTTTTTGAAAAATCGGTTGTTTCTTTCGCCCATTCTAGTATTTATAATCTTAAGCGCTATCTGAATTTAACAACACAAATGTGGGTTCCGGTTTTATTTTGCACAATTCCTTTGCTATTAGCAACAAAAACACATGCAGCGGTAAGATTTTGATTTTGAATTTTATACCAATTCAATTTTCATACATTGTTTTTAATTCGAATAGAATCGCGTAATTATTTTGAAGAAAATTCTATGCGATTTAGATAAAAATCAGATTTGCGAAAATACCATTTGTACAGTGACACCAGTTTCTGAAACATTGGCAAATTTCACAATTTCGTGTCATTTGCGAAAACCTGTGGACGACCTTACGGTTTGTAATCAAAAAAACCTTTTTTTTAACTTCATTTAAATCTTTGTTCTAATTTTTATGTGATTTTAGGTACGTTTTCAAATACTAAAACGGATGAAAAATAACTACATGCAAATTTTCCCCACGATCACTACTGGCGCCTGTGCTGGAGCCGAAGAAATTGTTAAGAATCCGATATTCAAACCAGTTTTTGATTCTGTAAAACAATATTCCAATATAAGAGGCTCCTGTCCGTATAAGGGTTTCCAGGAATTTAAAGATGTTCCATTTAATTACAAGCTATTTCCAATAATTTCCCAAATTGGAACGATGAAGGGAATATTTCGGATGTATGTTAGAAAATCAAATGAAACTATTCTGTATACAAATGTATTTATGGTGAAACAATAAAGAAAAATTTGAAGATCTACATAAACAGATATCTTTTAATTATGCTTTCATAAGATTTTTTTAGGTCCTGTGGCCAAAAAAATAATTTATTTCTTGTGATTGTGAAATAGTCTCTAAGGCCGAATTTACGATTAAATGAAAAAAGCCGGGTTTTAACTTTTTTTGATGTTCAATGTTTCATCACTTTATTTTACCATCTAGAACAATTATATGTTTTATGATTAGGGTGACCATACGTTCCGGTTTCGCCGGGACAGTCCCGGTATTAGGCATGTTGTCCTGGCGTCCCGTCCAGCGCGGCGGTACAAAACTTTGGCTAAAGTTCAGTTTAGCGCCAATGACGCTACTTATTTTTCAAGTATAGGGAGGGGTAGATAGAAGTATCCCCTATCTAAAATGGGTATTTTTAGCCGT
Organism: Chrysopilus asiliformis; assembly: GCA_964034945.1. Lineage (NCBI taxonomy): Eukaryota > Metazoa > Arthropoda > Insecta > Diptera > Rhagionidae > Chrysopilus > Chrysopilus asiliformis. The sequence goes on along the minus strand of OZ035960.1, from coordinate 89,997,861 downwards.
CGCTCGCTCCCTTTGCCGCCTCTAGAGGTCCTCAAACTTTAAATGAAACTTTTTTCTGGTGATTCTTTCAATTTTTGAAAAAAGCATGCTTGAACGTGTATGGCGAAGCTGTCAATCAATTCGTCCTTTCAGCATAATTTTTAGTAGAGAAATGATGTCGCATATAAAAGACAGAGTGTTTTGGGAATCTTTTTCGAGTTATATATACAAAGAAGTGAGTTTTGGATGACGAAAAGCGAAAAATATAAGGACAGAAATTGTTTAAATTCATATTTGTGCTGAGTGCTGTCGGTTTGGCTGTTTCGAATTAACTGATGCTTGCGTGCATGATTGAGCGTCTAGTGCAAATAAGCTTTTTGCTGCGACAGCATGATTGACTGCAACATTGAACGTGTAGGGGCCGCTTTAAGAACCAGCCTTTTATTCAACCACAAATTTGACCGAAAAGTCTAATCCATAATCAACCAATTATAAGATAACGATCAAACACAAAAAAAAAATATTTCTGTTGTACCGGATATACAGAAAACATTATACAATTAATACGAAATTACCAAATTTTATTTTTAAATCTTTCAGCTGTACAGAGAATAATAGAAAGGTAATATTCAATTGACAATAATTTCAAATGATGGAAAGATTAGATTTTTATTATTGAAGTTTTTTTTTATTTTTTTATCTTTTTTTCTGTTTTTTTTTTTTTTTGAAAAACCGAAAGCCCTTTTCGATGCTATCAAAATTAAAATGGATGTTTAAAGTATTTTTAGAACCTTTGTGAGAAATACGGATAAAAATTGTTTCGAGATTTTCTTTTATAGAACTGATATTTATATATTTTTTTGCTAGAACTCATATTTATATCTTGCTTAAAAGGTATTTAAGTTTATAATGCGAAACCTTTTATTGGAAATATTTTTTGTGATTTTATTCTCTACGAGTGCAACTACATTTGAAAGCGTAAGTAATTTTTCATGAGTTTTGTGACACATTCATCAATGATTTCTTGACAAACCAATTTTTTGGTTATAAAGTCATTTTCCTACTATTGGAAACAATTTACTGTTATCTTTTTTAAGCGGGGTGTAAATCCGGACAGATCCGAGACAGAAATTTCGAAATCTCGAACAGAGGGAAGATGCTGTCCCAAATAGCATCGAAACATTAAATTAAATTAAATCCATTAAAATTAATTAAATTAATTAAATCCATTAGGTTTGTTCTTTGCGACTTAAAAATGCAGCTATTTACGCAACCGGGCCTAAAGCTTTAGACCAAAAATTCACATCCGCGTACAAGAAGCGAAGGACGTGAAGAGAACGACACACTGATTAATAATGCGTCTGTAAAGCCAGAATTGCTTTAGTGGGGAAATTGATGATCAAAGGGTCGTATTTGGGCCAATATTTGCTTCATGAAGATCGTGCAGCGATGGAGTGACATTTTACGGTTGTCGGGTCGATACAGTGATTAGCCGTGGAACCTGAATGTCAGTTTCACTTTGAGGAAGCATGTAATGGGAACAGGGTCGACACAGTTGCACTAGAGTTACCTCAAAGTCCCCGCTTTACAAACAAAAGAAAAAAAAGTTGACGTCTTTAGGCGCCATATTCCCCATTGGCATTTGATTCAAACGATTTCACTTCGAGAAATAAATTTCTTATTTTAGGCTAATAACTTACGGAAATTGCATTAAAAATGTATAGGAGACATTTTTCAAAAACACAATTTTATTGGGATTAAAATTTCATGGCAAAAGAATAAAAAAAATTGACCGGTAAAATAAAATTAAAGAAATTTTTCGTTAAAAGCAAAGTAATTTGATGGTCCATTAAAATCTGTTTAAATTTCAGATTCAATATTGTCGAAAAATTTTAGTTTCTACTAAAATCACGTCATGCAATCGGAGGAAAAGTCCATTTTAAAATAATACTCCACAAAAAGTTTCCATTAATTTATCGCCATTAGATTTTTCTTGTTCGCTTTCTGTTTTCGTTTTTATTTGTTCATCTCTGTTCGGTCGGTAAGCTAAGTAAGCATTCGAGGGAGAAAGAAAACTTCGCTCGAAGATTTGTGCGATGAAGTGTCGTCAGATCACGCTTGCGGATAAAGCTTGAAGCAGTTAATTTTGTTATTGAGGGCGTATTTTTTTGTGAAATGGCAGCGTCAGAATTACGTTCCTGTGTCATATTTGCGGCGTGGCAAGCCACTGAAAGGTGTTCCCCACATTGGGTGGTACTGCGCATCCCATTCGCACAACGGCGATGTGCCGCGACAAAAATCGCTTATCACCGCGATTTTCATATGGTGACGAAATATGTGAACAAAGACGAATGCTTAAAATGCTATTTGGGACATTTTAGGGAGAGAGAGATATTGTCGTTAGTGTGAAGGCGGTATAAATTTTACATAAAAAACTGCCAAAAAACTGTGACTATGGGGATTATAAAACAACAAAAAATAGCGTGACGTATTTCATAGACAGTCCATTGGTCAAAAATACGTTTTATATTTTTTAAAAATTATTTTCAAATATTATTTTAAAGAAACGCGAAAATTTCCTATATTTTTAGAAAACAACAGTAATGGTCCTGAGGAAACTTTCATGTAATTTGACTAAAAAGCAAATTTGCGAACATGCTTTTTGTGCCGTGACTCCAGTATCAAAAACTTCCTCAAATTTTACGATTTCCTGTCGGTTGAGTAAAAGCGTTGACGATATTATGGTATACAAAATTTAATTTTCTTCATTTATTTCATTAAAAAAAGGAAACATTTTTAGATCTATTTTCGAGTTTTTCAGAAGCGAGGAAATGGTTTTCTTCCTTTAATTCCGCCGATGGTTTTTGGGGCGTGTACAGGAGCTGCTCAAATTGTTAGTAATCCGATATTTAGACCGCTTTTCGACTACTTGAAGCGATATTCGAATATAAAAGATGCATGTCCTTATGAAGGATATCAAGAATTCAAGGATGTCCCATTTAAACCCATATTGTTGCCACCAATTATGGGGAGTGGAATAATAAAAGCTGAACTACGAATGTATATGCGTGAAACAAATGAGACTATAATTTTTTCAAATGGATTTATTGAAATGTCTAAAATCAGTAAAATGGGGTAGATTTCCATTCCTATAAAAGTAGGTATTGTTTGTATTCTTTTTATGATTCTGGGTTGTTTTCTTGGAATGGTTATTTAATTTGACTGTAATAAAGATTTGATTATTCAATCAAAAAATATTGTATGATTTTGTAATTAATGCTCAAGAATAAATACGGTGTAGCTTCGGTTCGGTAACGCCTCGATTTGTGAAAACAATTTCGGTATTTGGTCAGGAATGTGGAATAAAAAGTGAAAGATAAATCGCTGAATTTAAATCAGTGTCAAGTTGTGTTACAAGTGACATAAAATACACAAATGTAAATTTTTGCAGGATGTAAACTTTGGATGAGTACAACAAATTCTAATCGCGATTCGCAACATAATCAAAATTTTCTACTACGATTTGGTGAATTTACTGGCGACCCTAATTTAAGGGTATATTTTTGGTATTTAATTTTTTTTGCCCGCGGCGCAATAATTTCAACCTGTATGTATTTCCTAAATAAAAATTTTTGCTGCGACGGGATTATTTTTTTAATTTCTGTCTATATTCATTTCTTTCATGAAAATGTTTGCAGCGGCGGATTTTTTTTTAAATTTCTGAATATATGCATTTTTTGGGCAGTTTTTGTTGCATACCGAAGAACTAACACAGCGTTTACATGTAAGACTAAAAATCGTATGCGACTCTGCCCTCAATGGGATTTTTTGATTTGACAAGTCTTGCGAGTTGCTTTGCAGTTTTATTGAATCACATGCGACTTGGGTCGGGTTATGCCAAAAAACGCTGAAAAGTTAACAAAAAAGGAAAAAAAGAAAGGTTTGGGTAAATGATTTTCTCGAAAAAGGATCAATTTTAACTTCGAAGCAAATCTGCTGAAAGATCTTCTCTGGGAAGAAAAAGGGGGTCACTTCAAAAACTTTTGTCGACCTTTTTTTCGTGTCCTTTTAATCAGTTCAGCGATCTAATTTTAATGAGATTTTCCTTAAACACTCATTTTCTCGGTACTGAAATAGTATTGAATAGTTGGCAACCCCAGCCATTTTAGGGTTCGACTGATATTGTAGGGTTGGACTGAGTGAGACACGCTCTCTTCTCTAGCAGCTGTCGTACAGAACGGATGTGTCCGCGAATTGTTCTTAATTAATAAATATCGTACATTATATCAACCCGTCTTTTAATTAAACATCAAGGCTACATCAGGTACAAATTCACTAATTCAACATATTCATAACCCAAATGTCAAATTAGTTGCAATTGAAGTCGCAACTCAGATTGTTTGAGGTCTTCACCTACGACTTGAGTTGTGATTTCATGCAACTGGCGTTTACACGTCAGATTTTGATGAGATCCCAAATAGCATCGAAAAGCTCGGGCACAAGAGATTTTTTCTTTGCGGCTTGAAAATGTAGCAATTTACGCAATCGGGTCTAAAGGCCTGTGTCCACATGGAAGTTTATTTGCAGAAGTCGCTTCTAGCCGAGACTTCTGGAAGTTTTTCCCGTGGAAACACTAACTGCAAGTGAACTTCCAGAAGTTCTGATACCAGAAATCTCTTCTAGAAGCGACTTCTGCAAATAAACTTGCATGTGGACACAGACCTTAAAGATTTAGACCTAAAATTCACATCCGCGTACAAGAGGCGTAAGAAATTACGAGAACGACACACTGATTAATAAGACTGTGTTTACATTAGGACTCACTTTGAGGCGGCACGTCATTCGTGATGGTGAGGGACGCAGTGGGGAGGGAAACCAAAAAGAGCGAACGAAGTTTAGATTCACTTAAAATTATCGGTCGCAAATGGTTTTTGAGTCTGGTCGTTGAAACCTGTCGTTTAGTTTTGTTGATGAAACCGGTTTATGAATCCAGATAAAGCGAACCGTGTGCACACGGCAGAAAAATGAGGAAAGACGTGCCGCCTCAAAGCGGGTCCTAATGTAAACACAATCTAATGTGTCTGCAAAGCCACAATAACTTTAATGAGGAAATTGATGATCGATCGATGGGTCGTCTTTGGATCAGTATTCGCTTCATGAAAATTCTGCGGCAATAGAGATTTGTTCATCTGTTCGGTCGGTAAGCTATGTGAGCATTCGAGGGAGAAAGAAAACTTCGCTCAAAGATTTGTGTGATGTAATGCCGTCAGAGGATGCTCGCATAAAGCTTAAGCAGGCAATTTTGTTAATGGGGGTGTCTTTTTTGTGAAAAGACAGCGTCAGAATTACGTTCCTGTGTCATAACTGCGGCGTGGCATAGCATTGAAAAGTGTTCCCCACTATGGGTGTCATTACGCATCCCATTCGCACAACAGTGATGTACCCGCGACAAAAATCACTTATCACCGGAATTTGCATGGTGACGAAATATGTGAATAAAGACAACTTGGCTGCTTAAAATGCTATTTGGGTTCTTTCGAATGAGTTTGCTGTAGATTACACTGGCTAACAGCCCTTTTGTTGCCGAAGATATTACAATAATTTTGGGATAGTTTTGAGTCGTTGATTTCGAATCCGGAAGTGGTTTGGCCAGATTGGCTCTTTTATTTTCTCGAAGAATGTGGAGAAATTCAACAAAATTTGAACAAAACAATTTCATGTAAATAATTTCTTATATCAAATTCTTATTTCATGAAACCTTTAAACCATTTCGCAAAAAGAGATTAACATCACTCTCTACCAAAATGAAACATCAAAATAATTGCAAACCATCGTCACAAAAATATTAAATATTATGGTTATTCATGTACATGTATTTGTTATTAATGCCAGTGACATAAATTCACCATTATTTCTATCATTAAAATTTACAACTTTTATAATTACAACTTTTGAAACACATCATCCATTAAAAAGGTTCTCCTTTTCGAAAAATTAAAAAAAAAAAGATACAACTCGAAACAAAGAATAGCAGAAACAAGAAAAAAGTGAAACATTTACGAACATAATTCATCGGGAGCCCAGGGGGAGATGAAACGCCATCATCGTAAATGTCCTACAATTTGTATAAAAATACACAAATATAGTTAAGAGTACTTTCCTGGATTTTATTGGTATATAGTAGTTGTAGGGACAAGTATAAGTATATCCGTATTTAGCATAGTGTGTATCTTTTTAATCTAAAGTAATGGGTGAGATGATTAACGATATCTTGTCGCACCATCACCGCCAACATGGTTATTTACCGACAATTTTCCCAGCCACCCGCCGCCGCCTCTCGCTGGTGGGGTGGTTTAAAGAATACATCGAATTGGGTGACGAAAGTGTATCATTACTGGTAAAACTGATAATAAAACAGCCCGATATTTCGTCTTGGAATGGGGGATGGGAATGTCAGAAAACCGTGTAGGGTAGCTGAGAGTCAGGAAAATATGCTAAAAATTAATAAATAACTTGGATGACATAATCTAAAGAAAAGCTTTTCATTCAGACTGTTCCAAGCCCCACCTGCTCACCCTTTGGCAATCGAACGCTCTTAGAATGTTCATTTTTAACATTTTTCTACTTGATCCTTTTCACTTTCCAGAAGTTCCCATCCGCTCTAGTGATGTGGAAGGGAATAGATCCTGAAAGTAAAACATAGTCCTTGTCATCGTTCTCATATTTCATCTCAATTTTCTTGTACTCGACTTATATCCCATTTACATGCCATCGTTCACTATTATCCGTCTCTATATTTACTACCAGTTTCTAAAACCTTTAATCCTTTCATTCTCATTCTTGCTTCATTCATCAGCAAGCCGCCAACATGGTTATCTCTCGATTCATGCTTCAAATGTTCCTGAATAAACCTTGATTGGCTGCCGCTAGGAAAATATAATACTTTGGGCGCCGCTGAATTCAAAAAAGGTGGCTGTTTGTGTGTGTCTACCTATAGGTAGACATCATCCTGTACGTACATCCTTTTCGCTAAATTTATCGATCTTAATTATTCACATTTTCGTTATTTTGTATAATTAATTAATTACAAGGGAATGACGTACGGGATTTTTGATGATGATTAACCGAGAGTATGCAATAATCTATCACAGTAGAACTTAAGGATTTTGGGGGGTGAATATCCTGGAATTAGTTTACCTTTTGAAAATGGATCTCGAAGGATTTGCATAACGTCATTATGAGAGCTACAGGAAATTAGTTAACTGATCGAAAATGTAGCAAACCGGAAAAATTTACCTAATGAAGTCGTCTGTTATAATAATATTAAAACGGCAGCACCGTTATGAAGAGACCATTTCCGACAAGGCGTCAAAACGAGTTACCGTGTACATATCACTAACGAACATTTTGTCGCGTACACACCGTAGTTTCGCGAACCGTTCGCGACAAATCGTATAAAAACACTCAAAAATCGCGAACTCCGGTGCGTACGCAGCATTACCCAGTAACACACGAAATGCACGAGAAAAATGGCGACGCACTAGAACCTTCCAAAAGTTTGGTGAAGATTCTAGCGCCACTCTTCTAAAAACCTGATGAAATCGGGAAAAGGATTGTGATTTCTGGATCCAAAGCGATCGTTACAAATAGAGTACCTAGAGTGCTTCAAGCGAACGAGGGATTATCAAGTTATAGAGTATAAGGGATAAGTGAAAGTGGGGAAAACATAAGAAAGCCAGAGTTGCCAGGGGCAATCATCAAATACTCAATATGAGAACAGGCAAAATTTTTAAGAAAAAAAATCATTTCTATGGTCGAGGATGGGAGGCGGGGAGGAAGGGAGGAAGGGAAGAAGGGAAGAAGGGAGGAAGGGAGGAAGGGAGGAAGGGAGGAAAGGAGGAAGGGAGGAAAGGAGGAAGGGAGGAAGGGAGGAAGGGAGGCGGGGAGGAGGGGAGGAAGGGAGGAAGGGAAGAAGGGAAGAAGGGGGGATGGGAGGAAGGGAGGAAGGGAGGAAAGGAGGAAGGGAGGAAGGGAGGAAGGGAGGAAGGGAAGAAGGGAAGAAGGGAGGAAGGGAGGAAGGGAGGAAGGGAGGAAAGGAGGAAGGGAGGAAGGGAGGAAGGGAGGAAGGGAGGAAGGGAGGAAAGGAGGAAGGGTGGAAGGAGGAAGGGAGGAAGGGAGGAAGGGAGGAAGGGAGGAAGGGAGGAAGGGAGGAAGGGAGGAAGGGAGGAAGGGAGGAAGGGAGGAAGGGAGGAAGGGAGGAAGGGAGGAAGGGAGGAAGGGAGGAAGGGAGGAAGGGAGGAAGGGAGGAAGGGAGGAAGGGAGGAAGGGAGGAAAGGAGGAAGGGAGGAAAGGAGGAAGGGAGGAAGGGAGGAAGGGAGGCGGGGAGGAGGGGAGGAAGGGAGGAAGGGAAGAAGGGAAGAAGGGGGGATGGGAGGAAGGGAGGAAGGGAGGAAAGGAGGAAGGGAGGAAGGGAGGAAGGGAGGAAGGGAAGAAGGGAAGAAGGGAGGAAGGGAGGAAGGGAGGAAGGGAGGAAAGGAGGAAGGGAGGAAGGGAGGAAGGGAGGAAGGGAGGAAGGGAGGAAGGGAGGAAGGGAGGAAGGGAGGAAGGGAGGAAGGGAGGAAGGGAGGAAGGGAGGAAGGGAGGAAGGGAGGAAGGGAGGAAGGGAGGAAGGGAGGAATGGAGGAAGGGAGGCAGGGAGGAGGGGAGGAGGGGATTGGTCCAATTGAATTTTGATGTATGGGGCGGTTATACAAAATCATATTTCAAATACATTTCGTGTTTATAAATTTTTCGATGTTATGAACCGTTTACGAGAAAAAAGAAAGAAAAGTATTCTACATGTATGGGGGAAGTGGAAAGAGTGAACCAACTGGATTTTGATGTATAGATGAGTTATGTAAAAACCTACCTTAATATTTTTGAGAAAAATGCTGAAAACTGTTTCGTTTGTATGGCATAGGGGTAAGGAATGGTCCGATTTTATCCGTTCAAAAACGTAGCCTTGCAATTTAAGAGACACGCAACTACACAAAATTGCAGGTCTCTAGCTCAGAGATTTATTTCGTTAATTTACTATGCATATAGCTAAACTACCCTATCCAAGCCCTAGTGTTGTATTTAAAAAAATTGGCATCGAAACAAAAATATGTTTCCCTGCGGCCCAATTTCCTTAGAAATTGCTGCCTCTAGAATATTTGTATTAAAAAAAATCACCTGCGGTGCATTTTACTAAATATACTTCAATAGTAAAATGTTTATCTCTAAAAGTTTTTCCTGCGGCGCAATTTTTGTTATGTTTTGAAGTTATGTTATAATCACAAACAAAAATTGAAGCAAAGCCTTTTTTCTATGATCGGGGTTTCAAAATTTTCATGACTAATTTCAAGGCATTGACTAATTTAAAAAAAAATCCTAAAACCGCCCACCTCCCACCTCTCGCTCTAATCTATCCCGGAATCACACCAAAAAAATATGGTTAACCTATGCCCAAAGGTTTCCAGAGTTGTCGATTTTTTCGCCTGTAACGCACTTTCTTAAATACATTTTCATGCAGGGTGCAATATCTGAGACATTTTACCTGCGGCGCATTTCTCTTCGTTGGTATTTTAACTATTTCCAGTTGCAGTTATAAAACGTGAAAAGCACATAAAAATTAGCTACTGTTCAGTTAAAATTGTGAACATTTTAGATTTTAATTTTAAATCGCATTTCATTCCGTATCGCAATCCTTGCTTGCGGCGAATTTCCTCGGGGTATATTTTGTTTATTAATTTGCATCTAATAAGTAATTGTCTCAATTTCAGAAAAAAATACAAATTTTGAAAACTTTATTCATAATTTGAATTCTTTGGTTTCAAAGCAAAGAATTTTTTTTGACTGATACTCGAAATAAATGTGTGAGGAATGGCAGTAGTAATTAAAAACCATTGAAAACGAGGACAATAGATAAATGCTGTCGATGAAATGTACTTGTTAGCATGCATTTTTTTAGATACTCACATCTGTTATACAAACAATGCACGTATGGCACGTATCCCGATATGCTGTTATCTCCTGCCTGAATTTATGTCAATGTGTTACTCGTTGAACATGAAAACAACGTGAATTGCATCTGAAAATTGTAACACTTGGAAAAGTTGATCATGCACTAATGCAAAAGTGCAATGTTTTCCAATTAAAATCGATTGAGAATCTCCATGCCAAAGCATCTAACAGATACTCAACTTAATAGATATACGTATGTACAAATGTTGCATATAAAAACTTTTTTGAAATACTTTTTTCATGGGATTTTCAAAAAAATCGCAAAAGGCAGAATTCCTTTCATTCCAAAGAATAAATGAAAGTTCCACCAGACGTGTCAATTTTAACGAAATTCGCAGCTCATAGACGTTTTTCCCACACTGCAGAAATGCCAAAACTGGAAAACTTCCACTCAAAAGGAAAACCAATGTTAGCGAATACATGCCATAAACTTTTCAACCACATTCACATGAAAATATCTTGTTTGCAACCCTACCACCCCTAAAAAACCCCTTGCTATTTGGATGTTCATTTTTTTAAAATCGACTCTTTATCGAAATGAGGATTTTTGTGTTTGTTTTCCTTGAAATTCGTGTTTTTTTTCAAACTTTTTTCAATTATAAAAGTTGTTGAGGTTCACCCTTTTTTCTGTTTATTTGGAATAAAATAAAAAGTCCTTTGGGGTTAACCTAATGAAAATTTGGTTCAACCGTTTTTCGCTCATTGACTGCACGATACAAAGGCATTTTACAGAAAAACCCCAACTTCAGTGAATTTTTTATTTTCGGTAGAGCACTCGACACAAAATTAAATGAGGAGCGATCGATTGTGAAATTTTCCAACAATTGAAACAAAGTTCTATGAGAGGAAAACTTGACCCAATTTTCCAATTGTTTTTAGTTCTGATTGTTTTTTTCTTTTTTTTAAATAGAAAAATGTGGAACTTTATTCAATTGAAAGGAATTGCTGGCAAACTTTTGTTTTTTTTTTTTTCTTTTTGTCAATTTTGTAAAACACTTGTATATTTAAAAAGACTGAGAGGTTATTTTCCATGAATTATGAGTAGAAATTCAAATCAAAAAATTTCCGTTCTACGAAGCCACTTGAGGCATTCAGGTTTATAGGCATTTGATTTTACGAGATTCGTAACTGAGGTAATGGAAATTTTTTTCCATACTTTTGATCGAACTATGTTAATTTTTCTTTATCCCCAGGCATATCTCGCGATTCAGAAAATGCAGAAAGTCGCTTGAGGCCGAATTTGGAGAAAAAGGTGTTTGAGATGGCGATTAAAAACCTGAATAGATGCATATGCCTCGTGTTAAAGGTTTTTGCTTTTTTGTGAAAAAAAAACTTATTTTGCACAAAAAAAACTTATTTAGCACAAAAAAAAACTTTTGGAAAAAAAAGTTTTCCCTTCACAACCTAGCGGTTTCAAATTTCCAATCCTTACACCAGATTCGTGATCAGCGCCACCGAAAATTCCCTAATGCCAGTTTCTTTTTTTTTTTGAGGAAAATGGGAAAAATGGATATTTGCGTTATTCTTGCTGGACCTTTCGCTTCGAATTCTCGTCTCTTGAGGCGATCCACAAATCGACTCAATTTTTGATCTCTCCGTAGGACCGGAAGTGCTGCTCAGCCAGGCCATCCGTCATCAATCGGAACAGGTGGTAGTCGGAAGGGGCGATGTCTGGAAAATATGGTGGGTGGGGTAAGACGTCCCAATTCAGTGTGTCCATGTAGGTTTCAACGATATTAGCAACAACAAGCGAACAACAAGACTGAACGATTTACCATCCGATGTGTTTCCCCCGGACTATAACCTGCAGAAGTTCAAGAAGAACATAAACCGACATCTTCCTTCGTTCTTCCGTCCATCCTGAGCTGTGCTTCGGCATTAAAGGGTCTTCCCCTAAGCTCTGGCTGAAACTATAAAAAAAAGTGGTTGAGCGTTGTTTTGCGTTGTCGCAAAATCACTTTGTTATGTCTTTGCTCGAATTGTGGCCGCTTTTCCTTGAATGCTCGGCTCAAACCCATTAGTTGTGTTCGGTAGCGACCTCTTTTGATGGTTTCCCCCGGTTTCAACAGCTTAAAATTTTTCACCGGTCTGGGATGCTCCTTATCCTCCACGTCAAAATCACCACTTTTGTAACGTTGAAACCATTCACAACACGTTCTTTCATTAATAGAAGCCTCACCATAAGTTTCTACAATCATTCGACGCGCCTCAGCCGCAGATTTTTTCAAATTGAAGGCAAAAAGCAAAACTCCCCGGAAATGACGCTTATTTGGCTCAAATTTCGACATTTTCACGCACAAAAAAATGTGACGCCGATAAAAATTCACAAATTTAATGATAAGGAGTGATTGCCAGAGGCCTAGCTTATCATTTGACGTTTCTGATCTGACATTTTTGACCAGCATTTTACTGCTAGTGCGATCTATTGGAAAACGACGGTTTTCCATTTGTACTCCCAATACCTATTGTAAAAAAGTAAAATTTCTATGGAACAAAGTTTTCACAAAAAAAATTTAATAAGTAAATTTCAAAAATTCCAGACGAAATTTTACTCGGAAAGAAGATAAATAAAAAATCCCAAATGCCTGCAAATAAAATCAATACATTCTCTTCAAAATGCTAGAGAAATCCCAGTTTAAAAAAAAAGTTTTGAGAATGTTATAATATAAATAGAGTATAATTTCGAAACGATCAATTTATAAACTTTGAAAGAACTAACAAAACAATTTCAATTTGAGGAAAATTCGATGATGAACAAACAACAACAAAATTGAAATCTATCTACTATGCCCAAACTCTCTAAACGGTTAACATGTGTCCAATAAAAAAAAATAAAGGCAAAAAATCAAAAGAGGCATTCACCAGATTTTCCCATCAAACATGACCTGGCATTGACTTCATAATGGTGGGTGGCCATGGACAACGGAGGTCGATCTCAATCCGCCCCGGTCAATGCCAGTGGAAAATAAATAAATAATTTTTGGTACACTCAAGAGGAAAATATATTGGCGTATTAAAACAAGTTCTTTTTTCGAAAAATTGATCTAAAAGAAAACTTTCCATGATTGCAAATAAAAGGCTGATTTTTATATGGAAGTTACATTTAGGTGAATCAAACATACACAAAGGCGTTATTTAGTAAACATAAAGTGGAGGCTGCATGAAATGTTCATTCGTAAATTGGATCTCAAAAGTACACGCTTAGTCCTTCTTATTCTGTTCTGCTTATATTTTAACGAAAAAAAACTTGATTTTTATGCTATTTTTGGTCGAAGCACGATAATTTTCTAAGGATATGAGACAGGGCCGTAGCCAAACAGTGATTCTAGCCAGGGTCGAACATTTGGTAGCCATTTGGTTGAACATTTGGCAGAAACCGCCGTTTTCCAATAGATGGCGCTAGCTAACCGCCGTTTTCCAATAGATGGTAAAAATGCTGGTCCAAAATGTCAGCTCCGAAACGTCAAATGATAAGCTAGGCATTTGGCAACAACTCCTTAAAATTAAATTTGTGAATTTTTATCGGTGTCACATTTTTTTGTGCGTAAAAATGTCGAAATTTGAGTCAAATAAGCGTCATTTGTGGGAAGTTTTGCTTTTTGCCTTCAATTCGAAAAAAAACCTGCGGCTGAGGCGCATCGGATGATTGTAGAAACTTATGGTGAGACTTATATTAATGAAAGAACGTGTTGTGAATGGTTTTAACGTTACAAAAGTGATGATTTTGACATGGAAGATAAGGAACGTCCGGACCGGTGAAAAATTTTAAGCTGTTGCAACCGGATAAAACGATCAAAAGAGGTCGTTACCGAACACAACTAATGTGTTTGAGCCGAGCATTCAAGGAAAAACGGACACAATTCGAGCAAAGATATGACAAAGTGATTTTGTAGCACGACAACGCTCGGCCACTTTTTTTGATAGTTTCAGCCAGAGCTTAGGGGAAAACCCTTAAATAACGAAGCACAGCTCAGGATGGTCGGAAGAACGAAAGAAGATGTCGGTTTATGTTCTTCTTGAACTTCTGCAGGTTATAGTCCGGGGGAAACACATCGGATGGTAAAGTCTTGTTGTTCGCTTGTTGTTGCTAATATCGTTAAAACCTACCTGGGAAAACTGAATTGAGACGTCTTATCCCACCCGCCATATTCTCCAGGCATCGCCCCTTCCGACTACCACCTGTTCCGATTGATGACGCATGGCCTGACTGAGCAGCACTTCCGGTCCTACGGAGAGATCAAAAATTGCGTTGATTTGCCTCAAGAGACGAGGAGTTTTTTGGACACGGAATCTGTATGCTGTCGGAAAGATGGAAAAGAGTTTTGGCTAATGATGGACAATATTTTGAAGAATAAATACGAGGGCGGTTTGATAAGTCAGTGACTTTTTGAATGAAAAATATTTTTTTCGGCAAATAAGCGTTTTATTTCTCAACGTAGTCTCCTTGCAGCTCAATACATTTAGTCCAGCGTTTTTCCAATTTTTTTTATTCCTTCCAAATAATAGGTTTTGTCAAGGTCCTCAAAATAGGCATTTGTTTCAGAGATGACCTCTTCATTGGACTCAAATCTCTTACCGCCCAGCCATTTTTTCAGGTTTGGAAACAGGAAGTAGTCGCAGGGGGCTAAATCTGGAAAATATGCTGGATGAGGTAGCAGTTCGTAGCCCAATTTATGGATTTTTGCCATGGTGACTAAACATGTGTGCACCCGTGCATTGTCTTGATGGAAGAGCACTTTTTTCTTTGTCAAATGGGGTCGTTTCTGCTTCAAATCTCGATCGAATCTGTCCAAAAGCTCTGAATAATATTCGCCGTTGATCGTTTTACCCTTTTGAAAGTAATCGATGTGAATGACACCGCGTGCGTCCCAAAAAACTGTAGCCATCACCTTGTTCGCCGACAGACCCACCTTGGCCTTCTTTGGTGCAGGTTCACCCGGAAAAACCCACTGTTTCGATTGTTCCTTGGTCTCTGGTGTGTTGTGATGGATCCACGTTTCGTCTACGGTAACAAAACGGCGCAAAAACTCGGTCGGATTGCGACTGAACATCGCCAAACACTCCTTTGAAGTGGTCACACGGTTGCGCTTATGGTCGAGTGTGAGCAATCGCGGCACCCATCGCGCGGATAGCTTTTTCATATACAAATATTCATGTAAAATATTATGTACGCGTTCAGTTGAGATGCGTACAGCCTGAGCCATCTCACGCAGTTTCATTCTCCGATCGTCCAATATCATTCCATGGATTTTGTCGACGATTTCTGGCGTAACGACCTCTTTTGGGCGACCTGAACGTTTGGCGTCAATTGTACTGGTACGACCACAACGGAAGTCAGTAAACCATTTTTTGATCATTGAAATTGATGGTGCAGATTCCCCATAGTATTTATCAAGCCTTTCTTTGGTTTCGTTGATGGATTTTTTACGTAAAAAATAATGCTTAATCAGCACACGAAATTCACTTTTTTCCATTTTCCTTAAAATTTACGAGATTGTTTGCTTTCAATGATTGTCAAACACAAACTAATTGTCGTAGCTTGCTCAAATTTTGACAGTAGTCTATTCAAAGATGTCAGTTGACGGGAGCAGTGTTGGATTTAAAGTTACTGCGGCGGAAATTCAAAAAGTCACTGACTTATCAAACCGCCCTCGTATGTATTTCCTACAAAAAAGCCTCAAATTTTGAAAAAACGGCAGTATTCCATTTGTACACCCAATATGTGCAGGGCGAATGGTCGGAAACTCGGTTTTTTTTTCTGCCAAAGAATTTTCAAAAAAATTTATCCAAGTCGATGACGTTCCTTCTGTTTTTTTTCGAAATGCCAGTAGTTTTTGACTAAGTCTGACTAATTTCAAACAGTTGAATTGTTCAGATTGGCTGACAGTTCAGCTTGGCTCATCTTACAATTAGTATGGGAAGAAAAACCATAAAATTTCGCCTCCTCTGTCTACGGTCCTGATTTGACACAACATATAGCCACGAATGTCCCAAATAAAAATCATATTCAACGATATGCTTCGAAATATTGTAGTTTTGCTCTGGTTGCTCATGTTAGGTAAAAAAGGATATTTTCTAATTTTCATCAAAAGCCAAACTAGAGGATACAAAAAATCCACTCAGACGATGATGGCAAGTTATTGGCTTATGGCTTATGAAACGATTTTGGGATGCTGAGATTTTTTTAGAGAATTTAGTATACAACAAAAAATGTAATCGACTTTACTTAATACAAGTGTCTGCTTTTTTTTAAATTTTTATTATTTTTTAAGGCTTTTAGTTAACTTGCTTTCGTGGCTGTCCGTTTGTTTGTCTGTCTGTTTATCTGTCAGGATCAAATCTTGTAATATAATTTTGACTCACTTTAACTCACCCGATTGACTTAAAATTTTGCACACATACGTAAGTCCGATGACAATACAATATTTTCACTACTTCGTCCTTGCAAATATAAGGGTAAGTCCTGTAAGGACACCGTGATTATCCTTTTGCTCAAATTTTTCTAGAAAAATCACATCTTGGGGATTTTCGGGTCGCTGAATCAGATTGTGACGTTAACAAGTCTGTAAGGATAATGGAAGGTCCTGTAAGGATAGCGTGATTATAGTTTTCCACAATCTTTCCGGAGAATATCTCATCCAGAGGGTTTTGGGGTCAATGAATCCGATTTTGGAGTCAAAAATCATGGATATAAAACCAAGGAAATATTATAAAGTATTAAAAAAGTGTGGTAAAAGACAGACGTCATTTTGGAATTTTAATCATACTAATCAGATACGAAATGACTAAAAAGAATAAAATAAAAAAATGAAATTCCACGAACAACAAGACTTTGGAACGATTTACCATCCGATATGTAACCCCGGACTATAGAAGTTCAAGGAGAACATCCTTTCGTTCTTCCGACCATCTTGTTTGGAATTTGTAGAACGACAACAAAAAGATATCTTTCGGGTAAAAAGAACAAAGAATGCGCCGCAGGAGTTTTCTTTTAATGGAGAGAAAATTCTTGTTTTTAAGCAACAAAAAACTTGAATTTTAAGCGACCACATTGCTTGTAAATTTATAAAACTGGGAGAAACTTTGCCTTACATTTTCTTAGTAAACGGCTTATCGCACCGAAAATCCTCAAAGTCGCAAACACTCTAATTTTACCAAATCCATGCATCAATGATTTTTCCTGAAGTATTTCATAATTTTAACTAATAAATATGCTGATTAAAATTTGACTGACAATGAATTTTAGGTCATGTAGGTCCCTTGTCAAGTTTTCTGCACTGCTTCAGTTTTGCTCCATTTTTTCTTTAAACCAATTTTATTATTTTGTCTCCACCATAAAAAGAGCCAACTGTAGGAAAAATATCGACCCGCCGAAATTAAAAGATCAAATGGACAATTTGATTGATGATAACCTTGAAGACTGCTAAAAAGGCAATGAAATCAAGATGTAGAAAATATCCCTTTTTTTTAGTCAACCTCTTAAACAAAACGTCCGTTTGATTACATCACTTAACATTCTTATTTGGCTGTCCTTTTTTATTTGTGAACTGTCTCCTTTTTTTATATTGTGCGTTGATGGTACAAACCCCATGTTTTTAAAATGATTTAATTTTTTTGTTGCTGTTTTGTACGCCTAAACTGCCTTTTCCTTGAACTTGGGTTAAGTGGAGGGCACTCCTGAGTCAAGAAACAAAAGGATTTTTTTAACCCTTCTCAAAGATTTTGCACCCCTTGAAATATTAAAATACATTCAGATCCAATAAAAATTACGAGTAAAAGTTGAATTATGTAGGGAAAAGTCGAAAAATTCATGGGAAAAATTGGGTTCTCCATTAGAGAGCAAGGTTAGAGAATTTTGGGAAGGGTGCAAAATTTTGAACGGAAATTTTGTTGTAAAATATGGAGAGCGACTGGATCGGGAAAATACTGGTCGATGACGAAATTTCATGAATATCAAAAAATTCTTTACGATTTCAGAGATCTCGCAAAATCATAAAAAAAAATGAAGTCAGTGTTTTGAATTTGTAAGACTTATACGTACAAGACTTTGGTTTGAAAAAGTCCTAGGCTAACAGTGACTAACCCAAATAGCATTTTAGGTAGCAAATATGATGTTTATCCCCATAGTTCGTCACCATGCAGATCACGGCGATAAGCAATTTATGTCGCAAATACGTATCTAGTTGTGCGTATGAGACGCGCAACGACACACATAGTGGGGAACACTTTTCTGCGGTTTGCTACGTCGCAATTATAACGACAGGGACGTAATTAGTAGCCTCATGCGCGAGCGTCATCTGACGGCATTATATCACACAATTACACAAATCATCGAGCGGGTTTTCTTTCTCCCTCGAATGCTTGCTAGTAAACAGAGATGAACAAATAAAAACGTAAGCAGAAGACGAACGAGAAAAATCTAATGGCGACAAATTAATGGAAACTTTTGTGGAGTGTTATTTTATAATGGACTTTTCTTCCGGTTGCATGTCGTGATTTTAATTGCCATTAAAATTTTTCGATAATATTGGATCTGAAATTTAAACAGATTTTAATTGGCCATCGAATTATTTTGTTTTTAATCAAAAATTTCTTTAATTTTATTTTATCGGTAAAATTTTTTTTTCTTTTGCAATGAAATTTTGATGCCAATAAAATTATGCTGTTTCAAAAATGTATGCTATCCACTTTTTATGCAATATCCTTCAGTCATTCGCCTGAAATAAGAAATTTAATTCTCGAAACGAAATCGTTTCCATCAAATGTCAGTGAGAAATATGGCGGCTGAAGGCATCAATTTTTTTTTGGTGTTTCTCAGACGGGGAGCTTTAATGAAACTTTAGTGGTAGCAGTTTCGTCACTTTTTCCATCACACGCTTCTTCAAAATTAAACTGACGTTCAGGCTCCACAGCCAATCACTATTTCGGCCCGAAAACCATCAAATGCTGCTCTATCGCCGCAGGATTTTCATGAAGCGAATGTTGCCCCAAAGATCGTGCTCGTCACTTCTTTCGCTTCTTTTACGCGGATGTGAATTATAGGTGTAAATTTTTAATCCCGATTGTGTAAATTTCTACTCTTTCAAGTCGCAAAGAACAAATCTCATGTTCCCGTACTTTTCGATGCTGTTTGGGAAGTGATATCTGTTCCAAAACAACGTAGAAAATGTTCCTACAACAAAAAATAATTCGCCTGCAAATATTACGCCGTATTCTATACGAACTTTTGAATATTTTCAGAAATACTTGCAAGAACAAAAAAAATAATGCTGGGACGAGAAAGTAACTTTTTAGATGGATGGTGGATAACATTAAAAATTAAGAAAACAATTTTTTCTGATTGCCTCCCTGCCATTCATGGAATCCATGATACAGTAGATTTTTCCTTTCTCTTCTTGAAAACTTTTAGGGATTGAAAAACTCCTGGGGATATGATAAAGTGTTCACTTTACATGATGCCTCCCCGAATGCCTCTTGACTTTTCCCACCATTGCCTCCTTAAATCAATTAGGAGATCATTGAAATGGAACTGCGGAGTCCTTTTTACCCAGAACTCTAACTTTCTAAGGTTTTATACAGCATCTCTTATTTAGGTATTAAAAGTATTTTACTAGAATGCTTATAAAATACAAAAATGTATATTTCAAGAGTATTTTCATCGCGAGATTCCCTTGTGAAAATAGTAAAAAGGCTAAAATCTTAATGATACACTGAACAAAGGGAAATCAAATTTGATGGGAAATCAAAAGAAGAACGAAGGTCAAACGATTTTCAACCGTAAATACATTTAAACATTTTCCCTTTGCATTAGGCGAATTCACGGATATATTTTGAGACTATTTTGAGATATTGAAATTAATGTTGATGTATTGGATTAGCATTTTCAATGGCTTCGTAATTTTGTGCGAATTTTCATTTTAGGGTATCTTTTGATTGAAATTTAAATACAAAAGACAATCAACACTTGTTCATTTTCGCTAAGGAGAAAATTGATTTTGTGCGGCTCAATTTGAACATCCGATTTGATAAAGGTCTTGCGGTTAAATTAATTATTTAAAGTTGAAAGGAAATTATTTGCGATTTTCGGGCTTGATGTTTTATAGAAATCGATAATACGAGGTGAGATTAGCGTGATATAGATTCCCATTTGGATAAATGAAAAAAAAACTCTTGGGCTTCTCGAATTCTAAGTAAACTTCTTCCGAAATTTCTAGCACCACAAGTTTTAAGAGCTAAAATGATATTGAAGCAAAGTTGACACACATTCACATTCAGACAACCATTAAAATTATTACATCTTTGTTTTAACATTTAAATCTTTCAGTCGGTTAGTGTTCCAAATGTCATTTAACCCTATTCCACACTATGGGCATTTTTTGTGAAAATAACCATGCAGGATTCGACGTTTTTTATGCCCCCAGGCTAACTTTTGAACCAGTTGGGGTTTCACTTTCGTTGTACCTGATTTGGAAAGGTAATTTGCTCTAGTTTCGCTAAAAGCTATTTTTTGGCGGGGAAGTGCAGGGTGATGGTCAGCTGATACCTTAGGCGCAATGGAACAATCGTTACGTCTAAGATGGCAGCTGCGCATCCCCCTGCAGTTTTACGCCAAAAAAAGAGCTTGTGTCCAAGAAACTAGAGCAAATTACCTTTCCAAAGCAAGTACAGTGAATGTTAAATTCAAAAGTTAGTCAAGAGTGTGACAGAAAATTAAATGAAGTGATATTTCAACCCGGAGTGTATTTTTTAATAACAAATACTGTAGTTTTCAACAATAAATGAAGTTATTTTTTGAAAGAAAAAAGGACCGATAAGCCCATTTACATAAATAACAAATGCAGAAGGTAAATTAAACAAAATTACCCCTCAATGCAGGAAGAATAAAAAACCCAGTTCTAGCATTTTGGGGAAGTACGGTCTGGTAATACCAGCTAGTCTCGAGGGGGCAGAGTGTTCGATTCGAGGGAGTCGAGCAGTTCTTCCTAGATGGGCGTCGAGTCTAGTTCGGCTTTAGCGGACAGTAGTGATTATAATTTTCTTGTCGGAACCATTTTAGTCTCCCTTTACAAACAAAAAAACTTTTATATTCAAAAAGTCGTGTAAAATATTAAACAAAAATATCTGTTGTAATCAACAATAAACTTTCCTCTGCAATATTTCGTTTCGGAAAAAATATATGTAAAAATCGATATTTTTCCAATGGCTCGAGAATCGTTAAAGATACGTAAAAACCATTGAAGGAAAAAATTCAGGAAATTTTATTTCCTTTGAATCTGGTTAAATATTTTTTTTATGCAAAAAACCGAGAAATTTTCAAAAAAACTTAATTTTTTTGTTCTCGTCAGTAAATATTAGTCAGTAATTAGTAAATATTACTGACGAGAGTAAATTTAACATTTTCTAATCGGAAGGAAGGCCAATTTTGTGCCGTAAAAAAAATATGGAGCTTCAAAAGGAAAACCTCAAGCATGGAGTTATGGTTTGGGGCTGTATGAGCGCGGCGGGAGTGGGTAGGCTGCATTTTATTGATGAGGTGTATATTGACAAATGAAAACAACATTTACATGCTAGCGTTGAAGAAATGGGACTAAGCGACACGTTTGTGTTTATGCAGGATAACGATCCGAAGCATAGATCACTCAATACACGCTTATGGCTGCTCTACAACACTCCCAAATATTTCTAAACGCCAGCCCATTCTCCTGATATAAACCACCTAGAACATCTATGGGACTTGCTTGACAAGAAAATCCGCAGCCACACTATTACTAGCGAGAAAACGCTTAGGGCGGTGTTGCAAGAAGAATTGGGCAAAAATAACCCCGGAAGTGATCCGGAAGTTGGTAGAATCGATGCCCAGGCAACTTCAAGCAGTAATTCGATCTAATGGATACCCAACCAAATACTAACGGTAAATTAGCCCATATTTATTGGTTGTTTTTATAGCCGTACGGTGACTTTTTACGCTCTTAAAAAAGCATATTTTTAGTTAAAGTAATAAATTTAAGTAATAAATTATTATTTTTTTTTATCTATTTTTTTACAGATCTCTAAAGAATTGTCCAGGCAACAAAATCCTGTAACCAGAATTTGAAAAATAAATACATTGTTTGCTATATTTAGTATTTTATTCAAAAATCGTGACTGTACGCTGACTTTTTACACTCACTGTAGCAATGATTCCACGAAAACTAGAACTAATTCCAATATTTAGGGAAGCCTTTGCTACAAAATGGTGTAACAAGTCCTATAATCGCTTTCCCATATTTTATAGGAACTTTTCCTATGTTGATTTTTTTGCGGTGTGCCTGAAACGGATTTGGTGCTGATCAGAAAGTTTCTATCTGCCCCCGTTCTCCGGTCTCCGTCATGAATACAATACTATAGAAAAGGCAAGTAAAAACATAACAAAAGCTATAATTGCCAATCTGGCAATTATTGAAAACCCGTATGGTGATTTAAGTGAACGGCCAACAGTTGTATCAAAGTTGTATCAAAGTTTTATGTAGATTTATGTCCTAAATAACTTTTGTTCTTACACTGTTTTGATAAAATACACCGTTTTTGAGATATTAACAAAAATGTTTTCGTACGGTAAGGCAAATTTAATGAACCCTCTGGTTTCACCATACGGGTATAAAAAGAAGACGAATTCGCTATACAGTCATATAAAGCCAAAATTCCAGAAATCCTACGGAATCACAAAACGTCTTAACGAAACTTTAAAAAAGTCCAGTACTATTCTAGTGACGTATTCGAATGGCCTGCACTTTTTGCTCAAAAATGGCTCGATATCGATTTTAAATCGAAGAGAAAATTTCGACAAATTTCATAACAAAATTGTATTAATTAAAGCAGGAACTCTGCGAGTTTTAAGCATGCCCTAAATTCGCATAAGTTTCAAAATTCTACTACAACACCTTCAACAAATTTTTCGAAAACTTTCAGTACTACAAATCATTTTAGTTACGTCAAAAGTCCAGATGTGAACATATTTTAGTTTTTATAAAAGCATAAGTTTTTCAATAAGTTTTTCTTCAATGCCCGGGATATCATAATTTTAATAGAATGAATGTAATTTTGTCTAACACGAAGCTTTCCATTTATTCCAAAAATTACTAAAGCAAAGCAAAGTGAAGAAATAATGCTAACAATTTGTACTTCCTCACTAAACGTAAAATGCACCGTAATAATGGAGAAAGATTCCACACCTTTTTTATGTGCGCTTTCAGTTTTAGGAATTGGGCAGACATTTTTGCTACATGAATTTTCACCTGTTTTGCAAAATGAACGTGCGATAAAATTAACAACATATGCACAGCAGCAAGGCATCAGGATCGTTTAGAAGTGAAACTTTT
This sequence comes from Chrysopilus asiliformis, assembly GCA_964034945.1. NCBI lineage: Eukaryota > Metazoa > Arthropoda > Insecta > Diptera > Rhagionidae > Chrysopilus > Chrysopilus asiliformis. The sequence goes on along the minus strand of OZ035960.1, from coordinate 89,974,480 downwards.
CATATACGTTTTACGTTAAGTAGCGAATTCTACCAAAATGGAAATTAACAATTTAAGGTGAGATTACGATGAAAATGTTTCATGAATTTTTGGTGTGGATTTAACTGGAATCGGTGCAAAGTTTTTCCGTTGGCGGTGAAACGGTAGAGTGACGTGAAAAGGGATTGTAATAATGATTTAAAACTTTATTAATTTGTTTGCCACACTTTCACCGCGCACGAGTTCAAAAGTTCCTTTGATAGTACAACAAATTTCTCTTTGTTGTTTAATTTCATGATAAATCTTTAGACAGCTTCATAAAATGTTGTGCTTTTTTAGCTCCTGTAAAAACATGGGTTTGCAGAAATAAAATTTTTATTAAAATTAATTTCCTTCGCGATGTTTTTTTTACAGGAATGCGTTTAAAAATGGACATTTTTATATGAACTCCTTCGTGCTCGATTTTTTTCCTGCAGTTTGAAGTTTTTTTTTGGTCGGTTATTGTTCTTAAGTTCTAGGGAGGTACAATGGAAAATTTGAAATTTTCACTTTTGTATGAAAAACTTCCATAAAAATTTGCTTATAAGTAGGGTATAAGTTGGTACCATATTTTTTTTTTTGGGTCTGAATCCGGGACAAATTACCGGATGTAATTTTCAATGCTTCGAAAATAATCGTGAGAATTTGGAAAGCCCTGTTTTTTTTGCTCGTGATTATATCAAAAGTGTTAAGCCCAAATCAGACTAACGACTGCGATTACGATTTCGATCAGAATTTCGATTACTATTTCGATTTCGATTAGGATTTCGATTTCGATTTCGATCACGATTACGATTTCGATTTCGATTTCGATTACGATTACGATTTCGATTTCGATTTCGATTACGATTTCGATTACGATTTCGATTACGATTACGATTACGATTACGATTACGATTTCGATTACGATTTCGATTACGATTTCGATTACGATTACGATTACGATTTCGATTTCGATTTCGATTACGATTTCGATTACTATTTCGATTACGATTTCGATTACGATTTCGATTACGATTGAGCTTCGTCGACCAATGCGATCAAAGATTTAATTTTCCAGAAAGATTTCTGATTTAAGCTTTAGGGTTCTTAATGTTTTAATGCTACAAACATTTTAAAAACAAATATCCCACTAGTGAACATTTTTTAATGGGGAGAATACCTTATCACATAAATCTTCCCTACGTTAAAATATGGTCACACCATTATCCTAACGACAAGGCGACGAGGAAGACCCAACCTCAGATGGCAACACCGCGTTGACCAGGACGCGAAGAGAATTGGGATGCAAAACTGAAGGACATTGGCGCGTGACCGGGACCTCTGGCGAGAGACATTGCGGCAGGCCAAGACCAGAAACCGATTGTAGTGCCGAGAGAGAGAGAGAGAGAGAGAGAGAGAGAGAGAGAGAGAGAGAGAGAGAGAGAGAGAGAGAGAGAGAGAGAGAGAGAGAGATTCAGAAAGAATTGTTATGAAATCTCAATTGAGGAGGGCCAGGCTCCGAGGATGACGGATGATGAAGAGGCTGCTCCTCGGATCGCTACGGGGTCTATTTTCTTCAAAGAAGGGCCTCTCTAACGGTTGAAACCGGATCCAAATCCCATCAGAATTACAAGAGATAGCGGATAAGGGGGTTAACATGAAGGAGGGGCAGGAATTTATCTGAAATTTTTTCTGAAAGCTGATCTTTCTGATCTTTGTATCCGAATCCTTATCCGAAACTCAATCCTTTGAGCGGTTCAAGATATATTGGAAGATGGGGTAAGAAAGGACAATTTCAATGATACCATGAACCTAACTGTAAATACTTAAGTCGGCCCAGTAGTTTCGGGCAATTCCGATTACAAAAAAACCTACTTTCTTTTCCATTTTCCATCCCACTAAAAGGAAACGTTTTTTGCAAGTCGATTGCGTTTTTTTCAAGTCACTCAAAATTGATTTTGCTTTTAAAACGATGTAGAACCAAAGATTTGATAATACATAACTTTTACATACACTAAAAACCATTCTGTGCATCTAATATTTTCAAATTCCAATTAAGACACCTAAGTTCAAATAACAACAAAATAATAGCATCCCAATTGTTTTAACTTTCGACAGAAACTAAAATAAAGTAAAATATTGTCATGTGGTTACAGGAAAATTATTTAGAAAAAAAAATATTGAAAATCCTAAACGTCGAGATAATTAAATAAAATGAATTTCTTAGGTTTCTTTGAATACGAAAAAAAAACTTTTTATATCGAAAAAAAACACAAGTTCAAAAATTTATTTATCGCGAAAACCTTTAGCGGAAATATTTTTTATAACAGCAGCTAACACCAATCCAACTTTGCTTTAAAACACTTTTTTTTTATCAAAATACCTAATCTTTGAAAATTTCACCTTTAAATCAAAGAGAATTAATTCTGGGCGTAAAAAGGTCAGATTTTTTGATGCAAACATTAAAGCAAATGTAATAAATCCCTTTGTGAGCATAAAACTCTCTTTCTTTTTCTAGGGTGATCACATGTCCCGGAAAGGCAAGTGATAGTCTCGGAATGGCCGAGACAGTCCCAGATTTAGACATGTTGTCCCGGAAACTAATACCCCGATTATGAAAGTCGCGCAACTCGTCGCACTGCGAAAAATCTGCCACTGCGGACTGTTTTGGTATTATATTAGCCCGCAAAGGTTCGCGTTTCAAGCAATTTCAAGTCCGCATCTTTTTGGGGGCTGGAGATTGTAGTAAATTAAATTTTTTTCGCCTGCGGCGTATTTTTCCAACAATTTTTCACAAAGAACGCATATGTTAAAAAAAAACAATTCGATCTGCAGCGCACTAATTTTTATGAGTGTTTTTATAGTTTCCGTTACAATTTTTTATGGAATGTAAAGAGCGTAGAAAATTATTTCATGCAGCTCTTAATTTAAATCATTACGTCTTATTTTAAATCTCTTAATTTAAATCATTACGTCTCATCCTATTCAAAACATTTCTTAATTGTTTTCCCTTGGTTTTCGTCCAAATCAAGTTTTATTTTCTTTGTAAAATTGGTTGTTCCGTTGGTGTTCCATTTCAACCAAACACCCCCCTCCCCTTCCACCCCCCTCGCTCATCTTGACCCAGATTGACGTAAAATAAATATGGTCACCCTACTTTTTTCGCAATATTGTGGTGAACGTATCGCAATTTTACATGAAATTACTTCAATGCGCAGTGGATGCTTTTATGTTTTTCGCACAGTTTTATGCGAATTGCTGGCAGAACTTAAAAAAAAGTTTTCGCGTTTTTATTTTCGTAAAAATGTATACACCGAGTGCGGGATACGTAGCCATGGGTATTTTTACTACATACTTGTTAGATTCTGGTTTATATTTTCACAACAATTTTTCTCAACACTCGTACGCAGGCAAGGATACACCTCTGACTCCCGGTGGCACTTTGTGTTTGTGTAATTTTTTAACTCTTCGTCCTTTTTTTTTGTACCGCACTAGGGGTTTTCATGTGATACCATTTCGTTTTACGTTCCTTCATTCCAATTTCTATTTTCATCCTCCCTATGACCATTGATTTAATCCTAGTGAAGCTGCCACGACCCACCACGAGTCAAAAGCAGAAAGGAAATAATTAAAAATATAACAAGTGCAAAGTACTTGAACTACTTTTTTAACGTTTTCAAGTGCTTCCTGGGTAAAAGAGGTTCAGAGCATGCTGTATGATAGAATCTATAAAAGTTTCAGCTCTCTGGAGCAGACGCGACTTGGACTCCTGCAAAAAGGTAACAAGAAAAACGGGTTCTAAGTTTGGGGCTATTCAGAAATCCTTTCTTCGCAATTCCTAGCCGGAATTTTATTTTTTTTTCTTCACAATTTTCCTATTCTATTTCTATCTTTGAATTTAAGGATAGAATTATGAAATTCTGTAAGAAAAAATCTGTATGCCTCGAGGGTGTCATTTTTTAAATTTATTTCCGCTTGAAATTTATATATTTTTTACATGACTTTCGTTAATATACTTTCAGTTGAATTAATTCTACACGGAACTTGAATTATTTTAACCTACCCAAACAGCATCGAAAAGTACGGGAACATGAGATTTGTTCTTTGCGACTTGAAAGAGTAGAAATTTACACAATCGGGATTAAAAATTTACACCTATAATTCACATCCGCGTAAAAGAAGCGAAAGAAGTGACGAGCACGATCTTTGGGGCAACATTCGCTTCATGAAAATCCTGCGGCGATAGAGCAGCATTTGATGGTTTTCGGGCCGAAATAGTGATTGGCTGTGGAGCCTGAACGTCAGTTTAATTTTGAAGAAGCGTGTGATGGAAAAAGTGACGAAACTGCTACCACTAAAGTTTCATTAAAGCTCCCCGTCTGAGAAACACCAAAAAAAATTGATGCCTTCAGCCGCCATATTTCTCACTGACATTTGATGGAAACGATTTCGTTTCGAGAATTAAATTTCTTATTTCAGGCGAATGACTGAAGGATATTGCATAAAAAGTGGATAGCATACATTTTTGAAACAGCATAATTTTATTGGCATCAAAATTTCATTGCAAAAGAAAAAAAAAATTTACCGATAAAATAAAATTAAAGAAATTTTTGATTAAAAACAAAATAATTCGATGGCCCATTAAAATCTGTTTAAACTTCAGATCCAATATTGTCGAAAAATTTTAATGGCAATTAAAATCACGACATGCAACCGGAAGAAAAGTCCATTATAAAATAACACTCCACAAAAGTTTCCATTAATTTGTCGCCATTAGATTTTTCTCGTTCGTCTTCTGCTTACGTTTTTATTTGTTCATCTCTGTTTACTAGCAAGCATTCGAGGGAGAAAGAAAACCCGCTCGATGATTTGTGTAATTGTGTGATATAATGCCGTCAGATGACGCTCGCGCATGAGGCAACTAATTACGTCCCTGTCGTTATAATTGCGACGTAGCAAACCGCAGAAAAGTGTTCCCCACTATGTGTGTCGTTGCGCGTCTCATACGCACGACTAAGGACGTCTTTTCTACATAAATTGCTTATCGCCGTGATCTGCATGGTGACGAACTATGGGGATAAACATCATATTTGCTACCTAAAATGCTATTTGGGTACACATATAATAAAACAGTAAGGGGACATTTTTTTACACTCTATATCATATAGGAGTATATTAGATTTAGTATACCTTTTCTGACGCATCGAACCATTCATCGGACAAAATAATAAACTACACCTTGGTCTCAGGGATGACAAAAAAATTTCATTTCCGCATGTCCGACTGTATATGTCCGTTCGTCTGTCTGTCTGTCTGTCTGTCCGTCCGCGAACACCATAACTTTGGAAAGGATTGAGCTAGAGACTTGAAATTTTGCTGGACTTGAAATTTTGCTAGACGGGGAAAATTGGACCATTCATTTCTCCCTTTCCCAAACAACCGAAACATTTTTTTGCAATTTTCTCGAAAACAGTGACTCATATTGAAAATTTTTTTAAGGTAAATTGTGTTTAGAATATAATTTTACATAACTCATCTATACATCTGAATCCAGTTGGACGACTCCTTCTCCCCTCCCCATACAAATTGTATAGTTTTTTTTATTTTCTCTAAAACGGTGAGTTGAAGTGAAAAATTTTATACAGATCTGTCTAGAATATGATTTTAAATAACCGTTCCATACATCAAAATGTAGTCGGACCATTCCAGATAGAATATTTGTTGATTGGCCCCGCAATTGTAGCTTTTCTTATGTTGTAAATATGCTTTTATGATTGCATGACTTTCTCCGAAAATCCGTATGCTTGAAAAAAAATATGCTTGAATAAAAAATAAAAAATTATCTTAAGACACCCATAATTTTGAATAATCAATATAATTATTATATCAAAAGTACATAGAAAAATCTTTTTTGCTTATTACTAGGAAACTGGATTTCACTGGAAAAGAACATCACAGCAATTATTATTTCCGCTTGACATTTATTAGTTCCAATTAGGAATCAACTTATCAGAAATAGAATTCGTATAGCAAACTGCTGGCAAACAACCTCATATACTTGACCTTTCGAGCTTTTTTGTCAATTAGCTTGCATTACATACCCGTCATTGCCGGGTTGAAGTTTGTTTTTGTGAAAGTGTTTTTGGACCAAAAAAACCCAGAGATGACTCAAAACTTCGAATTTTGAAATTTTAACAGCAGAGTGGTCCGATTACATTTTTATGTATGGAACGGTTATGTAAAATCATATTCTAAACAGATTTTGTCTTTATAAATTTTTCGATACGATGTACAGTTTTCGAGAAAAGAATACTTTTTCTATTTGCATGTGAGAGGACAAAAAAAGTATTCCATTTGTATGGAAACAGTGGTCCGATTGGATTTTGATGTATGGATGTGTCATGTAGAATTTTATTATAAACACCTTTTACCTTCATAAATTTGAAAAAATACTGTTTCGTTAGTTTAGGGGAGGGGGGAAAAAGTCCGATCGATTTGCGCTTTTAGAAACAATATTTTCGTTTCGCTAGACTTTCAGAATAGATCAAAGAACCAGCGGAAGTGAAAGTATATCAGAATTTGGGGTGTAAATATCACCTAATATAATATTGTATATATTTTCTTTTCATAAAACTAATTTTAATTTTCTTTGTTATATTTCTGTAGATGCAAAGCAAGGAAGAAAATTGTAATGAAACCTCAATTGAGGAAGCTCTCGGAGAGCTGTAGCGCCGAGGATGGTGGTTATATTTCAAATTCGTGGCACAATAGAACTTCGTCATACCGAAAGTTCTACCGTTTTCGAGATTTTTCCTTCAGAAATTTGACTGCTTAAAAATTACCACAAATTTAAGAAGAAATCTTTTTTGGCAATTTGAAAGATTTTCCGAAGAATGCGTAGTAGTTTATCCGTTGGCTATTATTAAAATTCACAGCTTAGAAGTAAAAAGTTGCTGTGATCATTTTTTAAAAAATTAATTAGAATTGTTTACAGGAGAAAAGCTTCAGCTAACATTTTTCACGCAAAAAAATACTTCAGTTACCTTAAAATTGATATAATCTCATCCCCAAAAAAGTATATAACATCAGCATAATCGCTTACCTGGAAAGAAAAGAAAGAGAAAAATTAATATCAAAACATGTAAACAATTTACGTTGAACTGAATTTGATAAATAATCATTTATTTTGGTATTACAAGAATTACAAGTAACTTTTCGTAACGAGACATAATCCACCCATAATCGAGTGTACCGGCACAGATTTGTTCCAACTTACAGGCGTAATGACACATGAAAATCTCGATTTCACCTGAAACTTTCCCATTTTCATATTTCGAAGAAAAAAATATAAGAAAACCCACCACAGCTTCACAATCCCCGTTAGCACAAAACAGGAAAAAAAACAGCATAAGCAAAACCACGATGAAAATGAAGAAAAAGCAGAGAAAAACAACTTTAACAACGGCAGACGAACAACAATCGTTTTATTTATATTATTCCACCCAACCACCCTATTCTCCAGATTTAGCCCCCTCTGTGTGTCAGGAGAAATATAAAATGGGGCATGAAAATGTGTAACATTATTCTCGATCCTAGAGAGGAAAAATTTATGTTTATCAAAATTTCCAAATAAATTTAACATCAGCAGTTCCTTTGCCTGCGGCAGCGATTTCAGCCTGCCATTGTAGAATCCTTGATGCCGTCGGATAACGAACGCAAAATGGCAGGTAAAAAAGGTACTCGCACGACAGGTAAGATTTTTCGCAAGATGAGACGCAGCTTATCACTAAATCCGTATTATGAAACATTGACAGAAACTTGGGAATCATGCAGAATCAAAATTGGGGTAGCGTTCGGGAAGGTAGCGGAATTGGGGATTAAATAAGGGTTTACGATTTTCGTACCCATACAAGTATTTTATGTGTGAATGTTCAACACAGGTGAATGTTCGACGTATCTTAGCTCAAGTCTTAAGGTTAATAGACCTGAAATCATTCCCATTCCATCTGTCCTCGACAATTTTCCCTTAATCTATACGCAAGAAGTATTCTACGTGGATAACTGCGAAGGAGCCTCAAATAGGGGGGGAAAGTTGGCGTTCGTAAATGGCGGGTGTTGTTCTCGGTGAGTTTGCATGAAACACATTCAAAATTAAGCTCTAGTCGATGAACGAGTGTAATTTGGTAAATGTTCCACACATCTGAACTCATTCATATGCTCCCATACACACTTGTGTAATAGACGTCATTTGCTCTAAATATCGTTTAAATTCTAACTAAGGTGAAATGTTTCAAATCTCAAGTTTAACATCATTGCGATTTTGGAATTTAACAGCATAATTACACTATGAGATTATTTTTGGAAAGTTCTAAATCTACTTTTTCAGTCACAAAATTTGCAAAAAAACAATCGGTACCTGTGTTTGAGCGCTATAAGAAAAAGGCACTAATGTAGGCCAGATAAAATTTTTTGTATGGGTACAAAAATTTGTCGTGACAGTATTTGGAATTAATTATATTAGGGGTATTCACATTTGCTATTAATATGGATTTTGTCGTCGTAAAATAGTATTGTTCGTTAAAGGTTTAGAAACAACAACAAAACACAAGGCAACTTTTTTTGCAACTTTACCACAATTTATTATGATATCAATTGCTTGACGTAAAATATTAAGGGTATTCACAAAAAGGATTAACGTTGCTGTTATCGTCGTAAAATAATACTAATTGATACGCTTTTACTTCAAACCGTGGACGCACCTTTTCGCGGTCGTATTAAAACTACAAAATATACTCGCATTTTCACTCGTATTTTTTTCAATACAAAAGAAATTGTTAATACAAAATAAATACCGGATTCAAACACATTGCCCCGGTGTTTCGAAACCTGAAGTTTTGTCCTGGATATTACAATCTTGAGTTATAATTTATCAAACACTAAAAAACTATCATTAACCATGAAAAAATACCCTGCTTTGTTTGAATATTGGTGTAAATTACGTTTTTTTGCATGCGGCGCATTTTCCAACAATTTTTCACAAAGATTGCATGCATTTATCTCAAAAGATTCGGCATGCGGCGTATTTCTATTTACCTATTGGTTTTTTTACAGTTTCTGTTGCAGAAATAACCATGCAAAAATAGCGTTTTTCGTGCCCCTGGGCTAACTTTTGAACCCGTGTAGTTATCACTTTGGTTGAGGACTTTTTGGAAAGGGCACAGTCTCTAGTTTCATCCATATATGGCTTCAAGAGCCACCGAATTGCAGGGGGATGGTGAGGGGTTAACGAACTTTTCACAGAAATCATGGTATAAACAGAAGTTGTGCTCACGAGAAAGTTCGTTAACCCCTCACCATCCGCCTGCAATTCGGTGGCTCTTGAAGCCATATATGGATGAAACTAGAGACTGTGCCCTTTCCAAAAAGTACTCAACCAAAGTGAAAACTACACTGATTCAAAAGTTAGTTTAGGGGGAGAAAATCGTGCATCGTTCCTTATGGAATATAAATTGAATTGAGTTAATTTTCGCTTAAGACTGTATAACTCTTGATTTAAATCATTGCACCGCACAGTTTGTTCAAAAAAGTTTTTTTTTGTTTTCGTCCAAATCTTTTTTTATTTTGAATATAAAATTTGTTGTTTTGTTGGCGCTCCGTTTCAGCTGGCCTTCGAATCCCCCCCATCCTCCCCCCCCCCTCCCACTTCCGACACGACCACGCCCCACCCAGCTCACCCCTCCCTTGTCTTGTCCGAACTCGACCCCAAAAAAAATTGTTACCTAAATCTTATGGCAACGGCCATAAATACCTGTTTTGGGCCTAAAGTTTTTAAACAAAAGCTTACTTGCAGAGCTTCTAGTCGGCATAAAATCTGCACAGGAAAAAAAACTGACAAATAGAATTATACTTTATTTTTGTCTAAAACACGACAAAATTGAAGCAAAGAAGACAAAATTGAAGCAAAAAACCTGAATAAAAATGCACCGCAGGTTGCAGACAAAATTGAAGCAAAAAACCTGAATAAAAATGCACCGCAGGTAAAAAGTAGTGAAAACACAAAGCAAGGCGCAGTACTTTAAAAAAAAAGCGTCCAAGATGAAAATGTTTGTTGGTTAAATATTACTTCAAAGTTGTTGAAAATTTATTGCAAAATTATTGCAAGACCACTAAAAAATTTAAAACCTCATTAACCCCCGTTGCACACTTCAGCTAAGCGAGCTCAACTACGTGAGCTAAGTTTCTCGCTGAAAGTAAAATCCTTAGCATTTGCATTGGTGACCGCATACTTCAGCGAAACTATGAAACTACGTCGCCTAGTCATGGGCGACACGAACTACGCTCGCTAGCGTAGTTCAGTTCAGACCTCAACTACGCAAACGACTTCGCTGGCATCGCTGACACTCACATATAAATATTTTCGGGGTTATACAGTGTAGAATCGGTGTTTGCAAAAGTGTAGTATATTGTGGACATAAAAGTGTAAGGAAAACGTGAAAATTTAATTCTTTTGCGGAATATTTTCAATCGCATTAAATAATTTATATCTAAAAATGGCTGCAGATAAAGTGGAAAAATGCATATATTTACCGAAAATATCGTCGCGTAGCTTAGCTCAAGTGTGCAACGAGGTGAGCTAACCCAGCTAGGCTATGTAACTATAGCTAGCCTCGCTCACATAGCTTAGTTGAAGTGTGCAACGGGGGTAAACCTTCTTTCGAAGACTGAAATATCAGGACCTTTTTTAGAACCCAAGAAACAGTTGTTAACTTCAACTGTTTCTTGGGTGATTTTTGACCCAAAGGGAAATTAATTTTCATCTTAGAGATTCTAATTGGTTAAAAACTTTCAACTTGTATGAGGAGGGATGGTTCAATTGAATTTTAATGTATGGACGAGTTATGTAAAATCATATTCTAATCACATTTTGATATAATAAATTTTTCAATTCAAGTAAATGGGAAAAAACTTTTTCATTTGTTTGGGGCAAGAGGTAAGGATTCGTCCGATTTTGAACAAAAGCCTAAAGTTAACGTGACGCATTTTATGAACAGCCTTAATGACAAAGTAGTTTGAATTATGCTCTTGAATTCGGATAAGAGTGAATTTTTCAATAAAATATAATCAAACAAACAAAAATCTTACCAGTGTAAATGCTAAAACCTTAACGAGTGAATTTTTGTAGATCTAATTACCGAACCTTTTGTTGAATTTAACATTTAAGAAATGATGCCTTGCAAATACACGACAGAAATTGGTTAAACTATACTAATATTTACACTCAAAATGTTTATTAAACAAACAACAAAAATCCCCTCCGACTGAAATCAGTGTAAAAGCTTGAATTTCTTGGATTTCTTGAACACGGATAGAATATTCCGTTGTGGATTTTAGTCTTGTTTAACTTGTGGCATTCACACAAAATGAATTTATTTAATTATGCTTTAGTTAATTTACATCATTTCGGTGTATGACCTTTACAACATTCACCTGTTAAGGTATTCATGATGCACAGCACAGTAATGTCGCCCATAGATTGCTATATAAGTTTTCATACATTTATTTAATGCTGCCACATCCTTGTCATCAGGACCGAAAATTCAGGACGACCGAAAAAGGCTACAAAAGTTCTTTTACCATTAAAATGTGAGGGTTGGCAAGCGACCTAAAACTTATAACCCATTCCCAGGAGTGGCGGTGATGATATTCATTTTTGTGGGGTTGTTAAGGCGTAACTCGGGGTAGCTATGGGGTTAAATAGTATTTTGCCGTTCCGTATATTGATATAATGTGGATAATAAAGAAGCCACAGAGAGCTTGGCTGGGAAAATGCCTTCTAAATATTTATTCGTTGATTAAAATAGCGCGATACAATGTTTTCGGTGTAATTAGATGGTCAAGGGATGGTTTGGTGGGTGAAGGGGAAATGAATGTAAGTTCGTTTATACTCGTATGATGTTTGTTTGTAGTTCTATCATTATTAGTTGACCGAAGTTTGTCACTTGAAAAATGGACAGTTTTTAAACTTTCTCATGAGTGTGAGAGTGTTTTTCATGTATACTTTGGGCTTGTGCGAATTCAGGATTTTCCGCAAATCACCCTTAAATTTTAAACACACTCACAACGGATGGAGAGGACCAGGGAAGTGTTGTAAAATTTCCTGACAATTCTGCACACGAACAACGGCAAGACAGGAGATCCTTTTTATGGGCGGAGGTGCGATGGACACTGCGGAAAACTAAGGGTTGAAATATTTTTCTCATGTATGCACACCATAAAGTGAACACATGCTCCGTAATTCCTGTACCATGTGTGTGATTTCAGGCAAATTATATTTCAACCGAGTCCTAGCCTAACAAAACAGTGGCTGGCTTTCGTAAAACGGGGTTCACGTCTTGAATAATTCATAGTGCCAGAAATAAGTTCAGGAATCCGAGTCATGGAGCAAAGTGGTCGTCGTCCTTGTTTAAGGATTCTATGGGGTTGAGTTTGGTATCATTCGTTCGTTCGTTGCTCGCTGGCCATCAGTTATGATCTAAGGTCGTGTGTAGTCGATGCGATACGGTAATTTCATGTTTTTACAGTCACTCTGGAAAGTGTTTAGCCGTGTTAAATGAAATTATGCTCTTCACATTGTCACACACATACGCTAAGGGTATAGGAAAAACTAAAAGGACACAACTTTATGGCCAGATCTGCTCAAGTAAGGCTAACCCAACATAAAATGTGTTTAATAATCATGGCACTTGTGTTGATACAAGACAATTAATTAGTCAAGTGTAATAACATGTTTAAAAAAAAAGACTTGACTGTATGGTCCTTGTCCAAAATTATATACAGTATTGTTTGGCAAGTTTTCCTCATTAACAATTTTCCAAGTCAATTTTGGTTGTTTGCATTTTAACAAAAATTTCGGTTCAGTTGTTTAACTTCCTGACAAAGGAATTTCCTCATTCTGATATTTGGTTTAAAATAAATTGAATTAGGACTTTTGAAAGTATAGTGTGTATAAGCAAATTGGTTAAATTAAGTGAAAAGCGGTTTCCCACCAAACTTTCATGCGTTTTTGACGAAACTAGTTTTGGAAGAATCGGAGAATTCCTATTTAGCGAGCAACAATAGACAGTCCATAAAGTACTGTACACTTTTAGACTCTACCACAGATTATGAAATCTTTCACAAAAAATCATCGAACAGCGTGACGATGGCGGAAGGGGTGGAAGATTCGAAAAGCGAAAATTTGCTTATCGTATTGTATGGCTAGCTTTCAGTCCACAGGTCCAAACCGGTTAGTGATCTGAATTTTTGAAACCACTGTTTTTTTTTATTTCGAAGAGGTCGAATTTTGCCTAAAAACATTTCACGAGCACTCCTGAGTCGATTGGAGCATTATTACAAAAATGCCTGTGTTACCCAAGAAACAATTTGTAACCGTGGTTACAAAAAAACCTTCAATTTAGGTTACATTTTGGTTACATTTTAGATGGTTTCCGAATAAATCCGCCAAAAACGGTTATTTTGAAACTAGCTTCTAAATAGGGTTTCTAAATAGGGAAAGGTTTCGGAAATCAAATGTGAAACTCTCGACTTTTGTTACCATGATTTCAAACACGTTTCTTAACCGGAATGTCACCTCAAATTGTTACTTGGGTAGTCTGTCAGTCTTTCAGTCTTTTAGTCTTTCAGTCTTTCAGTCTTTCAGTCTTTCAGTCTTTCAATCTTTCAGTCTTTCAGTCTTTCAGTCTTTCAGTCTTTCAATCTTTCAGTCTTTCAGTCTTTCAGTCTTTCAGTCTTTCAGTCTTTCAGTCTTTCAGTCTTTCAGTCTTTCAGTCTTTCAGTCTTTCAGTTTGTCAGTCTTTCAGTCTTTCAGTCTTTCAGTCTTTCAGTCTTTCAGTCTTTCAATCTTTCAGTCTTTCAGTCTTTCAGTCTTTCAGTCTTTCAGTCTTTCAGTCTTTCAGTCTTTCAGTCTTTCAGTCTTTCAGTCTTTCAGTCTTTCAGTCTTTCAGTCTTTCAGTCTTTCAGTCTTTCAGTCTTTCAGTCTTTCAGTCTTTCAGTCTTTCAGTCTTTCAGTCTTTCAGTCTTTCAGTCTTTCAGTCTTTCAGTCTTTCAGTCTTTCAGTCTTTCAGTCTTTCAGTCTTTCAGTCTTTCAGTCTTTCAGTCTTTCAGTCTTTCAGTCTTTCAGTCTTTCAGTCTTTCAGTCTTTCAGTCTTTCAGTCTTTCAGTCTTTCAGTCTTTCAGTCTTTCAGTCTTTCAGTCTTTCAGTCTTTCAGTCTTTCAGTCTTTCAGTCTTTCAGTCTTTCAGTCTTTCAGTCTTTCAGTCTTTCAGTCTTTCAGTCTTTCAGTCTTTCAGTCTTTCAGTCTTTCAGTCTTTCAGTCTTTCAGTCTTTCAGTCTTTCAGTCTTTCAGTCTTTCAGTCTTTCAGTCTTTCAGTCTTTCAGTCTTTCAGTCTTTCAGTCTTTCAGTCTTTCAGTCTTTCAGTCTTTCAGTCTTTCAGTCTTTCAGTCTTTCAGTTTGTCAGTCTTTCAGTCTTTCAGTCTTTCAGTCTTTCAGTCTTTCAGTCTTTCAGTCTTTCAATCTTTCAGTCTTTCAGTCTTTCAGTCTTTCAGTCTTTCAGTCTTTCAGTCTTTCAGTCTTTCAGTCTTTCAGTCTTTCAGTCTTTCAGTCTTTCAGTCTTTCAGTCTTTCAGTCTTTCAGTCTTTCAGTCTTTCAGTCTTTCAGTCTTTCAGTCTTTCAGTCTTTCAGTCTTTCAGTCTTTCAGTCTTTCAGTCTTTCAGTCTTTCAGTTTGTCAGTCTTTCAGTCTTTCAGTCTTTCAGTCTTTCAGTCTTTCAGTCTTTCAATCTTTCAGTCTTTCAGTCTTTCAGTCTTTCAGTCTTTCAGTCTTTCAGTCTTTCAGTCTTTCAGTCTTTCAGTCTTTCAGTCTTTCAGTCTTTCAGTCTTTCAGTCTTTCAGTCTTTCAGTCTTTCAGTCTTTCAGTCTTTCAGTCTTTCAGTCTTTCAGTCTTTCAGTCTTTCAGTCTTTCAGTCTTTCAGTCTTTCAGTCTTTCAGTCTTTCAGTCTTTCAGTCTTTCAGTCTTTCAGTCTTTCAGTCTTTCAGTCTTTCAGTCTTTCAGTCTTTCAGTCTTTCAGTCTTTCAGTCTTTCAGTCTTTCAGTCTTTCAGTCTTTCAGTCTTTCAGTCTTTCAGTCTTTCAGTCTTTCAGTCTTTCAGTCTTTCAGTCTTTCAGTCTTTCAGTCTTTCAGTCTTTCAGTCTTTCAGTCTTTCAGTCTTTCAGTCTTTCAGTCTTTCAGTCTTTCAGTCTTTCAGTCTTTCAATCTTTCAGTCTTTCAGTCTTTCAGTCTTTCAGTCTTTCAGTCTTTCAGTCTTTCAGTCTTTCAGTTTGTCAGTCTTTCAGTCTTTCAGTCTTTCAGTCTTTCAATCTTTCAGTCTTTCAGTCTTTCAGTCTTTCAGTCTTTCAGTCTTTCAGTCTTTCAGTCTTTCAGTCTTTCAGTCTTTCAGTCTTTCAGTCTTTCAGTCTTTCAGTCTTTCAGTCTTTCAGTCTTTCAGTCTTTCAGTCTTTCAGTCTTTCAGTCTTTCAGTCTTTCAGTCTTTCAGTCTTTCAGTCTTTCAGTCTTTCAGTCTTTCAGTCTTTCAGTCTTTCAGTCTTTCAGTCTTTCAGTCTTTCAGTCTTTCAGTCTTTCAGTCTTTCAGTCTTTCAGTCTTTCAGTCTTTCAGTCTTTCAGTCTTTCAGTCTTTCAGTCTTTCAGTCTTTCAGTCTTTCAGTCTTTCAGTCTTTCAGTCTTTCAGTCTTTCAGTCTTTCAGTCTTTCAGTCTTTCAGTCTTTCAGTCTTTCAGTCTTTCAGTCTTTCAGTCTTTCAGTCTTTCAGTCTTTCAGTCTTTCAGTCTTTCAGTCTTTCAGTCTTTCAGTCTTTCAGTCTTTCAGTCTTTCAGTCTTTCAGTCTTTCAGTCTTTCAGTCTTTCAGTCTTTCAGTCTTTCAGTCTTTCAGTCTTTCAGTCTTTCAGTCTTTCAGTCTTTCAGACTTTCAGTCTTTCAGTCTTTCAGTCTTTCAGTCTTTCAGTCTTTCAGTCTTTCAGTCTTTCTGTCTTTCAGTCTTTCAGTCTTTCAGTCTTTCAGTCTTTCAGTCTTTCAGTCTTTCAGTCTTTCAGTCTTTCAGTCTGTCTGTCTGTCTGTCAGTCAGTCTGTTAGCTTGTGTGCAAGATTTCTCAAAAACTAATAGAGCTAGAGCCAAGAAATTTTACAGACATTAATATTATTATTTAAGGAATGGTGAAAATCCGTTAACCGGAAGTAACGGTTTCGCCTTTTTAAAAACCGCAATTTCGTTTTTTGATATTTAAGCGCAAAATACAATTTGCCCGACACAATATTTACGGCGACATTTCTGATTTTAAACTCATAGTATCCTATGCACACTTTTTCCCAGTTTTTTCGAAAATTGCGCATCGTATCGAAAACTGTATAAAGATGAAATGTGTTTAGAATATGATTTTACATAACCATTTCATACAATAAAATCCAATCGGACCGATCGTTCTCCCCTTTCCCATACAAATCGATATTTTTTTCATGAAAATTTTGTCTGCCCTCATATTTCACGATTGGCACCTTGCAATTGTAGTTTTTCTTATGTGTTAGTTTCATAAAGACGTACTGACTGAGCTACATACTGCTGTGTTCATAACTCATTTTTCGAAATTTTGTCATTTACGATTGATATTTACGACAACGACAACCGATTGCGTGATACGATTTTAAAAAAAAAACTAGTTTTGGGAAAATCGGAAAATTTGGTTGCGTGAAACGTATATATGGAACGTACTCGTATATTACATACAATTCTGTGGGCAAACACGTGCCATGCACCAGAAATGTAAGTTTTATGTTTTAGAGCTCTTTATTATTATTAGAAAATTTATGTCTGTTGAATTCAAAGCCTTACATTTCTAAAAATTTAAAAGACCTTCTCTTTAAACTGTAAAAAAGACCCAAAATAAATAACTTCAGGAACCACTTTCAAATTAACACCACAGAATCCAACATTGTCCCAAAAACCACAGCAATTTCAATCAAAACACTTAAATTCTCTGCTTTCTTGGCATTTATCGTACGATGTCCTGAGCTGGAAGATTTAGTATCGTATTAATCAACTTAAAATACATCAAAATAAGACGATCTCATACCGAATCAATATTATTATCTATCCACACAAACAAAACCAAATGCCAGCAGGATATGCCAAAGAATGGCAAAGGAATTTAACGAAAAAGGATACTGTCGAATAGCAGGGAACAATAGACATAGTACCAAGAGATACATTCAAGTGCGTTCATAGAGCAAAAAGGATATGGCCAACAAGAATAAGGACACAAAGAACGGAAAACCTTCGCCTATTTCTTAAAGACACTACAAAAGGCGCTACTAGCTGTTCAGAGTCCTTGGAGGACCACAGAGAATCACAGAAGCAATTCCGTCACAGCTGAGAAGGAAGATAAAATAAAATTCTCATTTCTTACCGCATAGACACAATATTTATACACATGTACGACCCTCGGGCCAGCGATCTAAGAACGCAGCAATAGTCCTTTTACTAGCGTTCGTCAAGGATTTAAAAAATTGTTTTCATTCCTTTCTGTTCGTTAAACTAACAAAAGCGGCCAACAATGTATCAACTGAGATCAACTGAAACGCAGCAAGGCCAAAGGACTGCAAACAGAAAGGAGACGTCCTTTGGGCTTGCTTTTGCCGCAGAAACGTGTGTGGGTATAATATAATGCCAGAGTATATGGCGCTAAATCTTTTTGTGATTTTAGGTTTCTGATTCTTCGATACTTTTGTACAAGATATAAGAAAATACAATCCTGTTTTTTTACACTTTTATGTAAACGGGGCGATGTAATTTATTAGAAAATAGTAGAATGATATGATTTGATTTCTATTCTTTGATTTTTTTTTTTATTTTCATTGAAACGAAGAATTTTTTCAGTAAATTCGATTTAGTAAAGCGATATTCGTCAAAATTTTGATACACTTGGTTTAGTAACATGAAAACTCCATTGCCATCTATGTAGATTATTTCGCAGACTCCTCTCTTGCTTTTACCCCGTCTCCTGACATTTTCTAAATCGATGAAGCAAAATTTTCATCTGTTTTTCACTATTCCAGGTTTTTCATTAGCAAACATTTTCTGACCGCGGTAGCCCCCTTTACCCCATTCTTGTGAACCCCTCTCCTGCTATCATCTAAACCTGTGGCGCGATGTTTAAACAATTTTAACTTTTATACAGACGCATTAGCGAGGAAATTTTCTGCCTACTAAAATATACCAAAAAACCTTTGATTTGTGGTTTCCCAAATTTCTGAAGATTTTGGAATCAGGTCTGCAAAATGCAAACCAGAGATGTTTTGTCTAAAGGCCTAGGGGTTAGAGGTTGTCTATGAAATACGTGACGTGATACGTGATTTTTTAGTACCAATACTCCCTTTCCCCCGAAATGTGTGACTTTTTTTATGGGAAACTTCTTATTCACTTTTTTATTTCATTATAAGACAGAGCAGGTTTTGATTACAAGAAATACCATCTTTCGAAATTATTTCAGACCCACTAAATCTTCCCGATTCCAGGTTCTGTTGATTTTTATACCCGTATGGTGAAACCGAAGGGTATATTAATTTTGCCTTACCGTTTGTAACGCCAAGATCCCGTCACAAAAAATGAGTTACACCAGTGTATTTAGAATTATAAACAAAAATTGAATTTTCCATGTCCGTCTGTCCGTCCTTCCGTCCATGTGTGGCGCGGATTGCGGGTGCACGGATTGAGCTAGAGACTTGAAATTTTACGAAGATTCGTTTTTCGTAAAATGCAATGCTAAGTTCGTTAATGGACAAAAATGTACCATTGATTTTCTACACAGATTCGTCCTACCTCATCGGTGTTCGCTAATTTGGTAAGGGGTTAACCGAAAAGGGGGTAAACGAGAAGAGGGTAAACGAGGTGTGGGTTGGTGTTATAAAACATTGATTTTTGCGATGAAGCCTGCCCGTTAGGAGGCAGAGAAATTTAAGGTTTGCGGGGTCAAATGATCACGAATCTGGTGTTGCAAATTCAAAATTCGGAACAAAGAGTCCTGTAAGGATAACGCAAATATCCTTTTTCCAATTTGTTCCCGGAAAAATCGGCTATAGGGGGTTTTTGGGGTCGCTGATCACGAATCTGGGCTTAGAATTTTAAAATTCGGAACGGGAGATCCTGTAAGAATAATACAAATATCCTTTTTTCAAAACTTGTACAAAAAACATGAACCTGGCAGCGACGGGTTTCTTATAAAATTAGTTTCTTATAAAATTTCTCAGGGTGTGTCACACTCTAATTCTTT
Source organism: Chrysopilus asiliformis (assembly GCA_964034945.1). Lineage (NCBI taxonomy): Eukaryota > Metazoa > Arthropoda > Insecta > Diptera > Rhagionidae > Chrysopilus > Chrysopilus asiliformis. The sequence goes on along the minus strand of OZ035960.1, from coordinate 89,955,110 downwards.
TTTTGCTGGGATCCCAGTAAAAACTCAGTCACTGGGAACCCAGTAAAATTTCCCAGTAAATTGAATTTACTATTTGCTCCCAGTAAAAGTGACGTTTTTATCCTCGAACAAATTCCAATCTGGAAAGATGGAAAATACTCGGAATCACAGTAAATTTTACTGGGGTGGCAGTAAATTTCGAGGTTATTTTTACTCGGACCCCAGTAAATTTTATTGGGAGGTCCGAGTAAACTTTACTGGGCCGACAGTAAATCTCGAGATTTCTTTTACTCGGACCCCAGTAAATTTTATTGGGAGGTCCGAGTAAACTTTACTGGGCCGACAGTAAATCTCGAGATTTCTTTTACTAGGACCCCAGTAAATTTTATTGGGATGCCCGAGTAAATTTTACTGGGTTGACAGTAAATCGCGAGGTTTGTTTACTTGGACCCCAGTAAATTTTATTGGGATGTCCAACCGAAAAGCCTGCAAAAAAAAAACATTATACTAATAAAATAATTAAAAAAACCATCATTACACATCAACTCAAATTAATGATTTATTGCAGACCCGAATTTTTTTTAACAATATTTAACTGATTACAGAGTTTTGAGACTTTTGGCGCTACAATGGGCCTTTTCATAAGAAAAAAGTAATTTTCTAAAAAATTGAAAAATTTGTTGTTTGTTGGCTCGTACTCTAACCCAAACACGTAGTGGCTTTGCAACATTATGCTTACGGCATGAAGAAGGCAATTTTCTCCTAGGAAAACTCGATTATTTTCAATGATCATATAAAAAGTTCCGCCCAACTGTGGAGTTCCCTGAAGAATGAGGTACGGCTGCGGATTATCCTGGTGTGACACGATATTTGGAATGTCTTCGTCTTTCTGAAAAAGAATTAAGTAAAAACAAATTTTGAATTGAACCATAAATGTAGCTTCTTTAATACCTTAAAAAATTAGTATCGCTAACAGTGAACTTCATAAAAAAGAAATTTAAGGAATTACTTACCGGAAAATTTCTGGATGAATTCTTCTTGTACTCCTTCGGTTCTCAAAAATCTGGCCAATTCCGCAACTTCACTTGTAGAGCACATTATATAGAATGAGTCACTTGACTGGTCTCACCGACTTTCACTGAAATACTGATGCTGAATCTTGCACTTGCCGGTTTAACTAAAACTCCCAGTAAAATTTCATGGGATGACAGTAAAATTTACTGGGATCCCATAAAAATTTACTGGGGCTCCCAGTAATATTTAATATTTAAACGAACTTTTTTTAGGGTGGCCAGTGGTACTTATTTTGTAAAATTTAAACTTTTATTTTTAAATTTTTTTCAGTTAAAATCGATTATTTTCCGAAAAATATGAAATTACCATATTCGTGACATTATAAAGTTAGTACTTAGGGGCCAATTTGAAGCTTTAAAGGTCCCAAATAACCAAAAATGTGACAAAACCTTGACATTTGAAAGTTTTTTTTTACAAATATTTCGAAACAGCCATCTTTAAGCAACATTTATCATTTTATATAAATTTTATTGTTTATATATTGTTGGTATCCCAGAAAGGTCTGAAATCAATAATTAATTTGTTCATCCATTTAGAAGTTGGCAGCCCTAACTTGAGTGCAATGTATCAATCAATTTAATGGGACTTTACTCGGAACCCCAGTAATTTCAAAAAAATGTGGGAAAATTAGTGGAAATATTGGAATCTGAGAAAATTACTGGGTGCTTCCCAGTAAAATTTACTGGAAACCTAGTAAATTTTACTGGGACCCCAATAAAATTTACTGGGCGAGACAGTAAAGTTCAATTTACTCTAAAATCCCAGCAATTTTTTGCCGATTCCCAGCGAAATTTTTACTGGGAAAAGAGCCTCAGGAATTAGAGTGCATAGAACATATCAAATCACAAGAAAATATACTATTAAGAACACAAAAATAATCAAAAAAAAATCAGCATTTGTCCTGCTCGGACGATTGGCCGAATCCTGCTGGAGACAAAATAAAACAAGCGTGTCTGTAACAAAAAAAAATGTCAACTTGGGTAGAATAATCGCCAGACTTTATTTAACAAGAACACAACAACGATTACGAAAACAAGGAAAGGTTGAGTCCCCTTTAGATTCTTCCCTGATTTCAGATTCCAACTTGTCGTCAGGCACATGTTTTCTAGTCTTCGTAACTTTCCAGCTGACTTGGGGGTAGTTTTTAATTTTTTTTTGTTCTGACAAGTATTTTTTGCGGCTAAGCAAGGAATTTTGCGGAGGAACAATTGAATGAGGGTGGATAAACAGGATGTTCAGCGTGGGAAACATTTCGTATAAAAACCGAACTTCTTGTACAGAACAAGAAACTGGAAAACTGGTTGAATAAATATTTTTGCGAATTTTTTGTTCGCTAACTTGAGGTTTTCTACGGGGTTAGACAATGAAGACGATATGACGACAACCCAACCAGCGTAAAAACGTAGAAACGAAACGTTGACTATGACGACAGTTGTTGGGGAAAGCAATGCCTATGGGTGCGGGAAAAATGGAAAAGGATATCAGGACGCGATGTCAAGATGCCAGGATGTAACGATTAAGGTGTACGGGAAGTCAATGAAATTCCAACCTACTCTGGCAATAAGATTTAAGGACTTGTGCCGTGTAACGATGGCGCGTACTTTACTGCCATAGATTTACTTAATTTTTTTCAGGTATTGCGAGACTTTTATCATATATGTGTGTGTGTGTGTGGGTGTGTGTGTGTGTGTGCGGTCTCAGGTGTATAATGGAAATTCCCAAGGAAGCGAAGAGTTTGTGTATTTTAAAATAGAATTACATTTGCTATGAGTACACAACAAAAACATGTATGGCATGAGTGTTATGTAAAATACTTTTCGTTTCAGTTCTTTTATTTCATTTAATTTTCTTATAAAACGTTTTTGTTGTTTGATCAAAGATTTAACTGGCAAAGTTTTTTGGAATTCTTCATATTATTGAAGAATCTGAAGGATCAAAAAGTCGAATTCTTGACAAGAAAGGATTTATATTTCAAAAAGATCAAAGTTTTAGATGAGATCACAAAAAAATTCGACAAAAAACGCTAACTGATAAAATCTCATTAAATGAATTTTATAGGGAAAATTTGCGACGAGATTATGTTGGATATTAAAAAAGTGTGTACATTTTTGCGTATTATAAAGTTAGGAAAAAGTTAAATTTTCCACACGCGCGTAAAGTGGCATTTCCATATCTCACTAATAAATACTGACGTCTTTTAATCGTGACTTGGCAACTGTCAATCAGGGAAGAATGGTATTAATATCATATTAAGAATACCAATTTGCTTTTTTGCAAGTTATTCCGAAACCATGCATTTTTCGACAGCCTTATGTATGACATAAGCCGAAGATTATAACATTTCCAAAACTCAGAACTCTGTGTCACCAGAACTCTGTATCTCAAACCGTCATCAGTTTTTTGCAATTCTCTCGAAAAAAAAACCGTTTTTGGTCGTCTAACGAATCAAATAAATTGAAGAAAATTGCATTCTCCACGATCTTATCTCTCCACGATCTTACCACGATCTTATCTCGTCATTAAGGTATTTTGATAAAAAAGTAGCAGGGATGGAAAACGAAAAAAAAAATCGTAACGTGATATATTTCGTTTTGTAACGTTAAAATTTTCATTTCGTTACGTTATAACGGTATTATTTCGGTACACATTATATTGAAACTGAAAACTAAAAAAAAAATTGCACTCTAATAATAGTTTATTTATCACAAAGTAATTGAATCACCCCTTCCCCTCTCACCCATACAAATATAAACGATTTCCGCCATTTTCTCGAAAACGGTGCATCGCATCTTAAAATTCATGAAGTCGTAATTTGTTTAGAATATGATTTTACATAATCGCTTCATACACCAAAAACCAACCGGACAGATGGAAAAGATTTTTGGGATTTTCTGGAAAAAGACTTATTCTTCGAAAAATTCGTTTAGACAAAAGTGTTTAGAATACTATTCTACATATCCCTACCATACATCAAAATTCAATCAGACCGCTCCTTCTCCCCTCTTTCATACAAATGGAAAAGATTTTTGCTATTATCTCGAAAATGGTTCATTTTTCCCAAAATCGATCCTTACCCCCGTCGCACACTTCAGCTAAGCGAGCTCAAAACTACGTGAGCTAAGTTTCTCGCTGAAAGTAAAATCTTTAGCATTTGCATTGGTGACCGCACACTTCAGCGAAACTATGAAACTACGTCGCCTAGTCATGGGCGAGACGGACTAAGCTCGCTCGCGTAGTTCAGACTTCAACTACGCGAACTACTTCGCTGGCATCGCTGACACTCACATATACACACTTTCGGTGTTATACAGTGTAGAATCAGTGTTTGCAAAAGTGTAGTATTTTGTGGACATAAATGTGTAAGTGCCAATTGCATACAACTGATGGCATACATTTCTTTAAATATCGCCGCGTAGTTTAGCTCAAGTGTGCAACGATGTGAGCTAACCCAGCTAAGCTATGTAACTATAGCTAGCCTCGCTCACATAGCTTAGCTGAAGTGTGCGACGGGGGTTAGGGTTCTATGACATGATAAAAGCTTTCAAATGCAAAAAATTTCGTGAAAATCGGATAAGGTTTACTGGTTGAAGTCGATTTCACAATTTTTCTCACATACCTACATACGAACGAACACACGCACACACACACATACAGATATGTTGTGGACCAAGACCCTCTACATACAAAGCCATGCAAAAGTTTTTCTATGTGTGCACTAGTAGTGTCAAGTAGCAACTCTACTGTCAAAATCACATGGGAAACCGCGCGTAAAGTTCGATTTGTTTTGTTATTAAGTTAATAATTTTATCAAGTTTTCAGAGTTTAATCGGTAAAATATATAAGTTGAAGGTGTATATTACTAATAATCGTTTGTGTTTTGTTTGATAATTGTGAATCAGCAATAAAAACAACTCAACAAGTTAAAATTAAAAGTTGCTAAAAAGCAACTTGCTGGTAACTTAGAAATTTTGTGTTTATATTTAGTGTCATTATTGAATAGTTGTAAATAATTTGATATTAGTTTTTGCGTTTTCTTATTTGTGAAATTAATGCCGGCAGTTTAAAAAAATTGAAATAAGAACCGGATAAAAGTGATGATTGTAAAATAAGTGCCAGATAAAAGTGACGAAAGTGATGACGGCGTTTTCAATCCAAGAATTGTAAAAAAAATCATACGGAATGGACTTCGTTTAAAATCGTAATTAACTAAATATTATATGTTAGAGGCAACTTTTTCTTATTTTTTATAGATTTACCAAGCAATTTAAATGTTTTGGAAGAAAAAAAATTTTTACATAAAAAAACATTGAAATGAATAAATTTTTCTTTCGAGTTTCATTTCCGGCGACTGAAAAGTGTTCGAGTAAATTTCTGAAAATGAATGACAAATATATGATTGAATTCGAGTTAGCTGATACCGCATCAAACATTTCCGTGCATTTCATTTTCGATTCGAGTTCCTTAATAAGGCCCCAGATAAGTATAAAATTATTTAAAAAAACGCACGTATTTTGCGTTTAATTTAAGGCTGATCGAAGAATCCATTACAAGAGGGGCTGTGACAGGGGAAGCAACATGGGCTAGGAGACTCCTGAGACTTATTTACTGCAGCTTTTCCGCAAGTGTATTTCGTTTTTTTTTTTAAATATTCAATTTAAACGTAATGCCTCGTAATTGCTGTGTGCCGTGCTGTAATTCGTATCACAAATCCACTTTGTCCGTTATTGTCATTATATAATATAAAAAAGTGTTTGTTTTAAATATCAGCTTAAAGTGAAAATGTGCAAAATATCAAATTTTTACAGAAGAGCAGAAAAACCTTGTTAAATCATTGTAATTTCCATTTCAAGATAACTGAGTTTCATTTAAAGAAAACTGATCCTAATTTAAAAAAAAACTCAGTTTTCCTTAAATGAGAATTAAAATGATTTTACAAGGTTTTTTTTTGCTCTTCTGTAAAATTTGATATTTTGGACTTAGCACAATTCCGGTTTAAGCTGACGATATATTTTTGAATTCCATACTCAATTTTTTTTCTATTATATGTAAATTTGTTTTGATTTTAAATAAAAATCATAAAATAACGAAAACGGGGTTTGTTTTCATTAGCATTCCCTCCAAATTTATTTAAACGATAATATAGGAACCTAATTGATATAGAACCGCAAAAAAAATTCGGAAACTTCATGCCGGCGCCATGTTAGACAATTCATAAGCGACCCTACTTGGCCATGTACATGTGGTAGTAACTCTATTAGTGCATGGCTTTGTATGTAGAGGGTCTTGTGTGGACCCATCGAACTGACTCGTTGGGTGAGGGGGGGGGGGGCGTGCGAAGCTCCATTATGATTTCGGTTTTTGGAGTGATTTTAACACCTTTCTTATATGCAGTGTTGGGGCCAGATAATTATTTTTTTATCTAGATAAAGATAAAGATAAATGCTCGTAATGTTTATCTAGATAAGATAATAGATAATGAAAATATGAAAGATAATAGATAAGATAAGATAAAAAGCCAAATTATCTAGATAATTTTTAGATAAATATTTATTTTGACATTGCACAAAATTCAAAATTACGTACTAAAAAAAATAGCACAAAATTTTTTGCTTTTCTTGATTTCCAATTTAAATACAGTGAGTGGAAAAAGTCACCGTACGGTCACGATTTTTGAATAAAATACTAAAACCCTAAAACACTGTATTTGTTTTTAAAATTCTGGTTACTGGATTTTGTTGCCTGGACAATTCTTTACAGATCTATAAAAAAAGAAATTTAAAAAAAATAATAATTTAGTACTTAAATTTATCACTTTAACTAAAAATATGCTTTTTAAGAGCGTAAAAAGTCACCGTACGGCTATAAAAACAACCAATAAATATGGGCTAATTTACCGTTAGTATTAGAAAAAAAATATTAGTCAGTAAATAGTAAATATTACTGACGAGAGTAAATTTAACATTTTCCAATCGGAAGAAAGGCCAATTTTGTGGCGTAAAAAGAATATGGAGTTTCAAAAGGAAAACCTCAAGCATGGAGTAAGGGTATGGGGCGGCATGAGCGGGGTGGGGGGTGGGTAGGCTGCATTTTATTGATGAGGTTATGGACCCGTATGTGTATATTGACATATTAAAACAAAATTTACATGCTAGCGCTGAATAAATGGGAATAACGGACACGTTTGTGTTTATGCAGGATAATGATTCGAAGCATAGAGCACTTAATACGCGCTTATGGCTGCTCTACAACACTCCTAAATATTTGAAAATGCCAGCCCAGTCTCCTGATATAAACCCCATCCAAGATCTATGGAACCTGCTTGACAGGAAAATCCGCAGCCACACTATTACTAGCGAAAAAACGCTTAAGGCGGTGTTGTGAGAAGAATGGGCAAAAATAACCCCGGAAGTGACCCGGAAGTTGATAAAAACGATGCCCAGGCGACTTCAAGCAGTAATTCGATCTATTGGATACCCAACCAAATACTAACGGTAAATTAGCCCATATTTATTGGTTGTTTTTATAGCCGTACGGTGACTTTTTACGCTCTTAAAAAGCATATTTTTAGTTAAAGTGATAAATTTAAGTACTAAATTATTATTTTTTTTTTAATTTCTTTTTTTACAGATCTGTAAAGAATTGTCCAGGCAACAAAATCCAGTAACCAGAATTTTAAAAACAAATACAGTGTTTTAGGGTTTTAGTATTTTATTCAAAAATCATGACCGTACGGTGACTTTTTCCACTCACTGTATACAGTAGGATCCCGATAATTCGTACCCCGATAATTCGTATATCCCGCTAATTCGTATAAATTTGCTGGTCCCTTGAAAAAAAATCCCGATAATTCGTACCCCGATAATTCGTATATCCCGCTAATTCGTATGATTTTGCTGGTCCCTTGAAATACGAATTATCGGGATTCTACTGTAATAAGAAACGAAATAATAATAAAAGAAAACGGATAAGAAACGTTATCGTAACGTAACGAAATTAAGTTTTTTATCGATACAAAACGAAATAACGTCACGAAATATAAGTTTAATTTTGCTACGTAAGGAAATTTATAACGTTATGATTTTTTATTTCGTTCATAGCCCGGTTTACACTTGGCAACAGTTACTGGCAGAACTTTTTTTTTATGGACAAGAGAAGAGAGGCGAGGGAAAGAGTGACACTTCGCTTCCTTGTCCGTAAACAAAAATTGTTGCCAAGTATAAAACTGTTCCTAAAAAAAGTTTTTAGGTTTTCAAAAGTATGCAGAAAACAATTTTCTGTTGATGTTTAGTGACCGTTTTATCTATTGATGATATTTGTTATTATGTTTTTCGCAGGCTTCTCGGTCAGTGGATTGGAGTGAAATAAAAAAAATTATTTTTTATTTTTTATTTTTTATTCTCAATTCCCAACGTTTCGGTTTTATTTTAAACCATCTTCAGGGGAAAAAATGAGTTTAAATGAACTATGGGCGAGTATTTATCCTCCATCATCGCAGACATTATTATGTATTTTTTTATTTCACTCCAATCCACTGACCGAGAAGCCTGCGAAAAACATAATAGAAAACAATTTCGTTTCAGCATTTTTTCAGATTTAATTTTTTGATTTTCGGTGGTAACGATTATCTCTAGATAAATGGGATTTTCCTTTATCTAGATAAGATAAAGATAACTTTTTTGGGGTGTTATCTAGATAAGATAAAGATAACATTTTTTTTTATCTAGATGATTATCTAGATAATTATTATCTAGATAACCCCAACACTGCTTATATGTAAAACATAGCAAAAGCTATAATTGCAACTCTGGCAATTATTGAAAACCCGTATGGTGATTTAAGTAAACGGTGAACAGTTGTATCAAAATTCCACTTTGAAGTCAAACTTTTCAATAAGATTTTTTTTTAATTTATTACAATCGGCTTTTGATGTATGGGAGTTTTATGTTATTGAAATATTTTAGTTTTTGTGAAAAAAATCGAAGTTTTTTTGGCACTAATATTTTATTTGTCGGGTTTCAGTGTAAATTGGGAGTGAACGTAGATTTTGTATACCAAAGTTATGTTCTGCTAATATCAGATATTTCTCGGAAGTTTTCTACCATGTTTTAAACATTTAAAAAGAATTTAACATCTGTATGGAAATTTTTTGAGTAAAAAGCTGGACCACAGTGGACGTATTTGAAAAAAATTAAAATTTTCAATTTTTTTTTAAATTTTTTTTGTGTTTTAAATGAATACTAATAGCTTAAACATCATTAATTTGTATATAGAGAATTTTTAACCCCCATAGAAAAAAACATGTACCGAACGGGTTAAATAGGTATATTTTTAATGCATTTTGTATTAACTTTTTATCCAAGTTCTGGAGTTCGATATTTTTTTAGTAAGATTTGTGTTATTTTTCCATTTTTATTTCATTTTTGAAATAGTTTTAAAATAGCACTGTTTTTTTAATACTTTCTTTTTTCAATAAATCAAATTTTAATAATAATATTTAATTTGAATAAAATAATTTTATTTTAAATAGCGCACATGCATGCATATTTTTAGATTGTAATACAAAAATGAATTTAAAAAAATAATGCGGTTGTATTAAATTTTAATAAAAAAAAGTTCAAAAAAATAATCTTTCGCGAGATTACATTTTAATGTATTTTCGGTGTGGAACTGTACCTATACAATACCAAAAAGATTAAAATTTAGTTCAAATATTTTGACCGTGTAGTTTTTAGTATATTTCAAAAACCCCGTGTATATAAATCTCTTACAAAACGTGGCAAATTTTCGATAGAGTTATTAACTTTCTAGCTTACCTTTATATAAAAAAAACTCGTTAATACTATGAAAACTTAATGATATTATAATGAGTTAAAAGATTTTTTTCATGTTATTTTCATAAAAAAATACAATTTTGGCATGAAATTTGCAATCATGTGAAACTCTTGGCAGTAACCATGGCGGTTGAGTGGATTTTGGTCATATTATTTGCGTCGCAAATATCTGCTGTAAGATTGTTAAATTTTTAGTTCTATTTATGATTGTTCAGAAAAATTAGTAAAAAAAAAAAGATTTATTTACCAGAAAACATACATTAATTATTATATATAAAAATTAGCTTTTACAATAAATATTTCAGAAATCTCTTCAACTTCGAATGGAGAAATTAAACTGTAATTCAGTTCCTGATCAAATTTGTGTAAATGCAACGTGCAGTTTAAATTATCTTAAAAATGGTACAACAATTCTTAACATTGCGTGCTTTCTTCCAGACCCAGTCGACGATATTATGGTAAATATTTCAAAATTTTAAAAATAGTCACGTTCCAACCTTATGTGGAAACGACTTAAGGCGGATCTCCATTACCATGACTTATGTAACTGCAAAAAAATGCAGAAAACTAGAGCAAGATAGACTTATATAGATCTAAATAGGAATGACTAAATACAAGTATAAACGCTTTCCCTTCCAGTTTAACAACTTTATAGTAATCATATCAAACCTTATGCTATGAATATAAGGTTCAAATTAGCATAGAAATAAAGCTATACAGCTGCATGTGTGTGTTTGAACTACATGAAAAATGACAGCTACGCTATAATAGCACTTTGTATGTGTCTGTGCTCACTATTCACTTACAGGGACAATGTGTGATTGTAGTAGAAATCGCCATAAAAAAGTTCAAGTCCGTCAACTGCAACCATAAAATCGCCATAAAAAAGAGGGGAAATTATTTTTGCAGTTGCCGACAAATTTTTGCAGTTGATTCTTATCTCCCTTTCTCGCCAAGGTATCTTCACATAAATGTGTCTCTATTTTTTTGCAGTTGGGAAAAGTCATGGTAATGGAGGGCCAACTTTATACTATAAATCCTCTCGAATACTTCTTAACACTCTAACTGCCACGTCAGTCAAAAAGACCTGACACCTAACTGTTGTGTACAGTGAAACTTAAGATTCCTCGAGGGTAATTATAAGTAGTTTGTATATTAAATTGGCATTCAGATAATTTTTTTTAAAACATTTACAAAATTTAGACATAACTCAAAACGTGTTACAAAAAAAAAATGAAATTCAGCATTTTTAATTGAAGTTCTCAAAAAAATTTAAATAATTATACTCGAAAATTTTTCCAGCTGAATCATAATTTGTACGAACGAGTTGGAAAAAGTCAACGATTTGTCATGAACGTAATTAAAGTCGACGTTTGCAAATTGTTAAAATATGGCAAAGGAAGCACAATTTTTCTAAGATTGTTCAAGTATTTTGAAAAGTATTCAAATCTGAAAGATTCGTGTCCATATCAGGGAGATGTGAAAATTTCCGATGTTCCAATAAGTTTACATATGCTACCTCCGATATTACCAAAAGGACGATTTATTTCCGTTTTCAGGTTATATCAAAAAGCGAATAACAAAACCATTGCACAGGTGGAAAATGATGCAGTTATACAATAATGTTACATGAGAAATTTGTAAAAAAAATTGTAGTGGGAAAATATAGTTCCAATAAAACTGCAAAAAATATAATATAGTTGGTTTAATTTGCAATTTTATATGTTTTTTACTTTTCTTACATATTTTACGTTTCTTACATATATTACCTTATATATGTAAGAAACGTATATTACCTTTCCTACATATATGACATATAAGAAATGTATTTAAATCAATCCGAACACCGAATTCATAAAGGAAGCCCCGCATGCCCCCGGAACATATACTAATCGACTCAGTTCGATGAGTCCGCGACATGTCTGCATGTGTGAGTGCGTGTGTGTCCGTGTGTTTGTTCCTATGTATGTATGTAAAGAAATTTGAATGATCGACTTCTACCAAGTAAAACCTTATCCGATTTTGATGCGGTTTTTTGCATTCGAAAGCTGTTATCGTCCCATAGAACCCTATGGAGCGCGTCTTTGGGGAAAAAATAAACCATTTTCGGGATAATCGCCAAAATCTCTTCAATTCGCAAAACCCGAACGAGTGACTAGTCTATTAAACGTTTAACCGCACGCTATTTTCTTTAAATGAATTGAAGTGAAAAAAAAATCCGCAATTTTTCAAACGTTAAGTATCTATATTTAAAAATTCGATAGCTCATTAATGAAAAATGATTTAATTTTCTTAATGTGGCTTTTAAACCTCTGACACTTGGCTGTCTAAATCTTTCAGCGCCGGAACTTCTACTGCTAATATTCTGAAACTCATTTAGATGTTAAAAAAAAATCCTCATCTGCTACATTAACTGCAATTAAACATATGGATGCGGTCGAAAATTAACTCCAGGCTTTTGAAGGGGAATAATAACCATCACACAGCATAAAAGCGCCATCGATCGTAAAAATAGCAATACAAACATTTCGTTTTGATAAAAAAAATGTCTAAATTTAGATCAAATGTCTGGCGTTCATGAAAAATTTTTCCTTGGATTTTCCTCAGTTTTTTTTTATTTTATTTTTGGTTCATTTTTCCTCTGCATGGTCATCAAATCCCAGATGCCACGGTCATAATGATAAAATGTTAATTTGTGGCCTCGACGGAATCTCTGTTTTGAATGACCCAATGATTGATAGATTTTCTGATCATGTAAATTACATAGATTTTTTTTTGATCTGCTAAAATTGTGCAATAATTGTTGAAAGTTAAACAAAAAACCGAAAAGTCCACATTCGTGGCCATGAATTTCCGAATTTCTTATTTTTCAAGATTTACTCTTTGACGTGGGTTCCCACATAACATCCATATATATATATATTCTGTGCAATCCGTGTACATTTGAGCAATTTTAAACAAACTTTCGGAAACGACATTATATAAATAAACAATAACAGCAAATTTTCCTTGTTTTTGCTTTTTTGAAATTACATCCGCCCCACCGAGTTGAATTAGTTGCGTAATTGCCAAAACGCCATTCAGAAATTCGTTCATTTCAGAGTCAACCAAACATTTTTGAACTTTAGAAGAAATATAAGAAAATTTCACAAAAATTGGGTCGTTTTTATTTTTAAATTAGACATATTAAAATGCATATATTTCTAATGTAAAAATAAAGTAGAACAAACCCTCGATGTTTAGGAAAATTTCCAATACAAGCTCCATAATCTTAATATATAAACATAACAAAAGCTATATTTGCCAATCTGGCAATTATTGAAAACCCGTATGGTGATTTAAGTGAACGGCGAACAATTGTATCAAAATTCCACTTTGAAGTCAAATTTTTCAATAAGATGTTTAAAAATTGATTCCAATCGGATTTTGATGTATGAGAGTTTTATGTAGAATCCTATCCTAAATAACTTTTTATCTTGCACTTTTTTCATAAGATGCACCGTTTTTGAGATATTTGCAAAAATCATTTTCGTTCGTATGGGCCCAAATAGCATCGAAAAGTACGGGAACATGAGATTTGTTCTTTGCGGCTTTAACCCTTTCGCGCGTGGTGTACATTATAATGTACATCAAACTGAAACGTTATTTTAACGCAAAATATGAGTACGAGTAAGTTAGAATTTTTACAGTTTATTAAATCATGCTTTCTCTCTTTCATGCAAAGTGTATTTTGCAAGCCTGCATGATAGAAAGTTTTGTTTTGCTTGATTTTTGAAGAAGACAACTACGTGCGTGTGAAAATCATTGGTAAGTGATTTTTATTTGTCAATTATTTCGTTTATTTATGTACATTAGTGAATAAATTTTGATGTACTTATATAAAACATTAAAGAAAAATCATGTTCTCGTATAATTTTTTGTGTAATAGTGGGTATTTTAGTCATAAATTCAACTAAAAGTTGTTTCAAGTCTAATGTACATTATAATGTATTGTACATTTAAATGGACATGTTGCTTCAAAATAGCAAATATTTTCAACATTTATAGGAATTTGAAAATGAAGGGCCTCACCGATAAAGAGTTATTTGACCTGGTAATGGAATCGGATATCGACTACAGCAGCGAGGACCAAGAAAACGAAAACATAGGAATTCGTAATGTTGAAAAAAAATTGGAAGATATTGTTACCCACACCACAACAAAACTAAACAAAAATGATGAAGACTTGGAGGATGAAAATGATTCCGAGGGACCACATGTAGTGATTGCAATGGGTAATGAAGACGCTTCTGCTGTGATTGATGAAGAAATTATTGTAGAATTTTTTGACCAAGCTGCTATTTTCAATAATCCTGTACCGTATACAAATAAGGCATCCATAAAATAACGCAGGAAAAACTTTGCTCTTGTATCAAGTTGGTGGGAATACAGAAAAAATGCAGAAGATCAAGGGTTTGTGGAAAAGGAGATTTCTCTCCGTCGACAACACCGACATCGTCTAAAAGAAGTATGGAAATTCGGCCAGGGATGGATATTAGATTCGATGGAATAGACCATATTCCTAACCACGATGGAAAAAAGGAGGCTTCCCGCTGTAAGATGAACTGCAAAACTACGCAGGGAACCGCCGGTAGAACTCATTTTATGTGCAGTAAATGCAATATTCATTTATGCATCACCAAAGAGAGGAATTGTTTCCAAGAATTCCATTCAAAATAAGAGGCGTAAAAGATTATATTATAAGAACTTCATTCCTATATTCATTTTATATTTTAAAATTTGAGTTTCTGTTTATTTATTTTTTTCAAGAAATTGATTTTATATTTGTTTCATAATTATTATTTACTAAATTGAAGAGTCTAAATAAATGTTACAACTTCATTTAAAATCGAAGTTTGTTTTACATTTGAACCGAATTGTACATTAAAATGTACATTTTCCCACCCACCCCCCCAGACCCTTTCACACAAAAACCAAAATCCAGTATGTTTTATTGATCGTATTTATACAAAATCCGGAAAAAAAAAATTTTCCGATTGCCCAAATTAATTCCCGTGCGAAAGGGTTAAAATGCAGCAATTTACGCAATCGGGGCTAAAAATTTACACCTATAATTCACATCCGCGTAAAAGAAGCGAAAGAAGTGACGAGCGCGTCGCACCGATTAATAATGCGTCTGCAAAGCCACAATTGCTTTAGTGGGGAAATTGGTGACCCACGGTTCATCTTTTGGGGCAACATTCGCTTCATGAAAATTCCTGCAGCGATAGAGCAGCATTTGATGGTTTTCGGGTCGAAATAGTCTGCCACTAAAGTTTCATTAAAGCTCGCCGTCTGAGAAACACCAAAAAAAATTGATGCCTTCAGCCGCCATATTTCTCACTGACATTTGATGGAAACGATTTCGTTTCGAGAATTAAATTTCTTATTTCAGGCGAATGACTGAAGGATATTGCATAAAAAGTGGATAGCATACATTTTTGAAACAGCATAATTTTATTGGCATCAAAATTTCATTGCAAAAGAAAAAAAAATTTGACCGATAAAATAAAATTAAAGAAATTTTTGATTAAAAACAAAATAATTCGATGGCCCATTAAAATCTGTTTAAATTTCAGATCCAATATTGTCGAAAAATTTTAATGGCAATTAAAATCACGACATGCAACCGGAAGAAAAGTCCATTATAAAATAACACTCCACAAAAGTTTCCATTAATTTGTCGCCATTAGATTTTTCTCGTTCGTCTTCTGCTTACGTTTTTATTGGTTCATCTCTGTTTACTAGCAAGCATTCGAGGGGAAAGAAAACCCGCTCGATGATTTGTGTAATTGTGTGATATAATGCCGTCAGATGACGCTCGCGCATGAGGCAACTAATTACGTCCCTGTCGTTATAATTGCGGCGCCGCAAACCGCTGAAAAGTGTTCCCCACTATGGGTGCCGTTGCGCGCCTCGTTGGCACAACTAACGACGTGTTTGCGACATAAATTGCTTATCGCCGCGATTTGCATGGTGACGAAATATGGGGATGAACACCATAATTGCTGCTTAAAATGCTATTTGGGGGGGGGGGGGGGGGGGGTGCCCCCCCTAATTGTCCATTTTTGCCCATTAACGAAGTTAGCCTTGCATTTTACGAAAAAACACGAATCTGAGTAAAATTTCAAGTCTCTTGCTCAATCCGTGCGCCCGCAATCCGCGCCACAGGCGGACGGACAGACAGACAGACAGACGGACGGACGGACGGACGGACGGACGGACGGACATGCTAAATTCAACGTTTTTTGTCATTCTAAACACACTGGTGTACTTCATTTTTTTTTGTGTGATGACGGCGTTACAAACGGTAAGGCAAATCTAATATACCCTTCGGTTTCACCATACGGGTATAAAAATGGATGTTTGTTTGTCTGTCTGTTTGAGATTACAAAACTCGAAAACTACTGGACCGATTTTTACGCGGTTTTTTGCAAAATGATTTGCGTTGCCAGGAGCAGGTTTTTAGCTATGTTAGGTTTTTAAAAATTTAAAACGGAAGGTCCTGTAAGGATAACGCAAATATCCTTTTCCCGTTCTTCCCCGGGAAAAATTGGCATTATGGGGTTTTTGGGGTCGCTGATCACGAATCCGGCGCGGCGTTTCAGTTTCAATAACTCTAACGGAAAGTCCTGTAATGAGAACATTTTTTCCCAAACGTTTTTAAGTTATTTATGGTTTTTTGGCATTCGAAAATTTATACAAAAGACTTTAAGCTGGCAACGTAGGGTCTGGTAGTATCTAATAACAATAATATTTTGTGGCTAAAAGTAAATATTGTCATTACCCTAAATATTACACATTGATTCAAAGGCAACTTTCAATGGATTATGGAAATTTTCTAAGGCTTAATCTTGCATATCTCACAGGATTGAGTAATTTTAGTGTTGTTTTAATTGCAATTCGTTCGTAGAAATTCAAGTTATTACGAAAACATGTGTCCCTGGCTTAAAGTCTCCCTCAATATCAGTGGGTTTGACGACCATCCCCATTTTCACCTACCATTATTCCTAGAATTTTATTAAATTGTACTTAAACGAGGATATTATGTGGAATAGAAAGGAATAACATTCAAAATCTCTGTTTTGTTGGCTAAATTCATATAGAATTCGGATCTAGTTTTTAGCTTAACAGGGATATCTAGCGGGATAGAATATGGCAACAAAAACAGGAATGTTTTTATCCTATACGAGTATTATATGAATTACAATTTGTATCTGATTTTATACTCAAAATGTTGTTTAATGAGATTGCCAGTAATAAATTTGAATTTGTTCACATAATGGTTGGATAATTCCTTCGCTTGGATGGTTACAAATTCATGATCTATGCGGGTTCTACAATACCCACAATTTTGTCCCATAGAATCAACTCCTCATACCTCCGAGCAACATCGCATATATTCGATTATAATGGGAAAGGAAAATTTTACAGGGGAGTGGATTCTGAGCATCAGAAAACATTCAAATATATCGCATTTAATTTTCCCAAAAATTTTTGTTTACATTCAAGTGACTTACTTGTTATAGCTGTATGGAATTTCATGAGTTTTACATATTTTACAAGCGAGCATAAAATATTATGTGAAACACACAAAAACATTATCGTATTGTTTGTGCAGTAATTTTCTAAGAGCAACGAAATCGTCCGAAATCGAGATGGCAATTAGAGAATTTTTGGGTTAAATGAAATCAATTATGATTTGAATTGAAAGTATGAGTTTTATGAGGGTTTCTTATGTTGCTTTAGATATTGTTCCTATCTTTAAGAGTTTTGTTTACGCATTTCAATTTCAAAGTCGTGCTAATTCTGATAACTATCGATTTTTGATTTGTCTAACGATTTTTTCACTTTTCAATTTGGATCAATCAAAAAATGCGGGTTTGCCGTTTCATTCAAAAGGAATTAATTTGTTGGATATGTTCACAAAATTCCAAGCAATTCAATTATGACAAGGGCTGTCCTGCAACGAGTAACCACAACGATATGTGTTTTAAAATTATTGAAAAAGTTGAACTTGTGTGGTGCCATGTCAGATTACCGTTCTTAAGAAAACTGCAAAACTTTTTTCAACATTTTTATAATCCATATGATATATCATATAGAAGTGTATTAGATTTAGTGTACCGTTTGTAACGCATCGAACCAATCATCTGACACCAAAATGAACTAGAGGAAAGTGTTAGGTATTTATGACAAAAGATTTTGATTTCCGCATGTCCACCCGTCTGTCCGTCCGTGAACAACATAACTTTCGAAAGAATTGAGCCAGAGACTTGAAATTTTGAACAATTATATTTCTCATAAATGGCTAGGCTAGGTTCTTGACTGGGTAAAATTGGACCATTCCTGCCCCCCCCCCCCCCCCTCCAACATAAACGAAACAAGTTTTTGCAATTCTATCGGAAACGGTGAGTCATACTGAAAATTGATTAAGGTAAAATGTGTTTAGAATCGGATTTAATCATCCATACATCAAAATCCAAGCGGACCACTCTTTTCCCCTTTCTCCTATACAAATGGATTTTTTTAAATAAATTTGACGATTGGCCCCTGGCATTCGTAGCTTTTCTTATATTTATGGTTTGAATTAAAAAAGATTAAACTACAGATAAAAAATACCAAAAGCTATAATTGCCAATCTGGCAATTATTGAAAACCCGTATGGTGATTTAACGGCGAACAATTGTATCAAAATTCCACTTTGAAGTCAAATTTTCCAATAAGATTTTTTAAAATTTATTCCAATCGGATTTTGATATATAGGAGTTTTATGTAGAATCATATCCTAAATAACTTTCGTTCTTGCACTTTTTTAATAAGATACACCGTTTTTGAGATATTCACAAAAAACGTTTTCGTTCGTATCGGGGGTACCCCCCCTAATGGTCCATTTTTGCTCATGAACGAATTTGGCCTCGCATTTTACAAAAAACGAATCTACTCAAAATTTCAAGTATGTAGCTCAATCCGTGCCCCCGCAATCCGGCGCCACAGACAGACAGACAGGCGGACAGACAGACATGCTAAATTCAACGTTTTTTGTCATTCTAAACACACTGGTGTACTTCATTTTTTTTGTGTAAGGCAAAGTTAATATACCCTTTGGTTTCACCATACGGGTATAAAAATGACGAAAAAATGTTATGAGTGTCCAGGGGAAATGGAGAGAGGGGGGGGGGGGGGGGGAAGTGGTTCCGGAAAGCGGAAAGCATAACCTAAGAATAAAAAAATATCAAACTTACCTAACGGTCAAAACCGCAATGAAATATTTTGCGAGGTTGAGGATATATCAGGAGAGGGGGTTTACAGACAAGGAGTGGTCTGGTGTCGATTTTTGTCTGTGAAAACCGTACTTTGCTCCAACGGCTTAGGAGATGATCGGAGCGGAGAGTGCGGGGTAATCTTGGCCATCGTATAATACGGATCTTATTAGGAGACACATGAAACTGCGTATGATATAATTTGTCCGAAATATTGTTTTCAATTTATGAAAAGATACACGCCGCGCCGAGGCGGAGAAAGAGTGCTTCAACATTTTTTTATAAAATGTGAGAAAAATTCGTTAGCCAGAAAATCTAAATCAACGTAATTAGTGTAAAACAAAATAGCGGAAAATTTGACACTTAAAAATATTAAAGCTATTGATTGTCAGAAGTAATTATACTGATGAAGATATCTCAAGTCCTGAAATTGTGATTCTCAATTACACTTCTCTAAAGCAGTCAAAATGTCATCAACAGCAAAAGTAAACGCTTCAATGGCGCTAAATACAAATAGAAGAAAATCTTAAGACGTCGACGACGACGATGACGACGGCTAGGAGGGTTTTATATCCGTTTCATGTGTTCTTGACTTCTGCCATGGCCAAAGGGAAGCAATTCCGGATCTTCAAAGACCCCGAAAGTTCCTCGACTCTCGTCGATTTTTTCGTTTCGTGCTAAATTCAACAAAAGGATCATCACATTTTAGTTGGAAATAAAAGCAAATCCTTAACAAAACTACTAACCGGAAATTCTGGAATGGGGGAAAACTAAACTAAAACAGGGATATTCATTTCGCTGTAGTTACACTCTCGAAATGTTGGGCAAAATACATGGAAAAAAAATCAAGAAAAGGGAAAAAATGAAAATCATTAGAAGCCTTGAAGCGAAGTCAAAATGGTCTGTTGGATTTTGGGACTTTGCTAAGATGCTATCATTTCATCTCATGTTTTTGTCTGGTTTATCCGAATCCATTTCCTCACTGATGATGCTGTGATAAAATTTTAGACGAGAAAAATCACATGTTGTGGCGAGGAGAAATGAACATTTTCCGGGCAAATTATGAAGCCTCAACGAAATGTTCTAAAAGAAAATTGTGGGTGGCCAAGGACGTCAATATATTTAAATGATGCTTAAGGTTTACTATAATATATTTTTGGAGATTTTATACATGTTTAAAAATTTGGGGAATGATTTTTAAATTTTGGCATGCGATTTTTAAAGATTTTCAGAATACTTACGTGATTTTTCATTAATTAATCGTACAGGCATGAGTTTCTTTCAGGATACTGGCCATATCGTCGCTTGAGAAATTTTTTATCCCATACCCAATCAACAATTCGTAACCCAGGTTATAAAAATAACCTGAAAGTAACATGGGTTCCAAAAACAACCAATTACTAACCGTTTCTTCTCAGTTATTTTGTTAATCGTTTTTTAATAACCCGAAAAAAACCATTGTTTACTAACCAATTTTTAACCGGCAACCGTTTCATAATGGTTCAACCACAGTGAAGGCGGCAAGCGGCAGCGGCGGGCGACATTTTTTTTTTGCACTAACGTAGCGCAACGAGAGCTGCTACAATACAGCGGCAATGGCAGCGCACATTTTCCGTCGCCGCTGCCGTTTGCCGCCTTTCATTCTGGTTGAACCATAACTAACTCGAAATAAGCCATTGACTAACGTTATTTACCAACCAATTTTTACCTTGAGTTGCAAGCAGGTTCTTTGGAAACCGTTTTCTAACTTCATCTATCTAAACAGTTTTTGGTGATTTTTGTAAAAACTGCCTTTAGTATTTGCCAGAAAACAATTTGCCACTCAAGCCGAGTTAAACCACTCAAAATTTCGTCACCCGCCAAAAATTCTAGTACTGAATTTCACCGAATTTCGTTTCCCTCCATTTCTTTTACGAGAAATAGTACACTTTTAAATTTTGTTTTAAAAAAAATATTGGACGCACATGGCGCTCGCATTAAAATGCTGGTCAAAAATGACAGATCAGAAACGTCAAATGATAAGCTAGGCATCTGGCAACAACTCCTTATCATTAAATTAGTGAATTTTTATCGGTGTCATATATTTTTTTGTGCGTGAAAATGTCGAAGTTTGAACCAAATAAGCGTCATTCACACAGAGAAAAATAATAATAAATCGAACTACTTTATAATGGAAAATTGAGACTATCACTAAAATAGTCAATTATAAAATAGTTAATTTCAATTGAAAAATATCCAATTTAACCACAAAATAGTAAATTTTACTACTAAGTAGTTAAATTTATACTAAAAATTATCGATTTTGACTATTTCTGTATTTGAAATTAACTATTTTAGTAATAGTCATTTTTCCCATTATAAAGTAGTTTATTTATTATCTTTTCTCTCCGTGTTTCCGGGAGGTTTTGCTTTTTGCCTTCAATTCGAAAAAAATTGCGGCTGAGGCGCGTAAAATGATTGTAGAAACTTATGGTGTGGCTTCTATTAATGAAAGAACGTGTTGTAAATGGTTTCAACGCTACAAAAGTGGTAATTTTGATGTGGAAGATAAGGAGCGTCCCAGACCGGTGAAACATTATGAGCTATTGCAACCGGGTGAAACCATCAAAAGAGGTCGCTACCGAACACAACTAATGCGTTTGAGCCGAGCATTCAAGGAAAAACGGCCACAATTCGAGCAAAGACATAACAGCACGACATCGCTTGGCCACTTTTTTTTTATAGTTTCGGCCAGAAGGTCGAAGGGGAAGGTCGGAAGAACGAACAAAGTGTCGGTTTATATTCTCCTTGACCTTCTGCAGGTTATAGTCCGAGGGAAACACATCGGATGGTAAATCGTTCCAAAGTCTTGTTGTTCGCTTGTTGTTGTTAATGTCGTTAAAACCTACCTGGAAACACTGAATTGAAACGTCTTACCCCACCCGCCATATTCTCCAGACATCGCTCCTTCCGACTACCACCTGTTCGGATCGATAACGCATGGCCTGGCTGAGCAGTACTTCCGTTTTTACGGAGAGACTAAAAATTGGGTCGATTAGTGGATCACCTCAAGAGACGAGCAGTTTTTTCAACGCGGAATCCGCATGCTGTCAAAAATATAGGAAAAAGCTCTGGCGAGCGATGGACAATATTTTGAAGAATTAATGTAAGGACTTTTCCATAAAAAAGCCTCAAATTTTGTAAAAAAAACGGCGGTTTTCCATTTGGAGTATTAAATATATTAAAATTCCCCATGTATCAAAAATCTATATCTTTTACCGTTATCCAGATATTTTAGATTTTGTAAAATAGAAATCATATTTTGATATAACCTATGATACTTTCCTTGTTGGGTTGTAGTATAAAAAGCATCGTAGATTTTGTATAAGAAACTCATGTGCTGTTCACATCAGTTATTTTTATTGATTTTTTGACAGTTAAGCGTTAAACTATAAGGGCAAATAATTGTTGTGCAAGCCATACTAAAGATTCCATGTCAGCTGTCAGATTTTTTTGGAACTCCAGAATTTGTTCTAAGATTCTTATCTTTATTTACCTAATCTCTTATTTAAGGTTTGATTATGTGAGAAAGGTATCATCTTTCTGTTAGGTGAATTAAGCTGTTTTTTTTTATTTACAGCTTCACAAAGAAAATATTAAAAAATACAACAATAATGGATACCAGAGTTTGAGCGTTTAATTTCAAAATTTAAAAAAATTTGCGTCTTTTACAAGATAACATAAACATGGATAAAAAAAAGTTGATGCTCGACTTTATTTTGCTTACTATGAAATCTTGGTTGATGTACGCAACGGTTTATGAACAGTTCAATTATTGAAGGTTTTTTAGGCCAACAAATGTCTCAGTTTGAAAATATCCTTAAGTAACGGAAAATGACGGTTTCAGTTTGATTAAAAACGAAACTTGTATTTCAGACGAATAGAAGATTTCCATTCTGATCCATTTAAAACTCCATAAATGCGTGTAAATATATAATGGTCTCATTCGTCCTTCGAATATATAATCGTAATATGCCCTTTATGGCCCCGACCAGGGGATTGGAGGAAAGAGCTTTGAATTAAATGGGACATTTTTGAATTCCTGTAGACCTTCATATGGGCACGAATCTTTAATGTTTCCATATTGTTTGATAGTCGTATAAACTGCGCTGAATAAAGGGTTGTAAGCCAACTGCTTAACTCCTGCGCACGCGTCAAAGTTAAGCGTTGGTAAATCTTGTTTGTAACCATTTTTTATCCGTTTAAAAACCTTGAAAGTTATCTAAAAAACATTAAAAAATATTAGTATTACCAGCGAATATTTTTTAAATGCACAAACCATGACATTATCAATTGGTTTCCTTAAATAACACGAAACTGAAAAATTTGAAAGGGTTTGATTAACTGGAACCACTTCACAAATTGTTACGTCGCAAATTTGATACTGCTTGAAATTGCACACCAATCTCTTTAACTTCATTTGAGAAACCCCGTTTATTTTTTCTGTATCTGAGCCTTGAATGTTAAGTAAACATATTAAGAAAACTAGCAATGCGTACATATTGTTGTTAAAAATGAAGATTAAAATTGATCTGTCCGTTTTTCATCAGTAAAGATTGAAAACTGAAAACTTTTCGATATTTTCCAAAGACATAAAAATTCGATCAAATTTTATCGACCATGAGTTCAAAAATGTGCAAAATTATTTTTTTTTTCGGTTTATTAAACAACAGTATAATTTACTATCATAACAAAAAAGTAGAAAATTTATAATTAAGGTGACCATACGTCAATGATTACCAGAGACAGTCCCAGGTTTAGGCATGGTAGCCCATCATCCAGAAAATTGAATTTTTGAGCCGCATTGTTCAATTTAGTACCATAAAGGGTCTTTCAATAAGGACGCTCGAACTTTGTTAGGTTATAGCGGCCATGTTGCTGAAACAACATCTGTCAAATTTGTTGTAAATTGTTCAGTAGTGTATGGCAAATCACCATGAAAGGGTATAGCGTTAAACAAGGTGTGCAAATCATCACATTTTATTTTCAAAATCAGTACCCAAAATTTCGCCAAAAAAAGCAAGGTGTCTGTCTCGTAGAGACGGCCAGAAGACGTGGATCCGCCTACAACGATCGCCAATAGATATTTAAGTAAGAAATTTTAGTGAAAAGGAAATTAAGGAAACAAATTTTTATTTAAAACATAACAAAAGCTATAATTGCCAATCTGGCAATTATTGAAAATCCGTATGGTGATTTAAGTGAACGGCGAACAGTTGTATCAAAATTCCAGTTTGAAGTCAGACTTTTTAATTAAATTTTTAAAATGCATACTTATATGTGTGTGTGCATCATACCAAAAAGCGATCGCTCGACGCTTTCATTCATTTTTATGCGAGACCCACAAACCGCTTTGAACAAGAAGCGAAATTTTAAATAGAGATCATTTTCGTTCCCAAGAACGAGAGTCGGAAACCACTGCAAACGATTTTGCCGTTAAGAGCGACACTTTTCAGAGCGAAAAGAACGAAATAACATGGCTTTCAACAATACATCAGATTCAATACACATACAGGAGAAGCATAAAAAGAGTATAAATGTGAAATCTGTACTACAAGCAGCAAACACAGCATAACAGCGGCAGTGAAAATTTAGATTTTGATTCTTAAAAAGATAATTGAACATAGTTTAACATAACAAAATACCCTAAACAATGCTTTAATGTAGGCCGGATCTTATAACACAGTTTCTGTTCGGATGTCACCACAAACTATCGAGTTTCATCGATTGCAAATTTGTTATCATGGCAGCAAGCGGATTTTCTAATTTGTACCCCCATAACCAAAATCCAAGACGTATCCACGTCAAAAATCATCTTTAGCGACGAGGGTCATTTTTGAATGAATGGATATGTGAGCAAGCAAAATTGACGGATTTGGGCGATACCAATCCACACAAGATACACCAGCACCAAATGCATCCCGAGAAAATCACTGTTTGGTGCGAATTTTGGTCTGGCGGAATCATTGGTCCGTACTTCTGCCAAATCGAAACCGGCATTACCATAACCGTCAACGGCGAGCGCTACAGATCAACTTCTTGTGGCCTAAATGGGATGATATGGATACCGAAAACATGTGGTTGCAACAGGACGGCGCTACATGCCACACAGCGCTTGCCACGATGAACATGCTGCACGAGCGATTTGAGGGCACGGTTATCTTCCGAGGCGGCGACGTGAACTGGCCACCGAGATCGTGCCATTTAACGCCTTTAGACTTCTTCCTTTGGGTCTATCTTAAATCGCAGGTCTATCCGAATAAACCACAAACAATTGATTCCCTCAAAGTCAATATAACGAACGAGATCGTGCAAATTCAGCCAAATTGATGCGACAAAATCATCAAAAATCGCACCTTCCGAATACTTGGTGGCACGTATTTGAACGACGTTTTGTTTCATACTTAATGCCATAATATATTCTTTGAAACAAAAAAAAATTGAGTGGATATCTCACAGACAACTTGTTTTTTTTACATTTAAAAATCGAGCGGCCTTATTGAAAGGCCCTTACAAGTAATTAGTAAACAATTGAAAACCATCACTAAATATGCAAAACATAGACTTCGGCTAAGAGATGCTGTGAATTGCGATTTTTTCGCCTGCGGCACATTTTTTTTGTTTGCATTCTACCAATTTGTAATTCCGTGTTATCCATCCTTTCCCAGACCCCGCCATCATTTTTATTGTCTCGGATTGCCATAAAGTAAATGTGGTCACCCTATTTATAATTCATCTCAAAAATATGTTTGATGATAGTGGTAAAAAAATAATTAGTAGAATATAATTTAATGTAAATATTTTATACAATATTTTTTACTTTCTTATACGAAGTAGGTATAATAAAGTATGATAAAGCAGATAGAAAGCTCGATACAGCCCAACTAGCATAATGCTCGGCCCGTAGAAATTACTCTATATTAGATACATTTGAGATACTTGTATTCCACTAAAATGGGGAATGAAAGGCAAAATATTTGTACGCCTCTAAAACATCTTCGGCGACATGGAAAAAGATTGAAAGCAATCAATCGTTAGCGATATATTTCAGATAACGTAAAAAAAATCATAGTTTTATATTACCTACGCAGCAGCGTAGATTTTATATAAGAATCATGTGCTGTTCATATAAGATATTTTTACTTTCGTCTTTTATAGAGGGAAAGTATTGTATTCATGATGGAGACCGATTCGAGAAAAGGGACAGATAGAAACTTTTTGATCAGTACGGAATCTGTTACAAGTAAACTTATGAGAATCTCCGTGCATCTGTTGGTCTGTCCGCTGTACGTCTCCTAAATAACTCGAGAACGTGTTGAGCTAGCGAAATGGAACTTTCTGTAAATGAGTTCTACATAAATCGTAGTTTTTCATCAACCGTTGAAGTAGAAACGGTCACTATGACCGGTACCTACCATACAATTGTTTTGAAAAAAAATTTTTTTTTAATTTCTTGAAACTTAAGCGTTTTTTTTCTGGAAAAAAATGTGTATAACAAAATTTAAAGAATATAAAATTTTATAAAATTTTCTTCATTCTTTGTTGCAACGATTTTTACAAATATTTAACAGTTTTCGAGATATTTGAAAAAAAAGGTTATCTTATACCTACACATTTTTTCCGGTAATAAATTTTACGGAGGAAAGTTTTGTGTTGATCATAACTGATATTTTTATTTATAATTGATATTTCTGTGTTCTGTACAAATTTATTTGAGTTCAAATTTTGAAAACTTCGGGGAGAGCCTAAAATTCCATAAAAATATGCATGAAAAAAATTGTTTCATTACTTCTTCGAATAAACACTCGCAATAAGATTTTCACGTCACCACGCCATGGAATTGGAGGAAGGAGTTTAGGATTGTATGGTACATTTTTAAATTCCTGGAAACCTTCATACGGACATGAATCTTTCACATTTGAATATTTCTTTATATACTCGAAAATTGCTCCGAAAATAGGATTGTGGGCCAAATGTTGAACTCCCTGACAAACATCCAAGTTAATCGGTGCTAAATATTGTTTGTAAACATTTTGAACTCTCCTTAGGGCCTTAATTGTTATCTAAAAAGTTATGAAGACTGTTAGCAGTACGTAAAAATGAATCTGTAAAATTTTAAACCATAATATTGTCGACCGATTTCCTCAAATTACATGAAATCGTAACATTTACGCTGGTTTTATTAATTGGAGTCAGTTCACAGATTGTTTGTTCACAAATTTGATCCTGATTGAAATTGCACACGAGTTTCTTTAATATTACTTGAGGGAAATAATTAGATTTTGTTGAATTTGCATTCTGAATGTCAAATATAACTATTATTATTGTGAAAACTAATAAAGAACACATTTTCCCCATCGCATCGAGAAGGAAAATCAAAAACTGAATGGTCATTATTATTATATCCAAATTTTCTATTATTTGGTTTCCAGTCAATTAAATCTATATTTTTGTACAAATTTTTGTAATAGCTTTTCATATTTTAAAGCTTGGATTAAAATTGGCAAAAAAAAACTGATGATTTATCTGATCGTTGGGTATAAATTTTCGACACAATGCATGATTTTTACGAAAATTGTAACAGTTGATGAACACTAATTAAATTTTCATGTATGGAAGAATTATGTAAAATTATATTCGTCTATTTTATGTCTGTTCGGGCCAGAGCTCGAGCATAAAAAAGAGGTGCTGAATCAATTAATACCAATTACTCAATCTTACAATAATTTATTTCAATCAAACAATTCAATATATTTTTAATTCTAATTATAATTCAATTTAATACTTTAATCTCTATGGCTCTTGATGTTCCTGATGTGGTACTCTAGTTGCTCTGTCTTTTGGTCGTTAGTAGAATCACTCGCACACGGGATGAGGTTTCTTCTGAACTAGGTATTCTGTAGTTCCTACTGGTTTTGCTGCTAGAAATATTCCGAGATCTGTCTATTGCCAATTGCAGAGTATTCTCTGCCTATTGACTTCTAAGTTTCTTCCTAAATAGGATAGGAATTAGGATTTGTTAGTTAGTTAAATGATGTGGTTGGATCGAGAGATGAAACCGAAGTGATTTCTGCTTGGTACAGCAGGGCTATTTATATGGGCCGAAATAGCGGTAATGCTCACTCCAATTTACATTAATTTGTGTAATAATGTATTTTGTTCGTGTTTATTAACCATACTTTCAAAGTATTGCCAGAAAAGAATAGTGTAAACAAACACTCTGTAAAAGCGAACGATCTAAATGTAGCCTTGTGATCGAACTACATTGGTGATGTATTCGAAGCGTAGTGATTACCAGCTGGAAACGTCAGTGACAGTAGTAATGATTTGTTTATTCTTATTTCTAATTTAATTTTTTTTGGAGTCTCTCTCGAGTTGCCGTTGGAGGTGGTCGAGATTGGTTCCGGTCGGAGGAATCGCCATCTTGGAGTGTCTTTAGAGTGCAGAGTTGTGTGTTCCAGGGGGGCTCGGGTGTCGGTCGTGATTCCGACTGTACAAGCCAGTTCAGACATGTCGCCATTTTCATGGCGCACATGTGGTATCGTAAAAAACCTACTCGCTGCACCATTCATGTGTAGTGAGAGATGATTATCTTAGACACATGGTCATATAGCTTTGCTCGACCAACCTAAATCAAATTCAAAAAAAAAAAAAAAAAAAAAATTAATTTTAGTTTTTAATGGTAGTTGGTTTTGTGAGAGCACCGGGACGCAGTGTTTAAGTGGAAGGACCGAGCAGTGGGAAGAACGCGGAAAGTCCTTCTGGTTTGGCAGCTCGTTTCCTCTTGGGCGGCTGCCCTATGACTGATTAAGTTCTAATGTTTTCCTTTTCTTTTATAGGGGGACCGGTCTTGTGGGTTATTTGTTGACATGTTGTGGAGTTGTATGTTGCGGCGTCAACAATGTCTATAATTGTTTTTATGACGCACTATTTTCTAGTAAATTCCAAATAACTAATTCGTGTTCAAACAAAATCCTATTTATACTCTACTAGCAGACCCTTCGTAGCCAGCTTAAAGTTTTCTGTATAAATTTTAGAATGCCAAAAAACCATTAATAACTTAAAAACTTTAGGGAAAAAGCGTTATCCTTACAGGACCTTCCGTTTCAAATTTTGAAAATCTGGCATAGCTAAAAACCTGCTCCTGGCAACGCAGATCATTTTGCAAAAACCCGCGTAAAAATCGGTCCAGTAGTTTTTGAGTTTTGTAATCACAAACAGACCAACAAACCAACAAACAAACATCCATTTTTATATATACATAGATGTGAAAAAAAAATTAAAAAAAGCTTTTATTTAAAAAATTGTACCTACTAAAAAAAATATTTTTTAATTTATAAATATAAATAAACATTAACCCCCATATCCGAACAGACAAAAAAAAACACGTATGAAAGCAAATAATAGCTTTTAAAAAGATCGTGGAACTTTCGAGTACCGCATAATGCCGGAGACACATGTGCAGAATTTTGCATGCAGCGCAGTTAGAATACACAGGTTTATATGAAGGAGCCCACACGTAAATTCTGCATGCAGCGCAGAGCTGCACCATGTCTCTATTTCTAATTTCTCTGCGCAGAATTAGTGATCCCAACTGAGGATTCTTGTTTGGTGTTTGGCAAAATCGCCTGTTAGCAAAGAGACTATGGACTAGATTCGTACACAGGGAAAACGAAAGTTTGACATTTGGTAAGAACGATTTTTGGCGAAGAACAAGTCTCAGTTTTAAGTAGAAAATATTCAATACTTTGTGTTCACGTTATCTATGTCTTTCAGGAACATGAGGTGGTCCATCCATTTCCAAAGGTGATCCATCCATTTCCAATACAAAAATTGATTGTTTCGAATGAATTCAATCAATTCTTCTTCCATTGTTGACAGCAGCCGATGCGATGAAATGACAAAAAAAATCTGCTCATGTGTCTCAGCTGCAGATCTGCAAGCAGCGCTGCATGCAGAAATTCTGCACATGTGTCTCCGGCATAAGACACTCTCCACAGTATGGAAAAGATGACGTGAAAATCTTGATTTGGTGATAATTTATGATATTAGCAAACTAACAGATAGAAACATGAGGTGAATTTATATGTTCAAAATTGTCGACAAATTTTTCGAATCGACCCTTTACATTGTCATATATTGAAGTTGAAGTCGAATTTTTTAGTGACTTCTGTGGAACAAAATCAAAAGTAAATTTTTCGGCCTTTCAAAAAATTGCACAACTCGCCTAGATTTTAGATACAGTAATTCGTAATAGTCAGAAAAATTCAGAGAATCTTCAAAATAAAAACGACTTTTTAGAGTGTAGAACATTGTTCGTACTCAAAATTGTCTGTTGGTTGATGTTTCCAGGATATCTGTACAATCATTTGCATATTATCTGGGATTGATTTCGTCCTTCTTCCGCCTCTGCTTATCCATTAAGTCGTTTTTCTCATAGGAAATGTCCGGGTATTGTGCAAATGCTTTAACATAAAACAGCGCATCCGGAAAAAAACACCAAAATAGATGAATCTGTAGCGGTTGAATAGTATGTGCGGGAAAGGAATGTATCTAACAGATATTAGACTGATATATCTAGGAGTTTTTTTTCTGGTTCTCAGAGTATTGGTCACATCCCGGGGGCCTCTACTAGCCCATTTTATTCTATTACACATGGACCGTCGATTTACGCACAGATGTAAATAAACGTAATCTATGTTACCATCTCGTATCTAATATACAAGAAATATAGATAGATGTATCTAGGCTTTTACACATCAAATAGTTTTGTGTATTATGGGCGACTGTGATTTCAGGCTAAGATTTCCCGATTTTTCCCCCTATGTTTCCTCTCAGTGTTTCTGTGTGTTATGGAAAAGTTAATTGAATTTTGCACCGATGTAGCAGGAAGAGTGAATCCTCGACACCGAGTCGTCCTATTTGGCTTTAAGGGATTTTTTCCAATAGCATCAATAGAGATAGGTACAGTTGATTTTATGCTAGATGTCGTTATGTTTGCTGTTCGTACATGGTATGTCGTTATGTCGAGATGAAAGTCATAACGACTGAAGTGAACGAACGTAATTTGTACAGAAGTCACGCCTTGAGGGTCTATCGATTTTTTTTTCACTCACATTTTTTTTGGCAATTGGTGGTTTCGGTGTCATCAAAAGTCTATGAGAAGTGGATTTTTGTTGTCAGCTACTTAACACCGGTTTTAAATGGAAGATGAGTCGATGAATTCACAAACTTATTTGTGGTTTTTTCGATATTTTTTTTTGATTTTCACAAAATACGTTGAGGATATAATTTTTCGTTTTTCGATCGAGGCGTTAATAGCTACTTTATTACTTTTCTAGGGAATATATCGTAGAACAGGGAAATCTCTATACAGATTTGTTTTCACCATTTTTTTAAGTCAGTTTTAAAACAGATGTTTATGAAATAACAATATTTGGCCTTCAAATACTTTGGTCAATTTAAAAAAAAGAAAAAAAGAATCAACGATTACGATTACGATTACGATTACGATTACGATTACGATTACGATTACGATTACGGTTACGATTACGATTACGATTACGATTACGATTACGATTACGATTACGATTACGATTACGATTACGATTACGATTACGATTACGAGTACGATTTTTTGGACCTCCCGAAAAATACCAGGAGGAACCCTTTTCAAAATACGGACAATTTGACAGCCTGGTTTTTAAGGGGCTAACCTTTACAGTCTCCAAAATCCCTCTTCCGCATTGCGGTGTCATGCAGTCCATCGTGATGCAGGTGGATAGGAGGCAATCTTCAAATACCATAAACACGTTAACCCCAAGGTTGATTAGGTTGATTAGGTTGTCGGGTAGTCCAAGACTAATCCCTTATGCACTTTGAATCGCAATCGTAATCGCATTTAGAGTAGGTTGGCTATATACTACGTTAATCTTTTTGAACCGCAGATAAAGATGGCTAAACAATTTAATGGAAATTTTCCAATAGCTTGAGAGTTAAGGAAACGATTGCCAAGAGTATTTTCTCTACGGTTTTGGAAGTAAGGACAATTACACAAAAAGTATTTTGCTGTCTCTTCCTCCTCATCACATAAATTGCCAGATGGATCCTCAACTAAGCCAATTGTATGTAAAGAACGATAACCCTAAAAGGCACGAGATATTTTTACCACGTAAAAACACGCCGTGCTTTTACGTACAGTAATCCCTCCATCTGCGCGGTTTCGCAACTGCGCGGTTAAGTTTTTAATACAAAAATTTCGAGCTGCACGGTAAAAATTTCGCTGCTGCGCGGTTTTTTTATAAATTTCGTTTAAAAACATGTTCTAACCCCAAAATTTCATACAAAGTAGGTTTCACAGTGCGTGGTTTCGGTTTGCGCGCTCTTTTTGTGGAATGTATCTACCGCGCAGTTGAAGGGATTACTGTATTAAAAAAATTGGAAGAGGTTCTGGAATATGAAAAGGGGCGAAAAATGCAAATTTTGGGCGAAAAATGCCAACAAATTGGTACAATAGAAATATATGTCAATAGCAAAACATTAATAAATCTATAAAAATACCGTTTTTGAACACGAGATGTGACTCTTAAGCACACGTCGTATCTTTTAGGGTTAAATGGAATTTTGATAGAAAGTCCAACCATATCGTAACAGCATGATTGACAAAAATACTTTTAAGAAGATCATAAAAATTACAAGATTTTTTTCTTTCAATTTAGATCAATTGGAATGTTGTATATGGGAAAATTATGAAAAATCGTAATTCATTTGAATTTTATTTAAAAACAAAAACACATTTTTCGAATCTCCCGCCAAAAACCCCAGTTTTCAATTAAAATTTTGATTTATCATTCATCAGTTTCACTACTTTGTTTACAACATTTACGCACCCCCTTCAGTAAATTCTGAACTTTTACGACATTTCCTTAAAGATATACTTTCTGAAAGTTAACCATCTGGAATTATCTGAAAACGGTGTTAAAAGGAGCAAAGTTCAAGATTTCATTTTTGTTGACTTTTAAAGCTTTCATTTCATGAATATTATCTACTAAAAGTTTAAAATTGGCTTTTAATGATATTCCGTCGGCACCCAATTACTAGATTAAAATTAAGTTTCTTTCGTTGAATCGTAAAACAAAGGTTCAAAGCACTTAATCAATTCTAGACGCATCTTTTAGACGTCAAATTTAACTCCGTCATCAAATGTTTATAAATAAAGTCAAAGAAAAAAAAACACGAAAACTTTTTTATTAAAGTTCTACGAGCAGGGGATGAAAAATGAGGAGAAAACCGCCGCTTATAAAACGTGCCTGATTTTTATTCGTAAAAATCCCACACCCCTCAATAAAATATTGTTTCCCACATTCCCCGTCCACCATTCGAAATGACTGCAGTGAACCCGTTTTCTATTCTTCTCCCGTGAAATTTTTTTTGTCCTCAGTTGAATTTCCCTGGCCATTCAACATCTGGTGGAAATTCTGTAAGAACTTCCCGTCGGTCTGAATCTGATATACACGCGCGCGGATATTTAACAACAGCAAAATGTAATTACAATTTTATCGATCATAATAAAGTTTTTCACAGTTGAAAATTCACCTCCATAGTATTTCTTTTTCATAGCCGCAGCTTTTCGTCCGAAGCGCCACCAGATTTTTCTTTATTTTTTTTGGTGTTGTGAAAATTCTGCCCGAAAAAATATCGAAACTTTGCAGTTTTCAGAGATAGTTCAAGTAGTTTTCTCTAGTCATTTCGATGTATTTATGTAGAAAAAAGTAATTTTATCGCAACGAAAATGAAACAGAAAAAATTTTGATTTTCAATGTAGTTTGGAAAAAAGTTCAGTAGAGCTTTTTGATATTTTTTATTGCAAGTTTGTTGTACATACTTTTAAAATTACAACAGCTATTGCAGATAAGTCAACAGCCTGAAAAGGTTTTAATTAAAATAACATACTTTTCAGTTAAAACATAATTAAGAACCACCATTTTTTTTTTTGCCAAAAAGGGACATTTTTGTGACGGTTGGAGTTTTTTAAAAAGCTTTTATGTAGCTTGCCTTCGTATCTGGTGGTTTTTCTATCTGCCAGTGTGTCTGTTGGTCTGCCTGTTTGTCTGTCTGTTTGTCTGTCTGTTTGTCTGTCTGTTTGTCTGTCTGTTTGTCTGTCTGTTTGTCTGTCTGTTTGTCTGTTTGTCTGTCTGTTTGTCTGTCTGTTTGTCTGTCTGTTTGTCTGTTTGTCTGTCTGTTTGTCTGTCTGTTTGTCTGTCTGTTTGTCTGTCTGTTTGTCTGTCTGTTTGTCTGTCTGTTTGTCTGTCTGTTTGTCTGTCTGTTTGTCTGTCTGTTTGTCTGTCTGTTTGTCTGTCTGTTTGTCTGTCTGCTTGTCTGTCTGTTTGTCTGGCTGTTTGTCTGTCTGTTTGTCTGTCTGTTTGTCTGTCTGTTTGTCTGTCTGTTTGTCTGTCTGTTTGTTAGTCTGTTTGTCTGTCTGTCTATTTGTCTGTCTGTCTGTTTATTTGTTTTCCTGGGTCACATCTTGCACTCTAATTTTCACCCACTTCTACTCATCCGATTGGCTTGAAATTTTGCACACACACGTCATAAGTCCGATGACAATACAATATTTTCACTACATCGTCCTTGTAAGGATTAGGGTAGGTCCTGTAAGGATAACGAAATTAGCTTTTTCCTAAAATATTCTGGAAAAAATATCATTTGGGTGTTTTTGGGGTCCCTGAATTCGATTCAGGCATTAAGAAGTCTGGAAGAACAACGGAAAGTCTTATAAGGATCCTCAAATTTTATGGAAAAAATATCATTTTTGCGGTGGCTGTATCCGATTCTGACACTAAAAAGTCGGTAAGGATAACGAAATGTCCTATAGGGATAACGGGATTATACTGATCCTCAAATTTTCCGGAAAATTATCTAATTCGGTGTTTTTCGGGGTCGCTGAATCCTATCCTAAAATTAAAAAGTCGGTTCTTTAAAATGCTTTTCACCCATCCTATCAACACCTCTCCTGGTATTTTTTACATTTCTAGAGTAATTTAGATCCGGTTTTCACTGTTAAATAGGCCATGCCATAAGGAGAATTTTCGCCCATTAAAATCTTCTTCACCCGTTCGAAGGTTTTAGTAATTAATGAAATAGGGCAACACTCGTTTTGGCGCAATCGATATTAACGCCTTAATGCACGGTTGTTTTTTTGTAAGTTTGAGAATTATGGCATTGCTGATTCCTAATACTGGTTTGGCTGGATCAATTCTAGTTTTTTTAGATACTAAGGGTGGTCCATGAATTTGTTCACAGATTTATAGGTATTTATAATAATTTATAGGAATATTTCAAAAACTAAACATAATTGCCACACAACCAACGATCACTGAGCAAGCATGCAACCGAAACCACTGAAGGAAACAACTCGGAAACAATTTTAAAATTTCGAATTTAAGATGTGAAGTGTTTCCCTTGCTACAATTAAACTATTTTATGTTGTTTATACACATTCGAAAGACCTCGCGTGTAGCACGAGAACTGGA
Source organism: Chrysopilus asiliformis (assembly GCA_964034945.1). Taxonomy (NCBI): domain Eukaryota; kingdom Metazoa; phylum Arthropoda; class Insecta; order Diptera; family Rhagionidae; genus Chrysopilus; species Chrysopilus asiliformis. The sequence goes on along the minus strand of OZ035960.1, from coordinate 89,919,353 downwards.
TTAATAAACCCACTTACGAGTGTATCTAATCCTTTTGAATGTACAACCAAGTACTCAACCCTTTATTGAAATGCGAGTGCGTCGACAGAAATAGGTTTGTGTATCCACATTTGGTATACACTTGACTCAAATTTCATGCTATAAAATCTTCGATACAACAAACGAATGCTCTTCATATGTTCCAGTTCCATGCATTATGAAGCACATCCAAATAGAACCTGTTTGGATTGATCGAAACTACTATAAAAAGTATCTCTCAGATAAAATATATACACTTTGAATGCGAATAGGGACAAAAGTAAGTACATTGGGATTAGAATAGAAACTCAATTATTCATATCGGATTATTGCATGATGCACAGTTCTATGTATTTAATAGTTATGCTTAAGTGCTGATAAATACTACTTATATGTTAGTATTATTGTAGTGAGCATAACCAGATGAAGTTTTCTATTGGATATCAGATTCGATTCGAGTACATTCGATAGTGTATCATTTCACGTATTAGTTTAATCACAGTCGGCCAATAATGCAGCCACTTCATATCATTTTAGCAAAATTAATTGCAGAATTTTCATTTCACTGATAAATTTATAGTTTCGATTTAATCAAATATTCAATTGAGTGGCAATGGCTTTTAAATTTCCACCAACTTTTTTTTAAGTTAATTTTGATGATTAGATTTTAATTTGAATTGAAATTATTTAGTGATGTGAAATTTGTTCAATGTCCGCATATTTGTGGCATGTAGAATTTGTTTTTAATTATTCTAACTTTAGAACAATCTATATTTATTAGGTAAATACCACAAAGTGAGCTTTGACCATATTAGAATAATGTTTATTTGGATGGAAATTATTTAATGTTCATATTTTATATTTATTCAGGTTTAGATGAATAACAACACAATTTCGTTCATTTAGTACAAACTTCATCGCATGTTTATAAAGAAACGGGCTTCATATTTTAGTCAACTTTCTAGCTCCCGATAAAAGAATCAGCACCAGTAGACGAAAATGGAGCCACAACTCCATTTTCCCCTCCAGAAGTATGTTCCAGTTACATGGATTATGATAGAAGGGAAGGGGTTCTAGGGATCGGGGAGGGGGTTATAACGACGGAGAGTGTAGATTTGAATGAGGAAGAAAATTGGCTGTGCGACGATCTATCAAACAGTAAAAACCGTATTAAAATCCATTCAGGGGTTCAGGAGATAGCAGGCGAGGAGGTTTTTTGGCAAAGCAGGCGAGGGGGTTTTTTGACAAAGCAGGCGAGGGAGTTTTCACTACGCTGCCACTATAGCTTCGATTTTGCTCAATATCAGCAACAAGAGCAAAAGAGGATGCGTGGTGCCGCTGTTCACAACATTCTTTATTTTTCGCGAATTTTAGAAGAGCTTCTGAAAAAAGTTCGGATTATATGGAGGAAATGCGGTACCCCTTCACGCCCTGGCGTTAATAAGGTTAAGGTATTATTAATAATAGACCATCATTCTGGATTAATTTTTTCTTCATTTGTTTTTGTGGTGCCTCCTTTTTCATGCCAAACCCCTTCTTTAACGTTGGCTACTCACTCTTAATTTTGCCTAAAAAGCATTTTCTCAGCACTCCCGAGTCGATAACAGCATTATTTCAAAAACGTCTTTCTTTCTGTCAGTCTGTATACAAGATTTCTCAAAAAATCTAATAGAGCTAGAGCCATGAAATTTTACAGGCATCTTTGGTCCTGGAATGGGACAATCCTATCAACTTTTGGTGGAATAATCCAAAATGGTGGCTTTTTAAAAATCGAAACTAAGCGTTTTTCAGTAGCCTTATATCTAATAAAAGTTGCGGGCAATAAAATTTTCTACATCTTTGTCTTTTACTAGAACCGAAACCGCACACTGTGAACCCTACTTTGTATGAAATTTTGGGATTAGAAACATGTTTTTTAAACGAAATTTATAAAAAATACCGCGCAACTGCGAAATTTTTACCGCGCAGTTCGAAATTTTGGTATTAAATACTTAACCGCGCAGTTGCGAAACCGCGCAGTTAGAAACCGCGCAGTGGGAGGGATTACTGTATCTCGAAAAATGGTGGTTTAATGCAGTGCTCCGCAACCTTTATTTGCATACGGCACACCGATTTTTTTTTCTGGAAATCCGGGGCACATTACAAAAGAAAATATAAAAAAATTTGTGTATAAAATATTTATAATGAAAAAATTCACAAAAAAATCCTGAAAGAATTATTAAATAGCTATTTGAAATGTTTACCGCGGCACACCTAATATCATTTCCCGGCACACTAGTGTGCCGCGGCACACTGGTTGCGGAGCACTGGTTTAATGTATAAGATGAATTGAAGAAAATAATGTTTGCCATAATTTTGTCTTTTACCGTTATCCGCTTATTTTACCGTTATCGAGATATCATTAAAAATTTAAAAAAAAATATTTTTGCGAATTGCTTGCAAACTAACGGTTTTTCGAGAAAAAAAAATCTGCATTTTTGCCTTTCACCGTAAATTGATATCTCTTACCGTTATCGAGATATTTCAGGTTTTGTAAAATAAAAATTCATATTTTTATATAAACTAATATTTTATTCGTCACGTAAATTGTGGAGAAACGTAGATTTTGTATAAGAACGTCAAGTGCTGTTCACATCAGAAATTTTTAGAAAAAAGTCAACACAAAAAGAATTGCACGTCACTACTCTTCAAATGAGGACTCGTTGCTATTGACTTCGCTACCCGCACATACAATTTTACGGGGTTTATAGCTTGTGGGTAAATTACAACATTTGTAAGGTTTGTTATAACTCATCAACAATAGAGGCTGTAATAGCAGTCCAGACTAATGGTATCGTTAGCATCAAGCAGTAACTTTTTTTTATTAAAGGATTTGGTATGGAACTGAAACGAATACATAAAAGCGTGACGCTGTTTGGGCTTGAACACGTAGTTTTTTAAAGAGATACCTACTATATTCTAAATTCAAGTTAGATTACTTAAACTTGAATGTGGGTTTATTAAAGAATAAACAAAAAATGGATTTTTTTTTGAATTCAACTTAAAAGGTTTTATTTAGCTTGTATTCATCTTGCAATCCAATTTTGGCCCACTTTCACTCGATTGACTTGATATCGATACGATTGACTTGAAATTTTGCACACATACGCAAGATCGATGACACTACAATATTTTCACTACTTCGTCCTTGTAAGGATAAGGGAATGTCCTGTAAGGATAACGTGATTATCCGGAAAAACTCCCGTCTTTTTGAAGTCGGGGTTTTTGAATTCGCTGACCTCGATTCTGGCCTTAAAAAATCTGTAAGGATAAGGAAAAGTCCTGTAAGGATAACGTGATTATCTTTTTCCTCAAATTTTCTGGAAAAAATCTCATCTGGTAGTTTTTGGGGTCGCTGAGTCTGATTCTGACATTAATAAATCAATAAGGATAACGTATGGTCCTGCAACGATAACGTGATCAACCTTTTCCTGGTATTTTCCGGGAAAAAATCTCATCTTGGGGTTTTGGGATCGCTGATTTCGATTCTGGCATTAATAAATAATGTGATTATTTTTTTTTTCATTTTGGATTTTTAGTCGTACTAATTAAATACAAAATGACTAAAAAGGATATAATAAAAAATATTTAAATTTTTTTTAAAAGCTTTGATTAAAAAAAGTGCACTGAAATGGAAAAAATAATTTTTTGTGCGCTCAGAAATAAAACCCAGATAAAGCATAAAAAATAAAATAAAATAAATATATATCTCGCTTTTATTTTTGATACATAGAATCCAAAAAATATTTTTTCCTTTTTAGTGCATTTTTTTAAATAAAAGCTTAAAAAAAATTTTTTTTTGATTTTTCTTTTCAATGCATTTGTCAAGATTTTAACAAAATTATTCAGGAAATTAAAACACCCTTCAAAGTTTAACATCATTGAACGTATTTCTGGTCCATCCACTAAAATTTCCCAGTATTTCAATTCTTCTCATTTCCATATACTCCAGTTTTGTTAGAGAGTTTTCATGGAGGACCTTTGTTTAACTGTCATCAGTCTTCGGGAAAAGCAGGAGAACGAAGAAAAAAAAACAAATTCATCCAGAATGAGAGATAGCGAAATGTCGCTCAAAAGATTTATCTTTTCCGGGAATATAAATGCATATTTGATTTGCTTACTTGAAAATAATATCCACCATTTGTCGTTATAGCTGTTCTCCCCCTCGGTAAAATCTACTTTTAAAAATTCCATTTTCATACTATGTCAATTTTTCTTTCATATTGCAGATAAGGTGAAAAAGTATTGTGGCGATGAAAAATTTAAAAAAAAATTCAATTTGAATCAAAATGTTGACTTATCCTGAAAATATTTCTGAAAATTAAGCAAAAACATAAATACTGAAGTGTTCCTGCGAAACTTCACATGAATTCTTAAATGTTAACCAGGTTTTAGAAAACTACTCTTAAGACCTGTTCGTAAAATACGTTTTACGCAATGCTTTGGAGTCGGAGTCGAAGAGTCAAACTCGGAGCCTATGAAAATTTGTCGAATCCAACTCCGAACCGGTTTTTAACCTCCATTGGTCAATCTCTAGTTTGTTGTCCACCTAGTCTAACCTCAATGAGATTAGGTCTAACCCACAGATATCGTACTACTAGATCAAGCCATTTGCTATCTCAAATGGGCCACTGAAACGTCAAAAAGCTATGACGAAAAAAAGGGACAAAGCTAGTAATTCTGGGAAATTAAAATTCTGGAAAATAATGCTTATGCAGGTCCCTGACGGAATATTGTTCAATCCCTATACCGATTATTCATGTTAATATTCAGAGCTGCCACATACATTAATATGCAATTCCCTAAACCGTGTAAGTCTTATGAGTTCGACGTAAAACATATAATTCAAGTGTTATGGAGTTTGTTGATTCGAACGTCTGACATCACTAAAATTCGAAGACAAAATGAGACAACCATAGTCACGCTGTCCATTATTTGCGCCATGGAATTGTTCGAGTGCCGCGATCTAGTAGTACGATATCTGTGGTCTAACCTCAATGATTTGCAACCAAAAACAATGTTTGATTTGGAGTTTGAAGCTATTTAATGATTTTTTTAGCCGCTGTAGAGTTGCAGTTGGGCCTTCTGGGGTTTCAGGAGTCGAAGTCGTGTATTCTATAAAATTGCAAGAGTCAAGGTCGAAAGTTGAGCTAACGACTCGTCAGCGCTGGGTTTACGCTAGTATGACGGCAGTGTAAAATTCAATATAAAAAAATGCGAAACAGCGTCAAGGAAGGATAGGGGGGAGAGGGAAGGGGTCCGAAAAGGTGAATATTGACTTATTTTATGAATAGTCACTTATTTTGTGTCATTTTTTTAATAAATAAAGATATTAACTCTAAATTTTGAGATCTTACTGCAATTTGGGTCACAAGTCGTTGTTTCAGAAATATTTTGTCCTATTCGACATTTTTGCACCTTAAGTCAATAATGATGGGTCGCGTTTTTAACTTAGCTCTCCAAAATGTGGTTACATTTCGGGTAGCCGAGAAAACCAGTATTGTTTTACTCCAGATCAACAAATTTTTTAAATTTTTTTATAAAACTATCAGAAATTACTTAATTTATTTATATAAATTATAAAAAATATCAGAGAATTTACAATAGTTCTGAAGAGAAAAATCATTTTTAAGCAATTTCAAATGATTATTATAGCAATTTCAAATGATTATTGCACAATTTTTCCCAGATTTTGCAGACAATTTTCCTGGTAAAAAGAAAACTCTATTGGAATCAAGGCCGGAGTGAAATTTGCCGGATGGCAGACAGCAATTTTAAGTTCATTTAAACCATTTGTCAATTAGTGGATGGAAAAGTCTGCTAGAAAAAATTAAACTCACACGAGAACAGAAAAGAAATTGCAATATTCCCAACATTTGTGTTCAAAAATCCATGAAAAGACTGTGAAAAATCTAACCTCGAAATTCTGAAAATGTGGCGATATTTTATGGAACAAAATGTAGAAGGAAAACTGTGTGATGTGAATATCGATTTTGGGTCGTGCAGGGGGGTTGGAAGGTTGGGGCAGAATCACACTCCTGAGAAAACCGCTTAGCAATAAAACTGGGAAATTCGATAGAATACGGAAACGGTTGTGTATGGTGTTTCGGGTACGGCCCAGGTGTTTTCCTTAACCGACTTTAAGTGGAAGTGGTTAGAGAAACGTCACGCTTGCCAGGAAATTGGTCTATAGATATATGGATCTCATTTAATATTAGCGAAATCATATTAGACCTAATTCCGGATTAATTTCTTCACATAAATCACTATTAAAGTGTTAATCTGTGTACATACTATGTGTACAGGTGATGCATGCTATGCTTTAGGTTGGATCTGAAGTGAGTACGAAAGAGCACAACTCCAATGAGTAATGATCGAGGAAATTTTGAAGCTTTAGGATTATTAGCCCAGAGATGTGTATCAATATGTTACCTGAATATTGGGCAAATATTGTGCTTAGTGTAGCTGGCTATGTTGGAATATTCACCTGTGAGAGAGAAATTGAACAGGTGCTGAATACGGCCGTGTTAAAAGTTATTAGGTACAATTAAAACGTAACTCCCATTCCCTATTAGGTGCTCAGTATTATATGTGGGAACGTCGGATGGTTTCGCCTTGCCGACAAAAAATTACTTCGGTTCAGATCAATTAGGCGAATATGTTTGCTTTATTAGCTACTCTTCGACTGTGATTAGATGGAAAATTGTCGCACATTATTAACAATTTTTGTTCAACTTAATGTAAAAGAATTGCGAATTAACGACAAGGATTTATCATTTTAAAAATATTGAAGTGAGAGGGTTTTTTTTATGTTTAGAGGGGTTGAAATTTTTTTGAATTGTTTATGTAGATACTTAAGGAGGTCTCATAGGAATGGTGCTCTGATCAGTTACGTTTTTAGAACGCACTATTCCAATTTTCAATTTCTTCAAACCCGTTTTTTGTTAATTCTTTTTTTTTTAAATTTCAAAAGCATTTGCTTCACGATCTACAAATGCTCAATTTTCCAGATTTCTTTATGGGGTAAGACCCGAAAAAATAAAAAAAAAACTGTTGTTTTTATTCTCCTTTCTTATTATACACTAATTTCCCCACAGAACGCCATAAACCACAGATCTCTGTGACAACTAGAAGTGCTTCTGATATTCATTCAAAGTTGACAAGGTCGGGAGTTACAGGCCGTCCACTCGATGACCCGACCTACCTACAGCAGTTACCTGTCCCCTCGCCGGATTCTGTTCTCATCTCGCAATCGCCACACATTACTTTCCAATTTATAAAACTCTAATTTTATTATAAAACTATTCATAAAATTACTGTGAAGAAAGCCTTTCGAAAAATAACTTCTTTGTTTTTTTCGTCTCCTGAAAAGTTTCCTTTTTTTGACAAAAGACCCATTTATTCCAAAAGCACTTTTGTCATATTTGAAGATGGCAACACTGGCTAACCAAACAGTTGTGGAAATGTCAAAACTACCGCCAGTTTTTATACCCGTATGGTGAAACCAAAGGGTATATTACGAGTAAATTTGCCTTACCGTTTGTAACGCCAAGATCCCGCCATCACACACAAAAATGAATTACACCATAGTGTGTTTAGAATGATAAAAAAAAATAATTTTCCATGTCCGTCTGTCCGTCCGTCTGTTCGTCCGTCTGTCCGTCCGTCTGTCCGTCAGTCTGTCCGTCCGTCCGTCTGTCCGTCTGTGGCGCGGATTGCGGTCGCACGGATTGAGCTAGAGACTTGAAATTTTACGCAGATTAGTTTTTCTTCAAATGCAAGGCTAAGTTAGTTAATGTGCAAAAATGGACCATTAGGGGGGTACGAGCGAAAACATTTTTTGCGAATATCTCACAAACGGTGCATCTGATCAAAAAAGTGCAAGAACAAAAGCATAACCCCCGTCGCACACTTCAGCTAAGCGAGCTCAACTACGTGAGCTAAGTTTCTCGCTGAAAGTAAAATCCTTAGCATTTGCATTGGCGACCGCACACTTCAGCGAAACTATGAAACTACATCGCGTAGTCATGGGCGACGCGGACTAAGCTCGCTCGCGTAGTTCAGACCTCAACTACGCGAACGACTTCGCTGGCATCGCTGACACTCACATATAAATATTTTCGGCGTTATACAGTGTAGAATCGCTGTTTGCAAAAGTGTAGTATTTTGTGGACATAAAAATGTAAGGAAAAAGTGAAAATTGAATTCTTTTGCGGAATTTTTTTAAAAATGGCTGCAGATAAAGTGGAAAAATGCATATATTTACCGAAAATATCGCCGCGTAGCTTAGCTCAAGTGTGCAACGAGGTGAGCTAACCCACTTTATCTGCAGCCATGTAACTATAGCTAGCCTCGCTCACATAGCTTAGTTGAAGTGTGCGACGGGGGTAAATCTCCCATACATCAAAATTCGATTGGAATAAATTAAAAAAAAATGTTTTTGAAAAGTTTGACTTCAAAGTGGAATTTTGATACAACTGTTCGCCGTTCACTTAAACTTCGAACAATGCCATATCACCAAACGGGTTTTTAATAATTGGCCAATTGGCAATTATAGCTTTTGCTATATTTTATATTTGGAGATGGCAACACTGGCTAACACAAAACAGCCGTGGAAATGTCGAAATTTCCGTTTTACTTTAAACTTTCCTTTTGATCTTGTGTTTCTGCCTCTTCTAATCCTTTGCGCCTTTTTCATAAAAACAATAAAAAACTAAAATAGTGATTCTCAATTTAAAAAATAAATAAAAACTTAAAAGACAAATAAACCGTACAAAAGTTTTGTTCATTAAAAAAATTTGCCCAACAAAAACGACCTTTTTTCTGTCAATATCTAAGATATTGAATTTTAGGCTATTTTGACGTCGCTGATTCTGAGTTGGACTTGCTGTACTTCTGCAGATACTAAAATGAAAATATTTTCGATACCAAAAAAGTCGCTTAAAAGATTTTCTTTTTCGTATCACAAAAACTAGAGTGAATTTGGCCAAAAACAAAGTCCGATTTAGAATCAAAATATGATCAAAAACACTACCCCAATATTTTTAATTCTATTTTATGCATGTGGTAGGTCTGTGGGGTTATACTTGATGAACTTTTCACAAAAAATAAAATAATGCAAAAATAAATAAATCACGAAAAAACGAAAACCTTTTTTTTCGTTTTTCGTTACGTTTTCCGTGATTGTGATGGAATTAAATTTCTATAACGTTATAACGCAATTTTCAGGAAAAAAAACCAAAACATCGTTGTTTCGTTACGTTACTATAACGTTTTTCATCCATGACCGAAACATTTTTCTTTTGACGGAACTGTCGCATGATATAAATTCATGTTTCATGGTTTTTTTATAAATATTGATTTTCAAAATTGTCAGATTAAATCATATTCATCAAAAACCCTTAAATAAATCATTTTTAGTATGAAAAAGGAATCCAGGACAGATATAAAAAAACTTTATGAAAGTCAAAAATTAAAACATGAAAAATATGGGTGAATTAATATAAGCGATTTCTCCTAATCTCGTAAAATACTTCATTTAAAAATGGAAAACTTTTTTTTAAAGCATGACAATTTTATTATTCATGAAAAAGCTGACACAGATTTTAAGAAAATTAAATGTTCTCCTCGTTTTATTCGTCCCTATTTTTAAATTTGAATAAAAATTGAACGAGTTCCACTCCTCGAACAACACCCACACAAGAACAAAAAAAAACATTAAAATTTAATGAGCGAATGTAAGGTTCATTACCGCTGCCACATTCAAACAGTATTAAGAAAATAATTTCATCAGACTAAAATTTTAAATAATAGCAGATATTTTCGTATTTTTATTTTCATCCTTTTAACCCAAATACACACAAAAGCCCGAGCAAATGAATTTGGAAAAGATTTAAAAAAAAAATCGTGCGCGAGAAGTTGGAAGAAGAATAGAAAATGTTGGAAATTCCTCAAGTGCTAATGATGTCTGTTTTTGAGTGTTTCAAATCCACTACACTTGACATCATCTCTCCACTTTTGGTCTGACGAGATTTCCACACTTGTAGAAATTGCACAAGTGTGTACCAGCATCTGGAGCAAATTTTTAGTGCCATCATCACATCACATATGGTTGCCAAATGAAAGGATCCACATATGAAAGTCACAGGCCAATTTCTATTTTAACAGCCGCACGTAGTTTGCAAGGATCCTCCACGACATCACACTTGCGCTCACATTTGAATCGCACGGGTTTCATTTTCCGGGATATGTTAAATAATTTCGCATACACCCAGCCGGCCGTATAAGAAAAACTATTTTCGAAAAGTAGTGACACAAAATATCTCTAACTACAATTTCCAGAGCAACATACAACACTGCAGCAATAAAGTTAAAAGTTTTCTTAGAGTCATAGAGTCGAGCAATTTCTCGCTTTATGAGCGACTACAGGGGATGGGGTGGTGTCTTCAACTGGATGAGGTCGAATGCCTTTAAAACTGCTACAAAGTTTATTATATTTATCAAATCGGGTTCGTATTTCTTCGAAGAAAATTCTACTCCTTTTTTGTATTACAAAAGCTGAAATTTATAAACTTGGTGCAGAAAAAAGGCGAAAACACTATGGCGATGTCATTTTGTGATAGGCGCTAAAAACTACGATGCAAAACTGTAGCCAAACTGTTGTACAAGAGTCTAGGAAAAAGTCCAAGACGGCTGGCTCATACGGTGGTCAAGGGGCTGAGAAAGGGTGTATTGCACAATTCCTATTAAAAGTTTAGTTTTAAATTGAATTTAAAATACATACACATACATATAGCCACATAAATAAAATTGGAACTTGCGAGATTAAATGATGATGACTGGAGGGTGGTTTTTCAATGGAGTTGGGGGTGATTTGCTTTTGTGGGATGCGTTTTAATAGATGAAGTCTCTCGCTTTACGATGTCATTTTGCAGGTCTTTTAGATCTCCGTCTACCGAGATTGTTTTCGTCATTTTTAATAGAGCTAGATTTAATCTTGTAACTTTGGTAACAAAAATGTTAAACTTTCGTATCCAATATATTAAATGCTAAACCATTTTATAAATGCAGTTTTAACATTGACTTTGTAATGTAGGTCAATCTAAAAGTCAGTTTTATGGGTTGTCTATAATATATCGATACAAGGTAAAAAATCTTGGAGTAAATTCCAATCAAAATTACGCTGGACTTATATGTAATCCAAAGCAAAATTCTAATCCAGTAGTATGAATCAGAATTTTTTTAAATTTATTTCTGGTTCAATTACTAATATATCTGTGGCAACAAGTCATAAGGGCCTAAGTCTGTTTTTAGGCTAAGCCAGATTGCTCTGTATATTAAAGTAAATACAGTTCTTTTTATCTTGATCTCAAAATCGACTTAGGCTCCTATGACTTGTTGCCACAGATATACTAATCATACTAGGTCTGTTCGATATGAGTCCTGGACTTACTCGGAGTAAAATTTTTTACTCTTTTCTGTTCGATATAAGTCCTGGACTTACTCCGAACACATATCGAACAGAAAAGTGTAAGTCCAGGACAGTCCTGGACTTACTCTTGCTTTTAGCTGGAGTAAACTTTTGAGAGCTGATATTTGTCAGACATAACCTCTCTTTTACAGTGTTTGGAAGAAGAAATGCAACAAAAGACATCATAAATTATTTCCAATATATATTCTTGAGTAGTTTCGGATTTTATTTATTATATTTGTTATATTTTATAATCTATAATTATAAACTCATAATATAGTGTTAGTGATTTACTCTGAACTTACTCCAAGTTGTTCGATAAAAAAAAATTCAGAGTAAGAAAATGCGCCATTTTGTGGAGTAAAGTAAAAATACTCGGAGTAAGTCCAGGACTTTATATCGAACAGACCTACTAATATATAAAAATGAGTTGGTGTCTGTCTGCCTGCCTGTCTGTCTGTCTGTCTGTCTGTCTGTCTGTCTGTCTGTCTGTCTGTCTGTCTGTCTGTCTGTCGGTCTGTCTGTCTGTCTGTCTGTCTGTCTGTCTGTCTGTCTGTCTGTCTGTCTGTCTGTCTGTCTGTCTATCTGTCTGTCTGTCTGTCTGTCTGTCTGTCTGTCTGTCTGTCTGTCTGTCTGTCTGTCTGTCTGTCTATCTGTCTGGTCCTCTTTCACGCAAAAACGGCTGAACCGATTGACTTGAAATTTGGCATGAGTGTTTGTGGTAGTTCTGGTTCCAACATAGGCATACGGAAAAGTTGCGCGAGGGGTGGGGGAGTAAGAGGAGGGGGTAAAGTGATCTCGAAACTTAGCTCTTCCTCTATGTTACCCTTTCGCGGGGAAACTACCGAGCCGATTGGCCTGAAGTTTCGCTCCAAGCTCCAACCCGGCAACGACGGGTATACAAGCTAGTTGTGGATATTAATATTAAAAGTAAAGGGTCTTTCAATAAGGACACTCGATTTTTAAATGTAAAAAAAAAACAAGTTATGTGTGAGATATCTACTCATTTTTTTTTGTTTGAAAGAATATTTTATGGCATTAAGTATGGAATATAACGTCGCTCAAATGTCCGCCAAACGTGCCACCAAGTATTCGGAAGGTCCGATTTTTGATGATTTTGTCGCATAAATCTGGCGGAATTTGCTCGATGCCATTCGTTATATTGACTTTGAGGGCATCAATTATTTGCGGTTTATTCGAATAGACTTGCGCTTTAAGGTAACCCCAAAGGAAGAACTTTAAAGGCGTTAAATCGCACGATCTCTTTGGCCAGTACACGTCGCCGCCGCGCGAGATAAGCATAGATAAGCATGGCATCAAATCACTCGTGCAGAAAACGTTTTTTTGCAAATATCTCAAAAACGGTGCATCTTATCAAAAAAGCGCAAGAACAAAAGTTATTTAGGATATGATTCTACATAAAGCCAGATTGGCAATTATAGCTTTTGTTATGTTTAACTTTGTTTTTTTTTAAACTTTTTTTTTAAGTCGGTTCTTGTTTTTAATTTTTTGATTCATGTGCTTTGTTTGCTACTCGCGTAGCAAATTCTGTGTCTTCCAAATGCTTTTTAATTTAAAATAAACTCTTTATTTCCATTTTATTTGAAATCAAAATACTGTAGATATAGTTCTTACAAAGCGCTTTTACGTCTTAACACAGACGCTTCAAAGCTGTAGCGCGTTCGGAACGCTGAAATGTCAAAGCTAACGCGCGCGTTGACGCTTCATTATGTTTCCGCTATTACTTATTTTAACCGATTTCAGTTGTTTTGGCAATTATTTGTAGCAATGAATTAAATTTTTACAGTTTTTCGCGCTCGTTTTTCTGTTCGGAGGCCATGTTTACACGTCCCATCGTCCACTCGAGAGTTTAAAGGCTCTCTAATCTGAGGTGACTGTAGCGCCACAACGGGTGAACGAATAAATAGCGTTGGAGGTTAATAAAATGTAAAAGGGTTTTTGACTACACATGAAAAGCGTGAATTAGAAAAGTCTTGTGCTTATCATATCAAATTTTTATGTTGAATTTTTGGTTCAATTAAGAAGTTAATTGATTCTAATCGCCAATAGTAATTTACGTAGCAATTAATAATTCACATGTAATTATTTATTAGACTTTTTGTCAATATTTGTAAAACAAATGTGTTTACAAATACTATATACTAATTTATCAGAAATTATTGTTTAACCAATTTCACGCTTAAAGGGAAAATATTTATATTATTGCAAAACTTTTATGTTGTTTTCATATCAAAAGTGTCAACAAATAAATATGAAATAGTTTCATATTATTATTGTTGTACGGTCTATTGTAACTAATACACATGGGATCAGATTCGAATTTATTTTTACCATTATCTGAATGTTGTTGGAACATAACCAGAATAAGTCCAATAGTATAAACAAACAGGAATAATATTATCTTTCGTGTAGGATTTCCTCTACAGAGTGTATAAATGTCCAGTGGCTATCATTATAGAAATATGGAGTATCATCATATTGTCGTAAGTATCGAAATTGTATCTATGTCAGCAAATATAGGCTACAGAGTGACTGTAAACAATAATAAATATTTTCATTTTCGATTTGTGTTTTATGGCACCCTAGTGGCAGAATGGCCACCACATTTCATGTTCTGTTAATATGTTTGGATTCGTATCACTGAGGTGTAAAGCCCTTTGGATATACAATTGGACTCCATTTATTTTATTAATCAACAATTAAACATATACCTCCGGTTAAAATTATTAATAGTAAATACACATTTATTAAAATGATTTTAATATTTCATCTTACTAGAGGTATTTTATAGCGAGTAAAATTTTAAAACAAAAATATGATTAAACCACGGTAAAATAATAAATAGGTAAATGGTTAAACTAGCTCGGAAATTCTCCTGCAAAACGGCAACGAAAAAACTGGTTTGGAAATTGGATGCCGTCGGCACGCGACTGGTATCTGGAAAAAGAGACATTGCGAAAGAAGAAATTGTTGCCGAATCGGAGGGAGGTCTATGTAGGTCTGAAAAAAATATAGGTACTCTATTATGTACATTTTTTCTAATTTTAAATCTGACATTTTTGAATCTGACATTAAAAAAATGGCATAAAAATATGATTTCGAAAACAAACATTTTCTTTGCTAATGCAGAGGTTACACGACGCTGTTTTACAAGTGCTAGTGGCTGTGAGCAGCCGTTTCAGCAGCACAGTGTGAACCCTAATGGTTCAACCACAGTGAAGGCGGCAAGCGGTAGCGGGGGACGGCATTTTTTTGCACTAACGTAGGGCAACGAGAGCTGCTACAATACAGCGGTAACGGCAGCGCACTTTTCCCGTCGCCGCCGAGTTTGAAACAAAGTCAAACTTGCCGCCGCCCAAAATGTTTTATGAAAACCACCACATTCGGCGCCACATTATATGACGATTTTTCTTCGTTATTTTGTGACAACTATCACATTCGGCGCCACATTCTATGGAGATTTTTGACGTTTTGATTTCGAAAGATGCCGACAACGGAGGAAAAATTAAAAGAGTTCGTAAAAGGAAATCCAATGCTCTACGATTTGGCCCATCCTCAATATAAAATGACAGACATAAAGGAAAATAAATGGAGCAAAGTAGCGGACGAATTAAATAAGTTTTGACGTTTCAATTTTGACGGAAGCATATTCCGACGGTGCCGCTATCATTGTAGTTGGCTCGGCGGTATGTGTGGCGGCGCTATGCCGCCTGAGAACAAATAATCTAGAGAATAAACTCTTAGAACAACTTTTTAGAGAAAATTTTTTCACTGTGAGATGAAGCAAGAGGATCCGATGTAACACGGAAAAAATTATCCATTCGATTCCTCCATCTCATTGAATAGATACGACGAAAATGATTAGAAAATGTTCTCTCTGCTTCGTGCTCCCTAGTCTAAAAGTAATTAACTTTTAGGCCGTAGCTAGTGAATTATAGGGACATTTTTCCCCCCTTCGAAGGGGAAATTTGTCAAAAATTTGTTCGGGAGAGTTTTTTCTATATATTCCTTATTCTATGATGCCGCCCGCCGTCGCCGCTGACGCTTGTCGCCTTCATTGTGGTTGAACCATAATGCGTGCTACTACCAGCAGCAGCGTGATGATTTTAGTAGCGACTAATAAGTAGAGACCCTTCTACTTTGCTAGCGCTACTGGGATCACGTGACCCTGTCACGTGGTTTCTGAGCTGTCAAAAGTCTTTTGTGAACACTCGCCAGCGTCTTATAAGCGGTAAAGTTTGTTTATTGTAAGTTGTTATTTTACGTTTATTTATTTAAATTGTGTGTTACGTTTATTATTAAAAAATCTCCCAGATTGAAATGTCAAACCACTGTTTTGCTACTAGCCAGCGCTACTAAAGTATAAATCGTATGAACCCTCTCAGTACGCTGGCTGCTGTTGCTACTAGCCAGCGTATGGCAAAACCGCGTCGTGTGACCGCGGCATAACACACGTAAATTGCAAAATATATGGGGTAACAAATTGGTTGTTGCAACGTCACAGCAACGTTACGGCGACGGTTAAGAGACCGCTTTTACAAAGGTTTTTTTTGACTATGGTTACAAATTAACCGCAAAACCCTTTCATAACAAAGTTTCACAGGGGAGGGGCGGGCATACCTTGTATTCCAAGCGTAGGTACACCAGAAAACGCTTTGCAACAGTTAATTTGTAACTGGTCACAATGTAACCAATTTGCAACCGGTTTCATTGTGACCGATAACAAAGTAAACAATTTGAAATGGTTTTTTTTACCGATTACAAAGTAACCTTTTTGTAACCGATTTTTTGTCACCGGTGACAAGGCAACCGTCACGTAAACATATTTACTACCGGCATTTTGCGACCAGGGTCACATTGTAACCAGAGTTGCAGATGATTGCTTGCGTTTCATGGAATTTTTAGTTTATTCAACATCAATCAATGCCACCAATCCAAATATAGAAAAACGTAACACAAAATCTTAATTCAATTCTGCCATTTATGTTAACTTCATCAGATTTTCGTATTAAAAATTCATGAGAATTTAAAACTTTTTCAATTTATCGGGAGCTATTCTAAATTATATACAAAAAACTCCTGGCGTATCTGCCACTGACATACTCGTATAGGTATTATAAAATATGTGTAACACATGCACTGGTAGAGCTAGCAAAATCAATTCCTGTTAACATCTCTATTTTTACTGACAAAACTTTGAACCCCGAAATCATTGCTAACGTCTCGTCCACATTAAACGGTACCAAACGAAAAAAAAAAAGTTTTTCAGTAAAGAAAATGCTTTTTCTCATGCCTGGTATTTTTTTAAATAACAGACATGTATCGCATAAAGCATATAAAACTCGTTATATTCAACAAAGAAAGATTGTGTCAAAAAAGGGAAATATAAGAGTATCCTGACATCGGCAGTGGTTAAATGGCAGTTGAAGAGGGAGGGGGTTCACTTCGGTCGATATTAATCAATTTTCAGCAAGCCCTTCAACGATGATGGATTACTGAAACGAAAATCGTTCGTTTTTCTTTTAATTCACCTATTTTTTCATCTTCACTTCATAGCACTTTAGTTTAGTATTTCCTTGGATCTTGTAACACTGGCTGTTCACATAAATACGAAATACACAGGGTGCCATCCCCCCAAAAAAAACATCCATTCAACCCCTGTTGATGTTGAACCGAAAAAAAGGTTGGTTCTTCTACAACTCTTTTAGAAAATGATGATGCACATTTTTCCTACGAATTCCTCTTTCGTCCTGCGAAAGTTTCATTTCTTTCACTCGGAAATGTACGAGGAGATATAAAATTTTCACCCATATACAATATTTTATGTATACAATGAGATCCTGCTGGTATGTGTACTTTTAACAAAGTGAAATCTCTTTGAAAGTACTCAAATTACTTTCGTTACAAATTGCAAGCCATCATTATATCGTCGTCCTTAACAGGAAAAATAAGAAGAAGAAAAATTAAGTGATTCATATGAGATTGTGGGTATATTTCTTACACCTACGCGTAGGAGATAAATTTTTAAAGTTTTTCACAGAATTTCCACCAAGTTGCTAATGCAGTAATGGGTCATATGTGCAGGATGCGCCACTTTTTTCACCAGTCTGCACATTTTTTTATCGTCATTATTCCGTCATTAAAGAAAAACTGGTTGTTGTCTAAACAATGACGAGTTTTTCTATTGCGATTTTGGTCTTTTATAAATAAAACCTCTGGTTTTTAAAACAAAAAAAAAAGTATTGTTTGGTTTATGCGGCATTGTTTTTGTTAAACACCTTCATGTTAGAGCAGCATTTTTCTAAAGGTAATTCCTGGTTCTTGTATTCGTGCACTGAACCAGTGTGGATTCTTTGTTCCAGGTGACCCTTTTTTTGTTGAATGAAATGTTACGCTTCTTTTAACATGTTTTAACATATTCGGGTGAATATGGGTGGGATTTTCTAATAAAAAAATGGAATTGCAGATATCATACTTTAAAATACGAATGTACGTACATATTTTGAAAAGACCGGTTTTTGTTTAAAAAAAATGAGTAACTACACGGTTAAAATTATTGGACTAACTTTTAATCCCATTTCTGGAATTCGACATTTTTTGATATTTTTTCTATTAAATCTCAATTCTATCAAATTATCAACTACATTTTTAAACAAACTTCCCATATAGCATCGAAAGGCACGGTCACATGAGATTTGTTCTTTGCGGCTTTAAAATGCAGCAATTTACGTAATAGGGTCTGAAGATTTAGACCTATAATTCACATCCGCGTACAAGAAGCGTAAGATTGTGTCTACATTGGGATTCACTTTGAGGCGGCACGTCTTTCCTCATTTTGTTGCCGTGTGCACACGGTTCGCCTTTTTCATTCGCTAAAATCTTTCGCCTTTATGACGTTAAGACATTGGGATGAAAATATCCTCAAAATTTAACTCAGTTGTAAAATGATTGCAGTGAAATTTGTTAAATTTAATCAAAATATGGATCATATAGGGATCATATAATAATTGCAGTAACAAGTTTATTATATGCTTCATCAGCAACGGCTCTATTTTTGTGGCAATCTGTAGAAGAAAACTCCGAATTTTCAGATGCGCACGACTCCACAGCAAACAACGAAATTACCAATAAAAGCACAACGAGACACAAACCCGTTTGCAACCGATAATTTTAAGTGAATCTAAACTTCGTTCGCTCTTTTTGGTTTCCCTCCCCACTGCGTCCCTCACCATCACGAATGACGTGCCGCCTCAAAGTGAATCCTGGTGTAAACACAATCTAAGAAATCACAAGAACGACACGCTGATTAATAATGCGTCTGCAAAGCCACAATTGCTTTAATGGGGAAATTGGTGAGCGATGGGACGTCTTTGTGTCAATATTCGCTTCATGAAAATCCTGCAGCGATAGATTCTGTTTACATTAGGACTCACTTTGAGGCGGCACGTCTTTCCTCATTTTTCTGCCGTGTGCACACGGTTCGCTTTATCTGGATTCATAAACCGGTTTCATCAACAAAACTAAACGACAGGTTTCAACGACCAGACTCAAAAACCGGTTTGCGACCGATAATTTTAAGTGAATCTAAACTTCGTTCGCTCTTTTTGGTTTCCCTCCCCACAGCGTCCCTCACCCTCACGAATGACGTGCCGCCTCAAAGTGAGTCCTAATGTAAACACAGTCATAGAGTGGCATCTGATGGTTGTCGGGTCGAAACAGTGATTAGCTGTGGAACCTGAATGTCAGTTTCAATTTGTAGAAGTGTGTAATGGGAACAGGGTCGCCACGGTTGCCACTAGAGTTACGTCAAAGTTCCCGTTTTATAAACAAAAGAAAAAAAGTTGATGCCTTCCACCGCCATATTCCCCATTAACATTTGATTCCGCTTAAAGAGAAATAAATTTCTTGTTTCAGGCTATGATTGAAGCAAATGGCGTAAGAAATGGATAGCAGACATTTTTGTAACAGCACAATTTCATTGGCATCAAAATTTCATTGCAAAAGAAAAGAATAAATTTTACCGGCAAAAAAAAAATTAAATAAATTTTTTGGTTAAAAACAAAATAATTTCATGGCCCATTAAAATCTGTCTAAATTTTATATTCAATATTGTCGAAAATTCCATTAATTTATCGCCATATTGGATTTTTCTTGTTCGCATTCTGTTTACTGTTCATCTCTGTTACTTGTTCATCTCTGTTCGGTCGGTAAGCTATGTAAGCATTCGAGGGAGAAAGAAAACTGCGCTCGAAGATTTGTGTGGTGTAATGCCGTCCGATGGCGCTCGCATAAAGCTTGAAGCTGAGCAACTAATTTTGTTAATGGGAGCGTCGATCTTGTGGAATGCCAGCGTCAGAATTACGTTCTTGTGTAATAATTGTGGCGTGGCAAACCACTGAAAAGTGCAGCCCACTATGGGTGTCGTTGCGCATCCCATTCGCACCATGGCGATGTGCCGCGACAAAAATCGCTGATCACCGCGATTTTCATGGTGACGAAATATGTGACTAAAGACGACACGGCTGCTTAAAATGCAATTTGGGTAATTATATCCCGATTGCCTCAAATCACATGAGAATTATATCGGAAGGCAAGGGTTTGTGTTTAACCCTTGAAATGTTTCTGATTCGTGGTTTTACTCGACACTATGAAGTTTGCACCTCAAGGCGCCTATACGCGGATTAGTGCGTGGGCGGAGGTATGAAACATGGCTTTACTATCTACACCTTGGTGGTCAATGCATCATGAATCGAAATTTAATTCAACAACTTCCGTGATCTCCATGTTAAAATCAACAATTTCCGTGATCTCCGTTATTGTTTTTATAGATCCGGATTAATTCTTATACAATTTCGGAACCCAAGCTTTATCGGAATCATGATCTGATTTGCTTTCTGAGTAAAAAAAAAATCCCTCAGTGCGTGTCTCAGCTTCCTCCTTTACTTTCATAGACGTATGGATATTGAATACTATTTCCATTACATTATCAAAGAAGCGGCGAAAAACTTAAGCTTACTGTTTACAAAATTTCAAAAAACTTTGAATTTAATATCCAATTTTCCGAACATACTCGTAGTATTTCTTCATGTCAGTCGCAATATTATAAGAAATGTATCAGAAAACTGAAACGGCATCATCATAATTTTATTATATTGAATAAGATTCTGTAGCATATTCGATTATTGATCCTGTTTCATCCATTTCGTAAAGTTTTCCGTTGATTTTCTTTATTTCTGCGCCCCCCTCCCTTGTAAAAGATGTGAATATTAAATAAACGTCAAGTGACAGTAATGCATGCTACATTTTATGAATATAGATGCATTTTAATACTCATCCTTTTTCTTTGGGGAACCTTAAATCCTTGACATATCGATGAGGGGATATTTCACCATTCACGCTGCAATGGATCAACCCGGATGGAATGTTTTAGGAGTGCTAGGAAACAGCTTCTTGATCCTGTTTAAGGAGAAAATCCCTGTATAGGTCATGCATTTACCAGAATTCCTGGTAGTAAATACGTATTTCCCATCCAACCAGTTCCCACTTCGTCTTGTGATACATTTTACGATTATATCCTGAAATGGAATCGTTTCGCTTCCAATATTGATGTAAAACATCGAAAGGACGAATGAGTTCTCAGTTGGCTGTACTTACTATACAATTTCAGCGACTTTTAGAGATCCTTTCGCCGATGATATTCTGTCGTGGTGTTTGCTACTTGTTTGAATTTATTCAGGGCATGCCTTCTACAGAATTGCAGTTTTCGCATGAATTGAATGTTGGTGAATGTCGAAGGAGTTGCAAATGTAGTTTGGACGAATAAAAAAATGGGGTTGATAAGTAGAAACTAAGCATATGCAACCGAGTGTTCCATATTTTCCTATCTGGCTTTATGTTTATTCAGAAAACTACTTGAACATGTATCGTTATGGTAAAAAATTAGCATTAAACACGCCCAGCAAACAAAGTTCTTACTGAAGCTTGTAAAAAGCCATTTTAGAAGTCAAATTTGAATAGGCCAGAATTTTTTGCGAAGGTGCACAATGATGAAAAGCCGAGTCATATCTCGAAATTTTCGCTGCAGAAAGGAGTCAGAAAAAGGGGCAGGTAAAGGGGAGTTGATTTTAGTAGTTGAACATTTTCCTTTGAGTAAATTGTCTAATAGTAAGAATCGGATCAAAATTCGGTTAACTGGTAAGACTGTAACAGCTGTGAGGGAGTAAGGGGAAAGAAGAATATGAATTTTCTTCGCCTTTAACACGTTCAGCGCCACGTGCCCACCGGTGAACATTTTAATTTTCCAACAGAGGACCAAGTGACCACCGGAGGGCATTATTGGATGTCGATGGTAGGACAACGTGACCACCCGTGGTCGCACTACGTGTACCATTTCGAAACATCGTGACCAACAGTGGGAATCTTTTACATATATTTAACTTTGAGAAATATTAAGTTTGTCCAGGAATGACAAACGAAAAAAAAAATCGTAACGTTATACATTTCGTTATGTAACGAAATTGAGGTTTTATTTCGTTTTGTAATGATAAAAAATTTCATTTCGTTACGTTATAACGTTAGTATTTCGTTACACATTTCGTTACGTTACGGTGACGTTTCCCATCCCTGAATATATCTGATTATTTTTAAATCACTTTTCTTTGCATTATTTTTGTGGTAAGTAGGAAAGATACATGGCTTAAGTACAGTGAAACCAGAAGCTTGCTAAACCGGAAACTTTTTAAGTTTTCCGCGAGTTCAGCCAAACAAATTTTCCGGTCCTCGGCTTTTACAGGTTTTATTGTGTCAAAAAGTCGAATCTGGTTCAAATTCGTTTCTTTTTTTTCGTAAAAATGGATTTTCGTAGAAAAACTTTTTTCTAAAACTTTGTTTTTAACCCTTCTATTATGTTCATTCATGACCCAAAACAACTTTAAACCAAAATTTTCGTTATTAAAAATTCCATGAGTTCAAATTTCTTTTGAACAGTGGAACGAATTGTAACGTATTTTATGATAATTCAATTACTTTTGTTATACCTTTCACAGGTAGACGGCAATAGGTTTTGTATACACACGCCACGTTCGGGTCATGGCGTGACCCGTAGTGTGTTTGTATGACAAATAATATGCAATGCCACACCCTTCTTGTGTTCACCGGCTTCACGAGGTCTAAGCTATATATACTCCGACTTCGCAAACCACATGTGAATTATAATCGAAGAAAAAAATCATATTCGCTGAATCCTATTTGCATAGGAATGGGTTCGCCAATACTTAGGCTTCGTTCCAATTTTTTTCTGGGACTGAGTCCTACATAATATTGGAGTCACTTCTAAAAACAATGGGAACGATTCCATTCTATAATATAGCTATGCTTCCCCCTCAGTATAGGGATGTCTCCATTAAAAACTAGGAACGGGTGCTACTTTTGTTGGAATGTGTCCATTCTTCTCTCAGCCCTATTTACACAGTAATGATTCCACGAAAACTAGGACTAGTTCCAATATTTATGGAAGCCTTTGCTACAAAGTGGTGGAATGACTCCTATAATCGCTTTCCCATATTTTATAGGAACGATTACTATGCGGATTTTTTTCCGTGAAAAGCCCATTCTTTTTTGATGGCAAACCGATCGCTGGTCAGTCGCGGTGTTGATTTATTTGTTGTTAACGCATATGTATTATGGACTGAAATTCATCTCACCTGGAACAATAATAAACTTTTTAAACGCCGCCTGTTCTTGCAAGAGTTAGGCGAAAGTCTTGTTCGCCCATATATTATTGTACGGACCGATATGTCAAGAGCTGAAGATCATTAGAAATTTGCGTGCCGAAGAGGCATCATCCACAGCGGCTTCTCCACTAACTAAGAAAAGGAAGGCGAGTGATCGTAAACTCTATAATTTCTGTATAGAGAACGTCACAGGATTTTTGTATTTACTGTGATTCTGTGCGTGTGTTAGTGGCCTGCGGGTAAAAAATCAGCTGAAAATTTAAAATTTTCCTAGATTTTTTTACTCCGAGCCGACGAGTTTGAAATTTAAGGCTATAGATGTATTAGTGATGGGATTTCTTTATTCCCGGCAAGGAAAAACATAACAAAAGCTATAATTGCCAATCTGGCAATTATTGAAAACCCGTATGGTGATATTCGTATTAAAATTTGAACAGTTGTACCAAAATTCCATTTTGAAGTCAAACTTTCCAATAAGATTTTTTAAAATTTATTCCAATCGGATTTTGATGTATGGTGCGGTGCACCTGCAATCCGCGCCACAGACGGACGGACGGACATGCAAAAATTAAATATTTTTATCATTCTAAACACACTGGTGTTATTCATTTTTGTGTGGGATGACGGGATCTTGGCGTTACAAACGGTAAAGCAAAGTGAATATACCCTTTGGTTTCACCATACGGATATAAAAAAACTTTTGGTCCTTGCAACGTTTATAACAAAGCAGTTTGTCCAGATCATCGTCACACTACCACCATCAGAAACCTTATTGCGAAGATTATATACCTATATAAATTATAATTTTAGGATTATTTTGTATGCATTATATGATAAATACACGTGGGTCATTTTATGACCCGAACATTTTATGTGTGTGTGTTATTTGAACATAATAGAAGGGTTAAATAAAAAAAACTTTGATTTCAAATTGAGAGAGCAATACGAAAACTTTTCAGTTAAAAGCAGTGAAACAGAAACAAGGAATGTTTTGTTTTCCGGTACAAAAGTACATACAAAAGTAGTACAAAAAAAATGGCGAAATTTTCCGCGGAAAAAGTTTTTGAATTATTTTTTTTTGTCGATATGAATTTTACAAAGTTCAAAAAATAACGCCTTTTCCTTTTAAAACCACTTTAAAATCCTGCAATCTATATTAAAACTTCGTTAAATGGTTTACTGAGCAAAAAGAAAATCCGTGAAACACCAACGAGGGCAGAAAAGGGGAAAAAATATACAGCTTAAAGCATAAAACATCGTTTTGCATAAATATTTCGCATCTTTGTTGGTTGGTAGTCAGTGTAACGGTTTCCGTCATGAATTTATGTTTATGTAATTCACAGAATCTCTTGATATGATTTTCCCATATTTTCCACCCTTCGAACAAAACATTTATGGATATGACAGAAATATTTTTTTCCACGAAATTTCCTCCACCATTGCGTCTCGTGAAGCCCGCCATGAATTAGGGGTAGCTCCTTCCTAAGCAGCTTATATTGCCGGAAAATTTGATCGTTTTGGATCACTTAAAACTTGTTGCTTTCTTCATGCTGGTAGCGCGGGAGTGAAACTAAAAAGGGTTAAGTGATGAGATTTATGCTAACAAATGCAAAGTCTTACTGAAATGGAAAGTACTCTAACTTTAAAGTCCTTGTTTAACAAATTTTATTATTTGTAAAAGATGTGAAGGTGTGATTTTTGTAGTTGTTCCCTTTTGCTGAGGCTTTCTTTTTAGGAAAATATAATAAATACGGGGGCAAGATGAAACTTTATAGGCCAAATATGAGAAAAACATGATTTGTGAGTACAGAATTTGCTCGTTTTTGTTCACAAAACTTTAAGAATTTGCACCAAAAAAGTTGAGTATAAGCATATGCTTATTTTTCGGCATACGGCCCAGTATTTGTTTGAAATTAAACATCACAAAAAAAAATTGACTGAATAAACATTAAATTTTCTTTCCAAGTGTGGAAAAACATCCCCATTTTGAAAAAGTGAACAATTTTCCAGGAAATCATAATTCCTCGAGAAAGCAGGATAGCTCTTCAATCACAAAACGATAAAACCTGTTCAACAAAAATCCACATCTGTGAAAAAATGAGGAAAACCATAGGAAAATCTCAAGCAAACAGCAATAAGATCGTTGTTAGGGGAAATTCCATCAGGTATCGTAACGGTCGGTGATGTACAACAAATTAATGAACCTTCTTCGCAACTGAAGCGTTTACATTTACATTTAACTGTAATCCCTTGCACTCTCCGCCGTTATTGTTTCTCGTTTTCCGTATTTTTTTTATAAACATTGGCTTTTCGCCATTGGGGTTGGGGTTAAAAGAAACAGAGCAGGATTTTCCATCCTCAATCTATTTATACTATACTAATGTCCCCGTGGCTGCAACCTGATTTGGTTAACAAATAGAAAGCATTTCAGTGTTATTTGCCCGACATTTCTCATATTTTATTTGGTTTGTATTCATAGCGAAGATACAGGAAAAACGCTAAAAATTGGATGGAATTTTAAGTTTTTTTACGATTATTTCGAAAAAACGACTTTTTGGTCAATTTATGAGATGAATTAAAGAAAATAATATTAGAATTTCTCGGCTTATACGGTCTGCAAAAACAAAAATAATACAACAAAATTATTATATTATTTTTGCGGATGTTTTCACATCCAAATTTCCCCCCAACAGGTCAGGCATGTCTGCCCTGAAAACCCATCAGGAGCCTATTTCTGGTATGGAAGATGGCTCACCGTCATCAGAGCCTGCTTTACCAGCTTCCACGCAGGCTTACAGGATTTTGGTGGAGTAAAACTCGATTCGAGTATTTATACTCCTCATACTCCTCAGGTTTTTTTTTCTTCTTTGGCCAAGAAAACTGTTTTTAACCCTCTAGCCGGAATGCCCGCCTTAAGGCGGGCTTCAGGGAATTCGCTTGTTTATAACGGGTAACAATTTTAATCGCCGGAAATCGCCGGAACGTCTTACACTGACTTTTGTAAGTTATCGCTTTACATGCTGGAAAAAATTTAGCCCTGTACGTTGTCTTGGTTACGGTCTGTCGCAAGTTGAAAGTCATATTTTAGTGAATTTTTCTCGGTAATATTCCGGTTAGAGGGTTAATGTTTACTTTCCTATACGAAATATAGTAAAGTATTGTATTCGTGAAAACTTTCTGTCAGTATTTCAGTCTGTCAGTCTGTGTACAAGATTTCTCATAAACTAATAGATTTCTCATAAGATGAAATTTTACAGGCACGTTTGGTCCAACCCTATCAACTTTTGGTGAAAATCCGTTAACCGTAAGTAATCAAAATGGCGGCTTTTTGAAAATCGCAATTAGTATTAAGTACGATAAGAGTTGGAGACAATAAAATTTCCTACATTTATATCCTTTACTAGAACTGTTTATCTCAAGCCGTGATCGAAATATATCGTTATTAAAAAAAATCAGTTTTTTGCAATTATTTTCAAAATTAACGGTTTTTTGCTGGTTTTATGTATGATATAAATGAATGAGAATTGTATTTTCCACATTTTTGTCTCTTACTCTTA
This sequence comes from Chrysopilus asiliformis, assembly GCA_964034945.1. Lineage (NCBI taxonomy): Eukaryota > Metazoa > Arthropoda > Insecta > Diptera > Rhagionidae > Chrysopilus > Chrysopilus asiliformis. The sequence continues at coordinate 89,892,516 of OZ035960.1, read as the reverse complement.
CTGTTATCTTTTACCGCTGTGGGACTCTGGCAATACCATTCAACTGTCATCGGAGGTAGCAGCCAGCTGGGAGAGAGAGCACTTATGGTATCGGTAGAAATACAGAATGGCTGTACAGTTTAGCAGAGTAGAATAAATAAACTTATGTGAATATCAATCGTGCATTTTATTAGATCACTACAACCGTTATTGAGATATTTTCATTAAATTGTAAAGAATAGATTTTTGCCAGTTGCTTGCAAACTAACGGTTCCTAATATTTGAAGGAAGACCAAAAGATATTAAAATTCTCTACAGTATTGCATTTTACCATAAATAAATATTTTTGACAGTTATCGAGATATTTCTGATTTTAAACTATTTTTTTTTCGTCTGGTCATAGTGTAGTCGCAAATTCCGTAAGAACGTAGATTTTGTATAAGAAAGCCATGTGCTGTTCACATCAGATATTTTTTTGTTTTACTTTCAAACCTTAATATTTTGTGGCAGGCCATTTTTTCTTGTTTTGACTAAAAGTTCTAGGAAAACCGTTCTCTGGCTAACATTTTCTGCAAGAATTATGTAAAAACTTAACTCCGAATTTCCTGACATTTGCTGGTAAGTGAATTTGGGAAAAGAGATTTCGCCATAAGAACTTAATAAATGATAGAATTTCTACGGTTTAGATAAACTGAGCTCAACTTAAAATTTTCAGAATTGTACGCGCAAATGGACCAAAATAGTACTAGAATTAATATAATCTGATTTTACAAATGTTCAGTTAATAAAACAAACGAAAATGCTGCACATTATTATAATATCAACAAAAGTCACTTAAAAAGTCGATTTATTTCTGTTTTTCTTAAGACTTGCCAAAGAAACATTAAACAATATATTATTATGCTGAAAATAGGCCTGTGAAAACAAGAGATTTTGGAACAAAATCCTTTGATCATAAATTAGAAGAATCATCTTTATCTGGAAAACATTTCTTAAAAATAAACTCCATTTGAAACACATTTTATTCTTTTTAAAAAAACACTTTTATTTATAGTCCTTTGTTTCGGCTGTCCTGATTTTCTTCTATGACTTTTCATAGACTATAAATAAAGGTTATTTTATCAGGATTTTTTTATTGTATTGCAGTGCACAGTGAAAATCCTTTTAGGAAGTATGTTAAGAGGAGTATTCAGAAATTCCTAATCACAGTTCTTAGAACTTGGCGAAACATCTGTAATTTTTCCGAAAGTCTTGGGAAAAAAGAAAAATCAACTGGGAAAATGATTATTTTTGTGTGAAAGCAAAAAAAATAACCTTTCGAATGAAAACTCTTTTGCAATGGGAAAGTGTAGATTGCAAGACACGAAATCCTTTTGAAAGAATCAACTGCAAGCTGCAAAATGTGATAAAAATCCGATAAAATGCCAACAAAGAACACGAGAATTTATCATTTAGCTGCAGTTTTACTACAACAGCTTATATCGCCTTTTCTCAAAAATGTTTCCTGCAGGACTCTGACCATTCCGGTTTTCCATTGAAAAGTGTTATTTTTTCTCTTTTTTTCTTCTTTGGCCAAGAAAACTGTTTTTAATTTTTACTTTCTTATACGAAATATAGTAAAGGATTGTATTCGTGAAAAATTTCGACTTTCTAATTACACCTTAAAACTTTTCCCGACCACTTCTGAATCAATTGAAAAATTATTACAAAAATGTCATTCTGTGTGCCTGTCTGTTAGTATGTCAGACTATATACAAGATTTCTCAAAATTGACTTGAGTTAGAGCCATGAAATTTTACAATGATGTTTAGTCCTGGAATGAAACGATCTCATCAACTTTTCCTAAAAATCTGTTGACCGGAAGTGATCAATATCGGGGATTTTTAAAGCTTTTAAAAATCGCAATTTCGTTTTTCGCGATTCACTTCGCAACTACGCGTTTTTTAGTAGTCTATACTTTGGTTTTTCCACTGAATCTGGATATCTCAAACCGATATCGAGATATTCCGTTATTTAATAAAAATCTGGGCACCAATTATGTATTTCGAGGGGTCTCTGCACAGATATCCTACTCTAGATCGCGGCACTCGATAAATTCCACAGCAAAAATATGGGACAGCGTGACTATGGTTGTCTCATTTTTTCTTACAACTTTAGTGATGCCAAACGTTCGTTTCAACCAACTCAATAACACTTGAATTATATGTTTTACGTCGAACTCATAAGACTTATACACGGTTTAGGGAATTGCATATTAATGTACAGTGGCAGCTCTGAATATTAACATGAATAATCGGTATAGGGATTGAATAATATTCCGTCGGGGACCTGCATAAGCATTTTTTTCCAGAATTTTAATTTCCCAGAATTACTAGCTTTGTCCCTTTTTTTTGTTAGAACTTTTTGACGTTTCAGTGGTCCATTTGAGATAGCAAATGGCGTGATCTAGTAGTATATATCAGTGGGTCTCTGTCTTTCGACTTCGACGCAGCTTTTAACTCTTGATTTCGACATATCAGCAGCTTCAAATTTTCTGGAGTGACAGTCAGAATCACGTTTCGATTCATAATGACGATTCCGCGAAATTTCAAGCTGCAGATATGGCGAACTCAAGAGTTAAAAGCTGCGTCGAAGTCGCAAGACAGAGACGCGTCGCAATACATGATTGGTGCCCAGTTTTTTGCGATTATGTCGAAAACTAACCGTTTTTCGGTGGTTTCATGTATGAGATGAATTAAATAGAATGGAAATTTATACAATTTTGACTTTTAGCATTATTTGATCAAATTTTCCTCAAAAAGTTGATAATTATCATGCCTATTCTGGAATCCGAAGTAGCTTTTGTTCGATTTCCCCTCAATTTGTATTCTTGAATCCGCTGTGTTTCACTTCTGTTCGATTGCGTATGATCTAGTAACGTTTTGAGGGTAGAATTACTCGTTGCAAATTTCAGAATACCAGAATACCAATTGAGTACCAGAATACCAATTGAGTACCAGAATACCAATTGAGTACCAGAATACCAATTGAGTACCAGAATACCAATTGAGTACCAGAATACCAATTGAGTACGAGAATACCAGTTGAATACCAGAATACCAATACCAATCGACTGAGTTTGGTTTTACGTTTCAACTTCGGATTCCAGAATAGCCATTTATATCTTTATGAGTTGCTTGCAAACTAATGTTTTTTGGAAAAACAATTCAAATGAAAATATTGAAATTCTCTACATTTTTGCTCTTTACAGTAAATCGATGTCTTCTACCTTTGAGATATCTCTTGTTTTTTTGTGAAATAATATTTTTTCCGACAAGTTAGAGTGCAAATTAGTTGGGATTTTGTATAAGAACGTCATATGCTGTTCGGATCAGAAACTTTTTTTTTTTAAAAGAGAAAAAAACGAACATGAAGAATTTTTTTTCTTTAGATGGGATGAAATGGAAAAAAAAAATCTCGAAAGAAGCACCAGTCTTTGAATTATTGGAATTTGGCGGCATTTTCTTCAATTGGGTTTCAAGTTGAATGCAATTTAGTAAACACAGACCAAGAAGTGGAGAATCCAAGCTAAATAGAATAAGAAGAAACGTCGGAAGTATAAAAAAATGAAGAAAATAAATGAGGGAAAATTCAATTTTGATTAAAAGAAAACTTAATTTAAAGTGTGTTGCATGGGACACCAAAGCAGAAACTTTTTGCAAGAATAAAATAAGGAAATTGAGAGATAATTTTTTTTTCTTTTCGAATTTCTTGTTGGCGAGTCACTGCTCGGCAAGAATGGGCGGTTAGGGGAATATCTCGCAAAAGGCAAATAAGGTGTTCAAATGATGTAATTCAAAGTTTTGCTGGATCTCTAAATGAGACCTCTTTTAAAAAGACAACTGAGTCTTAATTGAAAATTAAAAAGTTTTCTTTATAGGGCAGGGAAATTGGATTCGTTTTGTATTTTGTATAAAACGTTTAAATAATACGAAAATGCAGATATAAAGGAGATTTAAAGATTATGTTGAGAGGAATGTTGAGGTCATGCTATTTGAATAAATTTTAAATATGTTTTTCGTGTAGGAAATTTCTTTATTTCTGTATTTTCAGAAATTTTTAACGCACCAAAAGATTTTAAGGCGCTTTTCTACAGCACTGTTTATAAATTTCTATGTACCAAATTTTTATCCCATTTTTTACTAAAATAGTTGGCTTTGTGTTTTGTGTTGGGACGATTTTCCATAATTATTACAGTCTCTTTTGATATCTTTTAAATCACTAAAGGATTTGGTACTGGTTTTCACCATCAATTCAAATTCTCTCAACTTTCCTTATGGGTAGTGATAGTTACTGCTTGGTGCTAATAACTTCATCAATTTCCACTGCTATCACATGTTATGCTGTTGATGAAGGCAATAAAATCTTACAAATGCTGATATTTACATATGATTCGCAGTCCACGTAAAACTTTAAGTGTGGATAGCAAAGACGGAAAATTGTTACGAAACCTCAATTGAGGGAGGCCCAGTCCTGATTTGGAGTGTGATGCCATAGAAAAGAAGAGCATATAAGGTTTATTTTTACTTTCATTCATAACACACGGGGTTACTTCAAGATTTTGAGGTAAAATCACTTTTTTTTAGTTTTTTCTGAAGACATAACTTATGATTCAGTGCTCTACACCGATTTTGGTACTTTACCATAAGAAATATGTCCTAAGAATATAAAATCCTTGGGAAATGTTTCTAAAAAAAAATTTTACTTACATCTGTTACTCCATAGTACTACTAAACCAGTATGTCATGTTTTTGGGGTTGCTGGTTCGTGAGTAATCGCGGCTTAACTAATATTTAAAAAAAAAACGCACGGAGGGTCAGGGCTTTTAAAATAATAATTTTCTTGTATTTTTTAAAAGAGTTAAAAATTCATCTGGCTCCAAGTTAAGTCATAATTTTTTATTAAAAATCTCTGATGTGAACAGCACATGACTTTTTTATACAAAATCTACATTTCTGCACAATTTACCTGACGAATAAAATATTAGTTTTGTTATGACCACGTTAAGGAGTTCCCTTGCCATACTTCGGGCCCCACGTTGGGCGCCATTGTTATGACCACGGGGGGATTACACAAATAAGGAGGGTCCTTAGTGCAAGGATGTAGGCAACAAGGGGGGCTTAGCTCGCCGGATGTGGGGGGGTTCTTTCCAAACACTAAGGATATTTGCGGCCATGACAAAATTTTGCCTACAAACAACACAACGGGATGGGGAAAGGATTGAAGGATACGGAAGGGATGAAATTTTGAAACAGAATCAAATTGGCATCGCTTTCTTGATTCTCATCTATATTCCAGACTCAGGTAATCCTGGAAAAACCAGGTTTTCTGAAAATATCTTTCTCTTCTCTCATCGTCTCCAACCACCCATAAATAAAAAGCTCAGAAATTCATTTTACTCTTTTAATTTGCTAATATCAAAGACCAAGACGCAAGGTAATATAAAAATGTATAAAAATGTATAGCGCAATTGATTTTATATAATTGGTTAACCTATTAAAAATAATTTTAATAAATAAATAATATGGATATAAATATAAATATTAGAAATAATTAGCATGCATCTAATTAAATAATATCTTATCATAACCTATTATTATATTATACGTGTAAGAAAAAATCGTAGAACATTAACGAAAAATTAAATTTATTACAATGACCTTCGCCACATTTAATTATTGAGTATTGTATTAAACTAGAATTTCGCATTTAGGGGTGAATTTATGTGCACAATAGGGCCCTTTGCTCGCAGAAACCACCTATCATTGAAAATTATAAAAAATATGATGTGGGTTCGGTTAACACCTGAATTTCTTAATAATCTTTTAAATAATTTAAGAACTAGTAATTTAAGTTAAATATAATCTCAGCCGCTAGATGAAATTCTTCCAGATACGCGAAGTAATCAACGTCCGGGTAAAAATGTCGAAGTAAAATTTAGCGTGAAGAAAATTAAACGTGGTTGAAATCAATAATCGACGAACAACTAAATGTGATTTCAAAATACTAGTCGACGAAACATATAAATGTGATGTAAAAACTATGTTTTAATTTAACTAGTTGGATAATTTAAGGGATAATTTATCTCCTAGGATAATTGATCTAGTAGTCGACGAAACTTGACCAAAAAGATATTATCTGTTGTTAACTGGCTACAAAACTTGGTCGAATCTATCGACGTTTTTTTTGAAGAACGTGCTGGAGATCCGCCCATATTCTTTCGGCCCCAAAGAAAATTCTGGGTATGTGAAGAGGAAAATCGCCTGCTTCATCCGCCACATGGTGATCATTCCGCCCTTCGAATTGGTGGTATTTGATTCTTCGAATTTACTCCAGACCAGGAGCATGTGACCCCTTTCCCGAAAATGGTCCATTTTAGCTCCTAACCACTACTTATTCTTAATATTCGATGGTGGAAAACATCGTTAAATAACTCCACTAAACTTAAAACTTTAAACGCAGCAAAATGCTGCTGAAGTAACCAGAACGAAAATGTGCAGTCTTTCTACTTGCAGCTAAATGAAAATGGACAAGAAGTAGAAGAAAGTTCCACGTCGCAAAGAGGAGATTAAACACCCCCATAATAATCTAGTACAAAAAATCAACTATCCCATGAATTAATTTCCAAGAAAAGTAGAGTACATTTTACGGTAATAACATTATAAAAAACATTAACAAAAATTAATGAAAGTGAATGACAATTTAAAAACTAACAGGTGAGTAGAAATCGTAGTTAATATTGTCTATCGCATTTATTCCAAAAAAATTCAAATCTCTAATTTTCTTTCAGAATGCAAAACAAATTTTCAAGATGCCATCTCAAACTACATTAAAACAGATTAGCGAATCATTATCATACGCAGGTGAGTTTGTTTGATTTAAATTTGGTTTATCTTTCTTGTGATATTTGCATGTAAGAAATTCTCGCTATTCACCATGGTAAAAAAACTGTCATGAAACTCTCATGATATTTACTGACATGATAAAATAACTATCGTGATGATCAAATATATAACAAGAGATATTGACAATTTTTGGATTTGTTTTCTTTGCTATTCGCTTTTATTGCTTACTGTTTTGCCTTATTGTTGTTGTTGTATTTTATTTTATCGCATCGACTTTATCAGTGCCATTTGATGACATCAACAAGAAAACCAAAATTCGAAATGGATGGTAATTGTTGTGACGTTTTAAAAAAAATTGTGAATTTTTGAAGTTATAGTACAGAATTGGTGTCGGAAAAAATGTTAAATGTTGGTGCAAATAGTCCTGTTTATTAGTTTTAATTAATTGGTCAATATGTTGCTGTAATTCCAAGGCTTAAGATTTTAAGTTTATTCTGTGTTTTATGTTATAAGTGCAAATGTCAGATCTTATGGTTCTTGTTATTTTTTTGTGTATTTTAATGCATGAAAAATTTTGTTTTTAAAACTGCGAATGAAATCATTTTTTTTTAATTTAATGTTTTTGGTTTAATTTTAGGATAACTTGTGGAAAAATCAAAACAAGCGTCGTGGCTGCCGCATCGAAGATTTAGATGAATCGGACCGAGGTGAAATCGTTTTGGATTTTGAAGTGAAAGGGACTCCAACAAGTTCACAGACAGACGAAAGGTTCGGTGAGCCCCTTCGAAGGGAAGTAAAATCTTCTCATCTAAATTTCGATGATTACTAATAGTATTTCTTTTTTTCCATTTTTCAGGTAGCTGCATCAGTTTACATAAAAATATGATTTTTTTTTACAAAATCTCAAATATCTCGATAACGGTAAAAAATATCGATTTGCGGTAAAAGGCAAAATGTGGAGAATTTTAATACTAAAAGTATTAAAATCTTAATACTGGTTTTTTTAGAAAAATCGTTAGTTTTGCAAGCAATTCGCAAAAATGTATTTTTTTATGATAATATCTCGATAACGGTAAAATATATCGGATAAGAGTAACAGACAAACATTATTCTCTTCAATTCATCTCCTGCACTAAACCACCAAAAACCCGTTATTTTTCGAGACAATCAAAAAAAACTGACTTTTCTTAAAATAACGGTATATCTCCATAACGACTTGAGATACGGATTTCTAGTGGAAGACAAAGAAGTAGACATTTTTATGGTATCCAACTTTTGTTCAGCATAAGACTACTGAAAAACGAGTAGTTTCGGAGTAAATAACAAAAAACGAAATTGAGATTTTTAAAAAGCCGCCATTTTAGTTACTTCCGGTTAACGGGATTTCCAGCAAAAGTTGATAGGATTGTCCCATTCCAGGACCAAACATGCCTGTAAAATTCCATGCCTGTAGTTCTATTAATTTAGAGAAATCTTGTACAAAGACTGACTGATTAACAGACTAACAGACTAACAGACTAACAGACTAACAGACTAACAGACTAACAGACTAACAGACTAACAGACTAACAGACTAACAGACTAACAGACTAACAGACTAACAGACTAACAGACAAACAGACTAACAGACTAACAGACAAACAGACAAACAGACTAACAGACTAACAGACTAACAGACTAACAGACTAGCAGACTAACAGACTAACAGACTAACAGACTAACAGACTAACAGACTAACAGACTAACAGACAGAAGACATTTTTGTAATAATGCTCCAATCGACTAAGGAGTGTTCGGGAAATGTTTTTAGGCAGAATTAAGAGGTCGAATTTTCTCAAAACGTAAAAGATACTTTCCAGAATTTTATCAATAAGAATATATTTTCACGACCGTGAAACCTCTCTCGTCTTTTAAAAGCATCCTAAATCCAAATTCCGTAAAAGTATAAAAGTACCCCAAATCCAAATGAACTCCACCCGAACCGATTTCCCAATTAATTTCACCCTTTTTGGCTCTGAATTACCTATAATGGAAACTTTTCAGGAAAATGAAGCTCTAGCCGACCTCATCGAATGAAGGAAAGGCCAACTTTGTTGGACATTAAAAATAATCCTGGAAGTCTACTAGATCACTTCGTTTATGTATAATGTTACCACATATGTGCATCTCTTGCGGGCATGTTCTACAAATTGACAAAAAAATGTCGTCCCACTTAGCATATCTTTTTTATTTGTCTACTGTCCTGTTCGAAGCTAACTTTAGTCCGGAATTTACTCCCCCGTTTTTATTTGCTTTATGTCCTTTAAAGGATAATGTTATATTGTGGCTACATGGTATGGTAGGTTACAGCAATATCCATGGAAGCTGTTTAGGGCATGATAGCTTGCGGGTTACATGCTGATGAAGTTGATGAAGGGGATGAAGGGGAATGCTCTCGATTTCGGCCTCCATCCATGAAAATACGATGGACTATCTATCAATTTATTTGAGGACTAGCTGTGATGGCTTTAAGGCGGAAGTCCTGATGGAACTACATCAAAATCTGCCCAGAAATGAGTGAAGGAAACATTTTGTTTTCGCCTAGGATTGAAGCGGGCTGGATCCGGATAGGCATCGACTCGATGTTGAAGAGAAAATTTATGACTTGTCAAAAAGTTGGTGGTTTAGCCATGACGTTAAAGGATGGATAAAGGATGCCAAGATCTGGCCCACCGTACTCAACTACTATTTCAACAATAAGCAACAGTCGATATAGCAAATAGGATTGACTAATAGAAAAAATACATAGAACTTGAATAAATTGCAACTCCCCTTGGGCGAAAATTCACTGCAGTAACACACAGTTGCCACCCCAAATTTTTTTACGGTGGTTTTTTGGGGAGTTTGTTCTTGTGACGAGAACCATTTATTATACTTGGCCGATGTTTAACAAATGTTGTGCTTAGTCAGGATGTTTGCTGATGTTCTATATTGGGTTTTTATTCCTGTCGGTTTTTTCCCCTGTCCTTTTATTTTATCCGAATTTCGAATAATAGGATATTGTGGCGCGGCTTTTCAAGAATTATAATGTTTATTAGAGCGAGGAGTTAGACGTTTCACTTGAAGCTCGGAAAAAAGAGGAAAATCAGATGTCTTGATTGATTGGACTCGACTCGGCTTTTCTTTGGTTTTTCTCTTTTGTACAGCAAGAAGCAATTGATATTTGTTTGGATTTACGAACAAATAACATGCCGACCAAAGATTGATTACAATTATTATTATTTCTAGTTTAGTAATTGCCGAAATGAAACCCTTAAATGAGATCCTTTTGACTGACGGATTCTTTTAATTTCAGAAGTTATTTGCAAAAAAAGAAAAGATGGTGGCTTTTAGTTCTATGAACTTTACATAAAATTTATAAATAAAATTCTTTTGTTTTTTGGTGTTTTAAATTTTTAAATAATTCAAAAATTCTTGCGGGTTCCTCGTCCTCGAAACGTCAACAAATTTCATTTTTTTAAAGAAAATCCAGGATAGGAAATTTAACTTTCTGTATTTAGTGCCGTTTGCACCAACGAGACTTAGCAACTTATGTACAACTTAAAATATTTAAGTCGCAGAATTTCTTTGGTTTAAGTAGGCTAACCACAACTTAATTTTTTAAGAATAGTACGCGCAAACGGGCCTTAAACACTTAAGAAAAGCAATTGTCGGGAGGCAAATACTCTATAGGAAGGCAGACAAAACTTTTATGAAAAAAATTCATTTGTGTGGGAGAGGGGGTAAAACTGGTCCGATTGGATTTTGATATATGGATGAGTTATGTAAAATCATATTCTAAACATACTTTACCATCATAAATTTTCTAATATGACTTACCGTTTTCAAGAAAATAGAAAAGCCTTCTATTTGTATGGGAGAGGGGGAAAGAGTGGTCCGATTACATTTTAATGTATGGAATGGTTATGTAAAGTAATATTCTGTACAGATTTTAGCTTCATAAAATTTTCAATACGACTCACCGTTTTCGAAAAATTTTAATTTGTATGGGCGAGGGGGAAGGAGTGGTCCATCTGGATTTTGATGTATAAGCAAGTTATGTAAAATCAAGTTCGAAACACATTAACTTTTATGTGTGGTAGAGAGGAGATGGATTGGTCCGAATGGGTTTTGAAGTATGGAACAGTTATGTAAAATCATATTTTAATCACATTTTGTCTTTATCAAATGAACGATTTCTAGAATTGTCAGAGCTTCAAACTTTCTCAGATTGGTTTCTCACGCGTTCAAAGTTGGATTTTTAGTAAACTTTACATTTTCAATTTTCGATTATTACCTTAAATCCACGTAAAATGAAAAAAATCCGCTTACCTGAAATAGAAAATAAAAAAAGATTAGAGAATTTCAATTCAATTTTCTTTAAAATATTATTTGGTAGTTTTCATTATTTTATCAACTAAAATCTCTACTCTTGCCCATTATATCAATTAACCCAGTATTTATACCCGTATGGTGGAAGCAAAGGGTATATTAAATTTGCCTTACCGTTTGTAACGCCAAGAACCCGTCATCACACACACTCAGAAAAATGGAGGCTAACTCGACGACCTACATACGGCGTAATTGGCCTCGGGCAGGCGCGCGTTCGCCTGCATGTGGGCAAGTAAAACTGAGTTGACCTGTGGTCGGAGAAATTCTGAAATTAAGCCACCAGCAGGTGAAGTAGGGCATTGGGAGCTGCACGATTTGACCTTAGATAGGTTAACTCTGACCGCTAGCTGGCTTACAGAAACCTCTGTAAGGTCAGAGTTAACCTGACAAAAAGTTGACCTGGACATTTTTCTGAGTGCACAAAAATGAATTACACCAGTGTGTTTAGAATGATAAGAAAAGTTGAATTTAGCATGTCCGTCCGTCTGTCTGTCCGTCTGTCCGTCTGTCTGTCTGTCTGTCTGTCTGTGGCGCGGATTGCGGGCGCACGGATTGAGCTACAGACTTGAAATTTGGCACAGGTCCGTTTTTCGTAAAATGCAAGGCTAAGTTCGTTTATGGGCAAAAATGGACCAATGAAACAAAATAACTTTTTTTTTTGACAAAAATAAATCGTAATTGCATTTTTATCTGCCACGCGCAGAAGATGAGACCCTTAACAACTAAAAATATGTATAAATAAAATAAATTAATAAATTTAAAAAAAATTAAAAAAAGCTTTTATTTATAAACAAATGTACCAATAAGGGAAAACTAATTATTTAGATTATTTAGGCGCTGTGAATCAGAAATAAAAGTATTTATTTTATTTCATCTTCGATGCCTTCCTGGTACAGACCATTAAAAAAAATCAGGAAAATTGGAGGAAAGGGATAATTACGTTATTATTACAGGACCTTCCGTTATCCTTACTGTCAGAATCAGATTCAGCGGCAAAAAAAATGATAAAAAAAAATTTTTTTTAAGCTTTTATTTAAAAAGAAGCACTAAAAAGAAAAAGAAAAAAATAATTCTACATTATTTATTATTTTTTTAAATAATGTATCAGAAATAAGGGCGCTATGTATCAGAAATTAAAGCGAAATAAATTTTTATGTTATTTTATTTTTTATGCTTTATCTCGCTCTTATTTCTGATCCATAGCGCCCAAAAAATTATTTTTTTCCTTTTTAGTGCATTTTTTAAAAGAAAAGCTTTTTAATTTTTTTTATTTTATCCTTTTTAGTCATTTCCTATTTGATTAGTATGACTAAAAATCCAAAATGAAAAGGATAATCACATTATCTTAACAGGGCCTTCCGTTATCCTTACAGACTTCTTAATGTCAGAATCGGATGCAGCGACCCCAAAAACCACCAAATGAGATTTTTCCCGGAAAATTTGGGGAAAAGGATAATTGCGTTATACTTACAGGACCTTCCCTTATCCTAACAAGGACGAAGTAGTGAAAATATTGTATTGTCATCGGAGTTACGTATATGTGTGCACAATTCCGAGTCAATCGTATGAGTGGGAGAGTAAAAGATTTGATCCTGACAAACAAACAGATACGAAAGCAAGCTAAATAAAAGCTTTTAACACTCTAACTGCCACGTCAGTCAAAAAGACCTGACACCTAATTGTACACAACGGCCACAATGAAAATGATTAACACTAGATTGCCCAAGCAAGTCATTTTGACTCCTTTTTAATTTCAATCAGAAAAACAATTATGTATATAATGACACAATTTGTTAGAATTTTGTGACTTTTTGTACAACATATAAATGCGTTTATTAATAATTGTAGTTACCTCCCCCCTCCTTCATTTCCGGTATATATATATGTGTTATACCTATATTGCCAAAAGCAGTCATTTTGAGTGCTTGACTTCCTTGGGCAATCTAGTGTTAAAGTGTTCGCTGCAACCGCAACGATTTTTTGTAGTTGCACACATTTTATGGTAATAAAATAACATTTAGGTATAATTTTGTTTCAATTTTTTTAGTGCCTTTTTGACTGACAACTAAATATTCGAAAAAGGCTTAAAACTGTCGTGGTAGTTATAGTGTTAATAAAAAGATTTCGTTCAGAATCAGAATCGAATTTCGAGTTAGAAGTTAGAATTAAAGACCTACTAAAGATTTCTGAATCACAACATATATATTGTTGATATCTTTTCCAACATTTATTTATTTTCAGAAAACAAAAAGATTTTTTAAATTACAATAATTAGAGTATTTTATCCAACTATCAAGATATGAAATTATTATTAAGTTGAAAATTCACTTTCAAATGTTCTCAAATCCCAAGAAAAAAATTTTATTCTGGATCTTGACACATTAACACATGTATTAAATTTTATTGTTTAGAGAATTGTTAACATTCGAGAAATTCTTGTAATTATTCAATTTTTTCTGTTCATTTAAGCTTCATCTCTTAATCACTTGAGAAACTTCCTAACAAAGTTATCTCTATTAACCTCGTTTAGAAACTTTTCAGTCATTTACAGAGAAGAGATAACTAACCAACTGCCATACAATAAAAACAGACATTTAAAGCGGCCCACACACAATCAAACAAATAGAAATAGACCAACAAATTAACAATCTACCAAACATACAAAGAAAAGTTTAATTTTCTACCCATTTCTATGCCACCCAGTTGGGTATCTTTGGATATCCCTCGCTAGAGCATCATAAATATGTAGGCAAAACTATTCCTGAATCCTAGCAGCTAATATAATTTTCCCGAGGACTTCATAATTGACGATGGGGGTGTGATGCTTTTGTCGCGCTGTGAAAGTCATAGAAATGTTTGGAAATTTAGGTTTCTCTTAGATTGTCGCTGGGTATCTCCATAAATTCTTGGAATGCCTGTCTAGACATTTAACTGGGGAAACGTCACTATTAGTTGGAGTTTTCAATTGTCACTAGAATAGTGAAAATCGAGAGTGTTGTGTGAAATACGAAAAGAATGTTTGCGACGATACCCGGATTTATTCACTCGGGAATTTGCACCCATGTTTAGTTTTTGTGGAATAAATCTAAACTCGATTTTCGTAAGGAAATTTTTCTCAAAAACTTTTTCACCCCGCTACGCAAGAGGTTGTCAAGTGGTTATAGAGTAGGCATTGTGACCAATAAGTCAATTAATTACAACGAATTTAAGGCTGGACGACCACTTTACGACCTCTTGTACCACGAGGGATGAAAGTGTTAAATTTGGGGATTGTCTTTTTTTATTATTAGAAAAAAAAGTTACGTTATAAATACATGTCGTTATGAAATGAAATTCAAATTTTGTTTCGTTACGTTATACCGTTTTTATTTCGTTACACATTTGATTAAAACTGGAAATTTAAAAAAAAATCTACTTTAATAATAATTTATTTATTACAAAGTAATTCGGTTCAGTTTCCATAAAAAGAAAAATAAATTCCGTAAAAAAAAAATAAAACAACCAAAATTAATAAAGCTTAACAAAAAAATGTGAAAAAAAACAAAGAAAAATCCTAAATAGTGATTCTTAAGTTTAATAAAACTTGAAAGAAAAAAAATCGTACAAAAGTTTTGTTCATTAAACAAAGCCTGAGCATCACAAACGACATTTTCTGTCTTGATATTACATGTTAAGATATTTTGACCTCGTAGATTCATTCTACTTCTTGAGATACGAAAAAGGACATATTTTCGACATAAAAAAATTTGCATAAAATATTTTCTTTGTCGTATCTCCGGAAGTAAAATGAATCTGGCCAAAACAAAGTCCAATTCCTGAGCTATGCTTCGGCATTAAAGGGTCTTTCCCTAAGCTCTGGCTGGAACTATAGAAGAAAAAAAATTAGAATCAAAATATGGTTAAAAATACTATCCCAATATTTTTAATGATAGTTTCTAAAAGTTGCTACCACTCTTTCAAGCATATCGGTCGGTATTCCGCGAATAGCACGGGTTATGTTTGCTTCCAAAGCTGTAATCGTTCCGGGTTTATCGACGTAAACAAGAGATTTCACATATCCCCACAGAAAGTAATCCAATGGTGTCAGATTACAAGATCTCGGTGGCCAATTAACAGGACCATTTCTTGAGATGATGTTTTCATCGAACGTTTCCTTCAATAAAGCGATTGTATCGTTAGCTGTATGACATGTAGCGCCATCCTGTTGAAATCACAAGTCAGCTACACCAATTGATCATTGCTCTGTAGCGAGCTCCATTGACATTAACACGCACTCCTTCCCCATTTTTAAAGAAATATGGTCCGATGATGCCTACTGCAGCAATATTCTCATTACTACGGGCTGTACGCACTCTGGTTGATGGATGAATGTCTAATAGTGTAAAATTAGTTCGAAATTTGGTGATGGTTTCACGAATAGTGCGTTCTGTGGGACGATTATGACGACCAAAATGTGGACGAAGAGCTTTATAACAATTCCTAATTGAGCACTGATTTTGTAAACAAGTTTCCACAATTAGTAAACGTTGTTCACACGTAAGTCTATTCATGATGAAATGGCATTAATACTGAACACAAACGTCATATAGACAAGCCAGTTGCCACATAAGAACTGTCAAAACAACCCTATTGGAAAAAGTACCTGCAATTGGATCACCCTTTATTAGAATAGAGTTTCCTCATACGGAGTCATAAAACACGTCAGACATTTAGGAGGAAGATCTGCGATAGTGTAACGAGGCCATTAAATCATATACAAAAATCGTGAAAAAGATCGACGATCTTAAAAGATTATTGCTAACGTATAGATTGATTTTATTTTTCTAAATACTGCATAACTTTTGCAGTATTTAGAAAAATTAAAGCTCAGACTTTCTATTTAAAAACATCTATTTGAAAGTTTGTTGAAAGTAAACATCCTAGGGGACAAGAATCTCACAGTAAGTAATGGTTTTTTTGTATGTATTATATTATAATTATTTGTTTTTTTTTTTATTTTATTGTAATACTCCTTGCAAAGTAGATATCCTAGCCCATCCTTGCCATTACCGACTTTTTGCCATAACATTTTCACTTTGCACAAACGAGACAAGAATTCGCATTTCCCTAAAATCTTTTTGGTCCTACCTCACTCGACCGTGTCCTTGAGCGAGTAGGGAGACAACACGTACGTGTAAATACACTTTTAGGATACCGAAATGTTCGTGAGATTAATCCTAAGAGGGTTAATTATGGGAAAACTTAATTAATAACATTTCATATAAAATGGCAAAAGTATTAGGCGTTATGTATAGCAGATCCACACGCTCTAAGCTTTTAATTGAAATATGTGTTGGTGGATTTTGCAGAGATTTCCCTGAAAAGGATCCAGGATAGCTCTTCCTGCACGTATGTTGAAATATTTCAAGATTTGGGGCGATACGTTTAGAATTTTGGGGAACTTTTTGTCAGTAGGTCTAGCTAAGGTTTTATTCAAATTTTGAGCTCAGCTGGCATTTCCAAACTATGCGGTGGAATTCGAGTTTTATTAATTATGAGGTCCACAACCAGGGTGGCTATATGAGGGATAAAGTGAAGATTTCCTGGTAAAAAAAAGTAGAAAAAAATCTCGCCCAGATAATCTCCTCTGATACGAGAGAAGAAAATTGAAGACCCGTCATCTAACAAAGTTATTTATGGGGATGTATTTAAGTTTTTAATGGAATGAGATTAGTTGAAACATTTTACCTCAATTTCACCCCCTCCCACATATTCTGAATACCAACCAGACTGCGTTCGTGTACAGTTGAAAACGGTTCCTACCTTCCCACCCAACTTTTTCAAACTTCGCGTCTTTCGCAAAAGGAAATTTTGAGGAAATGCTGACAGTAAGAAATACAAATTGCTACCAATTTATCAATGGTTTCGTCCAAATAATCACACACAAAAAAAAAATACTGAAAAAAGGTTGAAACAGAAGACATAGGAATCCGAGGAAATTAAAAATAAGACTTTAGTTTACTGAAATTGGGTTGAACCTGAAATGCCATATTTTTTAAGTGGAAAATTCTTGTGTTTCATGAATTTCTTAGATGGAATTTCCATTGTAAGCTTTTAGTAAAATTCCCCAAATGATTTATTGATTTTTGGGAGAATATTTTGCAAATGCGTATGAATATTTTGCGGTGAATTATTGAGATTGGGCCTTAAAAGAGATACCATTGTGAAAATTCATGAAATTTCATGAAATCTCATTATTTGAATTATTTGTGGAATGGTTTTGAGATGGGAATTCTGTAATTCTGTTCTTTATATAACTAACATAAAGTATGTTGTGGAATTTTGGAGATTGCTTCAGGCCTTGATGGCATTTAAAATAATTTTGTAAAGTAATTTCT
Source organism: Chrysopilus asiliformis (assembly GCA_964034945.1). NCBI lineage: Eukaryota > Metazoa > Arthropoda > Insecta > Diptera > Rhagionidae > Chrysopilus > Chrysopilus asiliformis. Next base: position 89,874,866 of record OZ035960.1, on the reverse strand, counting down.
CAGAACCTTGAATTTTTTTTCTAAATTTTTTAAACATGTTTTTCATGCTGATTAGTGGTGCATTTACCTTTGATTAGTGGTTTTTTCCGTAGAGCTTTTGCCTTAAAAAGAGACATATACGTACTTGATTTAAGATTTTACAATTGTATCACACAGAAAAATAATAAAGCTGATTAGAATTACCTTTTGGACAAGTCAACTCTGGCCTGTAGCAGGCAGACTGAGATATCCATTACATGACGTTATATCCTAGAGATAACTATCTCAAGTAAACCCGTGCAGGTCCTTACGCCCTACTTTACTTACTGCAGGTCGAATGCTTGAATTTTTCCCGTCACAGGTTGACACATTTTTACTTTACCTAACGCAGGTTAACGTGCGCCTAGCATAGGAAAAAATTTCTTGCAGGAAGTCAATTACGGTTTACGCAAATCAAAAACTTTTGCTCCATTTTTCTGAGTGTAGTGGCGCACAGTAGGGACAAAAATTGTTGCATTGTACTACCTAGGGATGCAGAGCAATAGATTAGTGAAAGTGACCCGGCCAGAAAAGTCTTCTGCAGAAGGTTATTAACCCTTTCATTGCAACTGATGCATTTTTGCAACAGAATATCTTAAAGAACAAGAACAATGGTCAATTGGAGCAGGTTCCAAAAAGCCCGTGAGGGATGGCAGGATGGTATAGACCAGAACGCAACGAGCTTTGGAATGAAAAACTCGAGGGGATCGGCACGCGACCGAGGCCTCTGGCGGAAGAGAGATTACGGAAGGACAAGACCGGAAACTGGTTGTAGCGTTGAATAAGAAGAGAAGAAAAGGGGTAGAAGAAAGAAAGAAGAAGAGAAAAAGAAATGAAGAAGAAGAGAAGAAGAGAAGAAGAGAAGAAGAGAAGAAGAGAAGAAGAGAAGAAGAGAAGAAGAGAAGAAGAGAAGAAGAGAAGAAGAGAAGAAGAGAAGAAGAAGAGAAGAAGAAGAACAGAAGACGAGAAGAAGAAGAGAAGAATAAGAGAAGAAGCAGGACATAATTTCAGCTGAATCGATAGGCTGTTTTTCCATGTAGGGCTTTAAAAATTTTCTAAGTTCAGACCTTTTTTAAAGCTTTTATTTAGCTTGCTTTAATATCTGTTTGTCTGTCGGGGTCAAATCTTGTAACATAATTTGGATTCACTTCCACTCATCCGATTGACTTGAAAATTTGCAGATAAGTAAGTCCAATGACAATACAATATTTTCAGTACATCGTCCTTGTTAGGATAAGGGAAGGACTTGTAAAGATAACGTGATTATTCTTTTCTTCAAATTTTCCGGAAAAAAATCTCATCTTGGAGTTTTTAGAGTCGCTGAATCCGATTCTGTCATTAATAAATCCATAGGGATAACGGAAGGTCCTGTAAGGATAACGTGGTCATTCTGTTCACCAAGTTTCCCGGAAACAATATCATCTGGTGGTTTTTGGGATGGCTAAATTCATTTTAGAGTCAAAAGGTCCGTAAGAATGACTCAAAAACAAGGATTTATATTCGAAGACTTTAAATTATAAACAACCATGACGAAATACAGACGTTATTTTGGATTTTTAGCCATACTAATCCAGTAAAAAACGACCAAAAAAGATAATAAAAAAATTCAAAAAAATTTGAAAAAAAGCTTTTTTTTAAAAAAAAATTACTAATAAGGAAAAAAACATATTTTTGGGCCACTATATATCATAAATAAAAGCGAGATAAATGCATAAAAAATAAACTATAAAAAATATTTATCTCATTTTTATTCCTGATACACAGTGCCAAAAAATATTTTTCCCTTTTTAGTTATTTTTTAAAACAAAAGTTTTTTTTTCAATTTTCTTTTTATTTTTCTGTAAAAAAAAAAGTTTGCCCGTTTAGTCTTCTTTTCGTAGCTCAGACGAGTAAATAGACAATTGAATCTTTCAATCCAAAAACAGTTTTGGGATTTTTATTAGAAAAGAGTTTTTCTCTAATTCTCCAGAACTCTCGTTTATCGTAACATATTTTTCAAAAAAAAAATGTAACTGAAAGTTTTCCACATTTTTAATGTGGAATATTTTAATTACACTAGCTGTTGGAATATTTTAATTACACTAGCTGCTTTTTTGGGTTTCATTACGATTTTATTATGAGAAAAGTATAAGCGTACCCGCAAAATCGGCTCAAAAATTTTTCCATCCTGCAGAAATTAAACTGTAATAATATTTCCCAATAACGTCCATAAAATTCTACAAAAATATCCCTTCAATCATTAAAACACGATTTTTTTCCTGCTTTAATTACGACGCAATTAAATTCTAATAAAGTCTCATAATTCTCAACTTTGATATTGATTAATTTTAATCTTACTTATTCTTCCTACAAATCTTTATTTGGAAAACATTTTTTGTAAACAACACCCAAACACAGATGAAAAAACCGAATTTCCCAAACAAATGATGCCCAAAGTTCCTGTTATTAATTTAATATGTGAGAGGAAACGTTCATCCCTCGAGGGTGATTAATAAACAAAATTTAAAGCATCAATTTCCCCCCGAATGAAAAACAATTTAAGAGGCTGAGTATATAAATTCCCTAAACCGTGTATGTTCAAATTAAAACAGCAAATTAAGATTTATTTGCAAAGGAATCTTCTTTTAAAAATATCCATTATTAGTACACCTTTCACATTTAAAGGTGATTTAATCAATAAAAGTGACCAAGCAAAGTAAATATTTATATCGAGACTGCCCTTAAACGTATCGTAGGCCATTCCGGGATAGCGTATACAGGGTGGTCTTCTTTTGTAACTGGATCGATATAAATTTCAATCCTGCGTGCTCCCTAATCAATCCACAAGGGAGGACCATATCAGGGCAATGAATCCTTTCGGATTATAAATAGATGGATGAGGAATCTAGGAATGATCCTAAGCAGAGCCGTAAATAGTTATTCCTGGATTCCGTGCAAAATTTTAGTTTGGTGCCTTCTAGAAGAATTTTTTGGTTTGGATTTTTTTGCTTTGCGTAAGTGTTTGAAGGAAAAACTGGCCAGGAAAAAAACTTACAAATATATTAAACAAAATATGGTGTTTTCTTTTAATATTCTGAGGTGACAATTATAAAAAATATCTGTTGTGATCGACAAACACGGCGACAAAACAACTTTCCCCTGCAATATTTAGTGTCGAGAAAAATATGTAAAAAATTATATTGTTTCAAACATCTCGAGAACCGTTTAAGATACGTAAGCACGATTAACGGGAAAAATGCAGGAAATTTTATTTCCTTTGAATTTGTTCTTTAACTATTTTTCTCAAAGGGGCATAGTTTTCGAGAAATTTTCAAAAACAACTACATTTTCCAAAAAATTGTATGGAAGGCACCCGTTATAGCTAACGTTACTTTTCCAACAGTTGACAGAAAACTACGATTTGTGTAAAATTCATTTAGAAACAATTTCAAGTCGCTAGCTCAACGCGTTCTCGAATTATTTAGGATATCGGACAGACCAAACGTTTATTTAAAACAAAAAAGACAGAATGTTAATTTAAAGAATCCATTTGTATAGAAGGGTGGAGAGAGGGAGATGGAGAGAGGGGGAAAGACTGGTCCATTTGGATTTTGATGTATGGAGCGATTATGTGTAATCATATTTTGAACACATTTCATCCTTACAAATTTTTCGATACGATGCACAATTTTCGAGAAAACAGGAAAACAGTATTTCATTTGTATGGGGGAAGGGGACAGCAGTCGTCCAATTGGCTTTTGATGTATGGATGAGTTATGTAAAATCCTCTTTTAAACCGATTTTTCCTTTATAAATTTTTCAATATGACTTACCGTTTTCAAGAAAATCGCAAAAAAACTGTTTCGTTTGGAGAAGGGAGGAAGAAGTAGGGGAAGGAATGGTTCAATTTTGCCCGTTCCAAAACTTAGCTTAGCTATTTACGAAAAACGCAACTATATAAAATTTCAAATCTCTAGCACAATCCTTTCAAAAGCTTTCGTGTTCACGGACGGACAACCGGACGAACATGCGGAAATCAAAATTTTTTATCATCCCTAACACCCTGGTGTAGTTCATTTTTGTGTCCGACAATTGGTTCGACGCGTTACAAACGGTATACTAGATCTAATATAATATACTCTTATATGATACATCATATAGAGTTGAACAATAGGAGATATGCGCTCGTAACATAAATTTTATACCAAACAATTAAAGATTGAATTGAATAGTGATTTCATTTTTGTTGCTTTGTCACGGTCCATAAGTTAATACAATTGTAGTGGTAGGAACAAAAATTAGAAGATATTCGCCGCAGAAGAAAACTTAAAAATTATGCCCATGCGCCACAGGCGAAATATTTACATCTTATGCGAAAATTAAACGAAAAATGCGTAGCAGGTGAACAAAGGGCAATATAAGGAGTCTCCTTACCGGAATTGACCCACAATTCCTTACCGGAGTTGACCCGCATTTCAAATCGATCCCCGGAGTCGATATCGAGTGGCTTGAGATGTGGTGGATTTATTATTTAGAAAACATTTTTGGACTTCTTTGGCACTGACCAGTTACGATTGCCTTTTTACGGCTCTGGACGGTGATAATACACACCTACAGAATTTATGTCATCCTTTGTGCTCCTGGAAAATCACATGTAAACATGTGGAGTGTGGAGGCTTGACGTGTGTACAGAAGCAGTTACTTGAGTGGCTATTTTAGGCAATTTTGAAGTAGACAAAGAAATTCCAAAGGAAATTAAGTGTGATATGATATTCCTTGCAGCAAAAAGTAACAGGAAACTCAAAAAAGGACGAATCGCAAAAGAAAAAAAAAATCAATTAGAAGTTGCTACTTCAATCGTGAACACAGGATTTTTTCCTAGTCGTCCTGGAATTGACATTTACACGGTTTTAGTACAGAGAAACGTATCTGCCTTCTAGTATAAATAATCTGGTATTCCTGTTCTGTTTGCAGGAAGTCGAAAGTTCCTGTTCCTGCTATTCATTTCGGGACGAGAGTAAACGTCCCAACTTCCCCATAATTTCCTTTCATTTCCCAATGAACATTAGTTTTTGATATCTCGGCCTCAATAAACTCTCATCGTGACCATATTTTTTTTTTTGCTCATCAACACGGACAGAAGAGCAACAACAGAAATGAAAAACGTAAAGGACATCATTTAGTCCTGTTGGTTTTTGTATAGATTTGATGGGAACGAACGATGACGGTTATTTGCACCAAATTAAGTATAAATGAAGAAAATTAAATTTGGCTGCCCACTTCATTGATTTTTTTTCTTCGTCTTCTTTAGGCGCAGTTGTTTTCCAAGTGTTGTCCTTTTGTTCATTTTTTCCAGAACTTTTCGCAAAATTTTCTTATGCAAGAATTAAGCAGAAGGACGAAAAAACTGAAAGGCAATTTCGACTTTGCCTAGTTATGGATAAAGAAATGCAAATGGGATTCACAAACCTATGCTGTCCAGGATGTTTAATGTTTCGAAGCGAAGTCAGGTCGTAATTTTGCAAGGGCAAAAAAATGAGTCTGTTGCTCGATGTTTTTATCCAGTAGGATAAGAAATTCGAACACCAGTAACAACAGGAAAAGTACCCAAACTGACATGAAACCGGAAAATCAAAAACAAAAGAAAAAACCGAGCAAAAAATCCTGGGAAAAAATTAAAACGAAACTGGAAAAGATTGACAGTGACCTTCTATGCTGCTGAATTTTAATCAAGTTTTACTTTTTTTATTCGTCATCCCGATTTAACTCACAGCAAAATAACAAACATACATAGGAGGTCGGCATAAAATCACAGCGAAAAATGTGCTTTTTTCCGGAAAACTTCCAATTTTCCGAGCCTACCAAGAAAAAATATGGTCCCAATGGAAATTGCGTTCGTTTTTCCGTCCCCAGAATGGAGGGGACGGAGGTGGAGTTTTTTTTTGCTCTTTATAGGTGGGCGGCTGATAGTCAGCATAAAAGATAGGATGACATAAACCACGTCGTTGATGTCGTCGTGTACATCATGTCACAAATTAAAGCAGTGTCTCGTTAAGCAAAAGTTTTTTTATGCTTTACTGCTAATCAAATTTAGCAAATCCGGTTAAGAGGGATTGAGCCGCAGAGTTGAAGTCCGCACCCACTGCTGATACAAAAAGCTTCCTAATTCCTATCTAACCCATCAGCGATGTTTCTTCATTATTCCAGAATAAGGGGATTTTCCACCTTTATATGGTAAGGAATTTTTTTAAGCTGCTATTTTCTGGCTTGGAAATGACATCGTTCTTTCGTTTATTTATATATTGTGTATTTTTTTTTTGTTTAAAAAGACTTTTTAGAGTTTTTGATATAAAACAAACTTATTAGACGCAAAGGTACAAACCTGTTTTTTGAAACGAACCAAAAACCACCGAACCTTAGAAATTTGAGTGAACCAAAACCAAACCAAAAAAAAAACGAATTTCTTTGAAAAAAAGAACTCTGTACCGAACCAAAACCAAACCAATTTTCAAAAACAAAAAATGGCCGAACCGAACAAAATCGAACCAGTTTTTAAAAAAGATGGCCGAACCCAAACAAAACCATACCAGCTTTTAAAACAAAGGCTGTAACTAAACCAAATATCAGAATTTTTTTTAGTGCTTCCGTTCGGTTCAAATTTTAATTTCCAGGATCGAAAAATTTATAATATTTTCTTTTTTCGACCAGATTTAGAGTTCAGGGCACCAATCATGTATTCAGACGCGTCTCTGTCTTTCGACTTCGACGCAGCTTTTAACTCTTGACTTCGCCATATCTGCAGCTTGATTCTGACTGTCACTCCAGGAAATTTGAAGCTGCTGATATGACGAAGTCAAGAGTTAAAAGCTGCGTCGAAGTCGAAAGACAGAGACGCGTCTGAATACATGATTGGTGCCCAGCTCTTTTTTACTTTCCTCTGCTATAGAAGGAAAGTATTCTGTTTATGCCGGAGTTTGACTCGAGAATGGGGTCAGAGAGAACCTTTTTGATTAGTACGAAATCCGTTTCAGGCAAAATTATGAGGATATGCAGCTGTCTGTCGGACTGTCCGTTTCACGTGTATTAAATATCTCGACAACGAGTTGAGAAAGTGGCTTGAAATTTTTTTAAAATGAGTTTTACGATTTTTTTTAATTGAGTTAACGTAACGAAACAACGAAACGAAATACCGATTTTCCGGGTTTCTCCTAAGTTGCGTTAAAACGTTATAGAAATTTAATTACGTTACAATAACAAAACATAACAAAAGCTATAATTGTCAATCTAGCAACTATTGAAAACCCGTATTGTATCACAATTCCACTTCAAACTTCAAACTTTTCAATAAAATTTTTAACAATTTATTCCAATCGGATTTTGATGTATGGGAGTTTTATGTAGAATCATATCCTAAATAACTCTTGTTCTTGAACTTTTTTGATATTCACAAAAAACGTTTTCGTTCGTATGGGGGGTAACCCTAATGGTCCAGTTTTGCCAATTAACGAACTTAGCCTTGCATTTTACGAAAAAAAATCTGTGTAAGTCTATAGCTCAATCCGTGCGCCCGCAATCCCCGCCACAGACGCACAGCATGACGGACGGACATACAAAATTCAATTTTTTATCATTCTAAACACACTGGTGTAATTCATTTTTGTGTGTGATAACGGGATCCTAAATTCAAATTTTTATGGAAAATTTCATAAAGGTGAAATAAATTGCGTTTGTGATATAATTCGCACAACTAAAAATATTTCATGGTTAGTATTGGGTATCCTAGCAGTAATGGAAGTTTTAGTGCCGGGAACATGTGCTTGGAAGAAAAATGAAATGGAATTTGATAAAAGTAAAAAGAGACCAATACAATACCACTGAAATTGAAATCATTGGTTAGAACTAAAACCAACGTGGAATTTTTTTGATGTTTGACGATTGATGACTGAAATTTTTTCATAAATTCTATAAGTAGATCTCATAGATTTTATGAAAACACGTCATAAATTATAAACTGCAAGGCAAATTTAATATACCCTTTGGTTTCACCAAAAGTGGTTTTTTTTTGGGATGATATTTTTAATCATACTTAGATTCTAAATCGGACTTTGTTTTGGCTAGATTCACTCATTTAAAAAAATCCTAAATTCAAATTTTTATGGAAAATTTCATAAAGGTGAAATAAATTGCGTTTGTGATATAATTCGCACAACTAAAAATATTTCATGGTTAGTATTGGGTATCCTAGCAGTAATGGAAGTTTTAGTGCCGGGAACATGTGCTTGGAAGAAAAATGAAATGGAATTTGATAAAAGTAAAAAGAGACCAATACAATACCACTGAAATTGAAATCATTGGTTAGAACTAAAACCAACGTGGAATTTTTTTGATGTTTGACGATTGATGACTGAAATTTTTTCATAAATTCTATAAGTAGATCTCATAGATTTTATGAAAACACGTCATAAATTCTATTAAAAAATTCATGAACCTTAAGAAAACTCCTTTCATGAAAATAATGGTTTTTTGCCACATGTTCTAAAGCCCAATTCATATTAACGATTATTGAGCTTCCTCCACCAATGAGATTAAATCTTTCATGTCCCTATCGTTGAAAGCTTTGATCTCATTGGTCAAGAAGCTTCAATTGTAATTGTAATCGCAATCGTTAGTCTGAATTCAGCTTAAGACCACAGTCCAGTCAATGGTTCCAAATCACGCCTAAATTTTCATAGACTTTATTAAGTTTTTCATAGATATTACGAATTATTTTTCTGAGTATATATATTCTGTTACTCTGCAATCGAATTTGGTTTATTCTTAAACTAATCTACAGATAGCAGAGTATTTCTCAGATAACTGAATCGTAATACACGTGATCCTCGTGAAGTGAAAATGTTTTTGAATCTGATTTCTGTAATAAATAGGGGTTACCTGAGTTTTAGAAATTGTGAATCCATCGTAAAAACTTAATTTTAAAAAACTTGTTACATTTTACACATCTGCCAGCTGTCGATACTATTACCCTATGGCAGATTTTTCCAGAAGCTAAAAAGGATCAGCTTTTGACAGTGAGCATTTCCTTAAAGAAACTTTTAGTATGTACTGCATCTGTTTGTGAGGCATTGAGAAACTTCATGGAAGAAGCTCTGGGGGATACTTTGACTTCTTTTTCGAGATTAGAAAATCTAACAAGGCGGCAAGACGGGCAAAAGATAAGGCAAAGAAAATAGAAAAATGGAACACGATGGGGATTCATCGTGGCTCCTTGTGGAACTCTTAACACAACCGTAGCGTAACACAAGAACGAACCCAGAGAAACACATAGCAGAAAAAAAGTCAACAGGTCGGAGATTTTATATCCCTTCACGATTGTGTCCCTATCCATATTGTGGCAGGTACTGTTTTCAATGGTGGTTTTTCTGGGTGTTTTAAACACTGCCGTCACCTTTTTACACTCTGAACAGTTGTCTTTGCTTTCAACCCCATTATGTTCATCCCTTTGATGGTAGGCTTCTTCCGTAATGCGTCCCTCCTATCTTAATAAGCTCACTTTCAAAGGTTTTTTTTTTGCTGTTTTCTAACCAATTTTTTACACAGTAGCCATTTATCCTCCTTGAAATTTGTTTTTTGTTCAAGCCGAGGCGACTTTGTTTCCAACACTGAATTTTTGGCACAAAAGGATCTTTTCTTTGGGGTGTAAAATAGGGATGTGGAAATCCGAAAAAGGATGGAAAAACCTCGAGATCTAATAATGTAGATGTAGGCAAGGTGCGAAACGAAACTTCTTCTACTTTATTTTGCGGTAGCTTCCTGGTTTTAAAACGTAAAGGGATTTAGGGAAACAACCAGTTTCCATGATTGACACTTTGTGGTCCTTCGTATTGCTCATGAAGGAAAATCAAGTGGAATGGACAGCAACTTGAAGTTGACTTAACTTGTCGGAATGCGACGAAAACTTAAAAGTGTGTCCACCCCCAAAAAAGTTAATTTTTTTCCTGCTTTTTGCCTCTGCCCCGAAAAATGTCAACCCTAAAAAAAATACATGAAAAAGGACGATTTGCTGAAAAAATTTTCGCAAAAAAAAAATTGAAACAAAAATGAAAAAAGATTGAAGAGGACGTTGACGAAAAGTTTACCAAGGAAGAACATTTTTTGATTGATGAATTTTATGGGTTGTATGAGATAACATTTTCAAAATTGAGAAGCAATGAAAAGGATCTTTTTTGACGTTACTCTTAACTTGAGCATTTTTCCCCATTTATTTACCCCTTTCATCTTTATAACCGAATTTTTCCCTCATCTAAAAGTGTTTCTGTCTTCTCCGCAATAAGCGTATGGAAAGTCTTTGTTGATCAATGGCAAGGTAAATATTTAAAATTTTAATCCAGAGGAAATAGCTGGGATTTTTCAAACAAAATTTCATTTATTTCATAATCTTCCAAACATTTTTCCTCGCGGTTGGCAGGAAACTTAAGCGGGCTGAATGAAAACACTAAGAATTATTAATTCATTTTCATTTCGTTGATTTCAGTTTGGAATTTTAAACGCCAACAGCATATTTTGTCAAGGAAAATTGATTGCTGTGAAAAGCGGGGATTCATTTGCGTCTTTTGTCGTGCGAGTGAAAATCGTGAAAATTATTTCCAAAGTAGATATTAATGTTGAAATATTTATCATTTAAATGATTTGGTAATTTCGTAGGAATCACTTTGATTAAATGTTGGAAATTCGAAACGGATTGATTTTTCTTAACACTAGAAGTTCTGAAATTTTTTACATCCTTAGAAGTTTGAAGGGATCAAATTTATCCTCTTCTATTTTTTATAGATTTCAGTTAAATATCAGTGATGGGAAATGTTGTGGTAACGTAACGAAATAACGAAACGAAATAACGATTTTCCGGTTTTTTCCTCAAAATTGCGTTATAAAGTTATGCTATAATATAATATGAGGAATCTCTGTCTGTCTGTCTGTCTGTCTGTCTGCACAAAGAATTTCGAAAACCCACCTAACGATTTTAACGAAACTTGCGGGTTAGGGATTTTCGGGGACAAGAAATCGATCTAGATAGGTCTCCCCTCTGAGAAAATTCCCTGAAATCTTCGAATTGGGTGGTGCGATCTTAATGAAACTTTACAGTATTACTAAGGGAGCTAAGGGGTTTCGATTTTTGCACTATAAAATTGACTTTTCCCTCCCCTCGATACCCCTCGCCTGGTATCTTGGAATTGGATGGTCTGATCTTAATGAAAGTTTACAGTATTACTAAGAGAGCTAAGGGCTTTCGATTTCTCCACTACAAACCTGACTTTTCCCTCCCCTCGATACCCTTCGCTTGGTATTTTCTAAAATAACTGAATTTTCAATCACATTTTATGGTATTTTTTTCGATGCGCCGCAGGCGAAAGAAGGAGTTGCGCCGCAGGTGATTTTTTTTTTTGGAAAAAATGAAGCAAAACACGATGAAGGTAGAAACTTATGGAGAAACTCCGTCACAGACAAAAATTTTTGGTTTCAAGACTAAATCGAATAATGCCTAAATCCGGGACTGCTCCGGTGAATGTAAGGATAACGTGAATATCCTTTTTCCCATTCCTTCTCGGGAAAAAATGGCATTAGGGAGTTTTTAGGGGATTAAAGGTCCTATAAGGATGACGCGAATATCCTGTTTCCGAGTAAATTAATATCAAAGGGATTTTCTATGTCGCTAATCCTGTATCTGACAATAGAATTTGAAAATTCGGAACGGAAGGTCCTGTATTGATAACAAAAGTATCCTTTCTTTCATTTTTTCTAGAGGAAATTAGCAGAGGGGGTTTTTGGATCGGGGATTTCCAATCTCACCAAATTAACTATAAAGATAACGTAAATCTACTTTTTTCTCCAAAAAAAATCAGCAAAAAGAGAATTTTGAGGCCTCCGACCATGACTCGGTCTTTTTTTTCTTTTGTGGATTTGCTTCCACACTTGGCACAGCTGATATTTAACCCCCCCCCCCCCCCCCCGAGCCCATTTCAACATCCCAAAAAATAAACTCACCTGACTGAATTTCTCCTGACTATCCAAAATGTCGATAAAAAGACGCATCCGGTCGTCCATGATTTGAAAGCCATTGCGCGGCTGCATTAATAAGTTCTGCACAGCCTCGCGAATAGATCCTGGCGTTGTGCTGCAGGAACTTCCCTCTGGCGAATCCCCATAGCCATTGTTCTGCAGTTGACTCAATCGCAGCTGATCAGATGTATGTCGCAACGCATCCGAACACTTCTTAAGATAGTCCAGTGACCCCATGGACTTGTACTGCTCCGCCAGCTGATGGAAGTTGTCCAGAATTTGATTGAAATCAGCTGTCGGCTGAATATTGTTGATTTTCTGTTGCGACGACTTAAGATCCTTGCTGGGACTCAACGCCTCCAGATCTTTGCTCATTATTCTCAGATTGTCCGAAATCTGATGGAAGCTCTCCGAGGTACTCGTACTGTGACTGAAATTGTCCAGATTTGCTGATTTCGGTCGGCTGTCCTTCACCACTTTGGCGAATTCGTTAAGACTTCCAGTGCTTGTGGTCGGCTTGGGGTCATTTTCCGGAAGTTGATTCGATCGAATGGCATCGAGGAACATTCGTAGCTGATCGGATGGGGTTCTTGCGGTGTCATTGGGCAGTGATTTAGATTGATGGTCCAATGACGCAATTGTGACATCTGGCTGGGATTTACTGGAAGGAACAGTACTTGGCGGAGGTTTTTCCTCGTTTATAACCTGTTGTGTAACTCCAGAGGCGTCGCCTCGCATTGAACTCCTGATGCTATCCAGGAACATTTTAAGCTGATGCGATGGAGTTTGAGCCTCGTTGGATTTTATCTCTGGATCAGTAATAGTAGAGAAATTCCCAGCTGACGATGAGGTTGGAATGTGTGGCTGTTGATTTGGTTGTGGTTGGTGTTTCTGGAACTGTTGCTGTTGCTGTAGATGCTGATGCTGTTGCTGGCGCTTCATTTCCGACAGAAGTTTTGCCTGTTCTGAGTACTTGCGGACACTTTCTGTTATTGTGCGTAGCTGTTCCGAATAGATTCGCAACTGATTCTCAAGGAATGCCTGGTCCGGAAGTGTTCCGAATGCATATGACAAAGGGCGCTCCGTTTTCCTTTTTGTTGTCGACGTGCCATTCATTATACCACCTACCCCCATTCCCGGTGTGACACAGGAATCCGAAATATTCCCAGAACTTCCGTTTTCCATGGGCATTCCGTATGACGGCGACTGGCGATTAATTTGGCCATGGAATGTTGCTGAATGTCTCATGCCGCCGCCACTCAAAGACCCGTTGCTTCCGCTCATCCCCATCATTCCGACGGTTTGCATATTTGCAACCCCCATGCCGGGACTCCCTCCTCCCGCCATTGTCTTTTGCGACATTGTCGCTGACGGCGACGGACCACAGCTTCCGGCGCCATTTAAGCGACCCGCTGCCTTTGCCAGGATTTGGGCAGGAGAACCGCACCCGGTCACCAGATTTCCACTGCTTCCACCACCACTGGACATTGCTGGTTGCGACAGACGGCGGCTGGGGATTGGTGGGGGTTTGTAGGTTTTCTCGATGCCATTGCACCGGTCCAGACTCCGGGGACGCTGGGCGACTATCTGCCCGTTGACAATAATGTTAGGTGGATGCGAAGCGGGCTGCGGAGTCCGCGGTGTACTGTGGGATCGTCTAGGGACGACGGGTTGAAGCAATTGTTGTGGCTGCTGTGATTGTTGTTGTTGTTGTTGTTGCTGTTGTTTTATAACTGGGGACGGTGGGGTGTAGAGGTTCATTTGGTCGTTCGGTCGAATATTCAACCTAGCCGGACTGTTCCGGTATTGTGCGTACAGAGCCGCGTATATTATTTCCTTATCGTCCTGATGCCGCTGTTGTTGTTGTTGCTGCTGCTGCTGCGGTTGTTGCTGATGAAGGATCTGCGGTTGCTGGTGAATCTGCTGCTGCTGCTGCTGCTGTCTGGACACCATTAACCTTTGTTGCGTATAAATCGTTGATTTTAAATCGTTGTTCAGGTCGTTGAGGGGCGATGTCACCGGAATACTATGCGGTCTCTTTGGACGTATCTTATTTGGCTCGGCATACTCATCGTAATCGTGGAAATTCCCTATCACATTATTTTGCTGCTGTTTTTTACCATCGTTGGCGGACATTAGCAACGGATTCGTGGCAAACGGATTGTTAATATGCAGCGATATATTTTTATCATCAATTTGAAGTTCACTGCCGCCATTCAATTGGATTTTCCGATTCATTCCGCCCAAATCGTATTGGTTATAATCACAGCTGGCTATTGTCGCATTTGTCGGAGCCGATCCCACTCCGATTACGCCGGATCCCACTGCTGATCCGGAATTCGTTGTTGTCGACGGTGTGGTGAGCGTTTGCTGCTGCATGGACAAGGACGACGTCGATGGTGGCAATCGATATCCGTTTAGGAGTTTTGGGCCCGCTGGACAATTTAGCTGCTGGTTCAATACCTTCCTATGCTGCTGTTGCAATTGCTGTTGTTGTTGTTGCTGTTGGATCTGGTGTTGCTGTTTTTGCAGAAGCTCGAGCTGCTGCTGATGATTTTGTCCTGCAGGAATTTGTTGCTGTTGATGTTGTTGATTCTTCGTTGTTCCAGGATTTGGAGTCGTTGCCTCCGGCATATCAGGCGCTGTGCTGTTGGCACTTAAACCATTTTGCAAATGAGTCGATGTCATTGTTTGGTTTAGTTCTACTAATTTCCTAATATGATATTCAAATATTCTCTAGACTATACTGCCTATAAAATGTCTATTCTCTTCTATATCTGTGGATACAAATTCATGAACCCTTCTGAAATACACAATGGAAAAGAGCTGGAAGCGATTTTAAATTGTATTCTCTTTGAGCTTTAAATGTCTGTCTCCGATTTCCAATGCTACTCTAGCTGATGCCAGTCTGGATAGTGATTCTGATGACTAGGATATGTCTTCTGTGTTATAAATGACAAATTCAAACATATGTTCAGAATGGAATCCATCTTTCGTTGAATCATTTCATCGTTAAAGAAGTGATACTTTGAAATTGCAGGTTTTTTTTACTTCAAATTCAATATGAATGTACTTTAAAACGTCTTTAATCACTTAATCTTCTTCTAAATAATCCTTTGCTACTTTTTTTTACAGATTAATATAAATTATGGTACTGAAGAACTAGGATAACGACATTTAATGGCCGTTTAATAGCTGGCGATATTATTATACTTGAATATTATATTATATTGCATTAGGTATATTTTTTTTAAATCTTTCCTTTAATTCACTAATGATATTTCTTTAAATTTTTAACACTATCAACATTATTATTTATTAAATATTTTCTAAACTAGCACTAAACAACTTTTATATTTTTTTCCACACACTTTCACACTTTATTTCTTTTTCTTAAACAATATTTTTCCTTAAATAAATTTTAGTAAACTTAACGAGTCATATTTGCGTCTGCACTGAAAAACGATAGCACATTTAGTATTTTATTTTAGTAATTTTGTTTTGTTCTAAACATAATTTCATTGGTTTTTTGCAGTTCTTTTGTGGTCAAATTCATAAAAAAAGTTCATAAAAAAAAATCCAGAAAAAAAAGAAAAAAAACTCATGAAAAACTGGAGGAAAATAATGAAAACTATATCAATTTTTTCGATCTATACAACCTATATTGTAATCAAAAGATCTAAAATGATTTTCGGTACCCTAAAAACTAACAATATTTTAAAATCTTCTTTTGACGATCACGAACTCTCTCGTGATTTCTGCAAAGATTTCTGTGCAAAATAACAAAAAAGTTCGTTAGCCCCTCACCATCCCCCTGCAATTCGGTGGCTCTTGAAGCCATATATGGATGAAACTAGAGACTGTGCCCTTTCCAAAAAGTAATCAACCAAAGTGAAAACTACACAGGTTCAAAACTCAACCCAGGGGCACGAAAAACGCTATTTCCTGCATGGTTCCTTTGACTTAAGAGCACGAATTTGGACATTCTTCACCTACTTGGTCTAAAATTCAACAATTGCTTCAATTTTAAGTTCAATTCTGTTCTGAAATTTATCTTTACGCTGTATTCTCCAAAACCTCTCTCTTACCAACGAAAAAATCTGATTTATCATTTTAAGCTCAATTTTCAGACCATTTGAACTTATGTGGGATAATACCTTCAAAATCTTTTTTTTTTTTGGAAAACATATAAAATAACCCCAGTTTAAAAACCCCTGTTAGTTAATATTTAAAAATAACTCAACCGTCCGCAATCGAATCCACATTTACCATCTATGTATGGAAACTTTTAATTAGCTAAGTGAAACTGCCTATTCGTTGATGATTTCAAAAGAGATTCATTATTTAAATAATATTTGAAGGAAAAAATGTACTTTTCTATTACCATATGGAAAATTAATGCCAAGAGTTTTTTTTTCAATCACATAAAAAGGGAATATCTAAATTAAAGAAACATGACATGGAAACCAGCAGCATCCATGCATGTTTGTATGGAAAAATTCATCTAAGAATTTTTCTTAAAGAACAATTTTTCAAATTTAAGTACAACCATCAGATATCATTGATTTAAGATCTGATCTCGGATTGTTTCTCGACATCTCTTTTGAAGTCATTATCCATGAAATTGTGACCCAAAAGCCCTTAAGGCTTGGAACAGATAAATCTATCAGAAAATTGATTTTATGCTATACCAAAAAAAAAAAACCATACCAAAGCAAGATAACAATAAAAGTTGATTTGTTTGTATTGAAAATGAAGCCTAGAAATTGATTTAGCTGGAAACCAAATGTTCAGCTGATAAATAAAATTATATGATGGAAATTAGTGATAAAAAATTTATGCTGTTCTAAAAATTTCGAGAGTTTAATGGAGGGAGAAGAAAAAAAATATCTTAGGCACATCAATTAGAAGTCCTTATCGGATGTTAATGAGATTTCAAAAGGTCAAAGATTATCACTTAAGAGCTTGTCATGACATTTTTCATAGAGATGTAATTTTTTTTAGATTCGAAAAAGTGATATTTCTCTCTAATTAGTTTAAATACGCGTAGGAATGGAAAATATCCCAGCCAAGTATTTTCTGAAATCAGTCAGAATCAGGGGATGCATTCCACTAGTCTATTTAATATTATATATCGATAAAAAAATTGACCTAGAGACCTGAAACTTGGTAGACGACTGTTGTTTTTACTTTCTTAGACGATAATAAAAAAATTTGACCTTTTAATTTTGTCCAACAACATTTCCCGAGCACTTCCGGGTCGATTGGAGCACTATTAAAAAAATGTCTTTCTGACAGACAGTCTGTATAAAAGATTTATCAGTAACTAACAGAGCTAGAGCCATGAAATTTTACAGGGATGTCTGGTCCTGGAATCGGACAATCCTAGAAATTCTTTACCCGGAAGCAACCAAAATACCCGCTGTTTAGAAACTGTAATTTCGTTTTTTGTCATTTACTCCTAAACCCCGTGTTTTCAGTAGTCTTATGTTCACGGAAAAAATCCGCATAGGAAATGTTCCTATAAAATATGGGAAAGCGAATATAGTAGTCGTTACACCAGTTTATAGTAAGAGCTTCCATAAATATTGGAACTCCTAAGCTCCTGGCATAAAATATAAAAAAAAAACTAGTCCTAGTTTTTGTGGGATCATTACTATGTAGATAGTGCTGAGAGAAGAATGGACATATTCCAACAAAAGTAGCAGCCATTCCTAGTTTTTACTGCAGACATTCCTATACTAAGGGAGAAACAATGCTAGATTATGGAATGGAATCGTTCACATTGTTTTCAGAAGTGAGTCCAATATTATGTAGGATTCAGTCCTACAAAGGAAGTGGAACGAATCCTAAGTGTTGGCGGATACATTCCTATGCAAATAGGATTCAGCAAATATGGTGATTCAAGCCAATTTTTTTCCTTCGATTATAATTCGTATATGGTTTGCGAACTCGTCGTTCATATAGTTTGGACCTTACTAGTACGACACTCTAACACTTGATCGGAAAAAAAAATTTTATTACAGGATTTTTTGTTACTTGCGTTGTTTTTTTTTATTACTTCAAATATTTTTATTACGCGAGTTGATTGTTTATTATCTCAAATATTTTCAAGCCCACTGGGCTTCCCGATCTCGCATATTCGATACTTCGATAATTCGATAATTCAATAATTCGAATTTTTGTCTGTAGAATTTCCGTCGTTAGATCCAATAAAAAAAAGTCTCCAGTCCTATTCAGATAGGACTTGATGCTATAATTATAGGAACCAATCGAGAATGTCGCGCCTATATATATAGGAGAGAGTCCAATAATTAATGGAGACATTACAACGTTTTATAGGATTCATTCCTTTCATTTTAGAATTGACTCCCTTACAAAAGGGAATGTTCCCCAATTTTTTGTCATAACATGTCTAACATATACAGTAATCCCTCCAATGTAACACGTTGGAGTCGTTGCCATAATTTTGGGAATGGTTACACCAAAAAAAAAAGAATACGACCACTTTTTTGTTGGAATGTGTCCTAAAAAATTTGGGAGCTGTTACAACTTTTTTATAGGAATGACTCCTATATTTGGCCACTATGCCATTTTTTCCCATAAATATGAGACTGGAGCATGGCACGGTTCCCATATGTTTTTGCGTGTATAACAAAAGTTTAAGAAAATAAAACTTCCTATATGTTTATTTTCCACTAAAACTCCATATCTCACACTATTATCGATTATATACCGTTATTTCGTAAAAATGAGGTTTTTTGCCACTACATCGAAATTTAATGGGTTTTCGGTGGTTCCATATACGAATTGAATTGAATTGAATAAAACTGAGGATTCCTACAATTTTGACTTTAAGTCTTATCCGATGTGTTACCATATTGTCGAGATATTTTCATCAAAAGATAAAAAAAATTACGAATCGCTTGCAAATTAACGATTTTTCGAAAAGAAATAGTTTAAGGAAGAAGAAAGACATTAAATTTTTCTACATTTTTGTATTTTTTTTTATAGCTTTAGCCAGAGCTTAGGGGAAGACCCTTTAATGCCGAAGCACAGCTCAGGATGGTCGAAAGATCAAAATCTTGTACTGTTATCAAAATATCTCCGATGTTATAATTTACACTATAACCCGACGAATATAACCCGGCCCTTACACGCGTCTGCAGAGCTGACACAGTCGCTGACACAGTCTCGTGTAAATGCACTGACTGCCAGTACGCTAAATGTATTTTAATGCATTGTCACTAATTTGACCTTTGAAGTCTGTGCTACTGACAGACTTTATAGTCGCGTGTAAGTGCCGGGTAAGGTTAATTAATATTTTTGTATGAACTCATCTTCTATTCGTCCGAATATCGTGGAAATTCCTTCCGGACTCGTATTGTGTATAAGAAAGTCATGTGCTGTTCACATCAGATATTTTGACTCAAGGTTCAAATTGTTGGTAGAAAATTCGCCTAAAGGTTTGTACTGGGACTAGAAAAAAAAATCGGAAAAAATCTTGCTTTTTTGAGAAGTTTAGGTAAGTTTCCAACATTTTGTCATATTTTTTATTAATGACCAAGAAGCCAATAAATTCCAATACAGTACGTATCCAATGTTAATTCAAAAACGCCTAAGTTGTCAGCATCGAAAATAAATCAAATTTAAACAGCAAAACTATTTTTGTTCTAAAAAAAATTGCCAGAATTTGAGTTCAATTTTTAAAAAATCGGGGAATTTCAGTGATTTTTTTTTTCAAAAACTCGGTGAATTTCAGTGAAGTGCTAAGCGGCAGGGCCAATGACAAAAAGGATCTGTTTTTCTTATCTAATTCTGGGTAAATGAGGTTTTTTTATGGTTTCAGCCAGAGCTTAAGGGAAGACCCTTTAATGCCGAAGCAATGCTCAAGAGTTTTCAGAATATTTTCCTGATTTACACTTGGACAAAATCTAGTGACCCGCATTTGATAAAATTTTGTTGATCTCATAAGATTGTTGTAAAAAACAAATTTTTTCTTGTGAAAAATTCTTGCTTGCAAGAAAACATTATAAAACATTTGAGAACACTTATACGATAAATTGGAAAATTTTTCCAAGAAAAAAATGAAACCCAGAGAAATCCATTTAACCTTAAAAACTGAAACGCCTTTAAAGAGCTCTAATTTCCCAAAGCCTTTAATCGCAGAACTTCAGCCTGATTTCGAATTTGAATTTTTGATAAATTTAATTCTTTATACAAAATTAAAGAGTTTCAGTTGAATAACAGCGCAATGAAATAAAAGGTCCACCACGAAGAAAGAAAAAATAATCTGCGTCCCAAATATAACCCCATAATTTTCCCTTTTAACAATTTTCTTCTAATTTAAAATTCTATAGTATCTTTTTTTTTTATAAAAGCTGCATAAACTCAAATTCCATTTCGTTCACCTCATAAGAACGAGGGTGAAAGGCATGAAAAAACGGGGGAGAGCAAGGCCATATGCCCAATCGTACAAAAATTTTCTAAGTCAAGCTTAAATTATTCAAACAATCCGCAAGAGAACCTTATGGCGGAAAAGTGTAAAAGGAAAATAATGCGATCACATCGCAACGTTACCCCAAATGTTGGTTGGAAAAGTGCTCGACTAGGCCGGAAAAATCAGCATTCGTGACGGAGCAATTGGAGGTGCAAAAACAGTGACAAAAAAAAAAACAAAAATATGGAAAATATGAAGTAAAATTAATATACAAAAAATAGACCGCAAGATAAATTCTTCTGAAACTACCCCTTGTTCTATCTCTGACAATAAACCCCAGCATATTTCCCGATTTTTCCCATCACAATAGAGTGGTTGTCGTTTCCAACCCTTTTGTCGTCGAATTAAATTAGCATCACAAAAGAATTGCAGAAAGTCCAATGATAAAATGTGGAAATTCTTTTTTTTTCGTTCTTTAAAGTATCTTTTAAAAGATACTTTTCTTGATTTAACTACCGGAATATTCGCAAAACTTCTTGTCCGAAGCGTCCATCGCGATGCGCATTTCCGCGACGAAATGAAAACACATTTTCACGCTATTATTTCGTTTGAAAATTACCACATCAACGTTTTTTTTCAAATTTTTTTCAAGTTTTTTCGATTTGGTTCCATTTTTAAACTTTAAATAATGTTTTGTTTTTTTCTTTCCTTGGAAAATTACTACTAAAATCGACTAACTGTGATTTTTTTCTGGCAAACGATGTTTAATGCGTATGTTTTATATTTTGTACCGGTTCGGAGGAAAATTTTAGTTTAAAATATTTTACTATAAAACATTATTTACAATTTTAATATGATTTACAAATATGCATCATTTTCTGATTATGTTTTAGTGCAATTAAAGCCTCTTTGTTTTATACACGAATTTAAGAAAATGAGAAAATCAATTATCAATTATAATTATTATGAAAATGAAGAAAAAACCCGTAATGGACCGACCGTTAATCAAGAGATGTTGCTTAAAGCATACCCGCGCTTAAACTAACAAAAGTTTCGTTGGCATCGAACAGCATCCAATGGACCAGCATCATCAGCATAACAAGATCTATATGGTGGCAGGCAGCATAAGAAGCATAAATAGTCATAAAACTGGTGGCGTCGTAACATTTTGTGGAATTGCGATTGGAGTTCTCCCGAAGTCGGATGCAACTCCAGCATCCGAACGGGTGAGCCGAATGCCAGCACAGCAGAGTTTTCATTGGATTCGGGAGACCCATGTTCGGAAAATTCCGGCGTAATGTACGAATATCGAACGAAACATAAATTCGGGCGATATTCGGGAAGTACTTGTGCGCAATTGCCGGGAAAAGCGAAAATTTCCCAAGATTTTAGTACAATAACAGTTCCCCAGGCTGAGGTGTTGCCATAGATTTTCATATTTTGGTGGTTGACGAGGAAATTTAATTTTATTTATGTTGGCTAACATTTTTTTTAATCACATTTTTTTATAGTTTCAGCCAGAGCTTAGGCGATTTTTGGCGAGATTTTTTCCTTAGAGCTTATTCCGCAACGATTAATTATTCATCTATCACAGTAGCAGAATTTAAAAGTTCTAAGAATTCAAATTGTTTTCGGCAATTTCGTATAAAAAAATTATAATTGAGCCTTCTTTTGGAATGAATTTTTGGAATTTTGTGTCACGGAATAAAATTTGCCGAATAAATTGTGTTACGGTTACATGTAAACCCCTCTCCTGCTATTCCCTGAATCTTTAGGGCAATTTTGACGCGGTTTCGCTCATTAAATAAGTTGTTTTCCAGACAAAGTTTTAACTCCATAAATTCCATCGCCCCCTCCCCTTTCTCGCCCTCCGCCTGATATCTTCGGAACAGTCAGGGCAATTTTGGCATTGTTTTCGTCCTTAGGCGCGGTTTTTGTCAAAAAGCGCGGTTTTCATCCCACTCAAAATTTTTGCCTACTAAACTCAATCCCTCCCCTTGCCAGCAACCCATCTCTTCGTAAAGCGTGTAACTCGAACCGCGTAAAGCTAAGCGCGGAATCCGAAGTGCGTATCTCGAATTTCACAACTCAAAGCGATCCGAAGCGCGTTTCTCAGAGCGCGTGATTCTAATCAGGTAATCCGAAACGCTTCATTCGAAGCGCGTAATCTGAAACGTATAATCTGAAGCGCGTAAGCCGAAGCGCATAACTTGAATCGCCAAATTTGCAGCACGTCTTTCAAACCGGCGTAATCCGAAGCGCGTAACTCAAAGCGCGCAACTCAAAGCGCGTAGTTTGATTTTTTTAAAATAAGATTGCACTTACCAGTCGTAGGACGGTCCTTAAAGCTAGTAACGGTATATTGCGACACTGGATTGAGATATCGAGTTCGAGTAAAAGACAAAAGTTTAGGAAATTTTACTGTTTTCAATTATTGTCCTAAATAAGACTACTGAAAAACACGTAGTGTCAGAGTAAACAGCAAAAACCCAAACAGCAATTTTTAAAAATTAAAAGACTTCCAAAAAAAGTTAATAGGATTCCAGCACCGAACCTGGCTGTAAAATTTCTGGCTCTATTAGTTTTGGAGAAATATAGTACACAAAATGACAATCTGACAAACTAAAGCCCAATTCAGACTATCGATTGCGATTACGAATGCGATTACGATTGACCTTGCTCAACCAATGAGATCAAAGTTTCATTTTCCTATCATTCAAAGCTTTGCTCTCATTGGTGGAGAAACTTCAATCGTAATCGCAATCGTAATCGCAATCGTAATCGCAATCGTAATCGCACTCATAATCGCAATCGTAAGCGCAATCGGAATCATAATCGCAATCGCAATCGTAATCGCAATCGTAATCGCAATCGTTAGTCTAAATTGGGATTAATAGACTAATAGACAAAAATACATTTTTGTAATAATGCTACAGTCGACTCAGTAGTGCTTGGGAAATGTTTTTTAGGCAATGAATACAATTTTCATGAATACTGCGTATAAGAAAGTGAAAATTAATTTAAATACTTTATTGAGGCGTAATATTTATCGAAAGATTAGAGAATGAATTTTCAATTTTAAATATTTGTCAACGACAAAAACTAGCATTTTACAAATAATAAAACTCCCCACATGGCAGCATCATTTTTAGTACAAAACCATTTCCCCATTTTTCCATCTCTTACTCGCAGAAATTTCCCATAACTCCTGCCACAAATTCGTTTCGATGTTCTAAAAGTCTATTTAGCGGCACGTGTGAAATTCCCTCTTCATGGCCGGCATTTTCCTGTGTTTGTTTACCATTCTCTTCGATTTTCCCTCGGCATTTTGTTTGGGAATTTCTCAGTCAGTGGGATATCGCGCACATTTTGTGCCACTGGGACACAGCTCCATTTCCCGAGTGCGACACATTACGGAATACGTACTGAACTGGAGGCGATTCTGGAATTCCTGGATGAGTTTGCCGCTGTTTAGTCGGTCTCTCGGTCGCTTGGCTTTTGTTTAGTTTGATTCGGTCTGGAAATTGGATTAATTTAGTGATGTGCACTCACCACCCCGCTCGATTCGGAGTGGCCACATGGTAATTTGGGGATATTATTTATATAGTCTTGTGATCCAGAGGGAACGTGCCCGTCCGCCGCGCCGAGCTTGACGGTTTTATTTATTTTTCCGTAAATGTCGACTGTGCGGATGCCAAATGGAGATTCCTGATGTGGTTTGAGGTTCGCAGATCACCTTCAATGTACCATCCATGGATATTGGTGGCCAACGTCAATCAATTTTCTGGTTTACAGATGGATACTCGAAATCGACCACCAGAGAGTCGACGCTAGGAGAGTAAGGTGAATGGAAGGTGGTCAACGATTTCACTGCCGGATTTTCTGATCCAGATATTCCCGAATCAAGTTCACAGATGGTGGCTAATTTCGTTGCGTTCTTATGGATTCGGTTGTAGTGCTGATCATTTGAACATCGGTTTTCCTCTTGGTTGGATTTATTTAGAATTTTTTGGGGAGTCCACTTGAAGCACAGCCAGCACAGCATAATCCATAAGGCATAAATACGTAAATTTCCTTGGGTTATCGCTCTTTTTATGTTGGCGGTAAGTATATTGATGTACTTGTAGTATTGATGGATCCATCACGACGCGCGTTTTTCTCCATTTCCAATGCGAATTTTTATTTTTGAACAAACAAATTTCCATATTTTGATGATTTACATTTACGAACGATTTCACTGGAATTAATTTCAGGAACGTGAATCTGATTGATGTAATGATTAGGACATTTAGTTTACTTTTACTTGGGCACCCCAGATGGACCGAAATCGCCAAGACGGCCTGCCGATGTTTGACGCGGTTACATAAATTTTAAGGACTATGAACTTATGGGGGTGGCAGCGGGCGCTTAGGAATATTATGCTGGCCTGAATGGAAATGAAATTGATCTTTATGCCGTATATTAATAATGTTTTGTGGATCCAATGAAAATTCATGTTATATTCATAGCATATTGATGGGTAATTTAAGAGAAAAGGGAAACTGAAATTTTGAGGGTGATTTAAAAAAAATAAACGTAGTTTCCCGATACGATCAAAGTGTTTTTGATATTAAATGAATTTTTGGACGCTGCCGGTTATCATCTCGGAGAGATCATGAATTTTTAAATGTAATTATTTCAATAAATTGTCCGGAAATCGAAAGCCACGAATAGTTTTTCTTGGACGTGCAGTAAAATTTTATTAGTTGAGGTCGGAGGCTATACTCGTAGTAAATAATATCTGTTTTTTTCTACGATAATGAAAATTACAATTTCCATTTTCTTGGCATTTTCTTGCATTCAATTTATTTTGGTAATAGTTAAAAAAGACATTTTCCATAAAAACTTTAAAATTAAAAATCTTTTAAAAAGTTTTGTATTTCTTTTCTTATACACCATTTTGCAACTTTCTTTGCCAATATTTAAGGGGCTTAGATTTTTAGACAGTATTCTGGTTTTAACATGACTTAAAAAACTATTCCTTGTTAGTAACATTTCCAAAAAAATGGGAGAAATTATGAAATAGTGCCCAGTAGTACTAATCAAATATTATTGTCGCTCTCGTTCTTGAGATAATTAAGAAAATAAAAAAAACCTTAGAATTATTTTGTCCCATATGCATTGCCATGCGATGGAACAAAAAAAAACCTCAACAGATGGCATTAAAAAATGTGTGCAAAAACATATTTTAAATATCGATAAAATAGGAAACTTTCGCGACTACTTACTAAATAAGTTTTTGAAAAGTCTTGGACGCAGAATGAGAGACAGACTAAAGGTGCCGGTCCTCATGAGAGTAAATGCCGGCGAGAGCCTCTCGAGATTTCTCGATAGCAGCTACTCGTAAATGGACACGTCTCAGAGAGTGTCAAAAGTGGTTCTACTCTCTAGTTGACACGCACCCACTGAACTCTCGGAGAGTAGCTCGCTAGATACGAACGGCGTTTGAATTTCGCTAGTAGCTCTCGAGAACTCGCCAAGGCAAGAAGTGAAAAAAATCTTGGTCACCGGAGGAGATTAAAAAGTTAATCGAACTGTGTGAAGTGAACGAAACTCTGTTGAATGTTAAATGTGACGAATACCGTTCTCTAATTTTTGTAGTTTTTTTTATGACAACCGGTCCGACAAATTTAATTAAAAACTCTATTTCCGAACTTGTTAACCTACAAAAATGTCTAAATTGTTGCGCGTCTTCAATTCGCAATTCTCTTATTAGACTTTTCCCGGCATCCAAAAGATTTCTCCTTTGAATTCAGGACTTAACCCAGCACTTTTATTTGGCTGATTTTGTTTGTCTCTTATTATTAATTAGGATAATCACAGCTGCTGCAACCTTCCAGTAGTGCGATGACATTTCGATTACTTTCCACTTTCAGTCGTGCATCACTCTGAAATCTACAGGGTTTGGAGAGTTTTCGCGAAAGTGCTTTGCGCTAGAAACTCGCCAAGAGCTCGCGATAGAAAAATCGCCGAAATTAACTCTCAAATGGACAACCTCCTGCGAGTAACTCTCGAGAGTTTTTGAGAGTTATTCGCGTATTTACTCTCATGTGGACCGGTACCTTAACAGGCAGACTGAGAGGCAGACTAACAGGCAGACTGACAGACAGACTAACAAACAGACTAACAGACAGACTAACAGACAGACTAACAGACAGACTAACAGACAGACTAACAGACAGACTAACAGACAAACAGATAGAAAAACGTTTTTCTATTATGACAACAATCGAGTCGGGAGTGCTCGGGAAATGCTGTTTAGGCAAAACTAAGGGCCAGATTTTTTCATCAATACAACAATTTATTATAATTCGTATAAAAAAGTAATTAAACCGAAGAGTTTCATGTTTTTCAAAAAAAAAGTGCAGAGCGATGTGTGGAGAAAAAATGTTACCGGAAAGATCTATTCAATGTTGCTACATCAAGAATTTTATTCAATTTCGTCGCTATTCTTGAAAATAAACAAAAGCCTAATAAACGAAATTTAGA